>CM068957.1:144433346-144469305 GCA_035128595.1 Eptatretus atami
AGAGAGATTACTTTGGAGCAATTCACTTTTAAGGCCACATAGGAGTGCTGGTGTCATTCTCAATTGTAGACTCGCTCAGTTTTGTGCTGTAAGCCCATTGTCATCTCTCCTCCAAAAGGCCTTGGTAAGCTTTGAGAAGGTACACCTGCCAAAGGGATGTTGCCACTCAAGCTTCAGATTCAAGCCTTTTTTCGGGTGCCCAGTCTGACCCAGATGTAAGAAAACGTGACACGTTTTCCAACTGTCTCCTGTTAGATGGTCTGCTGCTTTCACAGATGCGTAACGCCATCATGATAGACATCAACTTCAAACTTGTACATATTCATACGTGGTCGCACTTCGGCACTTTATCAAGCAAAGGTGTGTTGGAACCTGTCGAGCAAGGAAGCCACATTGGTTCTGCCAACTCTATCTCTCGGATATTAGCTTAGCAATCTGGATTCCAGATCAGTTTCTGCTTGGTTGTTGGCAGGTTTTTCTCAAGATATGTGCCAAACATATTGGTCTGAGGAGTGATAATGTTGTCACGCACCTCCAGGCACGAACTTTACAACAACACCTATCACACACGTGCAGACAAATACACGAAACATGCACAGACTTGAAGTTCAGAACAAACAAGTGAATCACTTCCCAGAGGCATTCTGTGTATCACAGATTGTATCTTTAATGATGGCGCATTTCACTCTTTGCAATCAGCAAGCAATTAAGAATTTCGTCTCCCCTGCCAGCAGTTATCAAGTCGAGGAGGTACATAGTTCAGGATTACAAAAATCTCAAAACAGCACATTGAGTGGGAAACGAAAATCATAACACACCATATGAGAAAATCTAATTTAGAGCCATTTATGGATGTCATAATGACATCAGCACAGCCTCTATGTAATCAGAAATTTGCTTACTCCCATGAAGATGCTTTTTTTATAAACACATGCTTAGCTACTCATTAAGCATCAACATAGAACAAGGTGGTCTGGTTGTTGGGAATTTTTGGTAATTTCACTATTTCAACTCATCGGCTATCATCTCTGACTCTTCTCCGCTAAAATTTTGAATCGTTCATCCACACTATCATGACAGGTACATTCCACCGTTTTTTGCATTTTGCAACAGATTGGTGCAAAACAGATTCACTGAGACAACTGCATACTCCGGTAGTGCACCTGGTCTTGCTGCAACCACACAAAATCATGTCCAGCACGGCATCAGAAGCGGCAGGCAGCTTCATCCAATGGAAGCCGATAGTGGTTTTGAAATCGCCAGATGCACACCCATGTTCTTCAGAGATGGTACAATTGGATTGGCAGATCAGCGGATTTTCATGACCAAACAACGGTATTGCTCTTTCCAAAATGCCAGTGCAACGTGTCCCTTAAGTTGTAGGTAACTAGTGGCGGCTCTGGCATCGATCCCCTTCATACGAAAGCTACTTGTAGCGAGGCTTCGTTCACATCTTTGGCCTTTCATTCCACAAAGTTCAGAAACAAAGGACCTCCAAGACAGTCTCGATGCCCAGTGGTAGGTTTACATTTCTCTCCTCGTAACACTGAACATCTTGGAAGTCAGCATTTTCTAGGCACTAGTATGAATGCTTTAAGCTTTTCCCTTTGCCATGAAATGCACTTTGTTGGGTGTCACATCCAGTGACTGTAATGTAATCCTGGGAGTGCCCATAACTCATTGCTTTCATGAGCTCAACATTCCGATTGCATCAAGTCTCACTCACGTCCACTTGTCGTCAGAACCAGAAGCAATAATGGATCTTGGTGGTGCAAGGCTCGGATGCATACAATCGGTGTCCAACAATATATTTAACAGAGTGTCTGCTTCTTTTCTGATTCGAGCTAAACTCTTCTGATGGCTCTTTGTCATCAGACCATCCTAACACTGGGTAATTTTCTAACAACGCTCCTCAATTGTAAAGTACAGATTCTTGTCTTGAAGAGCGACGTACGGTGGCTAATATGAGTGGTTCCATTGCCTTCAATCAGAACCTGACGAGGCCAATTTATTTTCACGCACCGGAAAGGAATTTTTCTGAATGCTTCGATTTTAAAACTAATCAAGGACGCCGCTGCTTGTTGCAGGAATACATCCATGCTTCCACGGCTTCACGTTCCACATCGATTTTATAGAAATTTGGGACATATCTATCGCATGACGAAGAAAATGAACATGCCTCCTTCCTTGTGATTTGTTGCTAGATGTGGATCTGATATTTCATCACTTTGTTAGAATGACGAGCTCTTGAAGGCAGCTGGTGTGGAATTGAACATCTCATCATAGATTGTGGGCAGCATCAAATGGAACTGTGTCCACAGGCTTGATGCATTTTTCTCCAGCATTCAAAGAGGTTACGACTTGGTCGTTTACATAGGCCACGCATCAGCATTGCTAGTGCCCATGGGACTGGCTTCCCAAGGAATGTTGGAGTACGTTATTTGAGGCTCATGAGGCTCCCTTCGAGCCTCCCTGATAAGAACGTGCGTGCAAGCATGGTCTGCTTTTCGCTGAATACAGCAACACTTACCGTTATATTAACCTTTGGAGTGTTTGTTTTGCAAACATCTGGCAGAGAAATGTTTTGAGCTTGTTCTTTCTTAAAAATGCTGTAGACTCAATCTGACTTGGTTAGACTCAATCTTAATTTGCCAGAACCTCTTCAGGCAAGTTTTACTGACTTCATGCGCTTTCATACTCTGGTTTGAAACAAGTCACTGCTTTCGACACCCCGATTGATAATCGACATCAGCGAGTCAAATCGACAGCTGGTGTTCAAGACTTCAGAAAGATCATAGCATTGCCAGTATGTTCTCTCCATCTAGTTGTTTCAAGAATTCCTCAAGTCCTTTGGTGGATCTGAGGCAGATTTACTGTGCTCAGTGAATGCTTCTGTGGACATAAAATAAAAAATTCAAAAACATTGTTCGGACTGCAAAATTATCATTTCATAAAACAATACTATATTTACGCAGCCAAACTTTATTTTCATTCTGGAAAGGAAAATAAACAAATGCAAATGCGATAAGCTACAAAATCACAACCTTAGCAGATCAATTTCTGGATATCACATGATCTCCTCTTTAAATTGTTTCACTTTCTGGGGTGTAACCAGAAAATTGATGATGTTCAACAAACTTGGTTTTTGAACTACCAGCAACCTCAGTTACTGAGTCAACATAGTTAGAATTTCCCCTCGGCATGCATAGGTTTGAGGTGCTGGAGGGCTCCTGACTCATGCTTTGGCATTCAATGCTGAGCACAAGCAAGCAAACTTGGACACCTTTCTTTGGTTTTCAAGTTTTCGTTGCTCATCGCATTTCCCACCAGACTAACTGATCTGAGCAGCGTCTTGGCTTAATCATACTATTCGGTAGGTGGCCGCAATGATGTGAAGGCTAATAAGGTGCCTTAAATGAGGCTTTAACACATGCACTGAAAGATGCAGATTCAAACAGTTGACCTCCGAGACTCGAAGCAGATGCTCTAAAACCTGAATGACAGTTTCTGTAACTCATTCATTTTTTCAATCTCCCCAAATGGTTTCTTTAAAGTCTAATTACACACCATGGAAGAGAGCAAGCAACACCCACTTGGTTATAAAGCATGCCTTATAAGAAAAAAAGAAATGAATGACAGAAAATAAGATACCAAATGAGGGAGTGGGGGTTATGTATCCTATGCAGTTATGTATCCCTCTTGCATATCATAACCCCCGCCACACATGCACCCCACTGCCCCCTGCATATCATAACCCTCCCACTGCCCGCCTGCTTAACATATAACCCCTCCCACTGCCCTCTCATACACAAAACCCCCCCACATACACATACCTCCAACTGCCCCCGCCTACACATACATAACACCGCAACCCGCTCCACTGTCCCCACCTGATCACTCCACAGGGAGGGCGAGTGTTTTTTCGCATACAGTAAAAACTCAATGCTTTTGTTTGAAGGGAGTGAGAATATTTGTCTATCTGTCTGTACAAGGGAGTGAAAATATCTACATATTGTTTACGAATTCTGGGCCGCCTGGCATGCGAGCGATTGCGTACTCCAATCGCAACCGCATCGCCCACCGGAACGGACAATTCAGTCGTGACCCTCCTGGAACTACCCAGGATCTCAGTCACGGGTGGGGGTTTTAACCTCACCATGATCAGTGCAATTGCCCACCCCGCGCAGGATAGGGGAGCTCACTCAATTCGATCCTCCCAAGTACCTGCGCGAGTAGTCGACCGGGCGATCGTACCTCACCGCAGGTCGGCCGCTAGGACAGCGGAACCGCTTAAGCGGTGCCGTTCCGTGCTGGCAGTGATAACCGAGCGGGTGTTATCGCCGACGCTTCTGACGGATGTGATTCTGTTTACCGGGCGTTCATAACGCCTCTAAATATAATTTATTCGGCGATTCAAGATGGCACTTTCAAAAGGGGAAAAATATGACGAACGGGATACATTTCACATCAGGACATTTATTTAAAGCAGCATATTACAACAGCACAAACACAAGCAAGGCAGTCATGCAATATACAAGCAGAAATAGAAAACAAAAAAACAATACGACCGACTATAAGCAAGATCAATTTATATCACAGTTACTTCACAGTTTCTACCTTGGGCAGGACACGGCCGCCACAAGCATGCATACAAAAACAAAGAAAAACATCCCCATAGGCAGGGAGGTAGAACGGGGTTTCGTAAACTTTTTATGGCACGGGACCTGGAGGAACCGGAACGGGTCGCCGTTGAGACCGAAGGGTCTTACCCGCAGCCTCGTGGCGCGATGGTGGGCAGGTCGGACGTCAACTCCCCAGCGGCCGTTTGCGTAGCCGCGCCTAGACGTGGGGCCCCTGGCGTGGTCAGCGAGCTCTCTCCGGCGTTTGCTGCTGGTGCTTCCACGACCTCACGGGATTTTTGATCACGTGACCACGACCACACTTCACGACTCAGGCTTTTCACGGAGTGATTTTGTTCTGCCATTCGGAAGCGGTTGTTGAGAGCGACGTTGGTGGTGGTGGTTGTGGGGGTGGTGTGAGCGTGGTTGGCGTTCGTGGCGTAGTTGGTGTGGCGGTTGTTTTGTGTGGAGTTTGTTGCAAATGGTGGCTCCAAAATAACGATAGATAAAAAAAATGGCTATCTCAAGGGTCGCAAGCCCGGTGAACAGCGAGAATCCGCTTTAAACAACGGTGGGGAACTATCTGCATCATAAACTTAAGGCGTCATAACTGATCTAGGAACTTTATGGTGTATTTGAATTTCCACAGCCGTAACAAATATACATGAACCTCCGCAGCCCCCACACTGCCCCTTGCATACAATAATTCCTTCGCAGCTGGCCGTCAGTATAGACACATACCCCAAAGGACCCCAAACCCCCCACTGTCCACCTGCATACACATAACCCCTTCACTGCCCTCTGCATATACATAACGCCCCCACCCCCACTACCCCCTGCATACACATAACCCTCCACTACCCCTGCATACACATAACCCCCCCCACCCACGCCATTCCCCCCCCCACTAACCACGCCTGCATATACATACGCCCGCCATGCCCCTGCATACACATGAACACCCACTGCTCCTTGCAATATCATAACCTCCCACTGCTCCTCTGTCCATATACCAACCGCCACTGCCCTGCATACACATAACCCAACTGCTCCCTTTGCCATATGCATAACCTCCCACTGCTCCCTGCTATACATAACCCCACTGCCCCTGGCTTATACATAACCCACTGCCCCTGCATAAACATAACCCCACTGCCCCCTGCTTATAACATAACCCCTCCACTGCCCCCTGCATAAAACATAAATCCCCACTGCCCCTGCATACACCATAAAACCCCACTGCTGCCCTCTGCATATACATTACCCCCCACTGCCCTGCATATACATAACACCCTCCACTGCTTCTACATACACATAACCCTCCCCCCCACCACTCCCCTGCAATATGCATAACCCCTCCACGGCCCCCCTGCATACACGTAACCCCCACTGCCCCTGCAATACATAACACCCCGCCAATGCTCCTCTGCATACACATAAACCCCCGCCACTGCCCCCTCCATATACATAACACCCTCTCCACTGCCCTCTACATACACATAACTCCCTCCCCCCACCACATCCCCTGTATATTGCATAACCCCCACTGCCCCCTGCATACATATAACCCTCCCCCCCGCACCACGCTCCTGCATACATATAACCCCCCCCACTGCCCCCTGCATACATATTACCCCCCCCCCCCCCACTGCCCCACCTGACCACTGCCACAGGGAGCGGTGTTTTCAATCCACTAAAAACTCAAATGAATTTTTGATAGGGAGTGGGAATATTTTAAAGATGGGAGTTAATGGCAAATTTCCCATTTTTACAAAATGAAGGGAAAGTAAAGATAAAGCAAGAAAAGGTACATGGACTGGAAAGAAAGTTTTATTCCCACGCAGCACTTGCCTCTAAAGTAACGATCGCAGCTCCGAATCACACACAGTGTGTTCATTTCTCTATCGTCTCAATAATCTCTCCTCATAATTAATATTAAAATACAATCATTCTTCTCCTCGCTGTCTTTGTTCTTGCGACAGGAAAAAAAGGAGCTCCGTACAAGAGACGCTGGCATTGAAAGAGAAGATGAGGAGCTGGATGGATTAAAAATTAGACCGTCCATCAGCAGGCATGAAAGGAAATTATTAGTGGTATTCCATGAGAATGCAACAACCGGAAGGCGGTGTCTCAAAGTAGAAATATTCCCCAAGAAATTTTTAAAAAATCAAAAAAAAATCAAGTGGAGGGTGTACGAGCACAATACTATACAGCAGAGGAGTGGTGGTTAAATTCACAGCAAACCCACTCCACCGAGATGCATCACATCTTGATTTTCCATACCAGATGTACTCGACCTTGTTTCGAATTTTTCGTCGCCAACAACTGCACGCAGACTGATGAGCCAGAGTGGATTATTCATGGTCTCATCGTAAAAGCTTTTCTGATACTCTCTCCTTTTCAGTTGATTTCCACTGTTATGTACAATGCATTGCATGAAGTCCAGAAGAGGATAATGTCAGGAAAGCACCGAGCCTGCTCCGGTTGAGGCTGTATGACCGAGGCAGATCTGAGGCTGAGCTTGTCACATTGTTAGTGCTCATGTCACGCCTGAAGAAGGCTGCTGGAGGCGAACACTATATGCAGCCAAATGGAAATTCATTATTTCAAATAAACAACACCCTGCACGTTATTCATCCGCGATGCGATTTATTTGCCTGAAAAAACGTTTTGCACTCGATTTTGTAAATTTGTCACCAATAGTATTATAAGCTATGGCCACCGGCCACACACCACGCGCGCGCACGGACGCACACAAACACACATCACGACGAGAAGGAGAACATCAAAAGTGCAAGAGAATACTATCAATCGCTCTTGCATATGACACGCTCACCACATCTTGAGAACTTGCAGGGGAAGCGACGTGCAGAGAAACCTTGATGGTGAGCAGAGAATGAGGATCAAATGGCGAGGCTTGCAAGACTTTTCAACCCGCAGCTGCAAGCGAAGTCTGCACATATGGGAGATGGCCAGAATGGCTGCGCTACAGATGTCCTGTGAACACCAAACAACCAGCGCAGTGTATTTTTCCACAGTGGTCGTGAAAATTAAGATCATAAGAGCATTCTTAAAAACAAATTCCATAATGTGACCCAATTATATATATTTTTTGAATTTACTGCATGAAGTTGAAACACACCTGCAAGGAAACAGTATAAAACCTAAAGAAGATTGCTCATGAGCCAGGTGTGATCGACTGAGTGAAAACTTTCACCATTGATATTTCAGTTGAAACAGATTCGAAATGGTGTCATGGTTAGAGCTTCTGCTCCGAGTCTGAGGTTCAAACTCCGGCTGAGTTCATAGCAAAGACTTTTAAAATGGTACATGCTGCTTCCTTTCTTGATGTTCAGCATTTCAAAAGGGATACTGCACCTACAAACAACCAGAGGTTGGTAATAATAGACAATGCTAATGATGGGTTCATGGCTACTCCTGATTCGAAGGTTCCGTCCGTGTTGAAGAGGCGAGTGGTCGATTTCCTGCTTATGCAAATTCCTTAGTCCTTTTTATTTTACCTTGAAAAACAGCAACATGCTATTGTAAAATAAACTGATACGTTTGCATACTTAACTAGGACACTCTGTAGAGCGCATATTCTGCCACGTAATGTCTGATCCACGAGAACATAGCAGGCCCAATACATTTTTGAAAATATCGTGGTGACATCATTTTTTGCCCAATCTCTCAAGTGGCGAAGAATCCTTAAAAAATTTTTAAATAACTCGTATCTAGATCCGGATACCAGATCTTCACCAAATCTAACAAGTTCATCTTTGTCACACACCCAACTGGCCACCAAAATTTCAATGCCGGATCCGTCCCCAACTTTTTGAGCATACCCTGCAACACAAACAACAATGAAATTTTCTCGTTGAGCAATGGGAATTGCGCGGAATAACTTGTCATATCTCCATTGTCTCTGGAAAAAACAAAACCCTGGAAATCAATTTGTTCTTATAAGTCGATAGTGCTCTGTATAATGGTTATAGCAACTTAGTTTGGTCGATCATAACTTGGAAGTCAATCGGACTTGAAATGGCGTTTTATCACAAATTGAAAGTTTTGACCCGACTCCCCTGAATTCGCCCCTGGACGCTAAGAAGGGTGTTTGGTGTGACACCCCAATGAGACTGAATCCAATGATTTGGTTGGATTCAGTAATTGGAAGATGCACATTTGGATTTGGTTTGTAGTCGATACGACCATTTTAGCGGACGTTATTGCGAAAATAAGAATTTCCGGTTTTCGGTGACCTTACGCTTGACCTTTGACCTAGATTCCACCAAACGACAAGTTCTGAGTTGGAACTATGGCTGACGTCTGTACCTACCAGTTTGTATGATCACTGAAGGTGGTGCTGCCTACAGGGTAAACAAACACACAAACAAACAGAATTGACACACACAACTGACCAAGCATAATTGCCGAAATCCGAAGGATTCCGGTAATTAACAAACAAGACAGACAGAAAGCGGTGAAAACATAACCCTCCTTCACCTTTAGTGGCGGAGGTAATAATATGAAGTTCTCATTTTTGCAGTTGTCCTGAAATCTAAATAACGCATGTTTTCAAAAACTCAAAATATTACCAACTCGAGATTAAATAGAACATCCTTACCCCCACACAGTCTTGGGAAAAGGTAGCATGGGAAAGGATTTTTCAACTCTTGATTTGTGTTTCCTGAGCACAAATATGTTTGCTTTGTTTTGTGAACTTTCAAATAAAATATGCGCTGAAAACCGTACAAAGCCGATGGGTCAAACGGAAACATTCAAAGAGCTGAACCTTCTGCAATATCTGCCCCAGAGCGTGCGGCAACTTGATTGGTCGAGACATGGCGTAAAATCTTGGAAAAGTACAATAAACTGAAGGTTTTTGGGAAGTGCGAATAATCTGATATGGTGCTTCCAGTGTGCAAATATATAATTCATTGAAATAAAATAAACGGTTTAAGAGGTAGAAAAAACAAAACAAAGCACGGATGCACCTTTTTCACACGCACCCACTTACACACAATTAAAATTAGATATTTGCCTGTTGCTTGTGTCCCTTTGTGACGTCCTTAAAAAACAGTACGTTTCCTGTTTGGAATGATTTTCGATTTTCTTTAACGAGGCAGACTGAAGCGAAGCCATTGCTATACCGGCGATTGTGGTGTGTGCACTAGGGACGAGATTCCATACAAATTTGCCAAATGCAGAGCCAAAGTACTGCGAAGACCATGCAGGGTTCTGTTCCGATTCATGTTCTGGCAGTATTCTCAAAACAAGTAAAAATCATTGAAATTAAGTATTTCCTTGATCATAGAAATAGACTCAAGACAGACAGATTGAAGCCGATTACTTAAACCCCACTTTGTGGCTACAAGCGAGCAATTAGAGTTTCTCAGCATCATGTGCATCATGGTGGAGCGATCCATGTTTTTTTCCTGCCAATGTCAAAAGAAAACCACTACTTATCCGCTGCACATGTGAAACAGCCGCTAGCTACAACAACTCCTTCGTATGTTTATTGATTGAAAATCTGCACAGACAGATGTTGTAAAGAACGGAAAGGATGATTATACCGGTGCAACATTAACAGAGAGGTAGTAAGAAGAAATTCATTGGACACATAGCGTACTGTAATATTGCTATGATGTGACTCCACTGGTTTTTCCTTCAAATGCTAATCATTCCATCCCGCAATTCACCCTCTGTTTCGCTTTTAGTGACGCTTTTCAAAGGGTATAAACGGACAATGTTTAAAATGAACAAGCTTGGCTCTTGAATCTACGAATGTAAATGGGAATGTCAGGGGGTACATACGAGTAGAGTATTTGGCTCCGCAGGGCACCCCCCCCTCGCCCCCCCCCCCCCAGTGGGAGTCACACATTTACAATCAAAGCTTTCAGTGGGAGAATGTGTATATATATAAATTATATATATAAATTATATATACATATATTATATATGTATGTATTTGGCTTTTGTAAAGTGATGCATTGCAAAATGCTCAAAATATTAGGGGGCGCATGATTTGTTTATAATCGGTCATTGTCACATTAACAATTATTGACATTAAGCTTCTTACATGTTTTTCCTTATTTGTGTACCCACGATTTTGTGATCATTGCATGTAAATTAACTACTTACTGATGAAAATCACTCTTTGCTTTTTTTTTTGGGCATCCGCACATCATGGATTGATCACATATGCATTACATATAGCTTTGCCTTTTAATATTTTGCAGGATCTCAAGCCGTGGAGGAGTTGTAACTCGAATCGTACACACGTAGACCAACACATGATGGCAACAAAGGACTTGCACCGGCGGACTCCAGGGAGGGGGTGCAAGGGGTGCGGTTCTCTCATGTGTGAGCGGCAATTATGGCACTTGTTATGACCCCAGATTCGGGGATAGCTCCTATTCTGTCTACGACGTTGATTGTTGGCCAATCACAGCTCCGCAAAGTCACATATTGCCATGTTTTAGATTCTGCTAGTTCGCCTATTAGTTCGATTTGGTTTGTGGCTAAACCTTTTGAAAAATCCTCTCTCCTTCATCAGCAGTTTTTGAAAACGAGTCTTTTCAACAGGGGGGGGAGGGGGGGGTGAGCTATATTTCATGGTGGGGCGGGGGCTGCAAACTGATATTTTCATACCATAATTTGGTGTAAGATTGCGGTGGTCGGGCTTCGCCCACGCACATAGTCGGTCAACGACATAATTTCACCCTCAAGTCAAGTATCGGTGTGCACAGGCCTCTTTTAATGAAAAAACAGCTGGCCAAGTTGAATCACACAGTTTGCCACTTTGGCCGTTGGTATCACGAATCTGCTAAACTGTGGGCACCAGGGAAGAATGCAAGGAATTGTGCAGAAAACTTCCAAGAAGCAGGAAATGCAATTTGGTGATCAATGGTTTTTCAAAATTTCCTGTGGGAAGACCCCGGGCCCCTGGTCAGGTGGCTATGCAAGGTGCTCCCACCCCCACTCCTTGAAATTCCTGGATCCGTCCCTGACTTGGACTTTCAACAACCGTGGGCACCGAGCTTTGGGGAAGCAATGTAACCACTTGGAGCATTCTAGGTCAGCACTCTTTATGCCGCAACCTTTCTGTCTCTACTCAGTGGAGTAATTTTGGATTTTCTCCTCCCCATGGTTGTTTTTGCATGCTTTATCACTCTTAAATGCTGAGTGTCCAAGCAAGGAAGCAGCACTACCATTTTAAAGATACTGACCTGCCAGGACTCAAAAGCAGATGCTGCTAATCATTACAACCTCTGAGTGACCGTAAAAATAAAAATATATATATTATTTTGAATATGTATACAAGAAACAAATCATGCTTGCTATTGATGATGATGAGGATAAACTGATCGTTTTTTTTTTTTATACTGAATAAGGAGACAGCCAACTTTCCACTGCTGTACGATTACTGGGACTGAAGTGGGTTTCTGAGGAATCTGGCAGCAACAGGTATCCTATTTCTGATATATGTCTGAAGAGGTATAAAAAAACAATCACGTGTGGCAATAAATATTTCGATGATTGTTCAAAGATATAACTATCACAGTTGAATGATAGTTGGACAGTTCAATTGTCATGGAGAACATTTCTCAATTGGATCATTAAATGTTACCTTCATGCAGGAGGTTTAAAGTGTTAAACCACTACCGTTGCTGGAAGCATTGGGTAACACACGGCAAAAAAAATTCCGAGCCGCAGAGTCCACTTGGTGCCATCTGTTCTGACCTCAATAATTGAATTATATATTATATATATATATATATATATATATATATATATATATATATATATATATATATATATATATATCCCACCATTCAATTAATCGAATTTTCAAACTTGTCTCTTCCTCTAAAACCTGGTGGTGCCTTGTTAATTCTGTTTTCAGTGGATGTTCCCTTCCATTGCTTCCCTAGACTTCAAATGACACCACGGCCAGACTCGCGCTCATGCAGAAGCCGAATGCTGCAATTCTGTATTACTTCCAAATGTTGTGTTCCCGACCGCCCTCACTCTCGTTCTCCATCCTTCCGTCAATTCCCAAGCTGCTCTGGACTCTGTGTCTTTTGCATCCTGAGAATGTGGAGAAAGTTCTTTCACCTTTGAACTGCTGCTCTGGCAAGCTGTACGCGGGCAGCATCAAGCTCACATGTCCTAAAAACCCTGCTCGATGGTCTTGCACATCCTCTCTCTGCCCTTTTCCACACCCTGTCATTTTACCCTAGATTCATCTTCTGTCCACTTGGAAATGTGTCACGCATCACTACATGACATTAAAAAGGAGAAAAAACGGATCCCCTCCTACAGACCATTTAGCTTCCTTCCAATCATCAATAAGGTCATGGGAATTACATCATCGCATTTTGATATGAAATCCTTCCTTTTCTCCAACAACCTCATCTCAGATCAGCAGTGTGGATTCAGACTAGATCACACTCGACTTGGAGATTGCTGTTATACTCACTCAACATGGATGGAGGCCGCCTCAAATGTCAAATTGAGAGACTCATGGACGTCTTGCTGACATATGCTCGTGGCTTTCAATACAGTGCTGAATCCTGCCTTGCTCTACAAACTCTGGCCTATGTGCTATAACAAGGGCACTCCACACATGATTTACTTACTATCTCCACTATCCGAGCCATATGTGGCTCTTACAGAATCTTTCATCTTCTCTCTGTCATGCCAAGGCAGTGTTCTGGCCCAGTCTATTCCTGATCTCATCAATGATCTTTCTGCACTTCTGGAAATGCATCTTACTTTTTTCTTGATGGACTTCCTCCTCTGCGCATGACAACCCCTAATCCTCAGACAGGCATGCTGCAGCCTCTTTCCCTTTCTGACGACCTTGAAACAAAAATCACATGCTGGTCAGATACTTGGAATAATGTCTTTCAATCCTGATAGAATCTCAACTCTCATCACCTAATTTCTCTCCAAAAGGACCGCTGGCTTACTCTGCCCATTCTCCTTTCTTAACAATGTCTCCTTGAGGAGTTCAGTCATTCAAACTCCTTGGTCACACTATCAACCATAATCTTTCTTGGGTAAACCACATTTCAAAGTGGCCACCAAAATCAGCCTCCATCAATACACCAATCATCCATCGTAACAAAGTCCTTCTTTGGCACACTGGAATTCTATTCAACTACAAGGTCCTTCATCTAGTTTGTGGAGTACTGTCTCGCCTTTTTGGCTGGCTCTCTCTTTCACATCTTGCTGCAGTTGATGTCATGAAACCAAGCCTTCAAGATCATTGGAATCTCCTGTTGTGAATATGAGTCTATGGGTCTATCACTTTCGCATTGCAGATGGGTTGGTCATCTCCATTGTCTTCCACTGTCTCCTTTCCTGGTCTTCGCACCCTCTGTTCTTTCCATGCTTTGCCCCCCGCCCACCAGGTTTCTGCAAGACAAACATGGTCCTACATCAACCCCCATCTCGTGAACTACCGTAATCCAGGATCACTGCTCACGCTCCACATCATTTGTTCCCATTTTTTCCCCACCTGTGGAATCACTTACGCATCTTCATTCAATCTGATTGTTCCCTTCCAGGTTTCAAAGACTGTGTTCACAGACACCATCTCAGATCGTCCCAATCCAAAATCACTCGACCTTTCTACCCAGTTAACTCCCGCACCTCCCTCAACTTTCAAAATTTTCCTGTTTTCCCTCTTCAGAGTTCTTCTGTATCAAATCTTGTCCACGCCATGCATCCTCTCCTGCCACAATTCCTCCCACGCCCATTGTTTTGTCACCCTCCCTCCCCCCACCCCGTTCTTGGCTTCGGCAGTGCTGTTGGTGTTCTCTCTTCTCTTCTCGTCCTGATGCATCCTGATCCGATCAGTGTACTCGCTTCTACCATGAGCCTCGACTATCATCCAAACTCACACGATTTCACCAAAGTATTCCATGTTATGGTAACATTAACCATTCATCGTGGTAGCACTTTGATGCCTTCCTGCATCTAAATAATTTGGGACAGGTACGCCAGCAATTTTAGGACATCTGCATCAACGTGTTATCATTCAGAACTTATACCCATGGTACAAAAATATGAAAATTACAAGAACAAGTTCTGATTGTTACTGGATGACTATAACTTACTAAATGCTCTCTCCAGTCGTGCATATTCATATTTGCTGTGGCGAGGGTGAGCAATATTGTGCAGTGAAGTCACACTCCTGAGACAGCATACCTGGTCATTACGCTATGTATTCACTGCTTGTCTCACTTCATTCACAATAAGTCGCTGTTGTACTAACGCAGTGACAGTTTTCCCCATTCCTGAAATTCTATATGAATTGACTGATAATGTCCCAAATATGGATAACCTAAGCTTCAGCTGAGGGCTCAACGCAGAATGCTTTTGTGTATGGAGCAAGGTGTTTTCTCTCGATGGTGCTTTTGTTAGGAGTCTGAAATGAAATGATAGAACCCAGATATTCTCACTGTAGCAAAATTTTCATAAATCATTTTCCACCTTGCAGTAGCATTGGCAGACGAGCTGTATTGTAATACTAACATGATCTGTCTAATTTGATCATCTGTGACGTCCTTGTATACTGAATTTATTACTTCACCTTGCACACACACTTTTGAATATATTTGGTTCCACCTTACAATACTCGATATGGGCAATTCTCTAATCAGCATAACATCTTCAGAATTAAGCTGTGTGAACATACTTAATGTGTGCCTTGAGTCAACATAGTCACTTGAGATGAGAATGTTCAAAATATCGCCCAAAACCAAACCAATTAAATGTGATTATTGAACTAACTTCCCACATTTCAAGGCAAAATTTGTCCTTCAAATTTGGGCCCATCACTTTATCAACAATCCTCTTCAAGAAGTCCTTTTCAATTCAAGCTTCTGGGTCTACTATCTGCCATGAATCTTTCCTGGGAAAGCCACATTTCCACATGGCCCTCCAAACCAGTCGCATACTGGGAATGCCTCCAATCGTGCAAAGTCCTTCTCGGCCCTAGCTGAGCTCCTGAACCACTTACAAAGCTTTCGGGCGACAGCCTGAATGGAGTACTATAGCTCTCCCCTCTGGCGTGGTGCTCCCTGCTCTCACCTTTCTGCGCTTCACGCTGTGGAAAACGCAAGCATTTAGGAAACAATTGGTTTCTCCCTTGCGATGAAGGCTGAGTCTTTGGGCCTCTCACTTTCTCCACCAGTCGCAGGCGGTGGTTCTTTCTGTCTTCTAAACAACCGGTCTCCTCTTCCAGCCTCACCCCCCCCCCAGCCTCACCCCCCCCCTGCTTGTCTGTGATATGTCTCAACCATATTTCTTGCAGGGCACTCAAGGTCGACCATCAACCCCGTTCTGGTAAAACTAGCCAAAATCAGATCAATGCTCCACGCTTCACTCTTTCATTGCCTCTTTTTCCACCTTTTGCATAACTTCGCCTCACTCTATTCAATCCATTCTTCCCTCAAGGCTTCACAAAAAGTTGTTGCACGTCACACCCTATCATCCCCCATCCAAAACGCTACGATCTTTTCTACCCGTTAATTTCCCACCCAAACCCACATCCTTCAAATTCCTGCTTTCCTTCCTAATAAGTCGCCGGTAATGTCATCTAGTATTCCACATGTTCCCCGCCGCATTCCTCTCCCCTTCCAAGATTCATAATGTCTCTGTTCCCACTGTTTGTCCTTCCCTCTCCACCCCTCTTGGCCATTGCCCCCCCCCCCATTGCTGTGCGTTTTGCTCTCATATGAGCTCGACAATGTAATACAAAAAAACGTGTGATCAGCACCGGATCAACCAACGCCACAGACAACAGTCCTCTATGGAATATCGGTTGTTTTTTGATAGTCAGTTCACAAGGAACATAAAAAGAATAACATGTTCTGTTCGCCGAGGAGGCATCTAATCATTGAATGATGTCTTGGTTTTTAAACGAAATATGTCCTGAATGACATTTGGATGTGAACTTCCTCTCGTAAACAATTGCAGAATTAAAACAAGAAGGGAGACTCAGAAGAGCGCTACCTGTCCAGCCTGGCTGATTAGTTTCCGTTTGTATCCACTGATAGGACGGTCTGGATTCGTACCTGAACTAAAATTTAATTGCTTGTTCTTATCACGTAACTAACTCACCTACCAAGTTTCATCCCAATCCGTCCATAACTTTTTGAGATATGCCTGCTATATGTGGTTTTTGCGCTCGATCACTCCAATGGTGAAGGATCGCTTTAAAAATTCTCGGATCCAAATCTTACCAAAATCGAATCATTTCTTCCTGTCACATACCCAAGCTCTTCAAGCCAATTTTGTTCGAATTCAAGCTCACACTTCTTGAGATATATTTTGTTCTACGAAACAAAGAGACAGAGGTGGAAAAAAAAAAACCGTCCAATCAAACTTCGTTGCAGAGGTATTTAAAGTTTTTCCTATCATAAAGGTCAACATCAACCACGGGTAATTTCCATGAAATCGGCACCTCGAACTGAAATGGTGAACCATGAACACCCTGTGCCATTCCGGCATTTGCTGCAAGGGTCCTTGATCACAGAGGAATGCCCACCACATATCCAACGCTCGTTAGGTAACACGTACAACAGTTAACAAGACCTCTAAGTTGTAATGGGAAAAAGTACAAAAATGAAAACACAGATCCCAGCTTCACTTGCATTCGTGAAAAATTGTTTTTAGCGTCGAGCAGTTCTGTCTTCATCAGACTGCACTAAGCCACAATCCATATTACTATAGAACAAGTTGTAATGATAGGATCCCCTTTTGAAATAAAAAGGTAATTATGATGTTTTTAAATCTATATTGTAGTGGCAAAAGTAAAAATGCCATTCAAACAATTCACCATGAGTGCGGTCAGGCCAATCACAGGGCTGTCGTGCCATGCTCATTGTGGAGGACAGGAGCAAGTTGTTGAGGACAAGCTGCGCCCATCGCCTTTACTAAGCTAATGCATCATCCCAAGAGTAAAACCAAGGCAACTGTAAGCTTATCATTTATTAGCTTTAAAAGAGCACATTAAATCTGTTTTCAGCTTCTGGGGAAGGTTTGTTAGGATTCGTTAGCACATAAAAATTGACCAGCTGCAGCACAGCCCTCTCTTGGATGTACTGGTGCTAATTTATTGCGAGCTTGCGTTTCCACACTTATTAACAACAAATGCACAGATCTGGCTTGAAGTTTTGCACAGGCACCCAATTACTGTTTCAAATCATAAAGAATCAAATTCAGTTTCACCAATCATTTTCATTAGCACATTTTACAACAATTATTGTTCTTAATTACAAGTGCGCTTTTCATCACTTTTCTCTCATCTCAAATCATGGCTTTGTAAAACGTATATACGGAAGTGCAACTAAAAAAATGAAACACCAATGGAACGTCACTAGTAATACGCGCGTTGGCCCACACGTGCAACTAGTAATGGGTCTTTAAGTCTTGGAAATGGAGTCCACGCAGCATCTGAATTCTGCAGGAGGGATGCGGCAAACCATTCTTCCATGAGAAAGTTCAATCAACTCAAAACCTGTTTGATGGAGGTGGAAAGCTGTCTCAGGCTTCATTCGCAGAATATCCATGAATGTTCAATTGGTTCAGATTCTGGTGACTGAAAAAGGCCATGGCATGTGGATAACATCAGTGTCATGTCCACAAACCACTGGTGGCCAGCACATGCTCGCATTGTTGGAGGCAGTGTCATCCTGGAAGACACTGCACCGTGACAGGAAAGAAATGCTGCAAATGGTTGAAGATGAATCAACTTAGGACCCTTAAGTAGCGATTGGCATTGACCTTGTGCCTTCTAAAGGAATGACTGCACGCAACCATGCCAGGAAAAAAACACCAGAAACATTACAGAACCACAGAACACTTCAACTGTTACAACCAGACTCAGGTTGTGTGAGTTTTCGTGTTGGCACACACGAGCCACTCATCCATTTGTGTCAGAACATGGTGAAGGAATGATTGATTGACCATATCACATTTTCTGGTGCTTGGGTAGTCCCATGCCCTGTGCTCTTTGCAACGCACTGTACTCACAAACGTGCATTGCCAGGTGTGATGAGCGGTTTGTCACTGCAACCGCGACTATGATATCTGCTTGTGTGGACGTGTTCAAGCGGACCGTTTTGATGAAACTTTGCTTTGCTCACGCCCGCAGATTGAAATTTACAGTCAATTGATCTGCAGTTGCTTGCCTGCTTTTCGTTGCACATCAAATTAAATGCACGATATCACAATCCTGGAGTAAATGTGCTTCTGCCACTGTTGCCTTTGCTGATGATGTCTTTGCTTTGGAGTTCCATGCCGCCATTTTCAACTGAGTACACTACTGCTGCATGAACATCAGCGAATTGAGTTTCTTTGTCACTGAAAGCTCATGTCAAACACGCCGCACCCCATACATCCTCTTTCGAAAAGTACTGAGGGTACCATCTTGCAGCCATGCTAGCATGATTGCAGGCAACCAGGCCTGTGCACATTTTATACATGACCCGAAGGCATGCTGGGATGTTATTTAATTAATTAACATACATAGGCCACACCTGTGTGGAAGCCGTTGTTTTCAACATACGTGGTGTCCCTCATTTAACACCAGGAGGAGGAGGAAGAGATTGGTAACCACCTCTGTGCAGAGGCGTTGGTGCTGCGTCAGCAAGTCTCCTTGGCTATTGGCACAATCCTGGATGGGTTCGCCAACTTCCCGACACAGGATACGCAGTATGCTGGCAGCTCATTTTGCCCGACCGTTGTAAGGAATGACAATTTCGAGCTTAACCCCACCTGGATTAATTCAACAGCTGAGCAGGATTTGAACTGCAAGGACCCTCGATCCAAAGCCCGCCACCTAACGCATTAGCCAACCACCAGGACATATTTACCCAGGTGTTTCATTTTTTTTGGTCCACTACGCCTGTATATGCAATGTACATAGACTACGTAAGTATACTTTTTAAAATGTGCTCGATGATTTTCTATTAAGTTTAAAAAAAAAAAACATGATAGGGGTTGACAAGGATAGGGTAGAGGTATGCAAACTTGCAATTGAGCTGTCTAGCCTGGGTTTGAATCTCAAACCAGCTTTATAAACGATCACCGCTCATGGTGTTTCGCATGCAGGTGAGGCATCAATGAATGTGCCGTCTCTCCGATAGACATTAAGCGGATGACCGCATCTGCCAGCATCTGGTTGTTGATGGATATTAAGATCTCAATGGTCATTTTTGAGGATCATCGTGAGTTATCTCTGGCACCTTGAACAAATTACAAATTTCCTTGCTATCATCAGCCAACATGTCTGACCTGGACAGCTTTTTTTTGATCAGCACAGCCAATCACGAAAGAAGTTAAAGGTCACATAATGTGAGCAATACGGCCAAAAGAAAAACCGCAACTATCACACAAAAGGTGTGAATAATGGGAGCAGCCATTAACCCTAATGCCTACAACAGGGGTCTTTTTGGACCCCAGGCCAATTTGATGTGTTATTTCTATATTAGTTAACAATGTATTTCATGTTTTATTAGTTTGTTTGTCTATACGTGCCCGGTAATATAATATATATGATGTTTAAGATCCTCACCTTGTTGTATAGAGTTACAAGGCAAGTCCTTTCTGGGTCGCAAAAGAAACCACAGTGTTTTGGTTTCATTTTTTTTCACACAATGATTTTTGACATGGTATTTTGTATCCGGAGCAAGTCCTCTTCAAAAATTTTTTAATGCTGATGTACTTTATCACTCAAAAATCATCCGATCAAAATATATTTCCTCATTGATGTGAAATTGCAGTAGATTGAATGAAATTTCGTGATTCTGAAATTGGGGTCTTAAAAGATCGCCCAGTTGGTAGTTAATATTAATTATATATTTTATTTTTTCTTATTTTTGTTTGTCTTCATCAATAAAACACCACATTTAGTCATTGATGTGAAAACTTTGGCAGATTTAGTGAGATTGAATGGTTTTGAGTTGTGGTCCGAAAAGACCGCCATTTGGTAAGATTAGGTCGTAAGAATGTGTTGTGAGAATTGATTTAGGGTAAAAATATAGAAGTACAACAGCCAATCACTAAAGAAGAAGGAATGTCCATAATTGGATAAAAGAAAGAAGAGAAGATACTTGCCACCAACGCACATTCCAAGTTTCACTCATACGGTTCAACAGATACAGTGTTTCAGCATAAAATAGTGAGCTCGATTATTTGAAAACATTTCCTCACTTTGTTTATTTCTGATGACTAGATGATGAGAGGTTCCTTGGACATTGCCATGCCACCATGGATTTTGGAATCGGTCATTAATGACCAAAAACTCCGCAGGAGAATGATCAATAATGAGTGAATGACTGTGACCAAATTAAATAAGATTACATCTTGTTTATTTATCAATAGGAAGAGTGTGGCTTGAACGATGAGGTTAAAAAAAAAACTGGGACTTTTAATGACACAGAGATATACAAGAAAAAGAGCAATCAGAGATTGCAGACCTGCGCCAGGACTGCTTTTGTGTGGTGGATTTTTGTGGTTGTTTTTGTACTGTGTGTTACATAATAGACATAATTTAGACTGTCCATTTTATAACTGCTGGACAGTGATGAGCGGTACCTAAGGACGTCCCGCTTATGATGAACACCTTACCCTGACCCAGTAACGTTTTTTCATGATATTCAATTGATTTCAGATGAGATTAAAATAAATTAAATTCAAATCAAATGGAAGACCAAAAATGGTAAAGTCTGCGTTGGAGTAATCAGAAAAGGAACCGAACAAGCAAAAACAGAACTGAAGTCATCAGGAATAACGTGGATAGGATTCGCATTTCAGCTGCTACTTCCTCCACCCTCCTAAACCATCCAGGTGCACCAAGTGAGTCTTATTCAAAACAAAAATAAAAAAAGAACCAGATCAAGAAATTAAATAATTCTGGCTGGCCGCACCATGCATCTGATCAGGTTGAAATTTTAAAATAAAATAAATTAAAATGTACGTACATACCGAATATAACTCCATCACTATAGATATAATTTTGAAGGTTTTCATTTCGACGACATGAAGCGGTTCAAGAGAAATAATTGTTTTTAAAATTTTTTGCTTCAATCTAATATGGCTGCAGAAGAACATGCGACCTATCATTACTCGTGAATACCCTGGTATCCCCAAGGCTGAGAAGGCATTCGTGTGACTTTCCCCTCGATCTATCCAGTCATTCTGGCAGAAGAAGATTTTCATAGATTTTTAGGGTAAATCCAATATGGCTGCCAACCTTGTGATCTTGACGTTATGTGTGGCAAACGTTTTATTCCTAATTGCAATAGATGGTCATACGCTGTAAAGTTTTGCTCAATACTATTTAAGCTGTTTCAGAAAGAAGTTTTTGGAGGTTTTTTTATTTATATAAAAACTATGGTTTGCCAACCAGTGACTGAATGACGTCAACAAATTTTTTTTCTTCCTCTGCCAATTTATCCCAAGATGACACTCAAAATTTTTCATATGGTTGAATGTAGCATTACTAAGTATGCAATTATGAGATCATAACAAAGGGCACCTATGACATGAAATAAAGTAAACATCACACTTATTCCCCATGAGGAGTACTTGCCATGTGGCCAAGTTTTAATTTTTTCCTTGGTACATGTTTTCGAAGATACAGAAGGTCCAAAAGTTTTTCCTTTTTTCCAAACATGACTGCTAACACCACGTGACCTTTTATGTCATAATTACAATGAAATATTGGCAACATGAGTAGTCAGTCGACTCCTCGTGAAAATTTGTCTCAATGCAGGCATGCAGTTGCGGAGAAAAAACACTAAAGTTCTGTGGCGGACAAACAAACAGACAGACAACCAAACAAACAGTAACGGACACAAATGCAATTCCCTCTCCTCTGCAAGGGTAATAAACTTTAAATCGCGGTCAACTGCCAACTGAAACTCTCAATCCAGCACCGATAATTTTTGCTGTGTTAACCAGCAGGAAATATGTTCCATTTTTATATAAATTTCATTGTTTATTTATTTTTTCGGATGGAGCACATGAAACGCAGTAGCATCAATTGCTCGGGTGTGTGGCTGTATCGGCTGATGCCCCAAGTAAGTTAGAGCACAAATTTTTTATTTTGTTCAGGTGTCAGGGGTAGCTCACAATATTCGGCAGAGGAACCTTGGATCTTTCAGGTCCATCAACTAATTTAATGTCAATTCAAGGGACGGCACACACATTGATGAAATGGCCCGCTGCGCAAACCTGGAATGATAGTTTATAGCTGGGTTGGGATTCAAAACGCAGGTATAACAGCTCGGAGGTGATGTGCACGCCTTTTGCCTATCCTAGCAGCCATAGACTGATTATCCAAACAGCTGATGCAGAACTATAATTATAGTACATTTTAATGATCATATGCCGATATCAATACAGTGCATAGCAACATGCAACAAATCCTCTACTTTTCTCCAAGCGGCCTGATCTCAAAAGACTAATGGTTTTGATTCAGAATAAGGACACCTGCATCTGCGCTCACCGGATAGATTGGTGGCCCTCATGTCAGACAAGAAGATTCAGGCCTTCTCTGTGACATACAGTATGTCGAGCTTTCGATAAGTCTCGCCCCCCACCCTGCTCCCAAAACTCTCTGCCTATGGCATCCAAGTCTAACTCTGTTCTTGGGTTCGTAGATTTCCTCGTCACTCTGTAACCAATGTGTGGCTCTAAACTGAATCCTTTCATGCTCCTGCTCGCCTATCAAGCTGTTGTTGCCTTCAGGTAGTGTCTTGTGCCCTGTCCTACCTCTAAATATCATCAAACAATCTCTCTGACTTTCTGGAAAATCCTTTTTATCCAACTTTGGCTGATCACTCCCATCCTCTGCCAATGACATCCCTCATCTTTAGACAAGAAGGCTGCCAGTATCTCCCCTCTCTCATACCTTTGGGGAAAAAAAAATCACAAGCTGGTCAAACACTTGTACTGTGTCTTTCAATCCGACAAATCTGCTGTCTCTGTCTCTCTCTCTCTCCCCCAAAAGGACGCATCTTAAAGTGAGGCGTTCTTAAGAGGGCCTCCGCACACCCACACCCGACTTTCTATAACAAATCTTATCTCTGAAGAAGATCAGTCAATTTTAAATGCTTGGGGCCCACGATCAGCCATGATCTTTCTTGGATTCACATTTCTAAGTTGCCGCCAAAGACAAGTACCGACTGGCATGAGTGGAGGATTCACAAGTCTTATCCCTTGTGCAATTGAACTTTTATCAACCTGCAAGGCCTTCATACCACCAACTTTAGGAATTTCCGCTCATCACCTGTGAGCTGGCACCCCCTGCCTCTCACATTGCTTAACTTGACACCATGGAAATAAGCCTTCAACAATTCATCAGCAAATCGTCCTGCAATTAAAGCCTAGTTCTCTGAGCCTATCACTGTTCATCAATCACTCTCCCTGTCTACCTCCTTATTTTATTCTTGTACTCTGCCCTTTACATGATCTATCCACCTACCATCTTCTTCAGGGGGGACACGTGATCTGCCAGTAATCCCCTTCTGGTGAAACTCCCAAAATCAGGTGCACTGCTCACCTCACTCAAATTGTTCCTCTTCATTTTTCCCACCTGTGGAACGCAACGCTTGTCTGTCTCTTAAATCACATTCTTCCGCTCCAGGGCTTTCATACGCGAATTCTTACCACCATCTTCAGGTTATTCCCCGATTCACAAACCATGATCCTTTCTACCCAATTTACCCTCCCACCCACCTATTCCCGTTTCCTATTTTCCTGTCCACTTCAATGATTGAGAAGTTGGTAGCTGTACCCATGCTTGTTCACCCCTGTGTCCTTCCCTATTACTCCAAGTCCTCCTTTTAATTGTGTCCCTCAACACTTGCAGTTGGTATGTCTTAATCCCCAACCTCCCCAACTCTTTCTGCTGTAATTTCGTTTCTTGCTACGTCCTGATACATTCTGTGTTCTCGCACTCCATGAGGCATTGGCACTGCCATACAAATAATAAATACACACATACCCTGGCCTGCAATATTCACCCCATACCAATAATGCCACAATTAGATGAATATGAATGATGGAGAAACAGCTGGTGTTGGCATAGTGGTTAGGGGAGCGGCTTGGGATCCAAAAGGTGCCTGAGTTCAAGTCCGTTGGCCCGTTGAATTTAATACACACCAGGAGTTGCATCCAGCTGTCTCCTTCGAGGGTCGGCGAGTGAGTACCAGTGTATTGGGCCGGTGTATGCCCCGGTTGGAATGGGTGTACCCATATCCCTGTGTCGTTAAGAGGCGACCAGGCTTGCGTCAGGAGAGGGCATCGGCGTAAAACGCTATGCCAAAATCATTATGCGGATCATAACCGATGAATCCGCTGTGGTGACCGCCAAACGGAGCAGCCAGAAGAAGAATGATGGAGAAAAATTGTTCCAATGAACTTTTTTATTAATAACTGAAGAGATCAATCAAACATGTTACAGTTGAAGGGTGTGTACATGTAGGAATTACCTGTAAACATGTACAAATCAAAATTCCACTGGTTGTAATAGTTTTCAGCCCTCAGGTGAGTTCTTGGTAGGAAGCACCTTTTAGCAAACAAATGACTGCTGTGAGTATTCTTGGAAGGTCTCTACCAGCTCTGCAGAGTGAGGATGGTGAAAATCGCTGTCCATTGTTCAACATGAAAGTTGCTCTCGTTCGCCAAGTTGATGGGGATCGGCGATTGGACTGCGATCTTTAAGTCTCACAATCGTTCACATTGGGTAATCAGGACTTTGACAGGGCAACTCAAGAACAATATTATTTTCCTTATTCAGCCACTCAGTGTGGCTTTATCTTGTGTTCGGTCATTGTCCTGCTGTAATGTGAATCTCCTAACCGTTCAGAATCATGGCTGACTCAAACAGGTTTTCATCAAGGATTCTCCTGGTACTTAGCCACTTCTAATGTCCTTCTATCCTGCAAGCTTGACAGTCCCCTGTATGATGAAAAGTAGCCTCAATATGATTGGTTGTTTAGCCTCATATCATCAACAAAAAAAATAATGTGAAAAAATTATAAAAATACACTTATTTAGTAATCTTTTAAACTAAATAAATTTACTGCCTGAAAGTGATTCCGGTTAACTAGGTAAAGGGTTTGAATACTTGCAATTGAGAATCATCTGATTTCTCTGTTAATGCAAACCTATTTTACATTGTTATTGAATTTTTTTAGGCTTCATCATTTATTGAGTAAGTTTGTAAAGGCTGCTATTGTAATTAAGTTTGATTGTAAGCATCATGAAACTAGAAAGCATCTGAAAATGCAAACCTGACAACTTTGCATTCAGCCTTCTTCGCTTCTCTGTTGTGGCTCTAGACCTCTTGATTTATTTGACCCAAATGATTATTTGTCTTCTCCATATTCTGCATAATAAAGCTTTGTTGGATATTTTGATGACAAGGCTCAAAGTGGTAAAGAAGGTTATGGCCAGACACGCACGCACTGACACACGTGATTTCTTCAACGCCCATCTCCGCCTGGCACTTTGGAGTGGTGAGGAGTGAATACTTTTTTCAGGCCCACATACATACAACAAGGCCACTGTTCAGGCCAAACAATACAAACATACATGCATACATACATAGCAATTTTAATAATACGAACAGTGAACAATGCAAAAACTCGTCCTAAGGTGCTCGGTTAAAGAAGGTGCGTTGGGGAGGCTCTGTTTGAAAGTTTATTTCGCATGTGGACTCACACTCACTGACATATACCGATCGGCATTCCCCTCTGCTATCCGCTCCTCCTTCATACCCCTTTCGGAGGGTGAAGCTAGATAGATAGTAATTAGTGAAATCAACCTTAACGGTGTCAACAGCTTTAGACTGTGCCAAAAACATTTTTATTTGTTTTTTTTTTTTTTTTTTTTTTTTTTTTTTTTTTTTTTATTTTTAGAGCTCAAATCTAGACAGGCAATGGTCATTGGTGGTCAGCATACAACTCATCAGGTGACAGGCGTTTATTCGATTGCTGGGTATACTTGCTTCACTTTGACAGCACCTAGTATATTTTTTAGACATGTTTTTATGTCATGAGGCATCACTTCAAGATTTCCCTTTGAATTTAAATTCCCATAAACCCAAACAAAAATACAAGAGCAGTTATCCTGCTGCTGACGATTCATCGAAACAAGGTTTATCATTGTGTTTGGAGCCGTTTGCTCAGTAGGACAGGATTTAAAGGTTACAGATCCCATTAGATTCAAACAACACCTCGGCTCACACTAGTAACTCATGCCAAGACCTCATTGTTTATTGTGAAGGCCAATACAGTCTAATGTGAGAATCATCGAGAACAACTGGATGAATGTACCTGTAAGCATCGTACAATTACTCACGGAGAAAAGTTATGGTGGGGTTTTGAAATAGGGGTTGGTGTGGGGGTGGGGGTTTTCATTTGGCAGCAATTGGCAGCAAATGGCCAAGCATTTTCCTGATATTATCCCCCATTGGGTAGCTCAGCAATTCAAAGAGTTCCTCATAGGGGCCAGTTATTAAACAGAAAGCCTCTTAATGAAGGCCGCATCCCATGTATTTAAGGGGAAACAACCTCACATTGACAAACATTGCAACATCCACACATGTGAGATATAAGAAAGAAATCCCAAGACGGAGAATGTCAAAAGTGTATCGTTGGCAGCATCAATCATAAAGGTTAAATGATCTGGGATCTCCAAGGTTGGAGAAGATTTTTTGACATTTCCATATTTTTTTTTTATTAGTATTTTAAATCAACAGATGCGAAACATTTACACAAATACGAGTGGTGGTGACCGATTTGTCATGTGATCTTTCGTGATGTTTTCAACCAACCCAGAACAAATCACGTCAAAATCAGAGACAATATCATTTTCATAATAAGTCACGATCGAGTTAAAATACAGATATAAATGACTTTAATTATCAATCACCTTCGCACCACAAGTGTCCAAGAGGAGGTTAATGTTTTCACTTGAAAAAAAATTTGACAAGTTGTGGTCGCCGTTCCATTTGTTTGTTTGTGTGTTTGTTTGTTTGTGTGTGTCCCTCACTCCAGCCCAACCGCTCAGCGATACATTCTGAATTGCTGAAATCAAATTAACTTGAAATTTTGAAGAAGCATTTGCATGGTCAAGGTCACTGAATTCAAACCACCCTACAATTTTGAGGTAATATCGGCCAAAAGGTCGACATAGGGCAAAAGCCAATTTGGGTAAATTTTCTATAATCGCTCATTTTCATCTGATTGACTTGAAATTTGAAGAGCATTTTCATGTTCAGGTCGCGCTGATATACAACTAACGCAATTAATTTTTAAAGGTCAAAGGTAAACACAGCCTAATTTCTAAATTGATAGATTAGGGCCAAAAACCAAAAAATAACTTTATCTCAAAAAGCTGTGAGCTAGTTTCTGACAAAACAAGGTGGATGAGTTGGATATGGTGACGAGAACAAGCCGGAATCGATTTTGGTTTCAGATCCAACCCATCAGTGGGATATAAATCATGAACTTTCCACTGGCAGAGGTATGCGGCTCAACGAGTGGCCATTCTACTTTGTGCTGTTTTGCCAAGTTGTCACACGATGAGCTAATTTTTCAATTTTTCTGTCTTGTCTGTCTGTGCGCAGGATATCTCAAAAAGTGTCAACAAATTCGGACAAAACTTCGTGACAATGTTGATAATGTGACAATGAGAATTGGTTAAATTTTGGTGAAGATAGGATCCAAGTATAGATCGTCTTTTGTTTTTTGTAAGTGATTCTTTTCATTGAGAGATGTGGTCAAAAAAGGATAGCTAGCATGATGTTTCAAAAGTGTGGACGGATTATGATAAAAACTGGTGGATGAGTAGGTGAGAAGAACAAGCCGATTCGATTTTGGTAAGGTCCGGTTTCCAGATCAGAGGGATACAAAATGTAACGCTGTTCAGCTGGCAATAGGTTATGCGCTCTAACGAGTGCCGTTCTAGTTATAATTGGAATAAATCCAGCGCATATGGACACCTGCTATCCCTGCCCTTCTGCTCACATACCCCAACTTCAATGAACTTCTACCTCAATAATCAAAAGAAACATTCAGTATTTACAATAATCGCATTTAAATGCTCTAACTTCATCTAGTATTTGAACAATGTAGTATTTCATATTTATGAATATTTTATGATTGTGAAACAGTATTGTGGTCAGCTAGCACTGAGACAAGAGTTGCATATTTTGTTATCGTGTTGTCTGAAAAAAGGCCTTATGTGAATATATTCCGAATTCCAAAGCTTTTATTTTTCGAACTTGGCAAGCAGACGTGACGATATAACAGGTGGAATGTAATCATGACTCCTTTTGCAGATGAGGTTTCACCAAACCACTCGAAACCACTCTACTCTCACTTTCTTCTTGATGAACAAAATGGCAAAAGTGCAGTAGAATTTTCTTTCCATGAGGGTAACTTGTTAATAAAATACAGACTTCAAATCGATGGTTATCTCTTAATTTGCTAGATACTGTGTGTTCTAAAAAAAAACAAGTGGTGTTTTAAAATTGAACAAAACTTCGTTTGAGTAATCATTTTTCCTGATAATTATGATTTTAATACAATTTATCGATTATATTACCAGGATGGTGGACTTCCCGTTCTGCAGCTTTCAATATTTATGGATATGTGGGCTGTTTAAAAGAGTTATAAAACAAGATAATCACAATTAGTTGAAGATAGGTAAAAACACAGTGGCAACAAGTGAATATTATATATATACTAGGTGAATGCACCCGGCGCTGCCGGGTTTTTTTTTGTATGAAATTTAATATTTTATACATATGTCAGACGCGAGCACAGTATCAAGTTCGCCTTTGGGCAATGGTAGTCATAGGCTAAGGGGGTTGGTGAGGGGGAACACACCCCCTCCCCCCCCAGCCGATGGGGTCTTGCACATAGCTAATAACCTTCCCGGGGCCCATCCGCCATTTTTTTTTCAGTGGTTAGCTCTTAATCTTCAACTTTCAGGAGATTAGCGTGTGCAGACAAAACAAACATGACAACAACAAAACTAAAATCATATGTAGATATATTGTATTTGGCGTTGGCCGCATGTCATTCGGCTGAACTTGAAAAATTAACGTTACAAAATCAGGTGATGAGTCATAATTCGGAACCGAAGTCGGAAGTACAATTATTTTTCATCAAGGATCACTCCGGGTACATGTTCTGTAGCATGTGAAGTTGTGAGGATCGTCCAGTACTTTTCGCGTGCATAGTTTCACAGAGAAACACACAGACACACTTTCAACTTTATATATATATTAATATAATATGTTAGAATTCTGCCCGCGCTGGCGTGAGATCGTCCACGCGAATCGCCAATAGCAGCCGGTCGCTTCACCGGACGGACAATTCAGTCGTGACCCCCTGCCTTGGAACTACCGCCAGGAGCCAGGCACGGGTGGGGGTTTAAGCCTCACCACACCCAGTCCGAGCATTCTTACCAGCGCGAAATAGGGTGAATCGCGAATGTCGATATACCTAAATACCCCGCGCGGGTAACCTACGAGGGGTTGCACCACGCGCAGGTCAGCTTAGGACACGAACCGCTTCAGCGATTGGTTCCCGTCTACAGGGATAAACCGAGCAGTGTTATCGCCGACCTCGACTGGTTCCGATTCTCTTCTTTACCGGGTGTTCAAAACGCCACTACTCCTTCCACGATGCAAGATGGGCACTTTCAATGTGTGAAAGGTGCGCGCGACGAACGGGATACATTGTCACACAAGGACATTTATTATAAAGCACATATTGCACACACAACACAAGCAAGGAATATGCACGTATTTACAAGGCAAGGAAATAAAAAGAAATACACCGACTACAATGAGAATGTAATGCACTCAACAGTTGTTACACTTAACAGGACACGGCCGCACAGCATGCATACAAAACAACAGGGAAAACCCTCGCCATCAGGCAGGGAGGTAGACGGGGTTTCGTAAACTTTATGGTCGTGGGCTGTGGATGAACCGAAAAGGCCGCCGCGAGACCGTGCTGGTTACCTGCCGGCCTTGAGGTGTGACTGGTGGCAGGTCGCGACTGCCTTCTTGTTTCCACGGCAGCTAGCGTAGCCGTGCCTGCTCTTCGGCCTTTGGCCGATGATGTGGTCGGTGAAGTTCTCTATCGGCTGTCCCTCGCAGACGCGCAGATTCGCAACCACACCAGCCGGCAGGGCTGCGCCTCCCGTCTGTCTGCCGAGGCGTCGCCGGACTCGCCACCAGCCCGCGCCTTCACCGACAGGTGCGCTCAACGCAAGACGAGAGAGCCCGACCTCGACCGACCAAGAGAGCGAGTAGAATCAACACAACGCCCGACAGACGAGAGCGAGCCCAGTGTGCGGTCCGCCTTATATAGCGCGGGGCTCGCGCCCTTCTCTCCCTGCACCGTTTTTCGCTCGCCTTCCTCGAGAAGGTTCCCGAAGAGGGCGTTCCCTCACCCCGACCGCTTACGCTGGCATCCACCAATCGACGGCGAGCTGCCCTCCCGCCTTTCCTTCACACCAAGGTCGGGGTGAGGGAACGCCCCTTTTCGGGAACCTTCTCGAAGGAAGGCGGAGCCGAAAACGGGGAGGAGAGAAGGGCGGAGCCCCGCGCTATATAAGGCGGACCGCACACGGGGCTCGCTCTCTCTGTCGGGGTTGTGTTGGATTCTACTCGCTCTCTTGGTGGTCGAGGTCGGGCTCTCTCGTCTTGGCGTTGAGCGACCTGTCGGTGAAGGCGCGGGCTGGTGGCGAGTCCGGGCGACGCCTCGGAGACAGACGGACGGGAGGCGCAGCCCTGCCGGCTGTGTGGTGCGAATCTGCGCGTCTGGCGAGGGACGCCGAAGAACTCACCGACCACATCATCGCAAAGGCCGAGAGCAGGCACGGCTACGCTAGCTGCCGTGGGAACAAGGCGTCGCGACCTGCCACCGTCACACCTCAAGGGGCAGGTAACCAGCACGGTCTCGCGGGCCTTTTCGGTCATCCACAGCCCACGACCATAAAGGTTTACGAACCCCGTCTACCTCCCTGCCTATGGGAGGGTTTTCCTGTTGTTTTTGTATGCATGCTGTGCGGCCGTGTCCTGTTAAGTAACAACTGTTGAGTGCATGTACATTCTCATTGTAGTCGGTTGTATTGCTTTTTATTTGCCTTGCTTGTAAATACGTGCATGATTCCTTGCTTGTGTTGTGTGTGCAATATGTGCTTTATAATAAATGTCCTTGTGTGCAATGTATCCCGTTCGTCGCGTCCACCTTTCACCACATTGAAAGTGCCATCTTGCATCGTGGAATGAGTAGTGGGTTTTGAACACCCGAGTAAAGAAGAATCGGAACCGTCGAGGTCGGCGATAACACTGCTCGGTTATCCCTGTAGCACGGGACCAATCGCTGAAGCGGTTCGTGTCCTAAGCTGACCTGCGGCGTGGTGCAACCCTCGGTAGGTTACCCGCGCGGGTATTTAGGTATATCGACATTCGGCGATTCACCCTATTTCGCGCGGTAGAATGCGGACTGGGTTGTGGTGAGGTTAAACCCCCACCCGTGCTTGGCTCCTGGCGGTAGTTCCAAGGAGGGTCACGACTGAATTGTCCGTCCGGTGGGCGACGCGGCTGCTATTGGAGTTCACGGCCGATCTCACGCCAGGCGGGCCAGAATTCGTAACAATATATATATATATATATAAAGTTGAAAGTGTGTCTGTGTGTTTCTCTGTGAACTATGCACGCGAAAAGTACTGGACTGATCCTCACCAAACTTCACATGCTGACAGAACATGTACCCGGAGTGTCCTGATGAAAAATATTGTACTTCCGACTTCGGTTCCGAATTATGACGTCATCACCTGATTTTGTAACGTTAATTTTTCAAGTTCAGCCGAATGACATGGGCCAACGCCAAATACAATATATCTAACATATGATTTTAAGTTTTTGTTTGTCTGTTTGTTTGTCTGCACACGCTAATCTCCTGAAAGTGAAAGATAAGAGCTAACCACTGAAAAAAAAATGGCGGGATGGGCCCCGGGAAGGTTATAGGCTATGTGGCAAGGCCCCTCGGCTGGGGGGGGGAGGGGTGTGTTTCCCCTCACCAACCCCCTTAGCCTATGACTACCATTGCCCAATAGGGAACTGATACTGTGCTCGCGTCTGACATATGTATAGAGAATTAAATTCATTCAAAAAAACCCGGCAGCGCCGGTGCATTCACCTAGTATATATATAATATTCACATTGTTGCACTGTTTTTACCTATCTTCAACTATTGTGATTATCTTGTTTTATAACTCTTTTAACAGCCCACATATCCATAAATATTGAAAGCTGAGAAACGGAAGTCCACCATCCTGGTAATATAATCGATAAATTGTATAAAATCATAATTATCAGGAAAATGATTACTCAAACGAAGTTTTGTTCAATTTTAAAACACCACTTGTTTTTTTTTTAGAACACACAGTATCTAGCAAATTAAGAGATAACCATCGATTTGAAGTCTGTATTTTATTAAACAAGTTACCCTCATGGAAAGAAAATTCTACTGCACTTTTGCCCATTTTGTTCATCCAAGAAGAAAGTGAGAGTAAGAGTGGTTTCGAGTGGTTTGGTGAAACCTCATCTGAAAGGAGTCATGATTACATTCCACCTTGATATCGTCACGTCTGCTTGCAAGTCGAAAATAAAGCTTTGGAATTCGGAATATATTCACATAAGGCCTTTTTTCAGACAACACGATAACAAAATATGCAACTCTTGTCTCTAGTTGCTAGCTGAGCCACATATACTGTTTCACAATCATAAAATATTCATAAATATGAAATACTACATTGTTCAAATACTAGATGAAGTTAGAGATTAAATGGATTATTGTAAATACTGAATTGTTTCTTTTGATTATTGAGGTAGAAGTTCATGATAGTTGGGGGTATGTGAGAGAAGGGCAGGGATAGCAGGTGTCCATATGGCTGGATTTATTCCAATTATAACTAGAACGGCACTCGGTAGAGCGCATACCTATGCCAGGCTGAACAGGTTACATTTTGTATCCCTCTGATCTGGAACCGGACCTTAACCAAAATCGAATCGGCTTGTTCTTCTCACCTACTCATCCACCAAGTTTTATCATAATCCGTCCACAACTTTTTGAAACATCATGCTAGCTATCCTTTTTGACCACATCTCTCAATGGAAAAGAATCACTTACAAAAAACAAAAGACGATCTATCTGGATCCATATCTTCACCAAAATTTAACCAATTCGTCATTGTCACATTATCAACTTGTCCACGAAGTTTTGTCCGAATTTGTTGACAACTTTTTGAGATATCCTGCGCACAGACAGACAGACAGAAAAATGAAAAATCACTCATCGTGTGACAACTTGGCAAAACAGCACAAAGTAGAATGGCACTCGGTTGAGCGCATACCTCTGCCAGGTGGAACAGTTCATGTTTTATATCCCACTGATGGGTTGGATCTGAACCAAAATCGAATCCGCTTGTTCTCGTCACCTATCCAACTCATCCACCTTGTTTTGTCAGAACTAGTCACAGCTTTTTGAGATAAAGTTATTTTTTGGTTTTTGGCCCTATCTATCAATTTTAGAAATTAGGCCTGTGTTTACCTTTTGACCTTAAAATTAATTGGTAGTTGAATTCAGCGACCTGACATGAAAATGCTCTTCAAATTTCAAGTCAATCAGATGAAAATTGAGGATTATAGAAAATTTAGCCCAAATTGGCCTTTTGGCCTATGTCGACCTTTTGGCCGATATTTACCTCAAAATTAGTAGGTGGTTGAATTCAGTGACCTGACATGCAAATGCTCTTCAAATTTCAAGTTAATTTGATTTCAGAATTTCAGAATGATCGCTTGAGCGGTTTGGGCTGGAGGTGAGGGACACACACAAACAAACAAACACACAAACAAACAAATGGAGGCGATCAACATACTTGTCAAATTTTTTTTTTCCAAGTGAAAACATAACCTCCATCTTGGACACCTTTGGTGCCGAAGGTGATGATAATTAAAGTCATTTATATCTGTATTTTAACTCGATCGTGACTTATTATGAAAATGATATTGTCTCTGATTTGACGTGATTGTTCTGGGTTGGTGAAACATCACGAAAGATCACATGACAAATCGGTCACCACCACTCGTATTTGTTGTAAGATGTTTCTGCATCTGTTGATTTAAAATACTAAATAAAAAAAAATATGGAAATTCAAAAAATCTTCTCCAACCTTGGAGATCCCAGATCATTTAACCTTTTAGTGATGATGCTGCAACATACACTTTTGCACATTTCTCCGTCTTGGGATTTCTTTCTTATATCTCACATGTGTGATGTTGCATGTTGTCAATGTGAGGTTGTTTCCCCTTAAATACATGGATGGCCTCATTAAGAGGCTTTCTGGTTTATAACTGGCCCCTTGAGACTCTTTGAATGCTGAGTACCCAATGGGGGATAATATCAGGAAAATGCTGCCATTTTGCTGCCAATGCTGCCAAATGAAAACCCCACACCCCACACCAACCCCTATTCAAAACCCCAACCATAAAACTTTTCTGCGTGTATATTGTACGATGCTTTACAGGTACATCATCCAGGTTGTTCTCGATGATTCTCACATTAGACTGTATTGGCTTCACAATAAACAATGAGGTCTTTGGCATGAAGTTACTAGTGTGAGCCGAGGTGTTGTTGAATCTAATGGGGATCTGTAACCTTAAATCCTGTCCTACTGAGACAACGGCTCCAAACACAATGATAAACCTGTTCGATGAATCGATCAGCAGCAGGATAACTGCTCTTGTATTTTTGTTTTGGGTTTAAGTGGGAATTAAATTCAAAGGGAAATCTGAAGGTGATGCCTCATGACATAAAACATCTAAAAATATACTAGGTGCTGTCAAAGTGAAGCAAGTATACCAGCAATCGAATAACGCCTGTCACCTGATGTAAGTTGTATCTGACCACCAATGACCATTTCCTGTCTAGATTGGGAGCTCTTAAATGTTTTTGGCACAGTCTAAATGGCTGTTGACACCGTTAAGGTTGATTTCACAATACTATCTATCTAGCTTCACTCCTTCCGAAGGGATGAAGGAGGAGGGATAGCAGAGGGGAATGCGATCGGTATATGTCAGTGAGTGTGAGTCCACATGCAGATAAACTTTCAAACAGAGCCTCCCCAAGCGGCCTTCTTTAGCCGAGCACCTAGACGAGTTTTTGCATTGTTCACTGTTCTGTATTATAAAATTGCTATGTATGTATGCATGTATGTTTGTA
>CM068957.1:144470016-144490098 GCA_035128595.1 Eptatretus atami
TCTGAACCTGGGTAGGAGATTCACATTACATCAGGACAATGACCGAATCACAAAGATAAAGCCACACTGGAGTGGCTGAATAAGAAAATAATATATGTTCTTGAGTTGCCCTGTCAAAGTCCTGACTTGAACCCAAGTGAACATTGGTGAGACTTAAAGATCGCAGTCCATCGCCGATCCCCATCAAACTTGGCAGAACGAGAGCAACTTTCATGTGAACAATGGACAAGGATTTCACCATCTCACTCTGCAGAGCTGGTAGAGACCTTCCCAGAAATACTCACAGCAGTCATTGTTGTAAAAGGTGCTTCCACCAAGAACTCACCTGAGGGGCTGAAAACTATTACAACCAGTGAATTTTGATTTGTACATGTTTTACAGGTATTCCTGACATGTAACACCCTTCAACTGTAACAGTGTTTTGATTGATCTCTTCAGTTATTAATAAAAAAGTTCATTTGGAACAATTGTTTCTCCATCATTCTTCTTCTGGCTGCTCCCGTTTGGGGTCACCACAGCGGATCATCGGTTATGATCCGCATAATGATTTGGCATAGGTTTTACGCCGGATGCCCTTCCTGACGCAACCCTGGTCGCCTCTTACGACACAGGGATATGGTACACCCATTCCAACCGGGGCATACACCGGGCCCAATACACTGGTACTCACTTCGCCGACCTCGGAAGGATGACAGGCTGAGTCAACCTCCTGGTGTGTATTAATTCAAGCGGCCAACGGGACTTGAACTCAGGACCTTTTGGATCCCAAGCCGCTCCCCTAACCACTATGCCAACACCAGGCTTGTTTCTCCATCATTCATAATTCATCTAATTGTGGCATTATTGGTATGGGGTGAATAGTTTTGCAGGCCAGTGTATGTGTGTATTTATTTTTGTATGCAGTGCCAATGCTCATGGAAGTGCGAGAACACAGAATGTATCAGGACGTAGCAGAACGAAAATTACAGGAGAAAGAGTGGGGGAGGTTGGGGATAAGAACATACCAACTGCAGTGTTGAGGGACACAATAAAAGGAGACTTGGAGTAATAGGGAAGGACACAAGGGGTGAACAAGATGGGTACAGCTACAAACTCTCAATCATTGAAGTGGAAGGAAAATATGGAAACCGGGAAATAGGTGGGTTTGGGGAGGGTTAATTGGGGTAGAAAGGATCATGGTTGTGAATGGGGAATAACCTGAGATGGTGGTGAATATCCGTATTGAAGCCCTGGAGCGAAGAATGTGATTTAAGAGACAGACAAGGTTGGTTCCACAGGTGGGAAAAAGAGAGGAACAATTGAGTGGAGGTGAGCAGTGATCCTGGATTTTGGGAGTTTCACCAGAAGGGGATTACTGGCAGATCACGTTCCCCCTGAAGAAAGATGGTAGGTGGATAGATCATGTAAAGGGCAGAGTACAAGAATAGAAATAAGGAGGTAGACGAGAGTGATGTGAAAGTGATAGCTCAGAGACTCAGTTTAATTGCAGGAGATTTCTGTGATTTTGAAGGCCTTAGTTTCCATGGTGTCAAGTTAAGCAATGTGAGAGGCAGGGGTGCCAGCTCACAGGGATGAGCGGAATTCCTAAAGTTGTGGATGAAGGCCTTGCAGGTTGATAAAAGTTCAATTGCACCAAGGATAAGACTTGGAATCCTCCATCATGCAGTCGGTGACTGTCTTTGGGGGCAACTTAGAAATGTGAATCCAAGAAAGATCATGGCTGATCGTGGGCCCAAGCATTTAAATGACTGATCTTCTTCAAGAAGATTGTTTAGAAAGTCGGTGTGGGTGTGGGAGGGCCCTCTTAAGACAGTCCTTCCCACTTAAGATGGTCCTTTTGGGGAGAGAGAGAGAGACAGAGACAGAGATTTGTCGGGATTGAAAGACACAGTACAAGTGTTTGACCAGCTTGTGATTTTTTTTTCCCCAAAGTATGAAGAGAGGGAAGATACTGCAGCCTTCTTGTCTGAAAGATGAGGGATGTCATGGCAGAGGATGGAGTGATCAGCAAAGTGATAAAAAGGATTTTCCAGAAAGTCAGAGAGATTGTTGATGAATATTAGAGGTAGGACAGGGCACAAGACACTACCTGAGAGCACAACAGCTTGATAGGGAGAGGAGATGAAAGGATTCAGTTTAGAGCCACACATTGGTTACGAGAGTGGAGGAAATACGTAACCCAAGAACAGAGTTAGACTTGGATGCCATAGGCAGAGAGTTTGGAGAGCAGGGTGGGGTGCGAGACTTTATCGAAAGCTCGACATACTGTATGTCGACAGAGAAGGCCCTGATCTCTTGTCTGACATTGAGGGCCACCATCTATCGGTTGGAGCGCAGATGCAGGTGTCCTATTCTGAATCCAAACTCATAGTCTGAGATCAGGCCGTTGGAGAAAAGTAAGGATTTGTTGCATGTTGTATGCACTGTATTGATATGGTCATATGATACATTACAATGTACTATAATTATAGTTCTGCATCATGCTGTTTGGATAATCAGTCTATGGGCTGCTAGGATAGCAAAAGGGGTGCACATTCACCTCCGAGCTGTTATACCTGGGTTTGAATCCCAACCCAGCTATAAACTGTCATTCCAGTGTTTCGCAGCGGGGCCATTCATCAATGTGTGTGCCGTCCCTTGAATTGACATTAAATTAGTTGATGGACCTGAAAGATCCCAAGGTATCCTCTGCGAAGTATTGGTGAGCTATCCCCTGCACCTTGAACAAAATAAAAATTTGTGCTCTAACTTACATGGGGCATCAGCGATACAGCCACACCCCGAGCAATTGATGCTACCTGCAGTCATGTGCTCCATCCGAAAAAATAATAACAATGAATTTATATAAAAATGGACACATTTTCCTGGTGGTAACACAGCAAAAAATTATCGGTGCTTGGATTTGAGAGTTTCAGTTGGAGTTGAGCGATTTAAGTTTATTACCCTTGCCAGAGGAGAGGGAATTGCATTTGTGTCCGTTTATCTGTTTGTTTGGTGTCTGTCTGTTTGTTTGTCCGCACAGAACTTTAGTGTTTTTCTCCGCAACTGCATGCCTGATTGAGACAAAATTTTCACCAGAGGAGCGACTGACTACTCATGTGCAATATTTCATTGATAATTATGACATAAAAGGTCACGTGGTGTAGCAGTCATGTTGGAAAAAAGGAAAAACTTTGGACCTCTGTATCTTCGAAACTGTACCAAGGAAAAAATTAAAACTTGGCACATGGCAAGTACTCCTCATGGGGAATAAGTGTGATTTTTACTTTATCATGTCATAGGTGCCTTTGTTATGATCTCATAATTGCATACTTAGAATGCTACATTCAACCAGTATGAAAAATTTTGAGTGTCATCTTGGGATAAATTGGTGCAGAGAAGAAAAAAAATTGTTGACGTCATCAGTCACGTGGTTTGGCAACCATATTGTTTTATATAAATAAAAAACCTTCAAAAAACTTCTTTTCTGAAACAGCTAAATAGATTGAGGCAAAACTTTACACGTATGACCATCTATGCATTAGGAATAAAACGTTTGCACACATAACGTCATAGATCACAAGGTTTGGCAGCCATATTGGATTTACCCTAAAATCTATGAAAATCTTCTTCTGCAGAATGACTGGATAGATCGAGGGGAAAGTTCACACGAATGCTTCTCAAGCCTTGGGGATACCAGGGTATTCACGAGTAATTGATAGGTCGCATGGTCTTGCAGCCATATTAGATTGAGCAAAAATTTTAAAAACAATTATTTCTCTTGAACCGCTTCATTCGTCGAAATGAAACCTCAAAATTATGATCTAGTAGTGATGAGTATATTCGGGTATGTACGTACATTTTTAATTTATTTATTTTAAAATTTCAACCTGATCAGATGCATGGTCTGGCAGCCAGAATTATTTAATTTTCTTGATCTGGGTTCTTTTTTATTTTTGTTTTGAATAAGACTCACTTGGCTGCACCTGGGATGGGTTTGAGGGTGGAGAAGTAGCAGCTGAAATGCGAATCCTATCCACGTTATTCCTGATGACTTCATTTCTGTTTTTTGCTTGTTCGGGTTCCTTCTGATTACTCCAACGCAGGACTTTACCATTTTGGTCTTCCATTTGATTTGAATTTAATTTATTTTAATCTCATTCTGAAATCAATTGAATAATCATGAAAAACGTCTTGGGTCAGGGTAAGGTGTTCGATCAAAGCGGGACGTCTTGGTACCCGGTCATCACTGTCAGCAGTTATAAAATGACAGTTCTAATTATGTCTAATTATGTAACACACCAGTACAAAAACAACACAAAATCCACCACACAAAAGCAGTCCTGGCGAGGGTCTGCAATCTCTGATTGCTCTTTTTCTTGTTATCTCTGTGTCATTAAAGTCCACAGTTTTTGTTTTTTTAACCTCATCGTTCAAGCACACTCTCCTATTTGATAAATAGACAAGATGTAATCTTATTTAATTTGGTCACAGTCATTCACTCATATTGATCATTCTCCTGCGGAGTTTTTGGTCATAATGACCGATTCCAAAATCCATGTGGCAATGGCAATGTCCAAGGAACCTCTCATCATCTAGTCATCAGAAATAAACAAGTGAGGAAATGTTTTCAAATATCGAGCTCACTATTTTATGCTGAACTACTGTATCTGTTGAACCGTATGAGTGAAACTTGGAATGGTGCTTGAGTGGCAAGTCATCTTCTCTTCTTTCTTTTATTCCAATTATGGACATTTCCTTCTTCTTTAGTGATTGGCTGTGTACTTCTATTTTTTACCCTAATCAATTCTCACAACACATTTTACGACCTAATCTTACCAAATGGGGTCTTTTCGGACCACAACTCAAAACCATTCAATCTCACTAAATCTGCCAAAGTTTCACATCAATGACTAAATGTGGTGTTTTATTGATGAAGACAACAAACATAAGAAAAATAAATATATAATCTAATATTAACTGACCAACTGGGGACTTTTAAGACCCCAATTCAGAATCACGAAATTTCATTCAATCTACTGAAGTTTCACATCAATGAGGAAATATATTTTGATCGGATGATTTTTGAGTGATAAAGTACATCAGCATTAAAAATTTTAAGAGGACTTGCTCGATACAAATACCATGTCAAGTAATCATGTGTGAAAAAAAAATGAACCAAAACAACTGTGGTCTTTTTGGACCCAAGAAAGGACTTGCTTGTAACTCTATACAACAAGGTAGGATCTTAAAACATCATATATATTTATTACCGGGCACGTATAGACAAACAAACTAATAAAACATGAAATACATTGTTTAACTAATATAGAAATAACACATCAAAATGTTGGCCTGGGGTCCAAAAAGACCCCTGTTGGTAGGATTAGGGTTAATGGCTCCCATTATTCACACCTTTTGTGTGATGGTTGGGGTTTTTCTTTTGGCCGTTATTGCTCACATTATGGACCTTTACTTCTTTCGTGATTGGCTGCTGATCAAAAAAGCTGTCCAGGTCAGACATTTGGCTGATGGTGCAGGAATTTGTAATTTGTTCAAGGTGCCAGAGATAACTCACCGATGATCCTCAAAAATGACCATGAGATCTTTAATATCCATCAACAACCAGTGCTGGCAGATGGGTCATCCGGCTTAATGTCTATCGGAGAGACGGCACATTCATTGATGCCTCACCTTGCATGCGAAACACCATGAGGGTGATCGTTTATAGCTGGGTTGAGATTCAAACCCAGGCTAGACAGCTCAATTGCAAGTTTGCATACCTCTACCCTATCTTGTCAACCCCTATTTCATGTTTTTTTTTTTTTTTTTTTGAAACTTAATAGAAAATCGAGAGCATTTTAAAAAGTATACTTACGTAGTCTGTACATTCGATATACAGGTAGTGGACAAAAAATGGAAACACCTGGGTAAATATGCCTGGTGTTGGCTTAATGGTTAGGGTGGCGGGCTTTGGATCCGAGGGTCCTGAGTTCAAATCCTGCTCAGCTGTTGAATTAATACCAGGTGGGGTTAACTCGAATTGTCATCCTTCCAAGGTCGGCAAAATGAGTGCCAGCATACTGGTATCCTGTGTCGGAGTGGCGACCCATCCAGGATTGTGCCCAATAGCCAAGGAGACTGCTGACGCAGCACCAACGCTCTGCACAGAGTGTGGTACCAATCTCTTCCTCCTCCTCCTGGGTAAATGAGGGACACCACGTATGTTGAAAACAACGGCTTCCACACAGGTGTGGCCTATGTGTTAATTAATTAAATAACATCCCAGCATGCTTCGGGTCATGTATAAAATGCTGCACAGGCCTGGTTGCCTGCAATCATGGCTAGCATGGCTGCAAGAGGAGACCTCAGTGACTTTGAAAGAGGAGTGATTGGTGGGGCGTGTTTGACATGAGCTTCAGTGACAAAGACAACTCAATTCGCTGATGTTTCATGAGCAGTAGTGTCTCAGTTGATGTCGGCATGGAACTCCAAAGGAAAGACATCATCAGCAAAGGGCAACAGTGGGCAGAAGCACATACTCCAGGATTGTGATATCCGTGCATTAATTTGATGTGCAACGAAAAGCAGGCAAGCAACTGCAGATCAATTGACTGTAAATTTCAATCTGGGGCGTGAGCAGCAAGTTTCATCAAACGGTCCGCTGAACACTCCACAAAGCAGATATCATAGTCGGGTTGCAGTGCACAAACCGCTCATCACACCTGGCAATGCACGTTTGTGAGTACAGTGGTGCAAAGAGCACAGGCAATGGACTACCCAGCACCAGAAAATGTGATATGGTCAAATCAATCATCCTTCACCATGTTCTTGACAAATGGATGAGTGCTCGTGTGGTGCCAACCGAAAACTCCACAACCCTGAGTTTGGTTGTAACAGTGAAGTGTTCTGGTGGTTCTGTAATGTTGTGGTTGCTTTTTCCTGGCATGGTTTGGGTGCAGTCATTCCTTTAGAAGGCAAGGTCAATGCCAATCGCTACTTAATGGTCCTAAGTGATCATCTTCAACCCATTTGCAGCATTTCTTTCCTGTCAGGTGGAGTGTCTTCCAGGATGACACTGCCTCCAACAATGGAGCATGTGTGGCCACCCAGTGGTTTGATGGACATGACACTGATGTTATCCACATGCCATGGCCTTTTCAGTCACCAGATCTGAACCCAATTGAACATTCATGGGATATTCTGGAATGAAGCCTGAGACAGCGTTTTCCACCTCCATCAAACAGGTTTGAGTTGATTGACTTTCTCATGGAAGAATGGTGCCGCATCCCTCCTGCAGAATTCCAGATGCTGGTGGACTCCATTCCAAGGCACGTAAAGACCATACTAGTTGCACGTGGTGGGCCAACGCCGTATTAAGTGACGTTCCATTGGTGTTTCCATTTTTTTAGTGCACTTCCTGTATATACGTTTTACAAAGCCATGATTGAGATGAGAAAAGTGATGAAAAGCACTTTGTAATTAAGACAATAATTGTGTAAAATGTGTAATGAAAATGATTGTGTGAAACTGAATTTGAGTTCTTTTGAAACAGTAATTGGGTGCCTGTGCAAAACTTCAAGCCAGATCTGTGCATTTGTTGTTAATAATGTGGAAACTGCAAGCTCGCAATAAATTAGCACACAGTACATCCAAGAGAGGCTGTGCTGCAGCTGGCTCAATTATTATGTGCTAACGAATCCTAACAACCTTCCCCAGAAGCTGAAAACAATTAATGTGCTCTTTTAAAGCTAGATAAATGATAAGCTTACAGTTGCCTTGGTTTTACTCTGATGCATTAGGCTTAGTAAAGGCCGATGGGGCAGCTTGTCCTCAACACTTGCTCCTGTCCTCCACAATGAGCATGTGCACGACCAGCCTTGATTGGCCTGACCGCACTCATGGTGGAATTGTTTGAATGCATTGTTTATCTTTTGCCATCAATATAGATTTAAAACATCATAATTACCTTTTTATTTCAAAGGGGATCCTATCATTATCAACTTGTTTATATAATATGGATTGTGGCTTAGATGCAGTCGATGAAAGACAGAACTGTCGACCGCTAAAACAATTTTTCACTGAATGCAAGTGAGCTGGGATCTGTGTTTTCATTTTGATACTTTTTTCCATTACAACTTAGAGGTCTTGTTAACTGTGTAACGTGTACCTAACGAGGTTGGATATGTGGTGGGCATCCTCTGTTGATCAGGACCCTTGCAGCAAATGCCGGAATGGCACAGGGGTTCATGGTCACCATTTCAGTTCAGAGGTGCGATTTTCATGGAAATACCCGTGGTTGATGTTGACTTTATGATAGGAAAACTTTAATACCTCTGCAACGAAGTTTGATGGAGGTTTTTTTTTTTCCACCTCTGTCTCTTTGTTTGTGAACAAAATATCTCAAGAAGTTGTGACTGAATTCGAACAAAATTTGGTGAAGAGCTTGGGTATGTGACAAGGAAGAAATGATTCGATTTTGGTGAAGATTTGGATCCGAGAATTTTTAAGCGATCCTTCACCATTGAGTGATCTGGCCAAAAACCACATATAGCAGGATATCTCAAAAAGTTATGGACGGATTGGGATGAAACTTGGTGAGGTGAGTTAGTTAGGTGATAAGAACAAGGCAATTAAATTTTAGTTCAGGTACGAATCCAGATCCGGCCTATCAGTGGGATACAAAACGGAAACTAATCAGCCAGGTGGAGGTATGCGCTCTTCTGAGTTCCCTTCTTGTTTTAATTCTGCAATTGTATTACGAGAGGAAGTCACATCCAAGTCATTCAAGGACACTATTCGTAAAACCAAGACATCATTCATGATTGATGCCTCTCTGGAACAGACATGTATTCTTTTATTGTCCTTGTGAAAGTGAACATCAAAACAACCGATATCATGAGAGACTGTCTGTCTGTGGGTTGGTGATCCGTGCTGATCACACCGTTTTTTTGTATACTTGTCGAGGCTCATATGAGAGCAAACGCACAGCAAGGGGGGGGGGGGCATGGGACAGAGGGGTGGGAGAGGGAAGGACAAAACAGTGGGGAACAGAGACATTAGAGATCTGTGGAAGGGAGAGGAATGGGGCGGGGAACATGGGGAATACAAGATGGACATTACGGGACTTTAGGAAGGAAAGCAGGGAATTTGAAGGAGGTGGGTTTGGGTGGATTAACGGGGTAGAAAGATCGAGGTTTTGGATGGGGGATGATAGGTGGTGGTGAACAACTGTTTTGAAGCCTTGAGGGAAGAATGGGATTGAATAGAGTGGGGAGTTTATTCCAAAGGGGGGAAAAAGAGAATGAAAGAGTGAAGGTGAGCAGTGATTCGTGATTTTGGTAGTTTTACCAGAACGGGGTTGATGGTCGACCTTGAGTGCCCTGCAGAAATATGGTGAGACATACACAGACAGAGCAGGGGGGGGGGGAGGCGGGGGGTGAGGCTGGAGAGGAGACGGTAGAAGACAGAAAGACCACGACCTGCCGACGGTGAGAAAGTGAGAGGCCCAAAGACTCAGCCTCATCGCGGGAGAAACCAATTTTCCTAAATGCCTTGGTTTCCACAGCGTGAAGCCGAGAAAGGTGAGAGGCGGGAGCACCAGCCCGAGGGGAGAGTAGTACTCATCAGGCTGTGCCGAAAGCTTTGTAAGTGGTCAGGAGCTCAGGGGCCGAGGAAGGACTTTGCCACGATGGAGGATTCCCAGTCAGCGACTGACTTTGGAGGCCATGTTGGAAATGTGCTTTCCCAGGAAAGATCATGGCAGATAGTGAGACCCAGAAGCTTGAATGAAAGGACTTCTTGAAGAGGATTGTTGATAAAGTAGATGGGCCAAATTTTGAAAGGACAAATTTTGCCTTGAAATGTGGAAGTTAGTTCAATAATTCACATTAATTGGTTGGTGATATTGAACATTCTCATCTGCAAGTGACTATGTTACTCAAGCACACATTAAGTATGTTCAACAGCTAATTCTGAAGAATTTATCTGATTATTGAAGAATTGCATATCAGTATTGTAAGTGTGGAACAAATATATTCAATAAAGTTTGTGCAAGGTGAAGTAATAAATTCAGTAAAGGACGTCACAGATGATCAAATTAGACAGATCATGTTAGTATTACAATACAGCTCGTGCAATGCTACTGCAAGGTGGAAAATGATTTATTGAAGAAGTTTGTGACAAGTGGAGATATCTGGGTCTATCATTTCATTTCAGACTCCTAACAAAGCACCATCGAGAGGAAACACCATTGCTCCATACTACAAAAGCATTCTCGGTTGAGCCCTCAGCTGGAAAGCTTATGGTTATCATATTTGGGACATTATCAGTTCAATTCATATAGAATTTCAGGAATGGGGAAAACTGTCAATGCGTAGTACAACAGCGACTTATTGTGTAATGAAGTGAGACAAGCAGTGAATACATAGATGATGACCAGGTATGCTGTCTCAGAGTGTGACTTCACTGCACAATATTGCTCACCCTCGCACAGCAAATATGAATATCACGACTGGAGAGAGCGATTAGTAAGTTATAGTCATCCAGTATACAATCCAGACTTGTCTTGTAATTTTCATATTTTTGTACATGGGTATAAGGTTTCTGAATGATAACACGTTGATGCAGATGTCCTAAAATTGCTGCGTACCTGTCCCAAATATTTATATGCAGAAGGCATCAAAGTGCTACCACATGAATGTTATGTTACACATAACATGGGAATACTTTGGGAAATCGGTGAAGTTTTGGATGCATAGTCGAGGCTCATGGAAGAGCGAGTACACTGATCGGATCAGGATGCATCAGGACGAGAGAGAGAGAGAGAGAACACCAACAGCACTGCCGAAGGCCAAGACGGGGGTGGGGGGAGGGAGGGGTGGACAAACAATGGGCGTGGGGAGGAATTGTGGGCAGGAGAGGATGCATGGGGTGGACAAGATTGATACAGAAGAACTCTGAAGAGGGAAAACAGGAAATTTTGAAAGTTGAGGGAGGTGGGGAGTTAACTGGGGTAGAAAAGGTCGTGATTTTGGATTGGGGACGATCTGAGATGGTGGTGAACAGCAGTCTTGAAGACCTGGAGGGAACAATCAGATTGAAGAAGATGCGGAAGTTGATTCCACAGGTGGGGAAAAATAGGAACAAATGAGTGGAGGTGAGCAGTGATCCTGGATTTAGGTAGTTCACGAGATGGAGGTTGATGGAGGACCATGTTTGTCTTGCAGAAACCTGGGGGGGGCAAAGCATGGAAAGAACAGAGGGTGCAAGACCAGAAAGGAGACAGTGGAAGACAATGAGATGACCAACCCATCTGCAATGGCGAAGTGATAGACCCATAGACTCATATTCAGCACAGGAGATTCCAATGATCTTGAAGGCCTTGGTTTTCATGACATCAAACTGAGCAAGATGTGAGACAGGAGAGCCAGCCCAAAAGGGAGATCAGTACTCCATCAAACTGCAGATGAAGACCTTGTAGGTTGAATAGGAATTCCAGTGTGCCAAAGAAGGACTTTGTACGATGGATGATGGTATGATGGAGGCTGATTTTGGTGGCCACTTTGAAATGTGGTTACCCAAGAAAGATTATGGTTGATAGTGTGACCAAGGAGTTTGAATGACTGAACTTCCTCAAGAGAATTGTTAAGAAAGGAGATGGGAGAGGTAGCCAGACGGTCCTTTCGGAGAGAAATAGTGAGAGTGTGAGATTTATCAGGATTGAAAGACATATTCCAAGTATCTGACCAGCATGTGATTTTTTTTTTCAAGGTCTCAAGAAAGGGAAGAGGCTGCAGCATGCCTGTCTGAAGGATTAGGGGTGTCATGGCAGAGGAGGAAGTCATCAAGAAAAAAGTAAAGATGATTTCCAGAGAGTCAGAAAGATCATTGATGAAGATCAGGAATAGGACTGGGCCCAGAACACTGCCTTGGCATTGACAGGGAGAGAAGATGAAAGGATTCTGTAGAGAGCCACATATTGGCTGCGAGAGTGGAGGAAGTAAGTAAATCATGTGTGGAGTTGCCCTTGTATGCCATAGGCAGAGTTTGTAGAGCAAGGCAGGATGTCAGACTGTATTGAAAGCACGAGATATGTCCAGCAAGACGTCCATGATCTCATATTTGACATTGAGGGCCTCCATCCATTGTTGAGTGAGTATAAGCAGCATCTCCAAGGTCGAGTGATCTAGTCTGAATCCACACTGCTGATCTGAGATGAGGTTGTTGGAGAAAAGGAAGGATTTCATATCAAATGCGATGATGAATTCCATGACCTTGTTGATGATTGGAAGGAAGCTAAATGGTCTGTAGTTGAGGGGATCCGTTTTTTCTCCTTTTTTAATGTCATGTAGTGATGGTGACACATTTCCAAGTGGACAGAAGATGATCTAGGGTAAAATGACAGGGTGAAAAGGGCAGAGAGAGGATGTGCAAGACCATCGAGCAGGTTTTTAGGACATGTGAGCTGATGCTGCCCGGTACAGCTGCAGAGTCAGAGTCAAAGGTTGAAAGAACTTTCTCCACATTCTCAGGTGCAAAAGACACAGAGTCCAGGAGCAGTTGGGAATGACGGAAGGATGGGAACCGAGAGTGAGGGGTCGGTCGGGAACACAACATTTGGAAGTAAATACAGAATTGAGGCATTCGGCCTTCTCATGAGCGGAGTCGGCCGTGGTGTCATTTGAAGTTAGGGAAGCAATGGAAGGGAAGCATCCACCTGAAACAGAATTAACAAGGCACCACCAGGTTTTAGAGGAAGGAGACAAGTTTGAAAATTCATTAATGAGATGGTGGGATATATATATATATATATATATATATATATATATATATATATATTTCATTATTGAGGTCAGACATGACCCAAGTGGACTCTGCGGCTTCGGAATTTTTTTTGCCGTTGTGTACCAATGCTTTCAGCAACGGTAGTGGTTTAACACTTTAACCTCCTGATGAAGGTAATTTAATTGAGCCAATTGAGAATGGTCTCCATGACAATGGAACTGTCCAACTATCTTCACTGTGATAGTTATATCTTTGAACAATCATCGAAATATTATTGCACACGTGATTGTTTTTTATACCTCTTCAGACATATATCAGAAATAGGATACCTGTTGCTGCAGATTCCTCAGAAACACTCGTCCCCAGTAATCTGTACAGAGTGGAAAGTTGGCTGTCTCCTTATCAGTATGATCAGTTATCCTCATCATCATCAATATGCAATGCATGATTTGTTTTCTTGTGATACATATTCATAAATAATATATATATACGGTCACTCAGTGGTGTAATGATTAGAGCATCTGCTTTGAGTCTGGCAGGTCAGTATCTTAAAATGGTACGTGCTGCTTCCTTGCTTGACACTCAGCATTTAAGAGGATAAAGCATGGACAAACAACCATGGGGAGGAGAAAATCCAAATTACTCCACTGAGTAGAGACAGAAAGGTTGCGGCATAAAGATGTGCTGACCTAGAATGCTCCAAGTGGTTACATTGCTTCCCCAAAGCTCGGTGCCCACGGTTGTTTGAAGTCCAAGTCAGGGACGGATCCAGGAATTTCAAGATGGGGGTGGGATGCACCTTGCCATAGCACCGAACAGGGGCCCGGGGGTCTTCCCACAGGAAATTTTGAAAAATTGATCACCAAATTGCATTTCCTGCATTCTTGGAAGTTTTCTGCACAATTCCTTGCATTCTTCCCTGGCCCAACAGTTTAGCAGATTCGTGATGACCAACGGGCCAAAGTGGCAAACTGGTGATTCAACTTGGCCAGCTGTTTTTTCATTAAAAGAGGCCTGTGCACACCGATACTTGACTTGAGGGTGAAATTATGTCGTTGACCGACTATGTGCTGGGCGAAGCCCGACACCGCAATCCACCAAATTATGGTGAAAATATCATTTTGCAGCCCACCTGAAATATAGCCACCCCCCCCCCCCCCTGTTGAAAAAGACTCGTTTTCACTGCATGATGAAGGAGAGAGATTTTCAAAGAGGTTTAGGCACAACAAAATCGAACAAATAGGCGAACTAGCAGAATCTAAACAGTGGCAATATGTGACTTTGCGGAGCTGTGATTGGCCAACAATCAAACGTCGTAGCACAGAATAGGAGCTACCTCCCCGAATCTGTGGTCATAACAAGTGCCATAATTGGCTCACACATGAAGAGAACCGCACCCCTTGCACCCCCTCCCTGGATCCGCCGGTGCAAGTCCTTTGTTGCATCATGTGTTTGTCTACGTGTGTACGATTCGAGTTACAACTCCTCCACGAGCTTGAGATCCTGCAAATATAAAAGGCAAAGCTATATGTATGATATGTGATCAATCACATGATGTGGGATGCAAAAAAAAAAGAAAAGAGTATTTTCATCAGTAGTAGTTAATTTACATGCAATGAACACAAACATCGTGGGTACACAAATATAGAAAACATGTAAGAAGCTTAATGTCAATAATTGTATGATGTACAATGACCGAGATAAACAAATCATGGCCCCCTAATATTTTGAGCATTTTGCATGCATACTTTACAAAAGCCAAATACATCCATATATATATATATGTATATATAATTATATATATAATTTATATATATACACATTCCTCCCACTTGAAAGGTTGATGTAAATGTGTGACTCCCACTGGGGGGGGGGGGGCGAGGGGGGGTGCCCTGGGAGCCAAATACTCTACGTATGTACACCCCTGACGATGTCCCATTTTACAGTTCGTAGATTCAAGAGCCAAGCTTGTTCATTTAAACATGTCCGTATACCCCTTTGAAATAGGTCACTAAAAGCGAAACAGAGGGTGAATTGGGGATGAATGAAGCATTTGAAGGAAAAACCATGGAGTCACATCATAGCAATATTACAGTACGCTATGTGTCCAATAATTTCTCTACTACCTCTCTGTTAATGTGAGCCGGTATAATCATCCTTTCCGTTCTTTACAACATCTGTTCTGTGCAGATTTTCAATCAATAACTAACCGAAGGAGGTGTGCTAGCTAGGGGCTGTTTCACATTGTGCAGCTGGAAGTAGTGTTTCTTTTGACATTGGCAGGAAAAAACATGGATCGCTCCACCATTGATGCACATGATGTGAGAAACTCTAATTGCCTCGCTTGTAGCACAAAGTGGGGTTAAGTAATCGGTTCAATCTGTCTGTCTGTGAGTCTATTTCTATGATCAAGGAACTACTTAATTTCAATTGATTTTTTACGTTTTGAGTACTGCAGAACATGAATCGGAACAGGAACCTGCAGTCTCGCAGTACTTTGGCTCTGCATTTGGCAAATTGTATGGAATCTCGTCCCTAGTGCACACACACAATCGCGGTATAGCAATGGCTTCGCTTCAGTCTGCCTGTTAAAGAAAATCGAAAATCATTCCAAACAGGAAACGTACTGTTTTTAAGGACGTCACAAAGGACACAAGCAACAGGCACAAATATCTAATTTAATGTGTTAAGTGAGGTGGTGTGAAAAACGGTGCATCCGTGCTTTGTTTTTGTTTTTTTCTTCCTTCTTTAAAACCGTTTATTTTATTTCAATTGAATTATATATTTGCACACTGGAGCACATATCAGATTATTTGCACTTCCAAAAACCTTCAGTTTATTTGTACTTTTCCAAGATTTTACGCCATCTCGACCAATCAAGTTTGCCGCACGCTCTGAGGGCAGAATTGGCAGAAGGTTCAGCTCTTGAATGTTCCGTTTGACCCATCGGCTTTGTACGGTTGTCAGCGCATATTTTATTTGAAAGTTCACAAACAAAGCAAACATAGTTTGTGCTCAGAAACACAAATCAAGAGTTGAAAAGATCCTTCCCATGTACTTTTCCCAAGACTGTGTGGGGTAAGATGTTCTATTAATCTCGAGTTGGTAATATTTTGAGTTTTTGAAAACATGCGTATTTAGATTTCAGACAACTGCAAAAATGAGACTTCATATTATTACCTCCGCCACTAAAGGTGAAGGAGGTTATGTTTTCACCGCTTTCTGTCTGTTTGTTTGTTAATTACCGGAATCCTTCGGATTTCGGCAATTATGTTGGTCAGTTGTGTGTGTCATTCTGTTTGTTTGTGTGTTTGTTTACCCTGTAGCAGGCACACCGTTTCAGTGATCATTACCAAACTGGGTACAGACGTCAGCCATAGTCCAACTCAGACACTTGTCGTTTTGGGTGAATCTAGGTCAAAGGTCAAGGTCACCGAAAAACCGAAATTCTTATTTTCGCAATAACGTCCGCTAAAATGGTCGTATCGACTACAAACCAAATCCAAAATGTGCATCTTCCAATACTGAATCCAACCAAATCATTGGATTCAGTCTCATTGGGGTGTCACACCAACACCCTTCTTAGCGGTCGGGGGTCGAATGTCAGGGGAGTCGGGTCAAAACTTTCAAATTGTGATAAAAACGCCATTTCAAGTCCGATTGACTTCCAAGTTATGATCATGACCAAACTAAGTGCTATAACTCATTATACAGTAGCACTATCGACTTATAAGAACCAAATTGATTTCCAGGTTTTTGTTTTTTCCAGAGATCATGGAGATATGACAAAGTTATTCCGGCAATTCCTTGCTCAACGAGAAATTTCATTTGTTTGTTTGTGTGCAGGATATCTCAAAAAGTTGGGGACGGATCCGGATGAAATTTGGTGGCCAGTTTGGGTGTGTGACAAAGATGAACTGGTTAGATTTTGGTGAAGATCTGGATCCGGATCTAGATACGAGTTATTTAATTTTTTAAGTGATTCTTCGCCATTGAGAGATTGGGCCAAAAATGATGTCACACGATATTTCAAAAATGTATTGGGCCTGCTATGTTCTCGTGGATCAGACATTACGTGGCAGAGATATGCGCTCTACAGAGTGTCCTAGTTAAGTATGCAAAGTATCAGTTTATTTTACAATAGCATGTTGTGTTTTATCAAAGGTTAAATAAAAAGGACAAGGAATTGCATAAGCAGGAATCGACCCATCTCGCCTCTTCAACACGGACGGAACCTCGAATCAGGAGTAGGCCATGAAACCCATCATAGCATGTGCTATTATTACCAACCTCTGGTTGTTTGTAAGTGCAGTATCCCTTTTGAAATGCTGAACATCAAGAAAGGAAGCAGCATGTACCATTTTAAAAGTCTTTGCTATGAACTCAGCCGGAGTTTGAACCTCAGACTCGGAGCAGAAGCTCTAACCATGACACCATCGAATCTGGTTCAACCTGAAATATCAAATGGTGAAAGTTTTCACTCAGTCGATCACACCTGGCTCATGAGCAATCTTCTTTAGGTTTTATACTGTTTCCTGGCAGGGTGTTCAACTTCATGCAGTAAATCAAAAAATATATATAATTGGGTCACATTATGGAATTGTTTTAAAGAATGCTTATGATCATTAATTTCACCGAGCCACTGTTGAAAAATACACTGCGCTGGTTTGTTTGGTGTTCACAGACATCTGTAGCGCAGGCCATCTGGCCATCTCCCATATGTGCCAGACTTCGCTGCAGCTGGGTTGAACAGTCTTGCAAGCCTCGCATTCTGATCCTCATTCTCTGCTCACCATCAGGGTTTCTCTGCACGTCGCCTTCCCCTGCAAGTTCTCAAGATGTTGGGTGAAGGTGTCAATGCAAGAGCGATTGATCAGGATTCTCTTGCACGTTTTGATGTTCTCCTCTCGTGTGTGTGTGTGTGTGTGCGTGTGCGCGCGTGTGGTGTGTGCGCGGTGGCATAGCTATAATACTATTGGTGACAAAATTTACAAATCGAGTGCAAAACGTTTTCAGGCAAATAAATCGCATCGGGATGAATAACGTGCAGGGGGTTGTTTATTTGAAATAATGAATTCCATTTGGCTGCATATAGTGTTCGCCTCCAGCAGCCTTCTTCAGGCGTGAATGAGCAACTGACAATGTGACAGCTCAGCCTCAGATCGGCCTCGTCATACCAGCCTCACCGGAGCAGGCTCGGTGCTTCCTGACATTATCCTCTTCTGGACTTCATGCAATGATTGTACCAAACAGTGGAAATCAACTGAAAAGGAAGAGAGTATCAGAAGAGCTTTACGATGAGACCATGAATAATCCACTCTGGCTCATCAGTCTGGTGCAGTTGTTGGCGAGAAAAATTCGAACAAGGTCGAGTACATCTGGTAGGAAATCAAGATGTGATGCATCTCGTGGAGTGGGTTTGCTGTGAATGCTAACCACCACTCCTCTGCTGTATAGTATTGTGCTCGTACACCTCCACTTGATTTTTTTTTGATTTTTAAAAAATTTTCTTGGGGAAATATTTCTACTTTGAGACACCGCCTTCCGGTTGTTGCATTCTTGGAATACCACTAATAATTTCCTTCATGCTCTGTGATGGACGGTCTAATTTTTTAATCCATCCAGCTCCTCATCTTCTCTTTCAATGCTCAGGTCTCTTGTACGAGCTCCTTTGTTTCTCTGTCGCAGAACAAAGACAGGAGGAGAAATGATTGTATTTTAAATTAATTATGAGGAGATTATGAGACGATAGAGAAATGAACACACTGTGTGGGATTCGGAGCTGGATCGTTACATTATGAGGCAAGTGCTGACGTGGGAATTTAAAACTTTCTTTCAGTCCATGTACCTTTCTTTGCTTTATCTTTACTTTCCCTTCATTTTGTAAAATGGAAATTTGCATTAACTCCATCTTTAAAAATATTCCCACTCCCTATCAACAAATTCATTGAGTTTTTAGTGGATGAGAAACACTCGCTCCCCCTGTCGGATGTGTCAGGTGGGGCAGTGGGGGGGGGGTTATATGTAGCAGGGGGCAGTGGGGGTTATATGTATGCAGGGAGCAGTGAGTGTTATATGTATGCAGGGGCAGTGGGGGGTTATATGTATGCAGAGCAGGGGGGAGGTTATATGTATGCAGGGGCAGTGGGGGGGGGGTTATATATATGCAGGGAGCAGTGGGGGGGGGTTATATGTATGCAGCGGCGTGGGGGGGTTATATGTATGCAGGGAGCAGTGGGGGAGGGTTATATGTATGCAGGGCAGTGGGGGGGGGGTATAATGTATGCAGGGACAGTGGGGGGAGGTTATATGTATGCAGGGGCAGTGGGGGGGGTTATATTATGCAGGAGAGTGGGGGGGGTTATATGTATGCAGGGGCGAGGTTATGCAATAACAGGGGAGTGTGGGAGGAGTTATGTGTATGTAGAGGCAGTGGAGGTGTATGTATATGCAGGGGCAGTGGGGTAATGTATATGCAGAGAGCAGTGGGGTGTTATGTGTATGCAGGGCAGTGGATTTGTATATGCAGCAGTGGGTTATGTATAAGCAGGGGGCAGTGGGGGTTATGTTTATGCAGGGGCAGTGGGTTATGTATAAGCAGGGGGCAGTGGGGGTTATGTATATGCAGAGGAGCAATGGAGGTTATGCATATGCAAAGAGCAGTGGTGTGATTGTATGCAGGGCAGGGCTTAGTAGGCGTGTGTATGGTGGTGGGGGTATGTGTATGCAGGGGGTAGTGGGGGGTTATGTGTATGCAGGGGGTAGTGGTGGTGGGTTATTTATATGCAGAGGCAGTGAAGGGGGTTATGTGTATGCAGGTGGAGAATGGGGGTTTGGGTTATGTGTATACTGACGGCAGTGGAAGGAATATATGTATGCAAGGGGCAGTGTGGGGGTGCGGAGGTTATGTATATTGTTACGGCTGTGGAAATTCACAATACACATAAAGTTCCTTAGATCAGTTATGACGCTAAGTTTATGTGCAGATAGTTCCCACCGTTGTTTAAGGATTCTTCGTGTTCACCGGCTGCGACCCTTTGAGATAGCCATTTTTTTTAATCTATCGTTATTTTGAGCCACCATTGCAACAAACTCCACACAAACAACCGCCACCACCAACTACGCCACAACGCAACACGCCACACCCACCCCCACAACCACCACCACCAACGTCGCTCTCAACAACCGCTTCCGAATGGCAGAACAAAAATCACTCGTGAAGCCTGAGTCGTGAAGGTCGTGGTCGTGGTCACGTGAATCAAAAATCCACGTGAAGGTCGTGGAAGCACCAGCAGCAACGCCGGAGAGAGCTCGCTG
>CM068957.1:144490108-144503533 GCA_035128595.1 Eptatretus atami
GCCGTGTCCTGCCAAGTAGAAACTGTGTAAGTAACTGTGCATATAAATTGATCCTTGCTTATAGTCGGTCGTATTGTTTTTGTTTTCTATTTCTTGCTTGTATATTGCATGACTGCCTTGCTTGTGTTGTGTGTGTAATATGTGCTTTAAATAAATGTCCTTGTGTGAAATGTATCCCGTTCGTCATATTTTTCCCTTTTGAAAGTGCCATCTTGAATCGCGGAATAAATTAGTAGAGGGTTTTGAACGCCCGTAAACAGAATCAATCCGTCGAGGTCGGCGATAACACCGCTCGGTTATCACTGCAGCACGGAACGGACCGCTTAAGCGGTTCGTGTCTTAGGCCGACCTGCGGTGAGGTACGATGCCCGGTCGACTACTCGCGCAGGTACTTGGGGAGGTCGAATTTGGTGAGCATCCCTATCCTGCGCGGGTGGGCAATTGGCACGATCATGGTGAGGTTAAACCCCACCCGTGACTGGATCCTGGCGGTAGTTCAGGAGGGTCACGACTGAATTGTCCGTCCGGTGGGCGAGCGGTTGCGATTGGAGTTACGCAATCGCTCGCATGCAGGCGGGCCAGAATTCGTAACAATATGTAGATATTTTCACTCCCTGTAGACAGACAGATAGACAATATTCTCACTCCCTATAACAAAAGCATTGAGTTTTTACTGTATGCGAAACACTCGCTCCCTTGTGAGTGATCAGGTGGGGCAGTGGAGGGGTTGGGTGTTATGTATGTGTAGGGGGGCAGTTGGAGTATGTGTATGTGGGGGTTTTGTGTATGCAGAGGGCAGTGGGAGGGGTTATATGTAAGCAGGGGGCAGTGGAGGGGTTATGTATATGCAGGGGGGCAGTGGGGGTGATGTGTGGGGGGGTTATGTATATGCAACGGGTGATACATAACTGCATAGGATACATAACCCCCACTCCCTCATTGAGTATCTATTATTCTGTCATTCATTCTTTTTTTCTTATAAGCATGCTTATAACCAAGGTGGTGTTGCTTGCTCTCTTCCATGGTGTGTAATTAGACTCTAAATGAAACCATTTGGGAGATTGAAAAAATGAATGAGTTACAGAAACTGTCATTCAGGTTAGAGCATCTGCTTCGAGTCTCGGAGGTCAACTGTTTGAATCTGATCTTTCAGTGATGTGTAAAGCCTCATTTAAGCACCTTTATTAGCTCAACATCATTGCGGCCATCCTACCGAGAGGTATGATAAGCCAAGACGGCTCAGATCAGTTAGTCTGTGGGAAATGCGATGAGCAACGAAAACTTGAAACCAAAGAAAGGTGTTCCAAGTTTGCTTGCTTGTTGCTCAGCATTTGAATGCCAAAGCATGAGTCAGGGAGGCTCCAGGCACTCAACTATGCATGCCGAGGGGGGAAATTCTAACTATGTTGACTCAGTAACTGAGGTTGCTGGTAGTTCAAACCAAGTTTGTTGAACATCATCAATTTTCTTGTACACCCCAGAAAGTGAACAATTTAAAGAGGAGATCATGTGATATCCAGAAATTGATCTGCTAGGTTGTGATTTTAGTAGCTTATCGCATTTGCATTGTTTATTTTCCTTTCCAGAATGAGAAAATAAAGTTTGGCTGGTAAATATAGTATTGTTTTTATGAAATGATAATTTGCAGTCCAGAACAAGTTTTTGAATTTTTTATTTTATGGCACAGAAGCTTCACTGAGCATCAGAAAATCTGCCTCGATCACCAAAGACTTGAGGAATTCTTGAAAACAACTAGATGGAGAGAACATACTGCAATGCTATGATCTTCTGAAGTCTTGAACACCAAGCTGTTCGATTTGACTCTGCCGATGTCGAGGTTATCATCGGGTGTCGAAGCAAGTGAACTTGTTCAAAACAGATGTAATGAAAGCGCATGAAGTCAGTAAAACTTGCCTGAAGAGGTTTCTGGCAAATAAGATTGAGTCGAACCAAGTCAGATTGAGTCTACAGCATTTTTAAGAAGAACAAGCTCAAAACATTCTCTGCAGATGTTGCAAAACAAACACTCCAAAGGTTAATAACGGAAGTGTTGCTGTATCAGCCGAAAGAGACATGCTTGCACGCATCGTTCTTATCAGGGGAGGCTCGAAGGGAGCTCATGAGCCTCAAATAACTACTCCAACATTCCTTGGGAGCAGTCCCATGGGCACTAGCAAATGCTGATGGTGGCCTATGTAAAACGACCAAGTCGTAACTCTTTGAATGCGTGGAGAAATGCATCAAGCCTGTGGACACAGTTCCATTTGATGCTGCCCACATCTATGATGGGATGTCAATTCCACACCAGCTGCCTTCAGAGCTCGTCACCTTTGATGAAATATCAGATCACATCTAGCAACAGATCACAAGGGAAGGAGGATGGTTCATTTTCTTCGTCATGGATAGATATGTCCCAAATTCTATAAAATCGATGGAACGTGAAGCACGTGGAAGCATGGGATGTATTCCTGCAACAGCAGCGCGTCCTGATTAGTTAAAATCGAAGCAATTCAGAAAAATTCCTTTCCGGTGCTGAAAATAAATTTGGCCTCGTCAGGTTCTGATTGAAGGAATGGACCACTCATGATAGCCACCGTCGTCGTCTTCAAGACAAGAATCTGTACTTTACAATTGAGGAGCGTTGTTAGAAAATACCAGTGTAGGATGGTCTGATGACAAAGGAGCCATCAGAAGAGTTTAGCTCGAATCAGAAAGAAGCAGACACATCTGTAAATATATTGTTGACACCGATGTATGCATCCGAGCCTTGCACCACCAGATCCATATTGCTTCTGGTTCTGACGACAAGTGGACGTGAGTGAGGACTTGATGCATCGGAATGTGAGCTTCATGAAGCAATGAGATGGGCACTCCCAGGATTACATACAGTCACTGGATGTGACACCACAAGTGCATTTCATGGCAAAGGAAAAGCTAAAGCATTCATACTAGTGCTAGAAAATGCTGACTTCCAAGATGTCATGTGTTTACGAGGAGAGAATGTAAACCTACCACTGGGCATCGAGACTGTCTTGGAGTCCTTTGTTTCTGAACTTTGTGGAATGAAAGGCAAAGATGTGAACGAAGCCTCGCTACAAGTAGTTTCGTATGAAGGGATCGATGCCAGAGCCGCACTAGTTACCTACAACTAAGGACACGTTGCACTGGCATTTGGAAAGAGCCAATTACCCGTGTTTGGTCATGAAAATCCGCTTTGATCTGCAATCCAATTGTACCATCTCTGGAAGAACATGGGTGTGCATCTGGCGATCAAAACCAGCTACGGCTCCATTGGATGAGCTTGCCTGCCGCTTCTGATGCCGTGCTGGACATGATTTTGTGTGGTTGCAGCAAGACCAGGTGCACTACCGGAGTATGCAGTTGTTTCTCAGTGAATCTGTTGTGCACAGATCTGTGCAAATGCAAAAACGGTGGAAATGTACCTGATGATAGTGTGGAGAACGATTCAAATTTTAGCGGAGAAGAGTCAGAGATGATAGCGACGATGAGTGAAATAGTGAAATTCCAAAATTCAACAACAGACCACCTTGGTTCTATTTTGAAATGCTAATTGAGTAGCTAAGCATGTTTATAAAAAGCATCTTCATGGGAGTAAGCAAATTTCTGATTACATAGAGGTGTGCTGATGTCATTATGACATCATAAATGGCTCTAAATAGATTTTCTCATATGGTGTGTTATGATTTTCGTTCCCACTCAATGTGCTGTTTTGAGATTTTTGTAATCCTGACTATGTACCCTCCTCGACTTGATACTGCTGGCAGGGGAGACGGAAATTCCTTAATTGCTCTGCTGAGTGCAAAGAGTGAAATGCCATCATAAAGATACAATCGCTGATACACAGAATGCTCTGGGAAGTGATGTCACTTGTTTGTCTGAAGTCAAGTCTGGTGTTTCGTGTATTTGTCTGCACGTGTGTGATAGGTGTTGTTGTAAAGTTCTGCCTGGAGGTGCGTGACAACATTATCACTCCTCAGACCAATATTGTTTTGGACGATATCTTGAGAAAAACCTGCCAACAACCAAGCAGAACTGATCTGGAATCCAGATTGCTAATGCTAATATCCGAGAGATAGAGTTGGCAGACAATGTGGCATTCCTTGCTCGACAGGTTCCACACACCTTTCTGATAAAGTGCCGAAGTGCAGACCACGTATGAATATGTACAAGTTGAAGTTGATGTCTATCATGAGGGGTTACGCATCTGTGAAAGCAGCAGACATCAACAAGGAGACAATTGAAAACGTGGCACGTTTCTTACATCTTGGGTCAGACGTGGCACCGAAAAAGGGCTTGAATCTGAAGTGGAGTGGCACATCCCTTTGGCAGGTGTGACCTTCTCAAAGCTTACCAAGGCCTTTTGGAAGAGAGATGACATGGGCTTCAGCACAAAACTGAGAGTCTACAATTTGAGAATGACACCAGCACTCCTATGTGGCCTTAAAAGTTGAATTGTTCCAAAGTACAAACTGGAAAATAATATTCGTCATTGAAAACAAGTGCGTCAAACATCCACAGAGACAATGCCATGACTGTGAATATGGAGAGCCGAAGTGAATGAACTAATAGCCAACTGTTTTTAGCTGGAATCATCAGGAAACGAAGGCCACGGTGCACAGGCTGTGGCAGCACCCTGATAGACACCCGATAACATTGGGGACCAGGATTCAAAGGACCAGGTGGTTGACCCAAGAATCAGAGCATGGATCAGCGCTGGGAGGACATTTCTCAGGTAGGTGAGTGTATAGATGACAAACACCAGGTGGAGTAGGATTGCATTTGGGAGCGTTGCATCATGTCAGAGTGGCATCATGGACACCTGAGCTATCCTGATCAGCAACGAATTGCACCGTAACGTCATGACTATTAGTCAATTTAAAATGTTTAATATTCTCGAAACATATGTTTAATACCAAGAACCTTTTGATCTCTACATTTCAAAGTCATAAGAGGCTTTAAAAAAATGGGAGGAAGGATTGATTATTCCACAAAGCACAAATAAATGAAAGAATAAATTGATCAGCTGATTATTTAAGAAAATGGCTTGCTACCTGTACTGTAACTGCACTGTAACTACAATACACAGGTAACTCATTGTGTGACACTCAAAAGTGAAATAAATAACATCTTTGAGGGATTTCGTCATGAATTTGGGAAGAACGATTGCCTGAAAAATCTTCTGGGAAGAGTGAAACGAGAAAGAAGCTCAAAAATGATTCGGCAAGTTGGAATAAATAAATAAAAAAGACACAAATCAGTGGAAGTGAACAGAGACAGTTTTAATTTGACAAAGTGGGAAAGCAATTTGTTAGTTTGAACGTGTGTGGCCTTTTCATGGAGGCTTGGACAGCTGCGAGGATAGCTAATATTCTTTTAGCGCCCATCTATGACACCAGAAGATGGTTGTGAAAATAGAAAAGAGATCATCAACCCTTCAGGAGTGCGAGAGTATGAAGTAGTGCACTCTGTGTTTCCGAGTCTTAATACCGTCCTGAGTTAACAAGGCATTCAAACGTACAGTTGCAGCAATTACCGTGTAAGCTCCGTGGGATGCTCACAGCACTCAGGTGTGCTTTGTTGAAGTTTCAAGTTCCTTGTGTAAACGTAAATAATAGGTGATGCACAATTAAGGATGCCAAGAAAGTATTTGTCTTACCTGTAAGGGCTATTGCATAAGTCGTTTTTAACATTACCCATTTTTTGAATTGCAGATGATACCTCAAGGGGAAGCAGCAAAAATAAAACTGTTGTTAAGACAAATTTTAGTAAATCATTGCAATTAATGCAAAATCTTTCTTTTGGGAAAGATCCAATCTGATGAAAAAACTGTTTACTGAAAAAGTTGGTGTTTTATGATTAACTCTTCCTAAATATGGGCTGGTAGCTCGGAGAGAACAGACTCACCTTTAAACCTTGGTCTGGATTAGATTCCTCACCTGGTAGTTAACTTTTACAAGAATATGACACCTTTTTAAGGCTTGTCTGCCAGTATTGTTGGAGGGTTTAAGCAGTAGGTTTTGTGGCTTCAAAATATGCCAACTGCTGTGCTAAGGAAAGGACAGTCGAAATTATCCCATCGTCAGAAGATCCAAGAAACCCTCTTCCTCTGATGAAGGGCAAACACCTAAAGCATCAAATTTGCATTGCCTCTCAGGACAGTTTAAATACCTTTGCCTATGATGGGTTTATAAAACTTGTATTAAGGTCACCCTGGTTTCCGGTCGACAATTGCTTTCTGGTCACGTGGAGGTGCAAGAAGAGCGTTTTTATTTTCCCAACCTTATCTGCAAAAAAAGCGCTAATCTCACGATTGATGGTCTGCCCTGCCATTTTTATTCACTCTGCATCTGGTATTATATATCTGGTGTTGGCTTAATGGCGAGAGTCGTGGGCTTAGGATCCTAGGATCCTGAGTTCAAATCCTGCTCGGCTGTTGAATTAATATGAGGTGGGGTTGATTCAGCCTGTCATCTTTCTGAGATCAGCAAAATGAGTACCAGCTTGCTGGTATCCTGTGGCAGAGTGATGACCTGTCCAGAATTGCACCCAATAACCCAAGAGGTTGCTTAGGCAGCATCAATGCTCTGCACAGATTATGTTCCTGATCGATGGATCTGATATTGTATGTATGGGGGTGAGTGAGGATGTGGTTTCTCTCTTATCTTTGTGCTTCCGGGACGCGAACATGGCTGGGTTTGTGTCCGGAATGGAAATTGGTGACGTGTGGGTTGCGTGATTGGTGGAGTCTCCTTTGGGTGTTGTAAACGTGTGGGCATGGTGTTCGGGATCGAGTGTTGTTGTTTGTTGCTCACCTTATTCAGCTGTTTGCACCATCCAGTTTTTGCCATCCGTATCAGAGGTGTGTATCGTTTGGGTATGTATGTCCATGGTCCCCCATGGAAACATACCCATATAAACAAAGACTAGACGAGCATGACAGAGCAATTAGTCTTTGGTAGGAGACACATTTGGCCAAAGCACACAATCTCCTTCAGTCAAGTCACAAATTGAACCTGGATGGGACCCTTATCCTAAACACGACGTCCAACAAATAACAGATTGATTCTGGAGACACGGCACGTTAAGAGCCAAGAGGGCGGTCTAACTAGGATATCGAACTATCTAGCGTCACAACACGCACAGCATGTCCTACAGCAGTTTGAGTTGGAAGCACGTTTCATCATTTTGTGTTGTGCAAGTACAAACAAACAACTCCCTCGACACATTGGAATTCAAGGGCATCGTGTTAACGTTTGATTGTATTGGCCAGAGAAATGAGGCTGAGGGTTGGAATAAAAGCGGATGCTTTGAGTCAGCCTTCGGAATATAATTTCTACATTCTGTGATTCCCACGCTCATTTGGTGCATTTCCTATTTGGAGTAAACGTAAATCAAGAAGAAGGAAAATAATCTTTACTTATTCAGTTGTGTCCATCGGAAATGGCATCACCAGGATTCACAAGTCAATGATAGATCATTAGTGGCTCTTTAGATGATTGTCTTGAACATGTGTTTTCATTTCATCAGTACTGTTTTTGATTCGTCATTAGACATCTCCTGAATTTCAGTTTTTGACAATTGCAATGATGTTTGAATCTTTTAACTTCTCAGCAGTGTCAAGTGAAGACTTCCCAACACTGAAAAATTAGAAATAGAACAGGTTTGAAAATATATTTACAGGAGTGTACATTTTATAATCCTTTTATGTGTGTTTAGTTAATTGTATTCCAATTAAATTATTAATTTATGCATTCTAATTTCCGTGGATATCATTGAGGAGTAGAGGAGGTACAAGGAATTCAATGATTCAGAATCCTTGAAAGATATCGGTGGAATGTCACCTTGAAAGTTTTTATAAAAAGGAAACTTAACCAGACCGGGTAGTGTAATGGTTAAGAGTGTCAGCGCTGAGTCTGGGAGGTCTGTGGTTCGAACCCCGGCCGAGTCATTCCAAGACTTAAAAATGGTATGTGCTGCTTCCTGACTCGGCATTTAAAAAGGATGGGAGCACGAACGAACAGCTATAGGTTGGAATCCATGGGGAAAAGGAAATTTCTCCTTCACCTTCAACTGCCCTAATTCTGGATGCACAGAGAAACGTGACATCCGAAAGATGGCATCTCTCGTACCGTACCCAGAGTGCCCTGGGTCGTTCAGTCGGTTCCCCCAAGTTGCCTTTGTCTGAAGTTCAGTCCAGTGTTGTGTTGTAATGTGTATTTGTGTAGAATTTGAGTTACAGTTCCTCCACAACATTTCTTCTGATTCTGACGTCGGCGACTCTGTAACTAACCCTGTTACGGAATCTCGGTGCTGCCAGGGCAGTTTGTTTGCAATGGTTATACCAGGTGGTTTGCCTTTGCCTTCCCAGCAGTAGTTCGGGCAGGAATTTGGAATTTGTTCAGTGTGCCGGAGATAGCTCACCAACTCTTCATGAAGAACACCATGAGATCTTTATTACCGGCCGATGAGACATTCAGTTTAACATCCATCCGAGGAATGACACACACACATTGGTGAAACAGCAGGATGAGAGTTATTAGCTGAGTCCAGATTCGAACCCAGGCTAGGCAGCTAAGAGGTGAGTGTGTTGTTGGTAATGGTATGGTAATGGTAAGTTACCATTAATAAATGGTAATGGTAAGTTAACGTTCTCTGGAGGTTGGGAATTCCAATTCTAATCTCCAATAGTGATCATTTTGAATCGCAGCAGAATGCGTGACACGGAATTTAGTTTTGCTCAATGAAAACGATCACAAGTTCTACTAACTCTGAGTTTGTTGCATACTGTGTTAATTTAATTATGCAACGCAGTTGTCCAGAAAAGATACTTATGAGGTATAGACTTGAAACACGTGAGCACAAAGGAAAAGTCTAATCTGGTGCATTGCCACACACAGGCCTGGTATGTGAGTATGCTGTAATGTCTGTTTTCGTAAAACATTCGGCCTTGGCTCATGTTTGATGCATGAAAAAAACGAGACTTGGAAATAAGGCCTAATTGTTATAGTTATCGTCTGACTAGCATGGCTGTCTCCTGTATACACATCTCAAAGGTTTCGTATTAAACCCAGAAATAACCGTCAGCGAGAGCCCTAACAGCAGGACAAACTCGAAACAACAATTGAATCAAGGGCCAAATAACAACGGAAGGCACCGATGTCCATTGCCAACTGCAGGCCTCTCTTTCTACCCTTTGATTAATTCCGTTGTTGCTTCTTTGCCGACGAGTTTCAGTTGCTTTCTGGTGTCAGAAGTAGCATTCAGAGAATTATTTTGCTTTGAAATGGCATTGCCATAAAAGGGAAGCCATGACAGCTCATGGAATGACTGGATAAATCCGCCTGTCTGTTGACTGCTGCTGTCGTTGAGGCATTTAGCAGATAGAATGAATGTTTTCCTCGAATATAAACTCCTTTGATTAGAATTGGCGTGATTTATATAATGTGTGCCACGTAAAGCTAACCAGACTGCAGCATGATAACTTATTCAACATGGCAGAGTCGTGTAATTGCAAGTTGCGGGTCGTGCAAAAGTCACCGGCCTTTCTGCACTCATGTGAACTGATGATTCCGTTCCGTTCATTGAACATATGGGATGTTCTGCGCCGCACAATTAACAAATGTTCATGAAAACAATTCCAGCCTCTGCCCCCTCTTATTTATACACTTCGTTTAGTTATTTAAATAATGACCACAAGCTGTTCAACAATGTCTACAATTTTATTGATGCTCTTCAGATGGTTACGAAGCAATTGCAGCTTATTTTTTTTATTACCCCGCGGCGAAGCGAAAAGCAGGGTTAAGCAATTGGTTCAACCTGTCTGTCTGCAGACAGCAGTCTATGATCGAGGAACTACTTAATTTCAATTGATTTCCATATTTTGAGGACTGGAGAACACGAACCTACAGTTTCGCAGGACTCTCAGGCTCAGAATTTGGCAAATTTTACGGAGTCTCATCTCAAGTGTGCATGAACAGAAAAGACTAAGGTAATTTTTCTACTCTGTCTGACTGTCTGTGAAAGAAAATTGAAAATCATTCCAAACAGAAAACTTATTGTTTTTGGCGACGTCATAAAGGTCACAAACAAGAGACACAAATACCTGACTTAAAGAGTTCGACAGGGTGGTGTAAATCAACGGTGGTAAACTTTTTTTTTTAATTTTTTTTTTTTTAATACAGCCTTCAAAACCCTTATTTTATTTCAATTTCATTATATATTTGAATAGGCTATTGTCGAACACAACTCGTCTTATTGTCACTTCCAACAACGTCCAGTTTAGCATAACTAGGAGAAAATATTACACCAATTTATGACATCTCGACCAATCAACTTTTCCGCTTGCGATCTCAGCATTGGGGAATATCGAGATTCAGACAAAATAGCGGCACGTATGAAATACAGATCTTCCATGGAAATACAAATCAAGAGTTTAAAAGACCCTTCCCATTTCCTTTTTCCCCAAGACTGCATGGGGTGATGTGTTCCATGAACTCTGACATTATTAGCCCCCGTTAGACTTCGTCTGAAACGAGGGCTTGTCAATTTGGTAGTGTCCGTCTGTCCATGCATCCGTCCACAGCCATATATCGGACATGTGTGGACCAATTTTGTTCAAACTCAGCAGAAAGATAAAACATGGTATGCATGTGCGCATCATTTTGTTTCGCGATTTGATCAAAGATGACCGACTGGCGGTCATTTTAGTTTTAAAAACCAGATGTTAAACACGTCCTCAACCGTTTCTCGGACATGCATTTGCCGGTTCTTGTTCAAACTTGGCACAAGCACAGTACATGATGGCATACATGTGCACGTCACTTTTTCTTGCAATCTGATCAAAGATGGCCGGCTGGTAGACTGGCGGCCATTTTAGTTGTAAAAAAAACCCGGTATTGAATACGTTCATGACCGTTTCTCCGACATGCATTTACCGATCTTGTTCTATTTTTTTCATACCTATACCATGAAGCATATTTCATGAAAAAAAAATCTGTTTCCTCTTTTCAATTTCACCCAAACCACCTTTAAATACAGTTTACAAAAACTGACCAGACAGCATTTTCAACTGAATGATAATTTTCTATTTTATACAGTTATAGAATTTCTTTAATATATAAATATATATGACTAAATGTTACATTGTTTGTGTAATTCAGTATTTCTCCCCCAAAATGTATGAACTTTGAATCCCTTTTGTGTGAAATTCGCGTTCCCAATCGAAAACATCATACATGTCACGTGATCAACTATCTTACACAATATAACTACCTGACCCACATCATTAATATTCATGACCTAATAACCCAATAGTACGTAATCTTCCATGTCGCGTGACCACTCAAGTCAGTATCACATACACATATACCTTGTAAATATGGGCTAGCCCTTTAACTCAATAAAGTAGAATTACTAAAACCACGGGGGCCATGACATGTTATGTCTTTTTATCCTTGTGTTTTTAAAGGAAACATTTATTCGTTTGTCATAAAAGGCATTGGAAGTAATTTCTTTCATATCCTGCTGCAGCTGAAAGATTAATGTAAAACGACTGTTAGTGTGTGCATGTTACAATATGAAGTATTGTTAGTGTGTGCATGTTACAATACGAAGTACTGTTAGTGTGTGCATGTTACAATACGAAGTACTGTTAGTGGTGGCATTAACGTTGAACTGGATGTCCCATCTGTTAACATATTCCAGTGCACATTGAAGATGACTGTGCATTGATTTACTTGTGACCATTTAATATTAGTCTTTAAAGACCAGTTGAGTCACCCCACAGAACGTATCTGAGTTTGGAGGTGACTTGCACATGCGAGGAACATCAGAGTCATATCGTATTCAGACAGAAGAGCCGTTTTTATTTGATTTATCTCACCCAAGGGACTGATCTCCCACCTCCGAACTGGTGCTCAACGCAACAGAAACAATGCGTGTTCGTGTGGCAGACGATGCTTGTTGTGAACAGTTCTTGCACTCAGACTGTGTCTTGTTGCCTCCCCAAGGTAGCAGGTTCTATATGTATGTATATATATTAATACAACGGTAAAGTTTTAGAACACCCCCATTTTTCCAGTTTTTACTGAAATTTAAGGAGTTTAATGTTTCAATGTACTCTGAAATTAAAGCATAGAAACAAAGAAATTGCAGATAAAAAAGAAATCATGGATTCGCTTTGTTGAACAAAATTTAATCTAAATTTTTGACTCATCAAAGCAGCTACCTTTTGCAGATACAACAGCCAAACATACTCCTGGCATTCTTTCTGCAATGGAAATAAAATATTGTTTGGAAAGTTCTTCCCAACACTGTTGCAGAAGTTCCCACAAATGCGTTGCACCTGAAGGTTGCTTTGCTTTCACCCTTCTGTCCAGTTCATCCCAAACCAGCTCGATGGGGTTTAAGTCTGGAGACTGTGCTGGCCATTCCATGATTTTAAGCCGACCATCTTGTTCTTTTCTTTTGGTGTCTAATAGCCTGGGGGTATGTCTTGGGTCGTTATCTTGCTGGAGGATGAACCCCTGACCAACTAGGCGAAGACCACAGGGTATTGCATGGCGCTGCAAAATGCTGTGGTGGCCCTTTTGGTTCTGGGTGCCAGTCACTCTGTGCAAGTCACCAACTGGATCCAGCAAAATAGCCCCAGATCATCACTCTTCCTCCTCCATGTTTGGCAGTTGGTGTCACACACTGAAGAACCATCCTTTCGCCTACTCGACGGCGTACAAAAACCCTGCGTGAATGAACGAAGATTTCAACTTTTGATTCATCGGTCCATATGACCTTCTTCCAGTTTTCAGTAGTCCACTGGCGGTGCTTCATGGCCAGGCAAGCCTCTTTTTCTTATTTTGCCATTTTAGCAATGGCTTTCTCACTGCCACTCGAGCTGTCAAACCTGCAACTTGAAGTCTTCTCTTCACAGTTGAAACTGAGACTTCCTTATTTCGACCAGTGTTAAACTGTGCTTGAAGCTGCTGTCCTGTGAGCCGCCTATCACGCAAACTGTTGACTCTCAGAAACTTGTCTTCTGATTGTGTTGTGGCTTTGGGTCTGCTAGACTTCTTCCTGTCAGAGTTTCCTCCAGTTTCCAAGTGCCTTTTGATGGTGTAGGAAACTGTACTCACTGACATCTTGGCTTACTTTGCAATTTCTCGAAAGGAAAACCTACACTTTTAAGGGTTTCATGGTCTCTCAGTCTTCCCTTGTTAATTGTATTTTTCTCCCGTTATGACAGCAATATACTACTTCCTGCAGTGAAATATTGTCCAAATAATGCTTCAGAGGGTGTAGCAACACATTCTCTTCCAACACTGCTTTTATACAGACAGAGGGTTTGAAACGAATCAACAAAAGTTGGGACACCTGCAAGAATTGTTTGCATCAACTTTCAAGGCTTAATTT
>CM068957.1:144503543-144523340 GCA_035128595.1 Eptatretus atami
ATTGCTGCAGAACAGCTGCAGTTGCTAACCCATTGCTTGTTCCCTGAAAAGGGCCTTTTTGTAACAACTCTGAAATTTACATGATTTTTCAGTTTTTGGTAACCTAAACTTCTTTTTTTAACCTCTGGCAGTTTACCACTTAGCTTTGTACCATTTCCGGTGATTCACTGGACTTGAACTGCTTAAATTTCAGTAAAAAGTGAAAAATGGGGGTGTTCTAAAACTTTGGCGATAGCTGATTATATTATGTATGAATATTATATATGTACATAACTTCTTCTTCTCTAGGCTGCTGTATATATATATATAAATATAATAATTATTATATATATATTAATATAATATAATAATATATATATATATATTACATTCACAAATAGCACACACATGATAATCCCCATGCTGCACACCCCTCAGCTGCTGGCCAATTCATCTCTTATTGGTGAATCATCAGCGACAGCACAGACAGCAATGCATACCAATGAGGCTTCCAAGCATGTTCACGTGGAAATATCAAAAGCAGTCAATATATAAATAATAAAGAAGGACCACCCACATCTCTGACCTGTGCATGGCAAGAAGAGCATGGGAGGTGTCAATTTATTTATATAGACCTCGTCACCTGTGTTTAATGATTATGTGAGAGCTGATTGGCTATTCCTCCAGTCACAAATGAGAGATGTGGGTGGGTATTTATATATATATATATTATATATATATATATATATGTATATATATATATATATATATATATCGGTTCCACCAGGCTGTTTACAGGAATTAATTCCCAAATGAGTGTGGAATATTTAGGGAGTTTGATAGGAATGTCCTTTGACAGCATAATGGCAGGGACCGTAAAAATTCCTTGTAATGTAAATAGTGACTTCAAGTCCTCATCCCCTTTCTTCTTCAAGTCTTTATCTCACTCCCTCCTAGCCCCAATTCCTCAACCCCAATCTTCAAGACCCCACCCCAAGCTCTCACAGCCCTCTCCAAGCTTTCTGTCCCTTCTCTGCCCCCCCCCCAATATTACTTTTAGTCCTTTCTTTCCCCTTTTTTGAAGTCCTCAACCACCACCTCCAACCCAAGTACTCAAACCCCACCCAGAAAGTCTCAACCCCCTTTGCCAACTCTGTCCCTTCTATGCCCTTCACTCCAACTCTCTGTCTTTCACTACACTTTTCTTCTTCCAATTTTCAACCTCCTCATCCCCAACCCATGTCCATACCTCCCTTTTATTCTTCAACTTTCTCTGCCCCCCCCCATTCCAACTCTGTCTCACTCTCCTTTCTTCTTGAAGTCTTCAATCCCTCTCCCAAGCACAAGCCTTAAAGCCCCCCCTCCCACAAAGCCTCAACTCCCTTTTCCAACTATGTCCATTCTCTGCCCCCACCTCCATTCCATCTCTCTGTCCTCTACTCCCCTTCTTTCTTTAAATCCTCAACCACCCCTCTCAACACTAAGTCCACAACTCCCCTTTCTTGTTCAAGTCCTCACCCCCCCCCCCCACCCAACTAAAATCCACATTATAGTCATTTAGTGTTAAGACTGCTGAGGTTTCTCAGTGAAGTAAATTGACGAAGAGGAATTATACGTTGGACAGAATTAACTGAATAATTTGTGGTTATATTATTGTTTTATTCCTGTAGGTGTGCAAACTAATGACTCTGAGCCTGTACACCAGCAGTGTGTATGACAAATGCACACAACTCGAATATACTGAATCGCTATTTTTAAACCTCTGCATGCACTGTCTGGACCCAGAGCTCTTAAATGAGGTGTTTCATCCAGCATATATACATTCTGTGGTTATGCCTTTACCCCATTCAGATACAATCGTGTGTGTGTGTTGTGTGTGTGTGTTTGTCATCCCCCATAACTGTAGTGGGTTCCAGGAAGCAAGTTCCCCACCAGCTATTATTGCATGCATCCTGAACAACATTAACCTGCTTGAGGTATACAAACAGTTCAGGGAGCAGCCCGGAACAATTAAGATTTTAAAAGGCTCTTCTGTCGAAGCAATTGCATAGGCTCTGCCGATTAGCAATGAGCTTAAAAGCCACAGCCCCCTACATCTCTGCTAAGCTCAAGCTAGTTGGCAGAGCCTTTGCAACTGTTTTTCCAGAAGAGCCTTTAAAAAAACAAAATAGTGTACTATATATATATATATATATATTATATATATATTGTGTCTATATATATATGTATAATAATATATAATATATACATATATATATGTATATTATATATATGTGCAACATATATATAAAGATCCCTGTGTGACGTAAGATAAGATCCCTATAAATATCCTGTGTGACGTAAGAGGCGACCAGGGTTGCATCAGGAAGGGCATCCGCGTAAAACCTGTGCCAAATCACTATGCGGATCATGATCCGCTGTGGCGACCCCTAACGGGAGCAGCCTAAAGAATGAGGAGAAGATATGTATATCTTCTCTTCTTCTTCTTTCGGCTGCTCCCGTTAGGGTCGCCACAGCGGATCATCTGTCTCCATTTCGCTCTATCCTCCACATCTTCCATTGACACTCCAACCACCCGCATTCCGCCCTCACCGCATCCATGAACCTCTTCTTTGGCCTTCCTCTTCTCCTCCTACCTGGCGGCTCCATCCTCAGCATCCTTCTCCCAATATATTCTGCTTCCCTCTTGTGCACATGCAAACCATCTCAATCTCGCCTCTCACTTTGTCTCCAAACCGCCTACCTGTGCTGTCCCTCTAATATACTCATTCCTTATCCTGTCCATTAGGTTCTTCATAATAGGGGGTAAAAAATAAAAGTATGAATATTCATGCTCGCTGGGTGTGCCTTTGTTCCATTTGACAGTAGAAACATACACACCAAATATGAAGCAGATTGGAGGATGTTTAGGGGTTCCTCAAGTTGGCACAATATTGTTGAAATTTGCCAAACTGTAACTGACAACTTGCCTCGAATATGCACAACGCAGTACACTTCACAATTAATATGGTTGTTTGATATTTTCAAAAACCACAGCAAGTCATATAGGAGAAAGAATAGTTTTTCCAAGGAGACTGAGATGAGTTTTTGACATTGCAGTGCAAAATGCCCTCTCCATAATGGACATAATTGTGCCAACTTGAGGAACCCCTATAATATCATGGAATTTTGTTCATTTTGACCTATAAGTTCTTATGGTATATGCGAACAAAGGCAAAATCAGGGAGCAGCAAAAATCAAACTTTCATTTTTTTGGAACACCCTACTGTCCATCCTCGTCACTCCCAACGAGAATCACAGCATCTTTAACTCTGCCACCCTCCAGCTCCGCTTCCTGTCTTTTTGTCAGCGCCACCGCCTCCAAACCATACAACATAGATATATATACGCATATATACATATATATATATATACATATACATATACATCACATAAAAATGCTGTGTGACCCTTAATACCTGCACCCCCAGATTAATGGGTGGAGTGGGGAGGGGAAATATATGACTTCTTCCTCTTTCATATAGGAGTACACTACATGTCTGCAGATAGCGTTATTTGCTGTGGTTGGAGCACTGCTTATGCAGTGCCCCCTGTATGGTGGAGCAGTAATTTGTTCATCGTGCTGCTGATAGCTCACGTACTGTTCACGAATGATACCTTGGCATCTTCAACGTCCACCCAATAATGCAATCAGACAGGTCGCTCAGGTTAACGTCCATTCCAGGTCCGGCACACACATTGATGACTCATCCTGCATGGGAAACTCCAGCATGGCAGTTTATAGCTGGGTCAGGATTGAAACCCAGGCTCTACCGCATCATGTCGATTGTGCTTTCCTCCAAGTTGTGTTAACAGCCGAAATAAAAATAGGACTGCAGGTCCTGAAACCCACCTAGATCAGGAGCAACAGTCACCCAAACCCCCCGCAGACCCCCTCAGACCCTGATTTGTTTTTTATGCCATGAACAATCTTTGGTACATCACGGGTGATGAAAGTTGTGGTCAAATTTTATGGAAATCGTGTGTTTGGTTCAAACGATAATGACTAGTGTTTATGAACTCACTGACTGACTCACTTACGTACGGTCACTGCTCGATCGCATAACCTCACCTGACTAAACTCCAGGTGAGCTAAAAACGAAATTTTATCTTGAGGATGAAAATTGTCTTGAAAAGTTGCTTCCTTTGGAAAATGCAACTTATTGGCCTTTGGACGGCTGAAGCAATATAAAATATCCAACGGTGTAAGTGAACAAATTGACATTGTGTGAACCCAGTGCCTTGAAAGGTGAGTTTGTTTGCTATTTGCTAAGTTTCACCTTCTCCCTCAGGTAATTATTGACTGAAATGATCATGTTTTCAGGGAATTGTTTTTGTAGCACTTTACATTATTCTAAGTGCACGGGGAAGTGCAACCTTTGGCTGTTAAAGGATCTGAATATTTTGTACGGAGGACCAGAATGTGTATTTTACCCTTTGCAGGTGAAAACAAGCAATGAATGGAAAGCTTCGGATGTACAGAATGTATAGAAGACTTGGTCAAAGGTTAATGGGAAAGAAGACTTTTTGGGAGAAAATTGCCGAACAAATACGAAATTGTTTGTGATTTGAAACAATCAGGAAAGGATTTGGAATAAAGTCCTTCAAACTACAAAGGTGAATTGTCTGGTATACAGACTGTTAGTAGTTGTTGGAAAAGGTTACAATTGCAAACTATATTGAATATCTCTGCATTGATCAACTATGAAACATCATACACAGATTGGACGGGCCAAACAAGGAATAGCCATTGACTGCCGAAGACGTCAATGCCAACAATAAAGAGGAGTTAACGCGTAGAATGGTCTCCCTGCAGTAGAAATATTTGAGACGATAAACTGATAGATTGGATTAGTGTGAAACTTCCTTGTATTCCTCTTTGTATAAGTTTAAACTGGAATTGGATGTGACTGAGAAGAGTTGAGGACGGAGGGCTACATCGACATTGGCAGGACTTCGGATGAGTTGCTAGCTTAGGTATTGATATGTAGTGCTTGTGGTGTTTGTGAGAGGGTCTTATCAAGAAGTGAACCTGGTGTTGGTTTTTGTTCATTCCTTATCGTACAACCCTCTTCATCCACACCCTACCCCCAAACACCCAGTGTCTGGTCACTGTTCCCCTCACTCTTCCTCCCATCCCACTCTCGTCAAATGAAATGAAATCTGTAAACTGATACATTGAATTAATGTGGGGTTAATAGAGTGCGGGCATGATGGACCTCTTCCTGTGTCCGAGATATTAATGTAAAGATATAATGATTGCCATCGACACCACCCAGAGATATCTTGTAGTTCCACATATGTCAACTCTCAGGCATCATGAGACTTGCTCTTCTTAAATAAGGTTATTAAGTCATGGGCGAGCCATGACCCTTTGCATGTCTCTTCTGTTTTTAAGCATTTAATACTTTCTCATGCAGACCTGACAGTTTGTAATGAAAGGAGTTTATTAACTTGGAGGATGAGATGATATGAGCGAAGATGTTAATGAAAGAAGTGTGTGGACGGTCAGCCCTTTCTTAAGTGTTAATGCAAAATACAAACGACGATGCAGGAACGATATTTGAGCAAGAAATCCGAAGGATATCCTCTATTTACTGCTTCCTTCTGCCTGCTCCTTGTGACGATGCGGAGGGTCCACATTCGAGATTTCCTCGTCATCTCTGGAGCAAAGCTGTCAAGATGAGTCGTCTCCGCAAGGCCTGTGCTGTTAAAACCGCAGCACGCTGCACGCTCGGCCGCTTAAAACTCCCCAAAGAAAACTGCATGGAAAGGTTAATTGTTTGGTAGGAATAGCAAGGAGCTGAATTGTGTGCACCAGGATTTTTAATTCTCTCTCTCTCTGTCTCTCTCTCTCTTTCTCTTCCACCTCTCTTTCTCTTCCACCTCTCTCTCTCTTCCACCTCTCTCTCTCTTCCACCTCTCTCTCTCTTCCACCTCTCTCTCTCTCTTCCACCTCTCTCTCTCTCTCTCTCTCTCTTCCACCTCTCTCTCTCTCTCTCTCTTCCACCTCTCTCTCTTCCACCTCTCTCTCTCTCTCTTCCACCTCTCTCTCTCTCTCTCTCTCTCTCTCTTCCACCTCTCTCTCTCTCTCTCTCTCATCATCGTACGTCTAAAGCCTGGCTTATACACGACATTAAAAAGTAATGAACCTTTGAAAATAATTTAAGCTGGTGGCTCTCACGGCATTTAAAATCCGTATTGTTTTACAATACGCATTAAAACGGATGACTGCTGTCTTCTGGCTTTATGGAAAGCTGCTTGTTCAGGAGCGGGTCAGCCACAATCTTCTCCATGCACCAGTGTTAGCGAAGTGCTTCAGTTTACAAGGACCACAGAAGATCTCTTAAATGTAAACGGGTTCTATGTTTTTTTTTGTTTTTTTAATCCTCTATGCCTTGCACCATGCTCCCTGAGGAATTGCATTTATCCGTCGTTTAGTCCAGCCATCGTTTGAACAGATGACTGCTTCACCAGTACGGTGCTGTGCCGTTTTAGGTACGTTAGCGCACGTCTCCTCGTTATTGATACCTACCTCGTTATTCATATTTAGATAGTTGGTGATTCTTATTCACAGAAATATTTTGCAGGTTTTGAAGTTCAAGGTGTATCATAGATTTCCGGGGTAATTGTGTATCAACAACTTTCGAAAGCAATTTTTTAAACTTCACTTCACAATAAAAATTTATTTGATGACAACCTGCCATCTTAAAGGGATTCCTTGGCATGCTGTTGCGTCATAAAGTGCAGGTCCCATTTATTTTAATGATGCATCCTTGCTTTTGTTTTATAAACACTTTGAAAATATTTGGAGTTCCTTTTGCGACCGGAAGCGATCTTCTTTGCTCGGGAAAACTGTCTCCATAAGCTGAGGATAACCCACCTCTGCCCTCTCTCACTCCAAGCATTCTCTGACATCCTCTGAAAAATGTCAGCACCATCTCGCTGGATATATCTTGGGCTTTTGACACAGTCTGGCATCCTGCTCTGCCTGCCAATCTCATTGCCTGTGGTCTAAAAGGCAGTGAGCCTGGCTTTGTGACTTCTGCCACTTACGCAGTCAATACATAGCTGGAGTGGAATCTTTCACTGACTCTCCTCTCCCATTGGAAGAATGACTGCCCCAAGGTAATGACTTGCGCCAAGGCATCTTCCTCATAAACCCAAACGACATATTTGATGCTGTGGGAAACCCTCTCTTCATCACTGCAGATGACTCCACATTATGCCGTACAGTTCCCCCATTTCCCTGTCGGAGAGATAGCGGCTGTGTCACTCTCTGCTGATTTGGAATTGATTCGAGGCTGGACTGAGAAATAGAACATGTCCTTCAATAATGGAAAATCTCAGTCTCATCCTGTCCTTCTTGAAGGATGGTTAAATGAATCCACCGATCTATTTCCATTGTCAGCCACTCAAAGAAGTTCAGTCTCTTTTAACCTCTTGACCTCACAATCAGCCCTGGCCTCTCCTGGGCTGATCAAAAAGTGTAGCTGGCCTCCAAAGTCTGCCACAGATTGGGTATCCTCTGTCATTCCAAGTCATCGACGACAATTGGATGAGGTGTGTGGGTGTGCTTGCGTGTGTGTCATACTTTTTGTCTATTAATTACGTACGTCTATTCATTAATTATGCACTTTTGGAATGTACCTTTTGACCCTTTAGACTGCTGAGACCCAATCAAACTTTGAAGACCCTTTAACACCCTCAAGACCCTGAAGACCCCGGGGGCCCAAAAGTTCTTTAGGACCCAAAAGTCCACAAGAACGCAAAAGTCCCAAAAGTTTTCAAGGACCCAAAAAGTCCCCGAGGACCAAAAGTCAAAAAGTTCCTGAGGACCAAAAAAGTTCCCGAGGACCCAAAAGTTCCAAATGTTCGAGGATTCAAAAGTCCCAAAGGACCCAAAAAGTTCCCAAGGACAAGTTCCAAGTGTTCCTAAGGATCCAAAAAGTTCCCGGGGACCCAAAAAGTCCCAAAAGTTCTAGAGGATCCAAAAGACCCAAAGACCCCTAAGACAGTAGATCCTGCAGAACCTTTAAAAATCGACTAGTTTTTCCCAGGTTTTAAATGCATGCCATGTTAAGGTATATAAAGCAGCTTAATACGTCCTTCGACCACAGCATGGCATGCTAATTTCAAAATATATATATATATATAAAAATACAACGATAATATTGCAACAAAGCATATATTAATTAACACGAATAATATTTACAATAATCATATAAATAGTTACAAAAATAACATAGTATCATATGGCAATAATAATAACGAACATATGATCCCTGCATTGGCCCCAAGCACATCTGGGTTTGGTGAAAGGCAAGCTAATGCTCAAGCAGGACAGCAGGTGGTTATCCTACAAGGCTGTGAAGACCAATGAAAATTTGGTCCATCAGACCAACGGGTCCACTAGTTCCTTGAAAAGTCAAAGCTATATGGCTGGCATCTCAACATCACAACCACCTTTGGAATCTAAAGCACTCCACATTGGTGGTATCTCCCATAATGAACCAGAAGCACGAGGCAAGTTGATATCACAGACAGTTCTTTCTCTTCCTCCCTCTTCTCTCTCAGCCTTGTGACACTCCCCAGCTCTTCCAGGATGCAGACGTTCTTCCAGTAATCCTCACCTGGTTAACATTACAAAATCCACGATGAACACCCACTTCCACTCCTTTCCTCCTCTTTTCTCTCGTTCGTGGAATTGCCTTTCCAAGGTTTTCAAATCCCACATTTCCCTCTTTGACTTCAAGTTAGGGGTGTACCACCTTGGTCACATCATTCCACATTGCTACAAATGATACATTTTATTTCCCTTAGCCAGTGATGTAGTGTCAAATTTTGAGGTCCCTGAGCCCTGCAAAAAATGTCTGTCATGACGCCATCACCAGATTATACAGTCACATCAAGTTTTAACATGACACGAGCCATTTGATGCCCCAAAATGAGTGATAAATGAAATCCTCATATTTTATGTTTACCATGATTAACCAGAAGATTAACTGTTGCGCACACACAACACACACACACACAACACACACACACACACACACACGCACACACACGTTTGAATCCCAACCCAGCTAAAAAATGCCATCCTGGTGTTTCACAGACAGGATGATTCATCGATGTGTGTGCCATCCCTCAAATGGGGTTGGACATGGAACTTGGCGTCCCGTCTGCCGGCATAAGTTCTTTAGTTGTTTTTCACATTAGTCGGTGTCTTTCTTGGAATTGACGAAGGAAGATAAGGCTTTGGTGCTGGATAAACATCCGAGAGTATCGAAGGAGATGGCAGAGCAGTTCGTCATGATGTTAACATCTTGTATGTAACGCCATGCTTGTCTTCTCTGCCAACATAAGTCCATCGCCAGTCCGTCTCATTGGTGTTTATTATAGGCCTACCTTTGCTCATACAACATGATAGCCATTCTTCACCAATATAACCACATCACAGTGTTCACCCAGACTTCAACTAGTAGGCATCCAAAGTTTTCCATGCCTTCGTGTCTTCCAGGCTGCAAATACAGTAAACCCTTAAGCTTTTGAACCCTGAGCTCCTTTGACTTTTGGCTCCCCCACCCTGGCTCCCTGGAGAAAAATCCGACCACTCAGTGTATGGACGTTTGAATAGTAGAAGTTTTACCGGCTGCTAGGGTTCGAATTTAAATATTGTGGGGGCCACGTTCCTGTAAAATGCCGCGATATTCAAAACCGCGATATTTAATGGTTTACTGCATAATATAATTCACTAAATCTGGATATAAAATGGTGGGAAAGTATATCTCGTTTCGGGCACGTGCCGTATTCAGCATCTAAAATGGGTCTGTGTTGCCGATAACCTGTATTATAATATCACTCTCTATATCAAGTGTCTAACGTATCGACATATCCAAGCTTCGGGACAAGCTTTGACAATTATTTGGCCATGAAAGCACACAAAGCACAATAACGCACCCAGTCGTGAACGTGGGTGTATTTTTTGTTTGTTTTGTTGTTTTTTTTTAAACTCTTACGGAGCTAAGCTCTGCCTCGGATGATTTGAGATGCCGGAGTGCCGCTCTGGTGCGCGCAGGACTGCACCCCAACCCTGACCCATGTCAAACCCAACCATCTTCTTCCAGGTTACCATGTTTTCTCCCTCCCTACTCTCCAATCTCGGCTGTGTGTTCAGTGTTCATTGCATACCTTGTAATGTCCACGTGTTGCCCCACTTATCCAGTGTTATTATGCTGCTTTTCCCCCCTCTGTCACCTGGCTATTCCATGAGTCTAGATTGTGGATACAGAAACCTCCAGACAGTGTGACGTTTAACAGGCTTTACAATCGTGGATGAACGCACGGAGAGAGACGGACAACATTAGCAATGGAAGGTCACTGATGTGCTGATTCTGTGACTGTGTTTGTCTTAAATAATTTTTAGGGGGCAGAGGGGTCACTCCCCCCTCTCCTCCCCATCCAAAAATGTCAGTCAAAGTAAGGTCAGAGAAGAGGTAAATGACAGTTTGATGTGTTAGTCCATACCAAGTCATCTTAATTAGTGTGTTTATTTTGTGTGTGTGTGTGTGTGTGTGTGTGTGTGTGTGTGTGTTTCGTATGAGAGAACACCAATAACCTTCACATACACCAAGTAAATAATCGTGAAATGTCAGGAGTGCTTTTGCCTGCACTGTCTGCAATAATCACCATAATGCGAATAAATATTAAATAATAACACAAAAGAACAGGGGTCACTCACCAAGTTCATTAAGTGATTTCTGCACAGGATGATATAATTTCCACAAAAGGTTTTGTGGGAAATAATAAGAATCCTTGAAATGGCAATTGCACATGCTCGACAAGGTTCCCATTTTGTTTCCGATGAAAGTTTTCCTTGTGGATCCATTTTGAGTCATCACGGTCATGAACTACGTGAGCACTATTCGGATAAATACAATCAATGAAACCTGATGTTGCCACCATTGTGACTGCGCGAAACATCACACGCTTTGTCTTGTAACAAATATAGCACATACAGTTGCAGTCACAAACGCCATCTTCATATTGTAACTTCCTGAAGATGTTTGAGTGTTGTAAAGGCATTGCTGAAACTCACGTGGTGATTCCGTCTTGTTGACCCCCATGGCTAGTGAAGAAACAATGGCTTCTCTTGACCCGTTAACCTCATCATAATTTGTCGCTGTCTTGCCGTTCAACCATACCAGTTACATGAGTGGGGTGAGGACAGTCAATTTGACGTCAGACCCTCGGCTTCACAGACTCTTTTATTTGCCGTCATTTACAAACCCCTCTCCAGGTAAACCCCCAATTCACACCTGTTATAAACATGAGAATGCATTTTTAACCTCCGCCATCGAAGATCGGAGGTTACTGTTTTCACCCCTTTGTTTGTTTGTTTGTTTGTTTGTGAACAGTATTACGGAAAAACTCCTCGACGGATTTCGACGAAACTTTGGTGGGGGGATTAGGTATGGTCCAAGGATCATGCCATTAGATTTTGGACTTTGTCCAAAATCCAATATGGCCGCTATGGCGGCCATTTTGAAAAAATATTTGAATTTTTTTTTTTGCATTTCAACATGTTTTAAGTGATTTCCAACCCCCCCCCCAAAAAATTGTTACAGCAAAAAAAATTTGCAACTTTTTTTCAACAAAATTTCGATATTTTTATTTTTATTTTTTTGCATTTCTACATGTTTATAAGTGATTCCAACAAAAAACATGCCAAAATTATAATTGCGGCTGATTTTGGAACTTCAGGTGGATATACCCACGTAAAATCAATTTCTGTCTCAAGGAATCTAGTTATGACGAATGAATTGAGTATGTAAAAGGGAAAGTTGCAAACTATAACTCTGTGAGCACTGTTGATGTCAAATTGAATGAATAGGATATCCGGTTCACTTGAGTGACCGAGCAGTATTGGCGGCGGAGGTTTTGCACTCTACCGAGTGCTCCCCCTCTAGTTTATATATATAATTGTACTTCATTTGAACAAACATTGCAAAAACGTTACAATACAGTTACCGGTATTCTGTCCCATCAGGATAAAGATGACGATCAACATGCTCGGGCCACCTCTTCTATAATAATGATGTTTTCAGACAAAGTTAGTTACTGAGCTCCATTTGTTAAAATTGTAATTTTATTTACCTTGTTATTTATTTACTTCCATTGCTCTGCAGTATGATCATTATCAACACGCTTTTAGAAAAAAAATATCGGGATATTGTAATCGGCTCAGTCCGTCCGTCCGTCACGCCATATCCTCCTAAACGATTGGGCAGAAATTCCTCAAACTTGGTGGGCAAGAAGGTGTAAGAGCAGTGTCATTTTTGGCCTCGTCCCTTGGGAGAGGTCAAAAGGTGAAGTCCCGAAAAATGCAATTATCGACACTATTGAAACATTTTTAAACTTTGCATATGCAGTCAACTTTGGGGGATGCATGAAATATGTACGGAACCATTTTTGGGGATTTCACTGCCAGTTCACCCCCAAGTGGTGGGGACTTTGGGTCAAAGGGGTAAAAACAGAAGGTTTTCAAAAAAACCCCTCAAGATTTGATATTGGTTCATTCCTCGCATAACTTTTTGCCATCTTTCAACTTGGCTGTAGGGGGGAAGCGCAGAGGGATTTGTGATGGCGAACCATCAACTTCGCTCTCGTTTAGTTTGCCAAATCCTAATATAAAAGTCAGATCGATTATAATGGTTCTCTTTATGATTGGACACGAAGGTTATTCAAACCTTTTGCTTTATGTTATTCTTTCTCAGCAATAAATATAATTTCCTATTTTAATATACTTATTATTTTAGTCTTTCAAATATCGGAATTAATTTCCTCAAACACATTTCCTTCTGTCTAGTCTAATGCGTTTTCCCTTAATTTTATTACAGTGAATGCTGAAATATTTTTTAAGAAGAAGAAAACATAGCTGCATCAAAACTAAGAGCACATTCTCCAGAATCTTCTACTTCTTTCATATGCAACACAAGGTTGTGGGTAGTAGCATCATTGACTGAGGGAGCGAGCGGCTGTGCAACTGATGCAATGCCCTCTTGCTAGTTTGGACAGGAATGAGTAATTTGTTCATTGTGCCGGCGATAGCTCACCTACTCTTCACGAAGGACACCGTGGCATCTTTAACATCCACTAACGAATGCCGGTCGATGGGATGCCTGTTTAACGTCCATCCTAGGGATGGCATATGCATTGAATCACCCTGCCTACAAAAGGTGGTTGCGCTTTCTCGATAGTGACATCATAATTCTCAGTGTTTAGTGACAAACAACGCAGCAGTCATCATGGTAGCCGAGAGCAAATAGATATGGTTGGTCTCGAGAGTTATTGACAAAGGCATATTGATGCTATCATTTGAGCTGTCAGAAGTAAATATATTTTACTCGCAGATATCATCACCCTTTACTCCATTAAGAGTCAGAAGTTTTCATCCTTGGGGCATTGATTCCCGATGGATGCAGGAAAGTTTTAGTTGAGATGGCTTCTCTTCCCTCCGGGTCTCGGTTTCCATTGCCTGGAAGCTACGGGGAAGTTTGAGTGTGTCTTGGTCTATCATTTTGATGTACAGCCTGGATTTGTTTGAAATCTGCTGTTTTTTTGCAGCCGGCTGGAAAAATAACTTCGCTAAGTGCACATTGTTTGACACTTAGACATATACTTTGGATAATGTGAAATGCTCAATCAGTAATGCTCACCCCATCAAACAAAAAAATGGGAAAAGTGGGATATACTTTGACTTTTCTGGAAACTATAATGTCACATATAAAGGTATTTTCACAACACCGTATATTACTTATTATTCACACAACAATTATGGTTGCAATCAAAAACATGTGTTGAATTCCACAATAGTTATTTATTACATCTATATTAATAAAAAGTAAAGATCTTTCTCTTTCTTTTTTTTCTTTCTTCACTTTCTCTTTCTCTTTCATGATCTCTTTGTTTGTATGTGTTCTATGCACGGCCACATCTTTTAAATTACAAATTCCAAACTCGGGGTACAAATATAACTTTGTGTGGGGGTTAACATAGGCTATGTAGCAGCGGCCTCACATGGGGGAGTGGAGGGCGGGAGGGGGGTGTGGGGGACGTAAATTCTCTGTGAAAATATGTAGCGTGTAGTGCCACCTGGTGGTGGTGGCAGAAGGTACTACAATTTCCAAATTTCCTTTGGCTACAAAGTGTAACTTATTCACGTTTCTCTTCCCATGAAATCTGTTAAATGCCAGGTAAATCTGCGAGTAATCTCGACAAGCATGACTGATTGAATATACATCTGTTTGAAATGAAGTTCAATGAAGATTCATAAATCCAGTTGGACCAAAAATAATTGACATTTATATAGAGGGTATCTTCAAAGGTAGAAGTATTAGGCCAGGCCCAGGCTGTGTTTGGGTATTGAAATAAATGCAGGTTGAAAATTGCTCTCCAATAAATTGATTTGCACCTCAATCTGCTGGGTAGGCTATACGATATTCTCTGGTGGTGAACCTATGGTGGTGGTGGTGGTGGTGTGTGTGTGTGTGTGTGTGTGTATATTGTTACGGATCTGGAAACCATTTGCATTCAACATACAGATGTCCCAAAAGTCAGTTATGTCAATAAGTATGTGTGTCGTCAGATCCCTTTCCTTTTGTCTAGTGGGAGAATCAAAGGCGTGTGTTGCAATTTCTTTTTAGTTATTAATCTTTACATCCCAACGAACCCTCAACGAACAACCAAACACCATTCCATTCCCCATCACGATCCACAACCATCCGCTGTCTACAAGCACTCTGACTTGCCAAGGCAGGTCTTGCAGCCGTTCCTTTCCGCTTCCACCAACGTTCCTTCCACAAACGTTGTAACTCTTGCACGACGGCCTGTGCAACATTGATACTGTTACTCGTCAAGTATGAACCGTGTGGAAGATTGGCTGGGGATTCCCGGCAGGGACCATTGCAGCGTTGATACTGTTACTTGTCGAGTGTGGCCCGCGTGGAGGAGTGTCTGGGGTTTGCCGGCAGGGGCCAAGGCCCCGCCCCAGAAAGGTGGGCTGTAGGACCTGTCCATTCAGAGGCGGACAGCGAGGTGTGTTCACCAAGGCCCCTCCCCGCTGAGGGAGGTCCATGAAGACCAAACCAGCGACCATTGTCTGGTGCCACAGCATGGAGTACCCCTCTTTGTCCGACAGCCAGGTACCCATCGAATTCTGACCCCCAGCTTGTCTCTCTCCTCAGCTGCGAGGGTCCAATAAAGAACTCTGGGTTTCTTTTCATTTGCGTGTGTGTCTGCGTGTGGGCCCGTATTTAAGTAGAACTGAATAAGTGTTTTGGATCATTGTAAATACTTCTTGCATATTCGTGTTAAGTCTTGCTTTGTGTCTTCATTCACTGAAAATAAAACTTGTGAAAAATGCCCCCAGTTCGTTTCCGTCCCTTCTTGAATTGGTCCAGCATGTTCGGATCTGAGTTTAGCCGGGTTTTATACCCGATAATCCATTCATTCCAGCTGGCACGGCTTTGGCAGTTTCCGCTCGCTGCACCCGAACCGGAGTTGGTAGTCGTAGTTGGAACTCTACCGCAGTCGGTAGAGTGACCCGGTTCGAGCAAGACGTGCTGAGGGCATGGTTTCCCCGGTAGTCGAAATCGCGTAGTTAATTAGGTAAATTGGTTATAGACAAATAGACCCTACGCTACGCGGTTGAGATATTGGCGACCACGGTCCGTTAAATGACCCACCGGCTTACGGAGTTATCCGAGAGACCGCCTACAATTCCGTGGAGTTTGGTTGGAGAGGACGCAAACCTCCCCACCTCGTGGTCGTTATCGCCACCGACCCCGGCCCACAACAATATATATATATATATATATATATATATATATATATATATATATATATATATATATATTGTTACGGCTGTGGAAATTTGCAATACACCACAAAGGTCCTCAGGTTAGATATATCGATAAGTTCATGTGTTAGTTAGTCCACACCCGTTGTGTAGAGGGAATATGTGTGATTCATCCGGGCTGCGATGCTTTGAGTTAGCCATTTTTCTTTACCTGTCGTTATTTTGGAACAACCATGCCATCTCAACAACCACGCCATCTCAACAACCACGCCATCCACACCACAACGCCACTAAAGGAGCAACGAAAACCAGCCCCACCCAATTTCTCCTCCGGTAAACAAGTTTGACGGTTGGAAACCAGCCCACCCCAATTTCTTATCGGTAAACAAGTTTGACGGTTGGAAACCAACTCCCGCCCCAATTTCTCTGGAATGTTCCTCCCCCCACCCAGCGCCGCGAAGGACGGGGCGGGCGCAGGAGAAATAAAAGGGCAAGAGGAGCGCCTGGAAAAATGGGCGGATAGCAGAGACTTGGGGCAGTCGTGTGGAAGTCTTGGTCGTTGTGGTCTTGGTCCAAGTCTGTCGTGGTCCAAGTCTTCATCGTAGACAGACTTGGGCAGTCGGGTGGAAGTCTTGTCCTAGTGGCCGTGGGGAGAAGGCGTCACGACCTGCCCACCGTTGCAAGGCTCGAGATCAGGCACGGCTGTCCTAGTGGCCGTGGGGAGAAGGCGTCACGACCTGCCCACCGTTGCAAGGCCCGAGATCAGGCGCGGCTACGCTAGTTGCCGTGGGGACGAGACGTCGCGACCTGCCCACCGTCGCAGCACGACGGTGCGGGTAAGACCCTTCGGTCTCGTGGGCCTTTTCGGTCATCCACGGCCCACGACCATAAAGGTCTACGGACCCCGTCTACCCCCTTGCCTGTGAGGGAGGTCTTTCTTTGTTTTTGTATGCATGCTGTGGCGCCGTGTCCTGCCAAGTAGAAACTGTGTAAGTGCTTGTAAATAATATATAGTCGGTCGTATTGCTTTTGCATTCTATTTGTTGCTTGTATATTGCATGAATCCTTGCTTGTGTTGTGTGTGCAATATGTGCTTTGTAATAAATGTGCTTGTGTGAAATGTATCCCGTTCGTCGTCTCTTTCCCCATTGAAAGTGCCATCTTGCATCACGTAAGGGATTGGTAGTGGGTTTAGACACCCAGTAAATAATCTGAACCATCGAGGTCGGCGATAACTCTGCTCGTTTATCCCTGCAGCACGGAACAAGCCGCTTAAGCGGTTCGTGTCCGGAGTCGACCTGCGGCGTGGTACAACTCCTCGTACGCTACCCGCGCGGGTACTTAGGTATATCGACATTCGGCGATTCACCCTATTTCGTGTGGGTAGAATGCGGACTGGTTGTGGTGAGGTTAAACGCCACCCGTGGCTAGCTCCTGGCGGTAGTTCAAGAGGGTCACGACTGAATTGTCCGTTCCGGTTGGCGACGCGTCGCGATTTGAGTTACGTGGCCGATCGCACGCCGGGCGGGCGAAATTCGTAACAATATATATGTATATGTATATGTATATATATATATATATATATATATTATATATATATATATATATATATATATATACACACACACACAACACGAACAAGCGTAGTGAGCTGATCTACATGAGTGTGTGTGTTTATATACATATATATATATATATATATATATTATATTATATATATATATATATATATATATATATATATATATTATGTACATGCTACACATGTTACAGAGATTAATGTCAGATTTGCTGTGTTGTCATGATTTACATCAATCATAATCCATACATTTATTTTCTACAAATTTATTTGTAATATTGGTGATATTATATTTATTTGAAATTTATTTGTGATATCGGAAGGTCAAAGTGGTCTAAATGTTCAAGGTCTAAGCTGTCTAATCTGTCTGAAGGTGTAAGGGTCTAAATGGTGTTAAGGTCTAAGGGACTAAAGGATCTTAGGAGTCTTTTGGGTCTTCAATGTCTTTTGGGTATTCTTTGACTTTTGGGTCTTTGGGTCTTTTTGGGTCTTCGGATCTTTTGGGTCTCTGGGGTTCTTGGGGACTTCTGGGTCCTTGGGGTCTTTTGATCCTTTGGGAATTTTGGGTCCTCAGACTTTTGGGTCTTTCGGTGTCGAAAGTGTCTTGGAGTATTAACATTCAAACAGGACGTGATTAATAGGCATATCGTCTTCAAGGCTTCACAGACTGACTCAAGGCTTCACCGCTCACGTGCTTTTCATATATATGTATAAAATTGAAAACACCTCACTGCCATGTAACCGCCATGTGTTATTAAGAACACCTCACCACCACACATCATTCACAACTCCCACTGTAAAATTCAAAACGCTTCACGTCGCGATCCGAGACCAGCTTGTTTTAAACTGAGGATAAGTACGTGAGTTACCGTGTTGTTATGATTTACACCAAGCAGAACAAACATTTATTTTGCAAATGTAATTGTAATATTCGTGATTTATTACATTTTATAAGCAATTTAAGTTGAAGATTTCAGTTTAAAAAATATATATATTTCAAAAAATATAAGTAAAAAACTACCCATAGAACATACACCCAGGAGAGTAAGGTGCAGCCCAGAGAGTTTGGTACAATTTCACAAAACTTTGAGAGCGTAGTTCAGTGAAAACACAACACGTGACAGACATTGAACAGTTATATCGTCGAGTCCACGCCGGTTAAGACTAATCTGGACAGATAGCCGAACAGTTCTACCTTGGAGGTGAACAGCCGACTTCCCTGAAGATTGAGGCACACGCGGGGCGGAGGCAGCAAGCACGTACCAAGAGGCGCTCACCAGGACGGAAGATAAGGGTTTATACTCGGGCCCACAACGAAAGACAGACAGACACAAGCAATCTTAATAATAGGGGTTTCATGAACAAAAATCAAGTATTCATAATAAAAACAAATCAAAGCATGAGGTAATGAAACGTGAGCTCAGTTGCAGCCGAAAGACGAGGCGCTACATAATATACATATACAATATACATATACATATACATATAAATATACATTTACATATATATATATATATTATATAGATGAGCCTGGTGTGCTCAGTGGTTAAGGTGGTGCCTTGGGATGCTCAGGGTCCTGAGTTTGAAGCCCCGCTGACCACCGAATTAACATCAGGGGGTTGACTAGCCTGTCATCCTTCTGAAAGTCTGCGAAATGAGCCCCAGTATACTGGTAATTATCCCTGCATTGTTGAAGGCGAATAAAGGGTTGGCGTCAGGAAGGGATCCAGCCATAAAAACATTGCCACAACAAAGGGTACCGTGATTGGAGCCCGCAAAAAAGCTGACCCTGCTCAGGGATAAAGCTTTAAATGGTGTGATGATGATATATATATATATATATGTGTGTGTGTGTGTGTTACTTGCTTGAATTAGGTTCTGTCCTTTCGTTAGCAAGATGGCATGGAGGATAACCCTATTTATTTATTTTGTCCCAGTATTATTGATACTGAAGTTTACAGACCACCGGTAACATAACCTTAAATTGTTACATGTACAGTAAAATATATGAAGAAATGGAAACTTCTTCCCATTATTGCCACATCAGCCAACACTTTCTGAGTGTGTAGATCGTGCGCACACTGTATGTGAAATCGGGCGGTGTTGTGCGGTGTGAGAGCACATCATTTTTGGCTCTGTCCCCTGGTGCCCTGGGTGGAGTCAAAAGGTCAAAATACCAAAAATATTTGTGCAAATCATTGAAATTACCAGCACATTTTCAAACGTTTTATGAAACTATGCATATACAATCAACATTTTGGATGCATTAATTATTTAACGATTTTTTGGGATTTGACCCCTGATTCATGCTCTTGGGGTGGGACTGAAGGGTCACAGGGGT
>CM068957.1:144523365-144534252 GCA_035128595.1 Eptatretus atami
TCGAGTGTGGGCCCGCGTGGAGGAGTGTCTGGGGTTTGCCGGCAGGGGCCAAGGCCCCGCCCCAGAAAGGTGGGCTGTAGGACCTGTCCATTCAGAGGCGGACAGCGAGGTGTGTTCACCAAGGCCCCTCCCCGCTGAGGGAGGTCCATGAAGACCAAACCAGCGACCATTGTCTGGTGCCACAGCATGGAGTACCCCCTTTGTCCGACAGCCAAGGTACCCATCCGAATTCTGACCCCAGCTTGTCTCTCTCCTCCTGCGAGGGTCCAATAAAGAACTCTGGGTTTCTTTTCATTTGCGTGTGTGTCTGCGTGTGGGCCCGTATTTAAGTAGAACTGAATAAGTGTTTTGGATCATTGTAAATACTTCTTGCATATTCGTGTTAAGTCTTGCTTTGTGTCTTCATTCACTGAAAATAAAACTTGTGAAAAATGCCCCCAGTTCGTTTCCGTCCCTTCTTGAATTGGTCCAGCATGGTTCGGATCTGAGTTTAGCCGGGTTTTTATAACCCGATAATCCATTCATTCCAGCTGGCACGGCTTTGGCGTTTCCGCTCGCTGCACCCGAACCGGATTGGTAGTCGTAGTTGGAACTCTACCGCGTCGTAGAGTGACCCGGTTCGAGCAAGACGTGCTGAGGGCATGGTTTCCCCGGTAGTCGAAATCGCGTAGTTAATTAGGTAAATTGGTTATAGACAAATAGACCCTACGCTACGCGGTTGAGTATTGGCGACCACGGTCCGTTAAATGACCCACCGGCTTACGGAGTTATCCGAGAGACCGCCTACAATTCCGTGGAGTTTGGTAGAGGACGCAAACCTCCCCCACCTCGTGGTCGTTATCGCCACCGACCCCGGCCCACAACAAATATATATATATATATATATATATATATATATATATATATATATATATATATATATATATATATATTGTTACGGCTGTGGAAATTTGCAATACACCACAAAGGTCCTCAGGTTAGATATCGATAAGTTCATGTGTAGTTAGTCCACACCCGTTGTGTAGAGGGAATATGTGTGATTCATCCGGGCTGCGAGCTTTGAGTTAGCCATTTTTCTTTACCTGTCGTTATTTTGGAACAACCATGCCATCTCAACAACCACGCCATCTCAACAACCACGCCATCCACACCACAACGCCACTAAAGGAGCAACGAAACCAGCCCCACCCCAATTTCTCCTCCGGTAAACAAGTTTGACGGTTGGAAACCAGCCCCACCCCAATTTCTTATCGGTAAACAAGTTTGACGTGTTGAAACCAACTCCCGCCCCAATTTCTCTGGAATGTTCCTCCCCCCACCCACGCCGCGCCGAAGGACGGGCGGGCGCAGGAGAAATAAAAGGGCAAGAGGAGCGCCTGGAAAAATGGGCGGATAGCAGAGACTTGGGGCAGTCGTGTGGAAGTCTTTGGTCGTTGTGGTCTTGGTCCAAGTCTGTCGTGGTCCAAGTCTTCATCGTAGACAGACTTGGGCAGTCGGGTGGAAGTCTTGTCCTAGTGGCCGTGGGGAGAAGGCGTCACGACCTGCCCACCGTTGCAAGGCTCGAGATCAGGCACGGCTGTCCTAGTGGCCGTGGGAGAAAGGCGTCACGACCTGCCCACCGTTGCAAGGCCCAGATCAGGCGCGGCTACGCTAGTTGCCGTGGGGACGAGACGTCGCGACCTGCCCACCGTCGCAGCACGACGGTGCGGGTAAGACCCTTCGGTCTCGTGGGCCTTTTCGGTCATCCACGGCCCACGACCATAAAGGTCTACGGACCCCGTCTACCCCCTTGCCTGTGAGGGAGGTCTTTCTTTGTTTTTGTATGCATGCTGTGGCGCCGTGTCCTGCCAAGTAGAAACTGTGTAAGTGCTTGTAAATAATAATTATAGTCGTCTATTGCTTTTGCATTCTATTTGTGCTGTTGTATATTGCATGAATCCTTGCTTGTGTTGTGTGTGCAATATGTGCTTTGTAATAAATGTGCTTGTTTGAAATGTATCCCGTTCGTCGTCTCTTTCCCCATTGAAAGTGCCATCTTGCATCACGTAAGGGATTGGTAGTGGGTTTAGACACCCAGTAATAATCTGAACCATCGAGGTCGGCGATAACTCTGCTCGTTTATCCCTGCAGCACGGAACAAGCCGCTTAAGCGGTTCGTGTCCGGAGTCGACCTGCGGCGTGGTACAACTCCTCGTACGCTACCCGCGCGGTACTTAGGTATATCGACATTCGGCGATTCACCCTATTTCGTGTGGGTAGAATGCGGACTGGGTTGTGGTGAGGTTAAACGCCCACCCGTGCGTAGCTCCTGGCGGTAGTTCCAAGAGGGTCACGACTGAATTGTCGTTCCGGTGGCGACGCGTCGCGATTTGAGTTACGTGGCCGATCGCACGCCGGGCGGGCGAAATTCGTAACAATATATATGTATATGTATATATATATATATATATATATATATATATATATATATATAATATATATATAATATATATATCACACACACACACACGAACAGAGACAAGTAGTGAGCTGATCTACATGAGTGTGTGTGTTTATATACACTATATATATATATATATATATATATATATATATATATATATATATATATATATATTATGTACATGCTACACATGTTACAGAGATTAATGTCAGATTTGCTGTGTTGTCATGATTTACATCAATCATAATCCATACATTTATTTTCTACAAATTTATTTGTAATATTGGTGATATTATATTTATTTGAAATTTATTTGTGATATCGAAAGGTCAAAGTGGTCTAAATGTTCAAGGGTCTAAGCGTCTCAATCGATCTAATGGTGTTAAGGTCTAAGGGGACTAAAGGATCTTAGGAGTCTTTTGGGTCTTCAATGTCTTTTGGGGTATTCTTTGACTTTTGGGTCTTTGGGGTCTTTTTGGGTCTTCGGGATCTTTTGGGTCTCTGGGGTTCTTGGGGACTTCTGGGTCCTTGGGGTCTTTTGGATCCTTTGGGAATTTTGGGTCCTCAGACTTTTGGGTCTTTCGGTGTCGAAAGTGTCTTGGAGTATTAACATTCAAACAGGACGTGATTAATAGGCATATCGTCTTCAAGGCTTCACAGACTGACTCAAGGCTTCACCGCCTCACCGTGCTTTTCATATATATGTATAAAATTGAAAACACCTCACTGCCATGTAACCGCCATGTGTTATTAAGAACACCTCACCACCACATCATTCACAACTCCCACTGTAAAATTCAAAACGCTTCACGTCGCGATCGAGACCAGCTTGTTTTAACTGAGGATAAGTACGTGAGTTACCGTGTTGTTATGATTTACACCAAGCAGAACAAACATTTATTTTGCAAATGTAATTGTAATATTCGTGATTTATTACATTTTTATAAGCAATTTAAGTTGAAGATTTCAGTTTAAAAAATATATATATTTCAAAAAATATAAAGTAAAAAACTACCCATAGAACATACACCCAGGAGAGTAAGGTGCAGCCCAGAAGTTTGGTACAATTTCACAAAACTTTGAGAGCGTAGTTCAGTGAAAACACAACACGTGACAGACATTGAACAGTTATATCGTCGAGTCCACGCCGGTTAAGACTAATCTGGACAGATAGCCGGAACAGTTCTACCTTGGAGGTGAACAGCCGACTTCCCTGAAGATTGAGGCACACGCGGGGCGGAGGCAGCAAGCACGTACCAGAGGCGCTCACCAGGACGGAAGATAAGGGTTTATACTCGAGCCCACAACGAAGACAGACAGACACAAGCAATCTTAATAAATAGGGGTTTCATGAACAAAAATCAAGTATTCATAATAAAAACAAATCAAAGCATGAGGTAATGAAACGTGAGCTCAGTTGCAGCCGAAAGACGAGGCGCCTACATATACATATACATATACATATACATATACATATAAATATACATTTACATATATATATATATTATATAGATGAGCCTGGTGTGGCTCAGTGGTTAAGGTGGTGCCTTGGGATGCTCAGGGTCCTGAGTTTGAGCCCCGCTGACCACCGAATTAACATCAGGGGGGTTGACTCAGCCTGTCATCCTTCTGAAAGTCTGCGAAATGAGCCCCAGTATACTGGTAATTATCCCTGCATTGTTGAAGGCGAATAAAGGGTTGGCGTCAGGAAGGGCATCCAGCCATAAAAACATTGCCACAACAAAGGGTACCGTGATTGGAGCCCGCAAAAAAGCTGACCCCTGCTCAGGGATAAAGGCTTTAAAATGGTGTGATGATGATATATATATATGTGTGTGTGTGTGTGTGTTCACTTGCTTGAATTAGGTTCTGTCCCTTTCGTTAGCAAGATGGCATGGAGGATAACCCTATTTATTTATTTTGTCCCAGTATTATTGATACTGAAGTTTACAGACCACCGGTAACATAACCTTAAATTGTTACATGTACAGTAAAATATATGAAGAAATGGCAACTTCTTCCCATTATTGCCACATCAGCCAACACTTTCTGAGTGTGTAGATCGTGCGCACACTGTATGTGAAATCGGGCGGTGTTGTGCGGTGTGAGAGCAGCATCATTTTTGGCTCTGTCCCCTGGTGCCCTGGGTGGAGTCAAAAGGTCAAATACCAAAAATATTTGTGCAAATCATTGAAATTACCAGCACATTTTCAAACGTTTTATGAAACTATGCATATACAATCAACATTTTGGATGCATTAATTATTTAACGATTTTTTGGGGATTTGACCCCTGATTCATGCTCTTGGGGTGGGGACTGAGGGTCACAGGGGTCAAAGGATAAGATTTTTTTTTTAATCAAAATGTGACACTGGGTCATTCCTGGTGGAACTTTTTGCCATCTTTCAACCTTACTTTTGGTGGGAAGTGTGGGGATTTGTGAGGGGGCGCCACTGATTTCGCTGTTGCGTGCAGTCGTTTTTTGTTCGGTTAATTATAAACATTGTGTTATTACTGGTCAAGTGTTCACAATTGTTTTGTCCAATGATTTTCCTGATAATACTTGCACCTGTTTTAAGGTTTAATATTTGTGACAATATTTTCATTCTGTTGCTTTTCTCTCCTACTGTAGTCAATAATAAATAAGAAACAAGTGTAATTTTGAAAGTGCATCATGTTCAGACACCGTGGCACCGTGTACGACCAACCCAGAAAAGTTTGTCTGCAGATGTAGATCCAAACACATTATTCACCACAGTGACAAGCCAAAACACTGATGAGAATTCCAGTGGGACCTGCAGGAGACATGCGTTGTCAGCTCGACTTACTATCCTCCTGCCTACCCCTTCCTCCTTTTTCTCTACATTCCAACCCCACACCCCCAACCAGTAACCTACAGTTATGCACCCAACCCCCTGTCTTTATCCAACCCCAACCCCTCATGCATCACTCTCACTACAATTGTCTCTTTCCCCTGAAGAGTGTTTTGGGACATCGCACGCACACACCATTGGTATATTCCCTGTTGAAGGTCACTTGGTGAATGAAACTTTTGGCCTGAGCCTTGTTTGTTAGATAATGTCTTCCTGATTAGTTGCATTTGTGGCTGAATGGTGTGAACACAATAAGTGAGTTCAGTTCTGCAAGATCATTGTGCAATGAAGAATCGTTGATCATTCGATTTGAACAATGTTCTATTTGGTGACCCAGTGGTGATGACTGGCATCCTAAAGGTTGTTGATAAAATCCAACTCAAGGCAAATGGTAAGAATTTGGATCTTAATCTTTACGCTCTGGAAACCAAGCTATTACCATGTTATGATGTGATTGTCAGTAAAAACCAAGTTACCTCTAAATTCCTGACATTCAGGGAGGGGGTAATCTGCTTGCGTCACCTGCTATGGTCCACACAGTCTTGTTGATTCTTCATGCCATCAAGGCAACTTGGGATGGACATCAAAATGCTACACATGAAAATCTAGCACCACATAAAGTCCCCGAACTAAATAAAAAAATGTTTAATTTTCACCTTCTCTGACATCATATCTTCATGTCAGATCATACGTCCACTTACCTGAATTGTTACCTCTGTCATCGAAGGTGGTTGGAGGTTACGTTTTCACCCCTGTCTGTTTGTCTAGTTGTTTGTTTGCCAGTGAGCAGGATATCTCAAAAAGTCGACGGATTCGGTCAAAATTTGCTAGACAGTTTGGGTGTGTGACAAGGACGAAGTGATTCCATTTTGGGGAAGATCCGGATCCCATTACTAGAATTTTTAAAGTGATAGCTCATCATTGAGAGATTGGGCCAAAAAACAATAAAAAACCACGATATCTAAAAAAGTTATTGATGGATTTGGACAAAACTTTGTGGACAGGTTGGGTGTGTGACAAAGACGAACTGATTCCATTTTGGTGAAGATCCGGATCTGGATTCGAAATAAATAAATAAAAATTCCAAAGTGATTCTTCACTGTTGAGAGATTGGGTCAAAAACGATACATAACATGATATTTAAAAAAGTTGTGGACAGATTAAGGCAACACCTGGTGGATGAGTTGGGTAGCTGACAAAAACAAGCCGATTAGATTTTGGTTCAGGTCTGGATTCAGATCTGGCCTACCAGTGGGATACAAAATGTAAACTCTTCAGTCTTGCAGAGGTGTGTGCTCTACCGAGTGCAGTTCTTGTTTGATGTTAAACTTGATCCTGGGCGGAGACTTGTAATGAGATTTCTGATGTTATTATAATATACAGAATGACAATCTGTATTCTTTTTACTTAGTTCTTCATTGTCTTCATCTTCAAATCACCCAATCAGGTAAATGATCAGTTAGTTTCCCCTTGTATCACCATGGAATGGAGCCATTTCCAGCATGTAGGCATGTTTGGAATACAAGAATGCTGAGAACACACAAGAGAGCATGGATGGTCATTGCATGTGTTCCCGAGAGTGCCATTGCTTTAAAAGCAGCCCAGCAGTTTTCCAGCTTGAAGAACACCCGTGTTTACACGATGGGTGGTCTGAAGAGCATCGGGGGAAAGTGTCCACACGCCAAACTCAGCTTACTGCTGGACATTAGAGCCTTCTCATCAGGCAATCATCGACATCACAATCACTCGTTGCCATGGTGACAATTGGAATCCAATACTTAACAGAGCATTTGCCAAACAAATTATCGATCTTAGCCACTGCATCGAGCGACCAAAAACCAGTGATGTTTCGGACCAACAAATGCAACATCTCGTCCCTTCACTTAAAAACGGATTTAAATTGCTCACATCTTGGTAATGCAGCGTTCTTAAAAATAAAAAAAAAACAAAAAAAACTGTGGCCACATTAATCTGTACACGGTGGGGAAATAATTAATGCAGAAAGTTCATAATTATGGATCATCTAATTATAGGAATTAACACCAAACACAGCACATATATTATCCAGTTGAGAAAGTGTAAATTCTGTGATTTCTGACAGATTAAACGCCCATAATCTGAAAGGTCCATCCTCGGTTTACATCATGGATATAATGTGTTAAAGAGGTTTCTGTTTTTGAATTTGCTCATCCCAAAATGGTACCTTGCAGTTTCACCATTGTACATTCTGTGAGTCTCTCTTTACTGATTACTTATTAAGATTTTGTACCAAATCACAATGACCCGAGCAACACTTGCATCAGGTAAAGGAGACATGTTTAACAATAATATGAGATTGTTTCTATTGGAAACATGTTATTTCTGAATTATAATTTAAAACACAAAAGGAAATAACATGATAAGGAAATAAATTAAGGAGGTTTGTTTTTAAAACCATTTTCCCAAAGTCAAGTCCCACACTCCACGACTCTCTTTTGGTAACTATTGCCTGTTATGATATAAGGCACGCCCACATTTCAGGTTTTCAATATTTCTTTTCAAATTTGTACATAAGACTAAGATTGGCTTGTATAATGCTGCAGATATTTGCTATTCTGATTCATTCTGTGACATGCTGCTTTTCCTATCAAGACACAATTGCATTCATTCCTAATGGATTGTGGGAACTACAGTCGAATTGACCATCCGTCCATCCATCCATTGGGACCATACTCTGTGCAGAGCGTTGGTGCTGCCTAAGCAGTCTCCTTGGCTATTGGGCACAACCCTGGATGGGCCACCACTCCGACACAGTATACCAGCAAGCTGGCACTCTTTTTACCGATCTCAGAAGGATGACAGGCAGAGTCAACCCCACCTTGTATTAATTCAACAGCAGAGTGGGATTTGAACTCAGAATCCTGGGATCCCAACCCCACCACCCCGAAGCATTAAGCCAACACCAGGCATATAGAATTGACCAATTCAGGGCTAAGTATCACATGGACCAGCAGAGAAAGTTTTATTTCGGTACAATGGCGCTTTATGCTATGTTTGAAGCAGATAAAACGAATATCGACCCGAGTCCACAGGAGGGAGAAAGATGTCCGTTGGTTGTTGCAGTGTTTGGTAAATGGGTAATAGATGGGTCTTAACGACTTTCTCTACTGTCCACTCTTGTTGTTTCACCTGTTCTCATCCTGAGGATGAACAAATGCAGATTGTCAAATATGCTACTAAAGGCAGAGGGAGCATGTTTGTATTATAAAAATACCTTTCAGATTTCTTGCTGCAATCATGAAATTTGAAAAAAACTTTCTTTTTAACTTTTTTTTTTTGAACTGATATTCCTCTCTTCGATACTTTTGTACTTAATGGTGAACTAAATTTATGTTAAATGATTATCAAACTATTTTGTGCATTTCCAGCCATAGCCTGGCTAAGCAGCCTTCATCAGCTTAAAAGTCAATCCCAAGCGTAAGCCGAGTCAGCTTTGCACAAAAATAACACACTCATGGTATCTGAACAACACCAACCTTAAAAATAAACACGAATACACCACAATTGACACATTACAAATACTGCTTCTCAACAGGTGGGTACTTAATCACTTGTGAGAAGGAATAACTACACAACACACCACACACACAACACACACGGAGATGTGATTGTATTGGTGTGGCCGCAGTTAAGGAGCCCACTGGGATGTGGAGATGAGGAATGACACTGAATGTGCACTGCTCTGTGATGGGCCGTTCAGGGTGGTGCTGCGAGATGGACCATAGTGATATGTTGATTGAGGCGCCAGGAATTTCCGGCGCATTGACCCTGATGGCAGACGTCAGCCTTGGCAACAAAGGTGGAGATAAGTGAGTGGAGTGCGATGCTGTGTGACTCCTGCATGCTCCGGACTCTTGGGTGAGCTGCACGGTGGGTCCTGTGGCTGAGAGACCTCAAGTAGAATGGGAGGAGGTGATTGAGACTGGGCACGGGAAAACGATGGAACATGTTGTGTTGACAAAAAGAAGAAAAATATCTCAATTTCTCAGGCCTCCTATAGGGGAGAGTCACAGGCCTCCGAAAGGGGAAACCCTATTTCTGTGTGGCCACTTCAAGCAGCAGGAAAGTGTGCTGTAAGAAATAATGACTGCACCTTCTCAAACAAGGAAAAACATCACCTTGCAAAGAGACATGATTATGCACCAAAGTAAGAAGCTATAAATGTGCTCACTGTCTCTCCACCATCAAAGACAATACTCCAGAGAAGAAAAACTACAAACAGAAACCTGGAGTGTTGAGGAGAAGAAAATGATCCTCCAATGCAAAATGTATTCCATACATGAGGCATTGGGAAGGAAAGGTAAGGGTGAGTGGTTTAGGGACCAGCTGAAAAAAAAAATGGCAATTGGGGTGGAGAGAGTCCCCCTTGATTGATAAATTTGACAAGGTTTCTTTCAACAAAAATATATCTCGATTAAGATAGAATGGAAGCGATAACACCTCTGGCAAGGCAACAAGTGACAAGAGAGATTAGAGCGAGGGGAGCTAATACTCACTTGAATGTGAAGCAGGGATGGCAGGGATTTAGCTGAGATAGCACAAGAAGAAGTTTTGGTTGTGTAACGAGCCAGGGGTCCAAACCCCGACATAGAGCCAGTCAAAAGGTGGTGAAGAAAGAATGTGGCAAAGGAGAGAATTTGGGTAATCCCCCATGAAAGGTTCATTTATAACAAAACCAATTTATTATAAGCGAGGGTGAGGAAAGTCATGTGGCACAGTAAAGAGGTCTATTCACAAAATGTATAGCAGGGGACAGCAAGGAATTGTGCGTGTGGCAAAAGAAATGCAAAAACGAACAAACAGAATGACAGAGCAGAATTAACCTGAGATAAACTTCTACAATCTTAAATTATGTTACACATGTTACAAGCACCATCAGACACACACCCGAGGAAATTTGAGATAGCCAGAGAGAGAGAAAAGCAGTTGGGGTGTAAACAACTTCGTTGTACCTGGCACAGTCGATAGAACTCAGCAACCCAATTGCTTAGGAGGGGAAAGAAAGAAGAAAACTGGGGGTGTCTACGGTGCATGAGTATGTGATGCAGAGCGATGCAAAAGAGTTAGATGTGAAGAGGTACCAATCGGCAATGCTCTTTCAGTTGTGCGTTCACAGTGGATGAGACACAGATGGAGAAAAATACACGTGAGAGATAACTTAATGGAGAAAATGTAAGAAAATCTGGAAAAGACTTAAAAAAAAAAGTTTAAATGTCTAGTTACAACGATGACTGTGGAACGCCGTGGGAGCCGAGCGCTGATGACCTGGCAATTACCTGGCAACAACCTGACAATTATTCAGTGCCGCCCTCTCTGCTTGTCTCTCATTTGGCAAGACGACACTCAGCTCTGAAAGACTCTGGAGAAAAAATAACTGGACGAAAGAGACTGGATGTAAGAGAAGAAAGAACCTTGATTCGTTCCCTTTTTGTAGTGCCCGGAGTGGAGGAGGAGCCAAAATCCGGATTAAGAAACCCTGTAGGCATTTCCGCACGTCCCCATTGGTGCGTAGATACCACCCTGAGAAATAGC
>CM068957.1:144534267-144563172 GCA_035128595.1 Eptatretus atami
CTCTGGATTTCAAAATGGCCCCAGTTGCTTCCAGGCTCAGTCACACAACGGAGCTCCGTAATTCCTATGGGGCGCAGGTTTTTGAGAGCGCTCTACAGGGACGAACGTGCACTGGACTCCAACCAAACAATGTTAGTTAGCAGAGCCCCAGCACTATCCTGGCATCACCAAATGAATTCCAGCTCACATTCATGCTTGGAGTTACATGCCAAGGTCGTCTGTCTTGCCAGTACCCACTATGTTTTTCATTCCCCAGCATCCCCAATGACTGTTGTGAGCATCCAGGGAGCTGTTGGCAGATGCGGCAGTTATGGTGAGGTGGGGAAAGCACTGATGTGTTTGTGATGAGGGTGTTGCTGCTTTGGGAGCAGTTAAGGTGATTGTCAAGATGAGGTTGAAGTGGTTGTGGCATTTGTGGTGAAGTGGTCAGGGGTAAACGTGATACTGGGAGGAGGCGATTTTTGTTGTGGGGATTTTTGGGAGGTGATGTAGTGAACATGGTGAGCTTGGTGAGGGTCTGAGGTGACGTGCCGGTTGATTTATGATGCACCTTTTGAACAGGGAAATGGCACGTGTATGCAAATGAGCTACGGTGACACTCGTTATTCCTGCAGCTCCTTCAGCAGTGTTACTGGTCAAATGTGCATGCACACATGGTGGGGTTTGTGTGTGAAATACAATAAAACAAATAAAATAACACATAATGGGATCAAAGACCAAGCTAAAAGCCATACACAATACATCTTGTCTTATTTACCCATGAGGCATATGGAAGTGTCACTAAATGAATACTACCGAGATAACTGTCTTGGGATTGCTATATGGTGGATGCCATTGCCTTGGGGGGAGTGCAACTCACAGAGCCACATCAATATATATATATATAATATGTATCAAACTCTTCCAGAGTTTAATATATTAATTCAGTGTCCCAACGGGGCTTGAACTCATGACCTTTTGGGTCCCAAGCCACTGCCCTAACCACTGTGCCAACACCAGGCTTTACATATATATATATATATATATATATATATAATATATATATATATATAATATATATATATATATATATATATATATATATATATATATATATATATATATATATATAAATAAATATATATATATATATATATAATATATATTATATATATATAATATATATATATATAATCTCCAATGTCTTGTCCATTAAAATCAATTCTGAATAATTGAAAGAGCCCCAGGGTGGTTTCCCTTTTGTGACACCGTTCTTGCAGGTATTCTAAATTGCTCGTAACAACAGCTTCTCCTTGAGATGGTGTCAACATAAGGTTGAACTTGAAACACACACGGAAAACAAAATTGTATTGAAATAACCATCGTGCAGTATTAGAGGGAAAAATATTTCATTTGTTTTCATTTCTTTTCCTTTTTCCATTATTAGTCACAAGTGGAATTTTTTTTTCTGATCACTTGTGAAAACCTATTCAAAATCAAAGTCTTATTGAATTGTTTCATCGTGGGACGAAAATATCTGGTTGACAAAGTGACAAATTTAATTTCCATTCAACTCATGAGTGAGCAAATTTTCAAAGTGGTGCATCTCATTAAGGGCAAGTTCAAATGCCATTGGCTACAAAGACTCGAATACATGATGATGGACTGTGACGTGGATGCATATTTGATGACGATTGGCTCCAGTCGGTGAACTCGCATGATGGAGACTGCTTGTCGGTAATGTATTTTGAAATTGCACTGAAAGCATTTGAACACAATTTGCTGTGTGTGGTCGATATGAATTATGTAGCTATGTAATGTCACCAGTTGGAATGGTTTGTATGGGCGGCAGCTTTTTGATTGCTGACTCAAAATACAAAGGCCCAATTCTGGGTTTGAAAGGACCAAGATTATAGTAATAAGTTGGAATATTTCCTTTGTTTGCTCGATGTCTTGCTGCGAAAAGAATAGTCATTGCGGTGATTCATGCATTTGTTACATGTGGCTCTCTAAAAATGGATGATGCAATATGAATTTGAGTTTGATCATAAAACCATTTATAAATTTTGGAGTTACACCTTGCCTTTTGGAATGACCAAAGTGAATTTAGAATCGAAAAGCCTGTGGTTTCTCACACCAATGGCCTAATTAGCAAAACATGCGGGTGGGTGGGAAAACTATACTCCATCCTCGTTAATCCGCACATTGCGAGGTGGATCAGGTTTGTATTGCCTGTGAAATGAAAGGATAGCCATGGACAGTTACTCTGGCATTTGCCTTTGCTAATAGTAATGGGTCAAATGATTTGGACCACTTGAGGGAGTAAACGACCGTTTATAACGAGATTAAATAAAAAATTGAAACCTGGTGTTGGCTTGGTGGTTAGGGTGGTGTGCTTGGGATCCTCAGGTCCTGAGTTTGAGCCTCGTTAACCATTGAATTAAGACTAGGTGGGGTTGACTCGGCCTGTCATCCTTCTGAGGTTGGTTAAATGAGCACCAGTGAACTGGTAATAGGGGCATTGAATCAGTGGTACCCCCATACTTGGTAGCAGTGGCGATGGACTGTTGATCATATCCAGTTTAAAGCATGAAAATCATGGCACCACAATAAGTGGAAGTATTAAAATAAATAAATCAATAAAATAACAAAGGAAAAGTTGGTGCTGTGATATTTGTAAAGTATTAAGTTGTGATGAAAGGACAATGTTCGCTTTGTAAATCGCAAATGGTACAAGTTATCTTTGGTACTGTGTCTCAGACATACTTCAAAACATTCACTTCCCAGGTAAGTTCGTATTGTTTGTCCTTCAGCAGTATTTCATGATGTTGTACCGTTTTATATACTATATATATTGTTGCGAATTCGCGCCCGCCGGCGTGCGATCGGCCACGTGACTCGAATCGCGACCGCCTCGCCCACGGACGGACAATTCAGTCGTGACCCTCCCGGCTAACGCCGGGATCAGTCACGGTGGGCCTTTCGGCCTCACCACGATCGTGCCAATCGGCCACCCGCGTGGGATAGGTTGTTCGCCAAACTCGACCTACCTAAGTACCCACGCGGATGGTAAACCGGGCGATCGCACCTCGCCGCAGGTCGACTTCGGACACGGACCGCTAAGCGGTCCGTTCCTTGCTATCGGGATAACGAGCGGTGTTATCGTCGGCCTCGACGGTTCCTGATTAATTATCGGGCGTATCCAGCCCACTACGAACCCTTTTACGTGAACAAGATGGAGGTTCAATTAAAAAAAGACGAAGCGAAACGGCACAGTTCAACAAGTAAGCACATTTAATTCACACACACATAGAGCACACATATAGCACTATTTACAGCACAATTAGCAAATGCACATATATCAATTTAAGACAAAAAATAATGCAAGCAACGCAGAGCTACGACCGCAAACGCGAACACTCGGCAACACTTATACAGTTTCTACCTTACAAGACACGGCGCCACAACACGCATTCACACCTAAGCAAAGGAAAGACCCCCTCAAAGGCAAGGGAGTCAGACTGGCCCGTGGCCTAATGCGCGTGGAACCTGGATGAGCGGCCAGGTCCACGAGACCGAAGGGTCGACCCGCGCCCTCGTGGCGAGCCGAAAAATGTCGCTGCACGGCGGTTTCGTGGGCACCTGCTGGTGTAAAGTGGGAACGGGGCCCCTTGTCGCACTCTCTCAGCGCGGGGGAAAGGGGGGATTGTTGATGCTCTGGGGAGGGAGTATTGCTGGCTTGCTCGAGTCCCGCGATGCGCGATTCAACGCGACTCGTCGCTGACTTCCTCGCCCGGACCCGAGCCTCCAGGTTCTCCTCAGCCGATCTCCTCCGCAGCCGTTCGCCTCCGTAGCCGTTCGCCTCCGTAGCCGTTCGCCTCGTACTCATCTGCCCCACTTCTGCCACTCGACTCACTGCCACACTTCTGCCACGATTCGCCTTGCGCTCGTCTCTTTATTGGCTCCAGGAACCCACCATATGCAAATTCTCGGATCCAAACGACCTCAGGGCGAGCCACGCTCGCCGATTGGATGGAGAAAAAGGGGCGTGAATCTTTCCTGATCCTCAAATTTGCATATCCCGATTTCCGTCAGGCGCGTCTGGAGGCGGGGCCAAGCCGCCCCGCGTTCCTAATTGGATGGATCAGATGTGGGCGTGTAGCATTCCTGATCCGAATTCTCCTCGGAAAAACCGCCATCTGCACTCGCGGCTTGCGTGTATCGCTGCAGATAGCCCGACGCTCGGTGTCCACAGGTGGTGCGGGAGTGGCCGTAGGAGAAGGTGGTGAGGGTTTTCGGCGGTGTCCGATGGCCATGGCGCTGTTTGGAATGGCGGTTGATGTAGGTTTGCGGTAGCGAGTGGTGAAGGTAGTTGTGGCTGCTGGGTTGTTGTTGTTGTTGTTGTAGTGGTTGGCTCAAAACAAAGGTAGAACAGAAAAAACGCCTAACTCAAAGGATCGCAGCCCGAATGAATCACATTAATTCCCTCTATACAACGGGTTTGGAGCTAACTACACATGTACTTCAGGAAATACCTCACCTATGGGACCTGGATGGTGTTCGCGAATTTCCACAGCCGTAACAATATATATATACAAACCCTGGAGTGATTGTCCCATTTGAGTTTAACTTTGTTTCTGCACTTTCTTTGAAATTCTTCTGTATCGGTCTGGGAGCTGAGGCGGTGTATAGCATTGGGATTCTCATGTGTGTACTATGGGTGAACGTCTTTAGAGTTGTTGAGAAACTCTGGGAAGGGTTCGAAACAGCATAGCACTTACCTTGTGTCAGTCTTATTGGGTTGCTTTATACAGCTTCTTCGGCTGGAGGAGTGCGGGAGGGGTCAATTATTTATAGAATCCCAGCCACCTAGGTTTACTTGATTAGGTGAGAGCTGATTGGCTATTCCCTCCATTCACATGTGAGAGATGTGGGTGGGTCTTTCTACATATATATATATCTATATATATATATATCGACATATATACATCTATATATCTCTTTTTTCTTTCGGCTGCTCCCGTTAGGGGTCGCCACAGCGGATCAACCGTCTCCGTTTCGCTCTATCCTCCACATCTTCCATTGACACTCCAACCCCCGCATGTCCGCCCTCACCGCATACATGAACCTCTTCTTTGGCCTTCCCTTCTCCTCCTGCCTGGCGGCTCCACTTCAGCATCCTTCTCCCGATATACTCCGCTTCCCTCCTGTGCACATGTCCAAACCATCTCAATCTCGCCTCTCTCACTTTGTCTCCAAACCATCCTACCTGCGCAGTCCCTCTAATATACTCATTCCTTATCCTGTCCATCCTCGTCACTCCCAACGAGAATCGCAGCATCTTTAACTCTCCACCTCCAGCTCCGCTTCCTGTCTTTTTGTTAGCGCCACCGCCTCCAAACCATACAACATAGCTGGTCTCACTACCGTCTTATATACTTTCCCCTTAACACTTGCAGCTACCCTTCTGTCACAAATCACTCCTGCAACTCTTCTCCACCCACTCCATCCTGCCTGCACTCTCTTTTTCACTTCTCTACCACACTCTCCATTACTTTGGACAGTTATCCCAAGTATTAAACCCATCACCTTCCCCACCTCAACTCCTTGCAACCGCACCATACCACCACCTCCTCTCATTTACGCACATGTACTCCGTCTTACTCCTACTGACTATCATTCCCCTTCTCTCCAGTGCGTACCTCCACCTCTCGAGGCTCGCCTCAGCCTGCTCCCTACTCTCCCTACAGATCATGATGTCATCCGCGAACATCATAGTCCATGGAGACTCCAGTCCGATCTCGTCCGTCAACCTGTCCATCACCATTGCAAACAGGAAAGGGCTCAGAGTCGATCCTTGGTGCAATCCCACTTTTACCTTAAACCGTCTGTCATTCCTACCGCACACCTCACTGCTGTCACACTGTCCTCATACATATCCTGCACCATCCTCACATACTTCTCCACCACTCCTGACTTCCTCATACAATGCCACAACTCCTCTCTTGGCACCCTATCACAAGCCTTCTCTAAATCACAAACACACAATGTAACTCCTTATGGCCTTCCCTATACTTCTCCATCAACATTCTCAAAGCAAACATCGCATCAGTGGTGCTCTTTCCTGGCATAAACCCATATTGCTGCTCACAAATCGTCACCTCTTCTCAACCTCGCTTCCACTACTCTTTCCCACACCTTCATGGTGTGGCTTAACAACTTTATCCCTCTGTAATTTCCACAGCTCTGCACATCACCCTTGTTCTTGAAAATCGGAACCAGTACACTTAATCTCCACTCCTCGGCATCCTCTCACGTTCCAAGATTTTATTAAACAAAAGTATTATTAAACATTTTATTATTATATATATATATATCCTGGTGTTGCGTAGTGGTTAGGGTAGTGGCTTGGGATCCAAAAGGTCCTGAGTTCAAGCCCCGTTGCCGCTTGAATTAATACACACCAGGGGGTTGACTCAGCCTGTCATCCTTCCGTGGTCGGCAAAGTGAGTACCAGTGTACTGGGCCCGTGTATGCCCTGGTTAGAATAGGTGTACCATATCCCTGTGTTGTAAGAGGCGACCAGGGATGCGTCAGGAAGGGCATCTGGCGTAAAATCTGTGCCAAATCATTATGCGGATCATACAGATGATCCGCTGTGGCGACCCCTAACGGAGCAACCGAAAGAGAAGAAAAGAAGTTGATTATAATATATATATATATATATATATATATATATATATATATATATATATCTGATGTTTGTCTGTCTCCCGTTTACAGAGGCTGCTTCCTGTGCTGTGTTTGAGAAGCTGCTGATTTGTTATTTTGCATTTTCATTTCACTTTCTTGATGCCATGTGGTCAGTCACCTTATTGTCCCTTCCAGTAATCTTTCACATCATCATGAACATCTGGAAAAAAAGTAGATTTAATACAAACCTTTATGGAACAACACACAATATAAAATAGCTATATTTTGCCCTCTTTTTACGAAAATCCAACCACTGCCACCTCATATTCCACTGCAATTCCAAGGTGGGTTTTATAAGTAGCTCAGAGTTTTGGCTCGGAGTGAAATCAAGAGTGCAACACAATTCACCTATTTAAAGTCCATGAAACAATTTAAATTGATAAATTAACTTAAACTGTTCCCATCACTGGGGACGCACACTTTTACTTGTTGTGTGTGTGTGTGTGTGTGATATATATATATATATATATATATATATATATATATATATATATATATATATTGCCACTTGATTTGGCCATGTTTGTTTTTTAAATATTGAATAAATAAGTGACATTTGTCATCATTCTTAATAAGAGGAAATACAAACTGTCTCATGATTAATCCTCATTGGGAGCTTTCTTTAGCATTTGATCATTTTTCGGCCAAACTTAAAAACAACAAATTTGACTTAATAACTTTTTTCCTTCTTAACAAAACTTTATTATTGTTTGATATATTCAGGATCTTCTGCATTTTGCCTTCGTTAACCTTTTGCAATGAGTCTGAGATGCAGTTTCTTTTTCTCTGACTCTCTTTGGCATGTGGACTAACAATTTTAATCGTAGTGATGCTTCATCAGCAATGGTAGTCGTCTTTGACTCACAAACGAACCCTGGAGTGATTGTCCCATTTGAGTTTCACTTTGTTTCTGCACTTTCTTTGAAATTCTTCTGCATCGCTCAGTTCTAATGACTTGCTCATTAGTGATGGAGGAACTCCCGCGTGACTCTCTGGTAGAACCGTATCCTCGGTAGACTAGAGGATGTAACTTCAGCCAAAGACACCTCATTATGCACGTGCACGCTGTGATGCACAGGTGCTTGTACCTGCACCTTCATGGTCCCTTTCTTACCAAATTTTGGTGATTTTGCTGCTATTAGAAGCAGAAATGTAAAAGTATTTATTCCTATTTTGAAACAAAAGTGCTGTGTCACGGAGTATATCGATTCCAGTTTACAGTTGTTGTTGTTGTTACTATTCTTGTTATCCCCACGCTTTTTGAAAAAAAAAAAACGGGAGGATATTGTAATCGCCTCTACCTATCTGTCCGGCTGTCACGCCATGTCCTCCTCAATGGTTGGGCAGAAATTCACCAAACTTAGTCTTATGATCACCACATGGTACGAAGGTGTGAGGGCAGTATCATTTTTGTCCCTGCCCCCTGGGGTGGAGTCAAAAGGTCAAATACCAAAATATGTAATTGTGGGCACAATTTTAAGCATTTTTAAATGAAACTTTGTATATGCAATCAACATTAGGATGGAGTGAGGTTAGATATGGGAGCATGCACTGGAGCAGCGCGTCACTGCATCCACTTTCCGCCGGTATTCCAGGTGCTTCATTCTGGCCATCCCCAGGCAGATGCCTGGCCCATCCCCATCTCATTGAGATGCCGATCAACTTGCTGGAACCACGAGGCAAGCGGTCAAGGCCGATCCTTGGCCTTCTTCACTCAAGAGGTTCCCTCACTGAGTGAATCTGGTGAGAAGGATCAGTGTCAGCAAAATGAGCCACGTGTCCATACAGCCGCAGCTGATGCTCACGGACTATACAGGTAACAAATCTCATCGGAGTCTCTCTCACCAACCCTCGTTGGACACAAAGTCCCACCAGCAATAGCCATGGATTCTCCGAAGAGACATGGTACTGAAGGAATTCATGTTTCATTTCAGATCCTTTGTCAGAGTCCAAGTCTCACATCCATAGTTCAAGACTGGAAGCACAAAAGACCTGAAGATTCAGACTTTCGTCCTCCTGCATAGGTGCCGGTAGCACAACATCCCATGATCAGGTGAATCCATGACTCCCCAGGCCTGACCCAGATGTCTATTGACCTCCAGCTCACAACCTGCGGAGACATGAATATCACTGTCAAGATAAGTGAATCTCTCCGTTACCAGAACATGCTCACCTCAAACGGATACAGACAAGAAGGCAGCATCCAAGATGTCAATGAAAGCATGTATCTTTATTTTAACCCAGGAAACCCATCGTCCCAGCAGCTCCGATTCCTCATTCAATGCCTCGAGGGCCCCTACAAGGACATCCAGTGTTTCCACAAGGATGACTCCATCATCTGCAAAATCAAGGTCAGAGATCTTGACATTCCCAAGCGATGCAAACCCAAGGAGACTGCCATCTGGTGGACGACACCTCAGCACCACCCCGACAAACACTTCCGCAATCTTTTTGTTTTTAGTGTGTTTTGCAGAATGAAGTGTTTTACGGTGGCCAGAGTGCAAATCCTGCCACCAACCTCCGAGAAAAAGATAACCCAACTGCTGGAGGACGTTTACAGACACAGTTGGGCACCAGATATGGATGGCTGTTAGCTCAGAAGGAGCTCCTCTGCCCTTTGACAGGTTTTGCTTTTAGTCCTGCTGGGTGTCCATATGCATTGGGGGATGCATGAAATATTTAACGATTTTTGGGGGGATTTGATCCCCGGTTCATGCCCCTGGAGTGGGGATTTAGGATCACAGGGGTCAAAATGGGGGAAAAAAACTTTTAACTCAAAATTTGAGATTGAGATATTTGTGGTGGAACTCTTTGCCATCTTTCAACTTTGCTTTTGGTGGGAAGCGTGGGTATTTACCATGGCTTGTTATGTATTTATTTTTGCTTTCTTTAAACAGATAATTCTGAGGATATTCGGTCACGTTTTTAATCTCCCACCTTTATTTTTATTTAAATAATAAATAGATGTCTCAAAGTGTTTGAAATGCCTCCTCCATGTTTTTAAATATGAGGGGAAACACAGTCCAAATGACAGGTGCACAGAACTCAACACAACACAGAAGAATAAAATACATACAAAGTTATGGATTACGTCCGATGAATTATTTGCAATAAATAATACAGTCCAAGAAATGAGATTTTCCCCAGGGACGATTACCAGCGAGGAGATCAATTTGTCAACAAATTTGTCAAAACATTGCATATTGGAATGAGAGCATTGTATCGTTGGCATGCCCCCCCACCGCCACTACCACCACCACCAACAGAAGGGTAAGGCCATCTTTAACATCCAGACATGCACACACATACATACACACGTACACACGTGCACACTTGACGGAGCTTGAGCAAATCTGCAAGGAAGAATGGGAGAGAATCCCCAAATCCAGATGTGCAAAGTTGATTCAGACAATACCGCCCCGCCCCCCCCCAAAAAAAAAAAACTCGAAGCTGTAATTGCTGCCAAAGGCGCTTCTACAAAGTATTGACTCAGGGGGTGAATACTGCTGTAAATTAGACATTTCTCCATTTCATTTTCAATAAATTTGAAAAAAAACATCATGCTTTATGATTGGGGACGTTCTGAGATGGTGGTGAACCACTGTCTTGAAGACCTGAAGGGAAGAATGAGATTGAAGAGGATGTGGAAGTTGATTTCACAGGCAGGTAATAAAAAGAGGAACAAATGAGTGGAGGTGAGCAGTGATCCTGGATTTGGGTAGTTTCACCAAAACGGGGTTTATGGTGGACCGTGTGAGCCATGGAGAAACCTGAGGGGGACAAAGCAGGGAAAGAGCAGAGGGTGCAAAACCTGAAAGGAGGTGGTAAAAGACAGAGAGACCACCGACCTGTCTGTAATGGTGAGTTGATTGACCCTTTGACTCAGTTACAGCATGGGAGATGCCAATGCTCTTGAAGGTCTTGGTTTCCACAGCATCAAGTTTCGCAAGATGTGAGGCAGGGGAGCCAGCCCAGAGTGAAGAGCAGTATGCCACCAATCTGCGAATGAAGGCCTTGCATGTGAATAGTAGTTTTAGTGTGCCAATGAAGGACTTTGCATGATGGAGGATGTCAGACCGGCAACTGGCTTTGGAGACCAACTTTGAAATGTGGTTTGTCCAAGATAAGATCATGGCTGATTATGAGATACAGGAGTTTGATTAATTGAACTTCCTTTAGAGGATTGTTCAGTAAGTAGATGGGGTGGAGGGTTGCCAGATGGCCCTGAGAGAGAGAGAGAGAGAGAGAGAGAGAGAGAGAGAGAGAGAGAGAGAGAGAGAGAGAGAGAGAGAGAGAGAGAGAGAGATAGATAGATTTGAAGGACATATTCCAAGTGTTTGATCAGCCTTTGATTTTTCAATGTCTGAAGAGAGGGAAAAGGATGATAGTGAAACCCAGGAGTTTGAATGACGTAACTTCCTCAAGAGGATTGTTAATTAAGTAGATGGGGGGAGGGGGGTGCCAGATAGTCCTTTCGGAGAGAGATGGTGAGAGTATGAAATTTGTCACGAATGAAAGACATATTCCAACTGAAGGATGAGGGATGTCATGGCAGAGTGTGAAGTCATCAACAAAGAGATTTTCCAGAGAGTCAGAGAGATCATTTACGAATATCAGGAATAGGACTGGGACCAGAACACTGCCTTGGTGCACTCCAGCCTTGACAGGCAGAAGAGATGAAAGGATTCCTTTGAGAGCTACACGTTGGCTTTGAGAGTAGAGGAAGTCAGTAAGCCATGTGTGGAGTTGGCTTTGGATGACATAAGCAGATGGTTTGGATACTAATGTGGGATGCCAGAGTGTATCAAAAGCACGAGATATGTCCAGAAAGATGACCCTGAACTCCCGTCTGATGTTGAGGGTCTCCATCATTGTTGAGTGAGTAGAAGCAACATGTCCAAGGTGGAGTGACCTGGTCTGAAACCACATTGATGATCTGAGATGAGGTTGTTTGACAAAAGGAATGATTTCATATCAACTGTGACGATGCATTCCATGACCTTCCTGATGATGACCAAGCCGCTTACCCAATATCCTGTATCTATTTTTCAAAACCTCTGAGTAAAAGTTCCCTCCATCATTCACACCGAGGTGTACCACAACCAACTTCTTCCTGCCATGACCTGATACAATATCGTTTACCCTTCCTTCAATGTCCCTAACTCCCGCTCCTTCAAAACGACACAGAATTCTATGTCTATGATCCTTCCTACAGAATGAAGAATTTACATATTTAATTGTCTCATCACGGACAAAAACTGTCTCCCATACCTCATGTCAACCAATTTCGATTGCTGCACCTTCACCACTGCCTGCATTCACGAACCCCTCATCACTGCCGATCCTCACTACCCCCGTCACCATGACGCTACACTTGTGAAAATATTCTTTTTAATAGAATTCTGACAGGGTTTCTCTCGAAAGCTTTCATATTTTAATTTGAACAGCGAGATTAGAAAATTGAATACCAAACTAAGCTCCAGTATAATGTGCTCTTTTATTTTCAGTGGTTTGAGGCCTGTGGATGTATGTATGGGGTGTGTATTAATCTGTAAAGATAAAAAATTTCATCATGCAAATATTCCACTGTGAAGATAAACCTTTTCAAGAGCCAAAATTATTTGTAACCCTAATCTTTGTGAGCAGAATGTGAACAACAGGCTGAACGATTGCTTTCCATTGGTCATCTGTCTTGCTATCACCTGGTAATTGGCAGACGTTATCAAATGCTTTGGTAGAAAATCCCTCTTCTTACTCCCTTCTCACCTCACCAGTACTCGAAGCAATTCCAGAGCTCTGTTTTTATTTTATTTTATAACACCAATAACCCCAAAAGACTCCCAAAGGAAATGTCCTTCCTGTTTATCAAAATCACGATGGGGCCACGAAGATGGCAACTCACGGACCCTTACACCTCGGGGCTTTGTGCAGGTGAAAGATTCCTCCTGAGAATGCGCTCCAGGTGCAAAATCAATGACCGTCTCGTGCTCGTTTTTCAATCCTTCTTTTATTCGTTTCTGTTGGTAATCTCTAAACTTTGTGGTGTTTCCTATTCTGCACTTTCTGGAGTCTCTGAACCAAGAAGCAACATTTGTTTTATTCATTTGTAACTGAGGGTCAGTGTCTCACTCTCAAAAGGAACTCGAATCAAAGGGTTAATTAGAGGTTTGTGGTATTGCATAAGGTATCTTTGATTTGCATGTCGGAGCTCAAATCAGTCATGAAATAATGAACAGCTCGGTCATGAGTAATCGTTCATGAATCAGCCATGTTGATGTATTTTTGTGTGAAAATGACAGTTTTGTCCTTTCGTTGTCAGTCCTTTTGTACACGGCACGGCTTTGGATTGCCATACTGTTGGGGTTTTCATCAGATTCGAGCATTTCTCTTCATATAGTCTGTTTTGAGTTGATTTCAGGCAGATCAAAATATCGATGCAGAGCAACAGGTGCTTTTGGACTCTTTTAAATCTCTAAACATGACATGAAACATGTTAATTTCTTCGTTTAGACATCAATAAGCAAAACATATAAAATGGTTTCACTTTCTTTCCTTTAGGCAATTTGATACATAAGATACATAAATATAACAACATGGAGAAAAATAATACAGGGTGGGGAAGAGAAACGGGCGATTTTAAAAACTCAGTAATTAAATAAACATTTTGTATTTGCCAAATTACAAAAACTCGAATATATGACCCGTCGCTTCGCTAACGGAAAATACCAGTCTTTGCTGTGATGGCTAATCAATAGGGCAAGAAGAAAAAGGATTCCTGGGAGAGCAGGGATAACCGTAGCAAGTTGGCATTTGCAGTTTCACCACGTGTGCCCGTGTACCCATGAAACAAACAAACAAAAAACATTTTAAATTAAAAAACAAAAAAATTCCCATCAAAAATCTTCCCTGGTGTTCCTTGAATCCACCGTAGTTCGATTGATTGAAATCCGTTATTCCGTTCTCAAGTTATAACACGACAAACAAACAAACCGACAGACAGACAGACATGGCTCCTTTTATAAGATAGATGCCATCTTAAAGTACATATAGCATGCCATTTATTTCTTGAAGATCACACCCTCGAGGTGACCTCCATCTGTGCACAGGCATTCCTCTTGTCTTCAACGCATGTTTCCCATGACACGGCGTACCATCTCCAAAGAAATTCCGACAATTTTTTAATGGTATGATGTGGACAAGAGGATGTATGGTGACGCAATAGGGTGCAGTGTAATTTTCCCACTATACCGGTACCCTGAAAATCGGTTTTTAATATCTCCCGTTTCTCTGCCCCACCCTGTACATACCTTAAAATGCATAATTTAATACTTTAATATTGGTTTTTTTTAACACAGAAAATATCTTTCTGGACTCAAACATATTCATATTAATTTATCTTGTGATGTAAACAAAATATAATACATGTCGAAACGATATCTTTTATTCTTAATGTACAACATAAAATACCTAAATACATCTTTGATATTCCTCGAGATCGACATTAAATTGTATTCCTTTTCAATGTCAGACTGGAAGTGTTGAATATCTCATTAAACAATTTAATGATGAATATCCTTACTCAACCGTTCAGATAATTTTGAAATGAAATACAGTACATTTTCACAATCGTATGTTAAACTAGAACTCAATGGAGCACGTACCTCTGCCAGGTTGAGCAGTTTACATTTTCTATCCCACTGATGGGCTGGATATGAACCAAAATCTAATCTGCTTGTTCTTGTCACCGAGCCAACTCATCAACCTTGTTTTGTCATACTCGGTCCACATTTGAATATCATGCTCACAAACAAACAGACAGACAGAAAATCACAAGACAAACAAATAATCAGACATACAAGCAGACAGACATTGGTGAAAACATAACTCCGTCCACCTTTGGGGTGAAAACATAACCTCCGTCCACCTTTGGGGTGAAAAACATAACATCCGTCACCTTTGTGGTGAAAACATAACATCTGTCACCTTTGTGGTGAAAACAAAACCTCGGTCCACCTTTGGGGTGAAAAACATAACCTCCGTCCACCTTTGGGGTGAAAACATAACCTCCGTCCACCTTTGGGGTGAAAACATAACCTCCGTCCACCTTCGGGGTGAAAACATAACATCCGTCCACCTTTGTGGTGAAAACATAACATCCGTCCACCTTTGTGGTGAAAACATAACCTCGTCCACCTTTGGGGTGAAAACATAACCTCCGTCCACCTTTGGGGTGAAAACATAACCTCCGTCACCTTCGGGGTGAAAACATACCTCCGTCCACTTTGTGGTGAAATAACATCGTCCACCCTTTGTGGTGAAAACATAACATCCGTCCACCTTTGTGGTGAAAACATAACATCCGTCCACCTTTATGGTGAAACATACCTCCGTCCACCTTCGGAGTGAAAACATAACCTCCTCCACCTTCGGGTGAAAAACATAAACCTCCGTCCACCTTTGTGGTGAAAACATAAACCTCTGTCCACCTTTGTGGTGAAAACATAACATCCGTCCACCTTTGTGCTGAAAACAATACTCCGTCCACCTTTGGGGTGAAAACATAACCTCCGTCCACCTTTGGGGTGAAAACATAACCTCCGTCCACCTTCGGGTGAAAACATAACATCCGTCCACCTTTGTGGTGAAAACATAACATCGTCACCTTGTGGTGAAAACATAACATCCGTCCACCTTTTGTGGTGAAAACATAACATCCGTCCCCTTTGTGGTGAAAACATAACATCCGTCCACCTTTTGGTGAAAACATAACCTCCGTCCACCTTCGGTGAAAACATAACCTCCTCCACCTTCGGGGTGAAAACATAACCTCCGTCCACCTTTGTGGTGAAAACATAACATCCGTCCACCTTTGTGGTGAAAACATAACCTCCGTCCACCTTGGTGAAAACATAACCCGTCCACCTTCGGGGTGAAAACATAAACCTCGTCCACCTTTGTGGTGAAAACATAAACCTCCGTCCACCTTTGTGGTGAAAACATGACCTCCTCCACCTTGGGTGAAAACAATACCTCCGTCCACTTTGGGGTGAAAACATAACCTCCGTTCACCTTTGGGTGAAAACATACACTCCGTCCACCTTTGGGTGAAAACCACTCCGTCCACTTTGTGGTGAAAACATGACCTCCGTCCACCTTTGTGGTGAAAACCGAACCTCCGTCCAACTTCGCGGTGAAAATCAGACTTTTTCCACCTTTATTTACACATCGTAACACACAACTTTCAAGTGAAAAACAAATTCTACAAATTTCAGAAAATTAATTAAAAATACAAAACTAGAATATCTTGATTGGATAAGTGTCCACCCTCTCTGAGTTAATACTTGTGGAAGACCTTTGACAGCAATTAACAACTATGAGTCTGTTGTGATAGGTCTCTACCAGCTTTGCACATCTTGATTCAGAAATTTTTCCCATTCTTCTGCACAAAACTGTTTAAGTTCAGTCAAGTTTGGTGGAGAGCGTTGATGGACAGCAATCTTCAAGTCATGCCACAGATTCTCGATTGGATTTAGGTCGGGGCTCTGACTGGGCCACTCAAGGATATTTGTCTTTTTGTTCCTTCGCCACTCAGTGTAGCTTTGGCTGTGTGCTTTGGGTCGTCTATGCTGAAAGGTGAACTTCCGTCCCAATTTCAGCTTTCTTGCAGAGGGCAGCAGGTTTTCCGAACGGATTTTTCTGTATTTTCCTCCATCCATTTTCCCTTCTATCCTGACAAGTGCCCCAGTCCCTCTGATGAGAAACATCCCCATAACATGATGCTGCCACCCACCATGCTTCACAGTAGGGATAGAGTTATTTGGGTGATGGTGCTGTGTTGGGTTTGCACCAAACGTAACGTTTTACATTTAGGCCAAAAAGTTCCATCTTGGTTTCGTCAGAGCACAAAACCTTTTTGCCACCTGGCTTCAGAATCTCCATAGTATTTTTTACATACCACAAATGGGATTCAAGGTGGGCTTTTTGAGTAATGGCTTCCTTATTGCCACCCTACCGTACAGGGAAGACTTGTGGAGCACTTGTGATTTTGTTGTCACATGCACACAGTAGCCAGTCTTTGCCATCAAGGCAGGTAGCTCTTTCAAAGTTGCCATTGGCCTCTTGGTGGCCTCTCTGATCAGTCCTCTCCTTGCTTTTTCATCCAGTTTGGAGGGATGGCCTGATCTCGGCAGGGTCTTGGTGGTACCATATGCCATCCATTTCTTCATGATTGTCTTGACTGTGCTCCAAGGGATATTCAAGGCCTTTGAAATATTTTTATACCCATCCCCTGATCTGTGCCTTTCTGCAACTTTATCCCGGAGGTCTTTTGAAAGCTCCTTTGTGCTCATGGTTGAGCCTTTGCTGTGAAATTCACTTCCCAGCAAAGGAAACCTACAGGAACAGCTGATTCTATTCAGAAATAATCAGAATCACTACAATTTCACACAGGTGGAGGCCAATTAACTTGGTGTGTGATTTTGAAGGTGATTGGTTACACCTAAGCTCATTTACCATTGCTAATATCAGGGGGGGGGGGGGGGGGGTGGACACTTATCCAAAGAAGATATTCTAGTTTTGTATTTTTAAATAATTTTCTGAAATTTGTGGAATTTGTTTTTCACTTGGAAGTTGTAGGTTATGATGTCCAAATAAAGGTGAGAAATATTTGAATTAATGCAACTTAATTCCAGGCTATAAGGCCAAAAAGCTTAAAATTTGGAAAAGGGGTGTAGACTTTCAATAGGTACTGTATATCGAACAAACAGTTCCAAATAGAGTACGTCGCTTCCATTGGAGAATTAAAATTGCATCAGATGTGGCAATAAATGGGAATTGTTTCTCCCAGCTTGCCAGCTCGATGACAGAAGACACAATTTTAATTTTGACCCCTTCATCCCTATCCCGTTTAGAATCCCGTGCAGCATGTGCAATCTGCTGGCTTAGATGATTGAACAACAGGTGATGATTTACTAATAGGTTGATACCTCTTGATATATTGAAGATTCATTATTTAATTTTCCATTTCATTATGTTTGTACCTTATGCTGATGCTGTGTTTACTGCACTTCCTGGCTGATGGACCTCTGGTAGTATGTACCTGTTGCTACGTTTGAGCATGGGGAGTACCTGTTGAAATCTATCTGTCCAGGTTCTTCCTGACATCATTGTTATTTGTTTGTTTCACACTTCTTTCTACTTTTTCATATTTTTCTTCATTCTAATTCTTGCTTTTTCTTTTCTTTTCTCTCTTTTAGTCTATATTTATCTATCTTTCTTGGAAGAAGTGAATTCTTGCAGAAATTTTTCCGTCAGGCTCACTTGGCTGTGCCTGGATGGGTTTGAGGGTAGTGGAGTAGCAGCTGAAACCCAAGTCCTATCCAGGTTCCTCTTGATGACTCCATCTTTGCTCTTTACTTCTTCGGGTTCCTTCTGATGACTTTTGCAGTATTCAGTTTTCCGTTTGATTACCAACAGGTGATGCATCTTGATATTTAGATGATTTGCCAACAGGTGATCTTTATCATATGTCACAAAATCATATTTATCATGCGATCTTTACAATGTTTATCATACGTTCTCCAACACTGTCATAAAAAAAACGTTAAATGGGAAAATATTATGTTTATGTTTCCCAGTGAGGGATTAAGCAACCAGTCATCGAGGCACAATGTTATGAAATAGGGAAAATCGATGCAGATTTTGGTGGTATAACGTTGAGGACACTGCGAGACCAGTAAGACGAGGAAGAGTTTACCTAAACATCTTCATTTTGAGTGTTTCGTCGAGGAAAACCTTTCTGACACCAGATTACCACTGAATGTCATTTCAACTGACATGTCACAGAGCTAACACTGAAGATGTAATGGCTTCCTATTTAACTTGGTGGCAGTTAAAAAGTGATGGGTATAATATCTCATCATTATTGTGTGATGTTTTTAGTTCTCAATTGATCATAACTGGAGCTGACAGATTTATTTATTTTTAACCTGGGAAGCTGAATGTTTTGATTGCTCTCCTCATGACATACCAGGCCTTTGATATCTAAGTGTATTATAATGTGCGGAGTCAGCATCCATCCAGCTGCATTTCTTCTTGATGGTGAAAGTGAAAGTGAATTGCATTGGTTGAGATGCCACACCTGCGTCAGAGTGGCGACCTGACCAGGATTGTGCCCAATAGCCAAGGAGACTGCTTAGGCAGCACCAACGCTCTGCATCGAGTATGGTCCCAATGGATGGAGGATGAATGGAGATGCTGCAGTCCCCATCTGTGCATTATGTTGAACTTCCTGAGGAAAAGGGTTCTGTTTCTTTGGATTGTGTATGTAGGCAAAGACTAGAGCTGGGAGCAGAGATATTGAGAATTGCATAATAGACATATTTGAAATGAGTTATGAAAAGAGGCTTATTTGGGATGGGCATCATTCATCAAGTGCTCAGTATGAGGCAACAATGAAGATGGAGGAGCAAGACCAAGGAGGAGATGGTTGAAAGTCTACAGGAACATTACCATGTGGTCAACTGTCTCTGAGGAGGGAGGGGAGGGGGATGCAGAACTAATGACAGAGAAAACAAGTAAAGAAGACATAAAATGTCATAGCCTCCATTGTCTTCGTAATTTTGCTGTATGGCATTAAATGCCGAGCCCATATTGATGGACAACTAAAATGGCCACCAGTCTATCAGTCGGACATCTTTGATCAGATCGCAAAACAAAGTAAGGTGCTCGTGTATGCCATCATGTACTGTGTTTCTGCCACGTTTGAACAAAATCGGACCATGCATGTCTCAGAAATGGTTGGGGACACATTTAAGGAACAAATTGGCCACCAGTCAGCCATCTTGGAGCTGATCTCGAAAAAAAATGACTTGCTGATGAAAGCCATCATTGCACATCTATGAGCAAAGTTTGAACAATATCGGTAAATGCATGTCAGAGAAATGATGAGGACACGTTCAACATGGGGTTTTTTAAACAACTAAAATGGCCCGAGTTGACCATCTTGGATCTGATCTCTTTAAAAAAAAAAAAAACATGACATCTTATGTAAGCCATCATTCGTTATCTATGTGCCAAGTTTGAACAGCATCGGTAAATGCATGTCCGAGAAATGGTTGAGGATATGTTTGAACCTATTTTTTTTTGTTCTTTTATCTGCAACGAAAATGGCCGCCAGTTGGCCATCTTGGATCTGATAATCGGAAAAAATGACGTGCATATGTATACCATCATGTGTTGTCTTTGTGCTATGTATGGATAAAATGGGTCCATACATGTCTGAGATATTGTTGCGGACGCACGCATGCACGCACAGGAAAATCGAGACCAAATCCATTTCGGACTAAGTCCAACGGGAGTTAATAATAACCAAGCTGAGTGTCAGTATGGCATCGTTGAAAATACTGTTTTTGTGGAAGATTTGGGATGACAAGGAAATATGCAGGATCTTTATTTACATTTTTTGTTTGTTTGTTTGATTATAGTGACGGGCTTGGTCTTCTCTGACAACAACTAAGCTCAAAGTCTGGTGTTGGCTTTATGGTTCGGTGGCTAGCTTAACATCTTAGGGTCTTGAGTTCAAGCCCCTGTTGGGCTGTTGAAATAGCACCATGTAGGATTGATTCAGCCTCTTATCCTTACAAGGTTGGCAAAATGAGTACCAGTGTTCTGGTAATGGGGCATTGCATTAGTGGCACAGCCGTGCCCTCAACCAATGACGCTATTCACAGCCTTGTGCTGCACATGAAGGAGGAATTAAGCTCAGTTCACAGGCTGTGACTAATACCTCATTCCAATCTTTAGTGGATATCAGGCATGTTATGCCAGCCCAAGTTTGAGGGTTCTTCTGGACTGATCTCTCAAAAAATTTGGCGTTTTTTTTCCAACACTCACAATTTTTTTTTTGTACACAAGGTCAAAGCTCGTAGAAGCGCTAGAACACTGAACAGATCAGGATGCAACAGGATAGAGAAGGGGCAAACACCAACAGCAGGGTTCAAGGATAAAATGGAGGGAGACTTGGACAAATAACGGGGGTGGGGAGGAATGAGGGGTCGGGGAATATGAATGGGGTGGATAAGATGAACATAGAAGCAAGCTCTCAGGAAGGAAAAGCCAGACAATTGGAAGAAAAGTGGTGTTAACGGGGGTATAAAAGATCATGGTTTTGTCAGGGCAATGCATCAATGTGTGCGCTGTCTGTCCCTCAGATGGACGTTAAACTCGGCGTCCTGTTTTTCAGCATTAGTTGGTGGTCGTTAAATATGTCTTTCGTGAAGAGTAGGTGAGCTGTCACCGGCACCCAGAACGAATTACAAATTCTTACCCAAGGCATAAATTGAGTATGAGTGGCACAACCATACTCCTCATTAAATGATTCAACCAGCAGTCAAGTGCTGTGCATACTGGGATCGGATTCGGGCCCCATTGGTCAAGGAACAGATATGGTCGAACTTGTTATAATGGGAAACAGATATTGTACACCGCTTCTTCCCAATGGCATATCCAGGCATCAACGGATATGCATGACGTCATCGCCGGGTGCCGAAGGGAGGGAGTACAGACGAGTCCATACTCAGTTTTTCACTCGTTGTTTTCTTGTTGCCCTCGCCGAAGGAGAGGGTATTGCATTTGGGTCCGTCTGTTTTGTTGTTTGTTATTCGCAAGAATTTTTTATTTTTTGACCAATCATTCTGAAATTTTCAGAGGTTAATGTCACCGACCCTGCGACGGTCACGCATTGAAGTTTCGTAAAATTTGGTTGACAAAAAAGGTCTACATAGGCCAATAGGCCAATTTGAGCCAAATCTTCGAAAACACTCAAATTTATCCGATTGACTTGAAATTTGAAGAGGATTTATATTTCGTATCACTGAATTCAACCAGCCAATTATTTTTGAGGTCAACATGGACCATTAATGTCAACATAGGCCCAAGGTCACAACTAAGGTGGTATTTCTAAAATTCTCAATTTTCATCTGATTCACTTGAAATTTGAAGACCATTTGCATATCAGGTCGACAAATTCAAACACTTATTAATTTTGAGATCAACTTAGGCCAAAAGGCCAATTTGGGGAAAATTGGGCCAAATTTTCTAAAATCATCAATTTTCATCCAATTGACTTGAAATTTCAAGAGCATTTGCATATCCAGTGTCTGAATTCAAGCAACAATTGATTTTGAGATCAACATAGGCCAAAAGGCCAATTTGGGCCAAATTGGGGCCGGATTTCTAAAATCCTCAATTTTAATCCGATTAACTTGAACTTTTGAAGAGCATTTGCATAACAGGTCACTGAATTCAACCACCCATTAAAGAGCAGGTCTTGGGTCGCTGATGACTTCACGTGATTCGAAGGTTGTAATCACATTAATAATCGTTGGGCAATTATTTTCTGTGGTGAAAAACTATAACCCCGTTCCACCTTCGGGGTTGAAAACATAACCCCCCATCCACCTTTGGGGTGGAAATACATAAACTCCGTTCCACCTTTGGGGTTGAAAACATAATCCTCCGTCTCAACCTTTGGGTTGGAAACTATAACCTCTTCCACCTTCGTGTGTGAAAACATAACATCCGTCACCTTTGTGCTGTTGAAAACATAACATCCCGTCCACCTTTTGTTGGTGGAAAACTATAACATCCGTCCACCTTTGTGGTGAAACCATAACATCCGTCCCCTTTATGGTGAAAACATAACCTCCGTCCACCTTCGGGTGTGAAAAACATAACCTTCCGGTCCACCTTTGGGGTGAAAACATTACCTCCGTCCACCTTTGGGGTTGAAAACATAAAACGTCCGTCCACCTTTGGGGTGAAAAACATTAACATCCGTCCACCTTTGGGGTAAAATCATAACATCCGTCCACCTTTGTGGTGAAAACCATTTGACCTTCGTACCACCTTTTGGTGAAAACCGGACCTCCGTCAACTTCGCGGTTGAAAAAATCAGACAATTTTTCCACCTTTTATGTTACACATCAGTAACCCACAACTTGTCAAGTGAAAAACAAATTCTTTACAAATTCAGAAAATTAATTAAAATACAAAACTAACATATCTTGGTTGGGATAAGTGTCCACCCCCTGAGTTAATACTTGGTGGAAGCACTTTGACAGCATTACAGCTGATGAGTCTGTGGGTGATAGGTTCTCTACTCAGATTTGCCTACATCTTGATTGGTCGAAATAATATTTCCCATTCTTCTTTACAAAACTGTCAAATTTCAAGTTCAGTCAAGTTTGGGGGAGCGTTAATGTGACCAGCAATCTTAATTCATGCCACAGATTCTCGATTGGATTTTTAGGTTCGGGGCTCGAATGGGCCACTCAAGGACATTTGTCTTTTTGTTCCTTCAGCCACTTCCAGTAAGCTTGGCGTGTTGCTTTGGGGTCATTGCTGTAAATGGTGAACTTCCGTCCCAATTTCAGCTTTCTTGCAGAGGGCAGCAGGGTTTTCCGAACGGATTTTTCTGTATTTTCCTCCATCCATTTTCCTTCTATCCTGACAAGCTGCCCAGTCCTTGCTGATGAGAAACATCCCCATAACATTGATGCTGCCACCACCATGCGTTCACAGTAGGGATAGAGTTTTTGGGTTGATGTGCTGTGTTGGGTTTGCACCAAACGTAACGTTTTTACATTTAGGGCCAAAAAGTTCCATCTTGTTTCGTCAGAGCACAAAAACCTTTTTGCCACATGGCTTCAGAATCTCCCATTAGTATTTTTACATACCTCAAATGGGATTCAAGCGTGGGCTTTTTGAGTAATTGCTTCCTTATTGCCACCCTACCGTACAGGGAAGACTTGTGGAGGCATTTGTGATTTTGTTGTCACATGGCACACAGTAGCAGTCTTTTGCACTAAGGCAGGTAGCCTCTTTCAAAGTTGCCATTGGCCTCTTGGTGGCCTCTTGATCAGTCCTCTCTTGCTTTTTCATCAGTTTGGAGGAGGCCTGATCTCGGCAGGTCTTGGTGGTACCATATGCCATCCATTTCTTTGATTGTCTTTGACTGTGCTCCAAGGGATATTCAAGGCCTTTGAAATAATTTTTTATACCCATCCCCTGATCTGTGCCTTTCTGCAACTTTCTCCGAGGTCTTTGAAAGCTCCTTGTGCTCATGGTTGAGCCTTTGCTGTGAAATCACTTCCCAGCAAAGAACCTACAGGAACAGCTGATTCTATTCAGAAATAATCAAATCACTACAATTTTCACACAGTGGAGGCAATTAACTTGTGTGTGATTTGAAGGTGATTGGTTACACTAAGCTCATTTACCATTGCTAATATCAGGGGGGGGGGGGTGTGGACACTTATCAAAGAATATATTCTAGTTTTGTATTTTTAAATAATTTCTGAAATTTTGTGGAATTTGTTTTTTCACTTGGAAGTTGTAGGTTATGATGTCCAAATAAAGGTGAGAAATTTATTTGAATTAATGCACTTAATTCAGGCTATAAGGCAAAAGCTTAAAATTTGAAAAGGGGTGTAGACTTTCAATAGGTACGTTATATCGAACAAACAGTTCCAAATAGAGTACGTCGCTTCTCCATTGGAGAATTTAAAATTGCATCAGATTGTGGCAATAAATGGGAATTGTTTCTCCCAGCTTGCCAGCTCGATGACAGAAGACACCAATTTTAATTTTTGACCCTTCATCCCTATCCCGTTTAGAATCCCGTGCAGCATGTGCAATCTGCTGGCTTAGATGATTGGAAAACAGGTGATTTTATTTACTAATAGGTTGATCCTCTTGATATATTGAAGATTCATTATTTAATTTTCCATTTCATTATGTTTGTACTTTATGCTTGATGCTTGTGTGCTGCACTTCCTGGCTGATGGACCTCTGGTAGTATGTACCTGTTGCTACGTTTGAGCATTGGGGAGTACCTGTTTGAAATCTATCTGTCCAGGTCTTCCTGACATCATTGTTATTTGTTTGTTTCACACTTCTTTCTACTTTTTCATATTTTTTTCATTTCTAATTCTTGCTTTTTTCTTTCTTTCTCTCTTTTAGGTCTATATTTATCTATCTTTCTTTGGAAGAAGTGATTCTTGCAGAAATTTTTCCGTCAGGCTCACTTGGCTGTGCCTGGATGGGTTTGAGGGTAGTGGAGTAGCAAGCTGAAACCAAATCCTATCCAGGTTCCTCTTGATGACTCCATCTTTGCTCTTTACTTCTTCGGGTTCCTTCTGATGACTTTTGCAGTATTCAGTTTTCCGTTTGATTACCAACAGGTTGATGCATCTTGATATTTAGTATGATTTGCCAACAGGTGATCTTTATCAATGTCACAAAAATATATTTATCATGCATCTTTACAATGTTTATCATACGTTTCTCCAACACTGTCATAAAAAAAACGTTAAATGGGAAAATTTATGTTTATGTTTCCCAGTGAGGGGATTAAGCAACCATTCATCGAGCACAATGTTATGAAAGGGAAAATCGATGCAGATTTTGGTGGTATAACGTTGGAGGACACTGCGAGACAGTTAAGACGAGGAAGAGTTTACCTAAACATCTTCATTTTGAGTGTTTTCGTCGAGGAAAACCTTTCTGACACCAGATTACCACTGAATGTCATTTTCAACTGACATGTCACAGAAGCTAACACTGAAGATGTAATGGCTTCCTATTTAACTTGGTGGCAGTTAAAAGTGATGGGTATAATATCTCTCATCATTATTGTGTGATGTTTTTAGTTCTTCAATTGATCATAACTGGAGCTGACAGATTTATTTATTTTTAACCTGGGAAGTGAATGTTTTGATTGCTCTCCTATGACATACCAGGCCTTGATATTAAGTGTTATTATAAATGTGCGGAGTCAGCATCCATCAGCTGCATTTCTTCTTGATGGTGAAAGTGAAAGTGAATGCATTGCGTTGTTGAGATGCCACACCTGCGTTCAGAGTGGCGACCTGACCAGGATTTGTGCCCAATAGCCAAGGACTGCTTAGGCAGCACCAACGCTCTGCATCGAGTATGGTCCCAATGGATGGAGGATGAATGGAGATGCTGCAGTTCCCATCTGTGCATTATGTTGAACTTCCTGAGGAAAAGGGTTCTGTTTCTTTGGATTGTGTATGTAGGCAAAAGCTAGAGCTGGAGCAGAGATATGAGAATTGCATAAAGACATTTTGAAATGAGTTATTGAAAAGAGGCTTATTTTGGGATGGGCATCATTCATCAAGTGCTCAGTATGAGGCAACAATGAAGATGGAGGAGCAAGACCAAGGAGGAGATGGTTGAAAGTCTACAGGAACATTACCATGTGGTCAACTGTCTCTTGAGGGGGAGGGGAGGGGGATGCAGAACATAATGACAGAGAAAACAAGTAAAGAAGACATAAAATGTCATAGCCTCCATTGTCTTCGTATTTTGCTGTATGGCATTAAATGCCAGCCCATATTGATGGACAACTAAAATGGCACCAGTCTATCAGTCGGACATCTTTGATCAGATCGCAAAACAAAGTAAGTGCCTCGTGTATGCCATCATGTACTGTGTTTCTGCCACGTTTGAACAAAATCGGACCATGCATGTCTCAGAAATGGTTGGGGACACATTTAAGGAACAAATTGGCCACCAGTCAGCCATCTTGGAGCTGATCTCGAAAAAAAATGACTTGCTGATGAAAGCCATCATTGCACATCTATGAGCAAAGTTTGAACATATCGGTAAATGCATGTCAGAGAAATGGTTGAGGACACGTTCAACATGCTTTTTTTTACCAACTAAAATGGCCGCGAGTTGACCATCTTGGATCTTGATCTCTTTAAAAAAAAAAAAAACATGACATCTTATGTAAGCCATCATTCGTTATCTATGTGCCAAGTTTGAACAGCATTCGGTAATGCATGTCCGAGAAATGGTTGAGGATATGTTTGACAACCTATTTTTTTTGTTCTTTTATCTGCAACGAAAATGGCCGCCAGTTGGCCATCTTGGATCTTGATATCGGGGAAAAAATGACGTGCATATGTATACCATCATGTGTTGTCTTTGTGCTATGTATGGATAAAATGGGTCCATACATGTCTGAGATATTGTTGCGGACGCACGCATGCACGCACAGGAAAATCGAGACCAAATCCATTTCGGACTAAGTCCAACGGGAGTTAATAATAACCAAGCTGAGTGTCAGTATGGCATCGTTGAAAATACTGTTTTTGTGGAAGATTTGGATGACAAGGAAATATGCAGGATCTTTATTTACATTTTTGTTTGTTTGTTTGATTATAGTGACGGGCTTGGTCTTCTCTGACAACAACTAAGCTCAAAGTTCTGGTGTTGGCTTTATGGTTCGGTGGCTAGCTTAACATCTTAGGGTCTTTGAGTTCAAGCCCCTGTTGGGCTGTTGAAATAGCACCATGTAGGATTGATTCAGCCTCTTATCCTTACAAGGTTGGCAAAATGAGTACCAGTGTTCTGGTAATGGGCATTGCATTAGTTGCACAGCCGTGCCCTCAACCAATGACGCTATTCACAGCCTTGTGCTGCACATGAAGGAGGGAATTAAGCTCAGTTCACAGGCTGTGACTAATACCTCATTCCAATCTTTAGTGGATATCAGCATTGTTATGCCAGCCCAAGTTTGAGGGTTCTTCTCGGACTGATCTCTCAAAAAATTGGCGTTTTTTTTCCAACACTCACAATTTTTTTTTTGTTACACAGGTCAAAAGCTCGTAGAAGCGCTAGAACACTGAACAGATCAGGATGCAACAGGATAGAAAGGGGCAAACACCAACAGCAGGGTTCAAGGATAAAATGGAGGGAGAACTTTGACAAATAACGGGGTGGGGAGGAATGAGGGGTCGGGAATATGAATGGGGTGTGATAAGTATGAACATAGAAGCAAGCTCTCAGGAGGGAAAAGCCAGACAATTGGAAGAAAAGTGGTGTTAACGGGGGTAAAAAGATCATGGTTTTGTCAGGGCAATGCATCAATGTGTGCGCTGTCTGTCCCTCAGATGGACGTTAAACTCGGCGTCCTGTTTTTCCAGCATGATGTTGGTGGTTCGTTAAATATGTCTTTCGTGAAGAGTAGGTGAGCTGTCACCGGCACCCAGAACGAATTACAAATTCTTACCCAAGGCATAAATGAGTATGAGTGGCACAACCATACTCCTCATTAAATGATTCAACCAGCAGTCAAGTGCTGTCATACTGGGATCGGATTCGGGCCCCATTGGTCAAAACAGATATGGTCGAACTTGTTTAATGGGAAACAGATATTGTACACCGCTTCTTCCCAATGGCATATCCAGGCATCAACGGATATGCATGGACGTCATCGCCGGGTGCCGAAGGGAGGGATACAGACGAGTCCATACTCAGTTTTCACTCGTTGCGTCTCTGTTTGCATTTGTGTTGTTTTGTTGTTTGTTACTTCGCAAGAATTTTTTATTTTTTGACCAATCATTCTGAAAATTTTCAGAGGTTAATGTTCACGACCCTGCGACGGTCACGCATTGAAGTTTCGTAAAATTTGGTTGACAAAAAAGGTTACATAGCATGGCAATTGCAAATCTTCGAACTAATTTTCGTTGATTAAAATTTAAAGGATTTAATTCGATATGAATAAAGCCAATATTTGGTCAACATGGACCATTAATGTCAACATAGGCCAAGTCACAACTAAGGTTGGTATTTCTAAAAATTCTCAATTTTCATCTGATTCACTTGAAATTTGAAGACCATTTGCATATCAGGTCGACAAATTAAAACACTTATTAATTTGAGATCAACTTAGGCCAAAAGGCCAATTTGGGGAAAATTGGGCCAAATTTTCTAAAATCATCAATTTTCATCCATTGACTTGAAATTTCAAGAGCATTTGCATATCCAGTGTCTGAATTCAGCAACAATTGATTTTGAGATCAACATAGGCCAAAAAGGCCAATTTGGGCCAAATTGGGGCCGGATTTCTAAAATCCTCAATTTTAATCCGATTAACTTGAACTTTTGAAGAGCATTTGCATAACAGGTCACTGAATTCAACCACCCATTAAAGAGCAGTCTTGGGTCGCTGATGACTTCACGTGATTCGAAGGTTGTAATCACATAATAATCGTTGGGCAATTATTTTCTTACATTTGAAACTCAAATATTGCTAAAATAACTTTTAAGTCAAAACTTTTGTCAGTGATCGAAAAACAGACC
>CM068957.1:144572108-144582518 GCA_035128595.1 Eptatretus atami
GAGAATTTTTCCTTTCACTCTACGGTGAGTTCCACGAACCATCCACTGGCAACATAATGATGGTGGTCTTGAAGGCACCCCACAACGCTTCAGGATTCCCCAAAGCACCCAGACCCTCCAAATACCACTCAGCCATTCGCAAACTCCTCAGACTACCCTCTCATTCCTTGAGCTTGCCATCATCCAACTTAGGCTGGAATGGTACCATTTTTCGCCTCAGATTTAAGCTGCAGCTTCTCAGAGTTCCTTCCACAAACCTGATTTCGGCATGTGAGGAACTGAGCAGGCTCCGGTGGACCGTGCAGTTCTGGATCATCTTCCAGCAACCATCAAGAGCACATGGTCAATCTCCTTTGCCAACCACCAGCATTGGAATACCAAGTGCAGTGATGAGCTGTGGACCCTGAAACCATGAACCAGCCATCCAAGTCCACATTAACATTCTTCCAAAGTCAAGGAACTTAGTGCTATTCTGGTTCACAGTTCCAGAACCCATGGGTGACCAACACACGTCTCATAACCATCCCTATCAGTTCCATTTGCATTGAAATCCCCCAAGACGAGAATAAATTTCTCACCTGGGGCACTGATCAACCACAGACTCGAGTGTGGCATAGAATGCGTCCCTTCATGGTGAGAGCACTTGCCTCAGTTGAAGCATATCCAGAGACCAGGGAAATGACACCCAAGGAGTGATGAATCCTTATCTCATAATAGACTCGTTGACCGGTGTTACCTCATTTATCATTGGAGTCAGCTTATTGGACACAGTCAGCAGCAACCACCCTTAGGCATGGTAACCATCAAGTGATCAGTCCTAATAGTCGGTGTAACCACCGCCATGATCTTGGCGCAATCCGGTCTCCGAACCTCAGCGAGTGCTGCAACACCGATGTTCAAACGCTTGAGCTCAGATGATCACAGAGGCATGTGATCATCCTCTCTTAGGGATAGGACATTCCAGGCACCCACCCAAGGGACCGCCTCAGGTTAACCCAAGGAGGCCGCCACTGGTGGATGACACCTCATGGCTAAGATTGCCAATAAAACCCAAATGGCTCACAAGTGACCTACAGAAAGTGATTCATCTGCCTCCCCTGGATTTCTGGTTCTTCTGTGGCTCCAGTCTCACTATGCACTTGAATCTCCCCTGTCCTCAATACCTCCATGAATCCTGATACCTCCTTGAATCCTCATACCTTCTTGAATCCAAATACCTCCTTGAATCCTGATACTTCTTGATTCTCATACCTCCTTGAAATCCCAATACTTCCTTGAATCCTAATACTTCCTTGAATCTTAATACCTCATTGAATCGCCATCCCTCCTTGAATCCTCATAGCTCCTTGAATCCTATACTTCCTTGATCTTAAATACCCCTTGAATCGCCATACCTCCTTGAATCCTAATACTTCCTTGAATCCTAAATACCTCTTGAATCCCAATACTTCCTTGAATCCTCCATACCTTCTTGAATCATTCATACTTCCTTGAATCCTCACCCCTCCTTGAATCGTCATACCTCCTTGGAATCGGCTGCACCATGTTGCCAAATAAAAGAATGCTACCCATCTCACAAAAATACAAAACATGTCAATCTCAGATTACCTTGAAGGCCTTTCATTCTGAAGTAGCACCAGCTGTGCACAACAAGCAGATGAGATACTTCCTGAACATTATTAGCAAGCCTGCTGGGTTTTATTCAGCAATCAATAACATGTTATTTCTCCATAGATAAGCTAACTTTCCCACACGTTTAGAATCCAAACCATTATACTCCCCAATCCGACTTGAACTCATATTATTTGACATACCAGTACAATATATCTACCATGATGCCACCATCATCAATATTTTAATATCGCAATGCCTTATAACTGCCATTTAAACAACTACCTTACAATCAAACTGTAAAATGCTAAAAATACACAAGGTACAAGTTTTCCCAACATTGCAAGCAATGCAAGACTGTTGTGGTCTCAGCACTTGTCTGATATGATATCACTTCGGTCACGTCCTATATATTGTACCCATTTATCCTTCATTCCTCATGTCTTTGGCATTTATTTTATATATTCCCTGATGTTCCCCATGGCATTTTTGTTCATTGTAATACATGGAGGAGTTCTTCCAGGATTGTAAGAGTAGAAAACAAAACGTGCGCGTGACAACATACTCCACATTGTATTCACCTTGATACCGAGGTATTGCTGTTTTCAGCAAAAAAAAATAAATCTCATGTTGAACACCTGCTCAATATAGAATAAATTCACAAACTTACTTTCTGGGCCATGAATATCAAAACTTTGGTCAGTTGATGACTCGTGACAGTTTGTATTTTTCAATAAATTTTTACAAGTGCATTTGAAAACGATCAACTATTACAATATTAGAAATTGTAGCATGGATCAAGTATTCCTGCAACCTTGGATTCTTAAATGCTACTACATGTCAGTAGCACAGCTGCGAATGCTTCTAGAATTTCATCTGACAAGCGCTAAAGAACCACAAGGTAAAGTAAAAAGGTTGCTGTAACTTTGCCAACTCACCTTTGCCAAGACATGTAAGGGACATTGTTTGGAGAAATCGTTTTTGTTTAACGATATATACAGAACGTTAAAAAACATTCTACAAACGAGATATTCAAAATCGTCTGAGACAAGCAAAACAACCGAAGTAGAAAGTCTGTCCACGTCCACTTTGTACTCAAACTAAACTTGATGAAAACAATGGCTGATAATATATACTGTATATAAATGTAATCTTTCTGAATTAGTGTTCTCCCATATTCCCTCATAATAAAGGTTTGTTGAAAAATTTCATGGTAAAAGCTCAAATGGTAAACTGGAACGTATCTCGAAATGTAAGCGGATAAAATAATGAAACCCGACGTCTTACGCTGTGCGGTGGATGGGTAATATGGCTATTTATACTTACTGTGACTTTGTCCTTTGACATTTTGGCCCATTAAATTATTAATTAGTGTTCTCTCATATTCTTATGATAAAGGTTTGTTGAAAATGTTATGACAAAAACTCAAATGGAAAAAAGAGTTTGGGCCTGGAAAGACACACTGACATACCGACACATAAGCAAATGCAAAACGCCATCTCCCTTTGTGTGGTGGATGGGCTAATGAGGCGTATACACAAATAAAATGCACATCTTCTTAATGAAAACAAATACACTGAAGCTATGTGTTTGAATAATAACGGTTTGTGGGCATGTTGGACTGTTCCATCTCATTACAATAACTTTTATGAACTCTCCCAGTATCTCCATTTTCCTCTTGTTTTGAGCGTCCAGAATCATAATCAAGGTATACCCATGGTGTTGATATGGATAAATGTTCAAAACTTGTGCAAACTCGTTTTAACTTTTGTTTTTGTTACTTATCCATTATATTTGTGTAAACCAATATAATTAACTTTTACCTTTGGTTATATTAAAATACGAGCGGGGTATGCTTACACATTGTAAGCAATAACGAACCGTGCTTCCCATTGTTTCAGGTCCGCTCACCTGCATTTGATTTTTCATTATTTATTTTAATTTATTTATATTTTAATTTATGGATGCTTTCCCATGGTTCTGTGATTTTTCTCAGTGTATCGGCTTCGATGTCCATCGGCACGCGAAATTTCCGCTTTCTACATCATCCAGAAGGGCCCGAACTTTAACATCCGTCAGTCAGTGAGTCAGTCAGTGTGTCAGTGGATAGAATGAGCTTTGTAATATTAAAATATATCCAGACTAGAGAGCTGAAGGATGAGTATTTATTATTGAGCAATCCTACCAGGCCAAACAAATGAGATAATAATTTAAAAGAAAACTGTCAAATGATTATTCCATCATTAAAGTTAAAATCAGGAATAAATGAGCTGCTTTCCTTTATCAAAATAACAGAAGCAAACTGCACAAAATAAGAGGCGCATATGATATCTAAACAAACAATTATGAAGAAATCATGGAAGGTAAACAAAAAAAATAACAAACAGAACAAAGTTTTATTACAACTACTCCTTCAATTGGCCAAATTAATCCCTCATTGTGGTTCATTGACCAGGAAGATTATTTGACCCAAGTGTTTCAATGAACAGGCTGGCTGGGCCGAGCCTCACATTTGCGTGACGCTAATTTGGATAAGAATTTGTAATTTATTCAGGGTGCCGGCGATAACACGTTTCCTTACATGACAAACACCGTGGAGAATTAATATCCATTTACTAGTGCCGGCAGATGAGACCCCGGCTGAAAGGCCCATCCGGGGATGGCACACATGATGCGTCAACCCTGCCTGCAAACACACCAATCAGACAGTTCATAGTCGGGTCGGGAACTGAATCCAGGAGAGACAGCTCAAAGGTAAGTACGTTACTTCTGCACCATCCTGCTGGACAGAAATGCAGCAAAAATATGCTGATGGAACTCACTGGCCAATGGAGATCGAGATTTGCCGCACTCAGAGGTGAAGAATATATTCCTGACTTTCCAAGACCCAAACAACTTCAGAAAGAGTGCAACAAAGAGCTCCCCAATTCCAGAGAGGAAAGACAATTTAAAAACAAGTTCCGGTACATTCAAGGTAAAGCAACCCATGCCAAATAATAAATAAAAATCCTCCAGCATGTGTCATCGCCAGTGCGCCTTCGGTGCCTGGCGATGCAGCCTTGCAGCACTTGAAAGTCGGAATTGGGAGGGAGCGGTGTACAATAATTGATTGAATTAAATTGCATAATAAAAAATAATAAATAATTGTAAAATTATTAATTTCTGAATCAATTGGCTGATAGCATATCTAAACCACTACTGTTTCATCCGAATCTACAACTATTTGAAAATTTAAGAATTAATAAAAATTTAATAAGTAATTGACTAAATCAATAAATCAAAACTATCCTTTATAGCCAAATCACTTTTTTCACTGTTGTGTCCAAGTATCAGCTTCCAAACTCAAAAGGTGCCTGAGATATTGCCAGGATGAGAAATACAATAAATTATAAAGTGATTAATAAATCGATAATAATTAACATAATTATTCAATTAAATTAATTAATCAAAAAAGAATAAAATACTTTTTTCGGCCAAAGCACATCTTCACGTTTTGTCCCAAATTTCAGCTTCCTAGATCAAAGGATGGCTGAGATATTGCCCAGAAAGCAAGAAAGAAATTAATTAATTGATTAATCAAATAAATAAAAAAATACTCTTTATAGCCAAAGCGCTTAATCACTGTCATGTCCAAATATCAGCTTCGCGATCTCCAAAAGGTTCCTGAGAAATTGCCAGGATGATAAATAAAATAAATAAGAATTAATAAAATCGATAATAATCAAGTAACTAATAATTAATTGATTAATCAAAAAATAAAAATAATGTTTTTTGCCAAAGCACAACTTCACTTTTGTCCCCAAATTTCAGCTTCCGAGCTCAAAGGATAGCTGAGATATCGCCCGGACAAACAAACAAGAAAACAAAACAAGAAAAAAGAGTAATCAGATTGCAGACCCTCAAACCAAGGACTTGTTTTGTGTGGTGTGTTGTGTGGTGTTTGTGTAGTGTGGTGTGGAATATTTTATGAGGCATTTTGTACTGTTGTGTTACGTAATTAATAATAGACATAATTAGAACTGCCACTTTATAAATGCTGACAGTGATGACTGCTTCAGCCATTTTCAGAGAAGATTTTTGAAGGTTTAAAAAAAACAAAACAATATGGGTGCTGAATCACGTGAACCGATGACATCATCAAAAACATTTGTGGACAATTTTATCTCCAGATGACCCTCAAAAATGTTCATACTGATCGCATGTAGCGCTGTACATATGCAATTATGACGTCATAAAACAAAGGCACCCATGATGCCATAATATAATCACTCTCATTCCCCATGAGGAGTACTTGCATTGTGCCAAGTTTCCTGTTTTTTCCCTTGGTGCAGTTTCAGAGATAGAGATTCAAAAGTTTTTCCATCATGGCTGCAACACCACGTGACCTATGACATAATAATTATCATGAAGACATTCTACATGAGTAGGCACATCAATGGTGAAAATTTTCGACCAAGCAGTTGCGGAGAAAAACACGACTGTTCTGTGCGGACAAACAAACAGACAAACAGACAAACACATGAACAAATGATAAAATCACTCAGAGTGACAACTTGGCAAAACAGCACAAAGTGGAATGGCACTTGGTAGAGGCGCATACCTCTGCAGATGAAAGAGTTCATGTTATGTATCCCACTGATGGGTGGATCCGAACCAAAATCCAATCCTGCCTTGTTCTTGTCACCTAACCAACTCATCAACCTTGCTTTAACATAACTCGCCCACAACTTTTGAGATATAGTGATATATATTATATATATATTGGCCCCATCTATCAATTTGAGAAATTAGGCCTCTGTTGACCTTTTTTGACCTTAAATTAATTGGTGGTTGAATTAATTGACCTAATATGCAAATCCTGTTCAAATTTCAAGTCAATCATATGCAAATTGAGGATTTTAGAAAGTGATCCTAAGTTGTTGACCATTTGGCCTTTGTGTTCACCCTTTGGCATGTGCTGACCTCAAAATCATTGGTGGTTGTATTCAGTGATCCGATGTGAAAATCCTGTTCAAATTTAAAGTCAATTAGATGAAAATTGAAATTTTTGGAAATTTTGTTAATGTTCACCTTTTGACCTATGTTGACCTCAACATGATTGGTGCTTGAATCAGTAGCTGACTTGCAAAATGGTCTTCAATCGATGAAAAATTGACAATTTTAGAAAACATATTTTAGAAATGCGGCCCACGTTGACGTTTTAGCCTATGCTGACCTATTCGCCATATTGACTTCAAAATAATAGGTGGTTGAATTCAGCGACATGATAATGCAATTGCTCTTCTAATTTTCAATTTCATTGGATTAAAATTGAGTATTTTAGAAATTCAGCCTATGTTGACCTTTTCATCTATGTTGACCTTTTGGCCTATGGTGACCTCAAAAACAATAGGTGGTTGTATTCAGTGACCTGATATGCAAATGTTCTTCGAATTTCAAGTTCATCGGATTAATATTGAGGATTTTAGAAATTTGGACTATGTTGACCTAAAATAATAGGTGGTTGAAGTCAGTGACCTGAAATGTAAATTCTGTTCAAATTTCAAGTCAATCAGATTAAATAATGAGAATTTTAAGAAAATTTGGGCCCAAATTGGTGTTTTAGCCTATTTTGACCTTTTGGCCTATGTTTACCTCAAACTTAAAGAGCAGTTGCGGGTCACCAAACATGTTCTGAAGATTTATCAATATGATTATATGTGCATTAAATAGTTCGATGCAAACTATTGTGGTTGCCTAACTATTGGGAAAAATTAATGAAATTTAACTCCCGAAGTTGTTATTTCTCCGAGGCGTTGAAAAAAACAGCCGCTGCCATATATGGAGGTGACGTCACGTTCTCCAAAACAAAAGCGGACGCTCACTCGCTCATTGAAGAAGTGTCCAGTTCAGCGGACCATTCTTTCGCTATTTTTGAGATTGCAACTGTCTATATTATCCTTTTTTATTTTGAATTATTGTAGAACAAAGTTATTCGGATATTTGTCCATCATGCTCATACGTGTGTCGTCATGTTTTGCGAAAATGGCTGGAAACGGGTAATCGCTCCCACCGATTCCCGAAGGAATCAAACATTCGCCGGCAGTGGATAAGATTTGTACAACCAAAACGGGCGAATTTTTCCCCCAAAGAAAACGGGTAAAGAGGACCCTTTGGATAGACTTGTCATTTGTGGTGACCATTTCACAGCCGAGGATTATGAAGGCATAAACACATCTGATCACCACTCTGTGAATATGAGTTGTTGGGTTGGCAAGTTCTCCAGAACTGCTCTGTCACAGAATCAATTGTTGAGTTTAAGTGAGAAAAAACTTTGAAATGTATTCTTAAAGAAGAACATGGAAAAACATAAATAAACTTTTGAAAAACAAAGCATGAAAAAATTTCTCAAAAAATCAAACTTATTGTTGATTAAATTACCTTTTTTAACAGCATCAGCAAATTGGGCTATTTCATTTCAATTGTAAAAAATTGATCAATTTTCCACGTTTTTTTTCTAAATTTGGTAGAATATTTCCCATTGAGGCTAAACATGTTTTGGTATTTATATGCCACAACAGTCTCTTGAAAAGTTGGGGTTTGTTCTAAACTGTTCACTTTCGCTGGGTCAAGCTCAGCTGTCAGAAAGACTTCAATGCCAAGGCTACGGTGTACAATATATTTGGGTCCATATTGATTCATTCGATTTCTGACTCTTGAGTGATGAGAGGTTAAAAATTATTATTCAAGTCACAGACGAATCAAACTTAATTATTTTAATGCATCGAACAAGAAAATGAAAATCTACAAACCAATCTGTCTGGTGGATCTGTCAGTGTGAACTGCCGGCAGTCAGTCCTGGCACTTGTACACAAAATAGGCCGTTTTCCTGGCACTTGCAAATGGCTCAAATTTATGTCTCAGGGCCGAAACTCCATAGTATAAATTTGTAAAGTTTGATTCGTCTGTGACTTGATATAATAATTTTTAACCCTCTCATCACTCAAGAGTCAGAAATCGAATGAATCAATAATGGACCCAAATATATTGTACACCGTAGCCTTGGCATTGAAGTCTTTCTGACAGCTGAGCTTGACCCCAGCGAAAGTGAACAGTTAGAACAGAACCCCCAACTTTCAAGAGCTGTTGTGGCATATAAATACCAAAACATGTTTAGCCTCAATGGGAAATATTCTACCAAATTTAGAAAAAAAACGTGGAAAATTGATCAATTTTTTACAATTGAAATGAATAGCCCAATTTGCTGATGCTGTTAAAAAGTAATTTAATCAACAATAAGTTGATTTTTTGAGAAATTTTTTCATGCTTGTGTTTTTCAGAAAGTTTATTTATGTGTTTTTCCATGTTCTTTTAAGAATAACATTTCAAGGTTTTTCTCACTTAAACTCAACAATTGATTCTGTGACAGAGCAGTATCTGGAGAACTTGCCAACCAACAACCATATTCAAGAGTGGTGATCAGATGTGTTTATGCCTTCATAATCCTCGGCTGTGAAATGGTCACCACAAATGACAAGTCTATCCAAAGGGTCCTCTTTACCGTTTTCTTTGGGGGAAAATTCGCCCGTTTTGGTTGTACAAATCTTATCCACTGCCGGCGAATGTTTGATTCCTTCGGGAATCGGTGGGAGCGATTACCCGTTTTCCAGCCATTTTCCGCAAAACATGACGACACACGTATGAGGCATGATGGACAAATATCCGAATAACTTTGTTCTACAATAATTCAAAATAAAAAAGGATAATATAGACAGTTGCAATCTCAAAAATAGCGAAAGAATGGTCCGCTGAACTGGACACTTCTTCAATGAGCGAGTGAGCGTCGCGCTTGTTTTGGAGAACGTGACGTCACCATCCATATATGGCAGCGGCTGTTTTTTCAACAGCCTCGAGAAATAACAACTTCGGAGTTAAATTTCATTAATTTTCCCAATAGTTAGGCAACCAGCAAATAGTTTGCATCGAACTATTTAATGCACATATAATCATATTGATAAATCTTCAGAACATGTTTGGTGACCCGCAACCTGCTCTTTAAGTTTGAGGTAAACATAGGCCAAAAGGTCAAAATAGGCTAAAACACCAATTTGGGCCAAATTTTCTAAAATTCTCATTTTTAATCTGATTGACTTGAAATTTGAACAGAATTTACATTTCAGGTCACTGACTTCAACCACCTATTATTTTGAGGTCAACATAGTCCAAATTTCTAAAATCCTCAATATTAATCCGATGAACTTGAAATTCGAAGAACATTTGCATATCAGGTCACTGAATACAACCACCTATTGTTTTTGAGGTCACCATAGGCCAAAAGGTCAACATAGATGAAAAGGTCAACATAGGCTGAATTTCTAAAATACTCAATTTTAATCCAATGAAATTGAAATTAGAAGAGCAATTGCATATCATGTCGCTGAATTCAACCACCTATTATTTTTGAAGTCAATATTGGCGAATAGGTCAGCATAGGCTAAAACGTCAACGTGGGCCGCATTTCTAAAATTGTTTCTAAAATTGTCAATTTTCATCCGATTGAAGACCATTTGCAAGTCAGCTTACTGAATTCAAGCACCAATCATGTTGAGGTCAACATAGGTCAAAAGGTGAACATTAACCAAATTTCCAAAAATTTCAATTTTCATCTAATTGACTTTAAATTTGAACAGGATTTTCACATCGGATCACTGAATACAACCACCAATGATTTTTGAGGTCAGCACATGCCAAAAGGTGAACAAAGGCCAAATGGTCAACAACTTAGGATCACTTTCTAAAATCCTCAATTTGCATATGATT
>CM068957.1:144582528-144595102 GCA_035128595.1 Eptatretus atami
GAACAGGATTTGCATATTAGGTCAATTAATTCAACCACCAATTAATTTTAAGGTCAAAAAGTCAACAGAGGCCTAATTTCTCAAATTGATAGATGGGGCCAATATATATATAAATATATCACTATATCTCAAAAGGTTGTGGGCGAGTTATGTTAAAGCAAGGTTGATGAGTTGGTTAGGTGACAAGAACAAGCAGATTGGATTTTGGTTCGGATCCACCCATCAGTGGGATACATAACATGAACTCTTTCATCTGGCAGAGGTATGCGCTCTACCAAGTGCCATTCCACTTTGTGCTGTTTTGCCAAGTTGTCACTCTGAGTGATTTATCATTTGTTCATGTGTTTGTCTGTTTGTCTGTTTGTTTGTCCGCACAGAACATTCGTGTTTTTCTCCGCAACTGCTTGTCGAAAATTTTCACCATTGATGTGCCTACTCATGTAGAATGTCTTCATGATAATTATTATGTCATAGGTCACGTGGTGTTGCAGCCATGATGGAAAAACTTTGAATCTCTATCTCTGAAACTGCACCAAGGGAAAAACAGAAACTTGGCACAATGCAAGTACTCCTCATGGGGAATGAGAGTGATTATATTATGGCATCATGGGTGCCTTTGTTATGACGTCATAATTGCATATGTACAGCGCTACATGCGATCAGTATGAACATTTTTGAGGGTCATCTGGAGATAAAATTGTCCACAAATGTTTTTGATGATGTCATCGGTCACGTGATTCAGCACCCATATTGTTTTTGTTTTTTTTAAACCTTCAAAAATCTTCTCTGAAATGGCTGAAGCAGTCATCACTGTCAGCATTTATAAAGTGGCAGTTCTAATTATGTCTATTATTAATTACGTAACACAACAGTACACAAATGCCTCATAAAATATTCCACACCACACTACACAAACACCACACAACACACCACACAAAACAAGTCCTGGTGAGGGTCTGCAATCTGATTACTCTTTTTCTTGTTTGTTTTCTTGTTTGTTTGTCCGGGCGATATCTCAGCTATCCTTTGAGCTCGGAAGCTGAAATTTGGGGACAAAAGTGAAGTTGTGCTTTGGCAAAAACATTATTTTTATTTTTTGATTAATCAATTAATTTATTAGTTACTTGATTATTATCGATTTATTAATTTCTTATTTATTTTATTTATCATCCTGGCAATTTCTCAGGAACCTTTTGAGATCGGAAGCTGATATTTGGACATGACAGTGATTAAGCGCTTTGGCTATAAAGAGTATTTTTTATTTATTGATTAATCAATTAATTAATTTCTTTCTTGCTTTCTGGGCAATATCTCAGCCATCCTTTGATCTAGGAAGCTGAAATTTGGGGACAAACGTGAAGATGTGCTTTGGCGAAAAAAGTATTTTATTCTTTTTTGATTAATTAATTAATTGAATAATTATGTAATTATTATCGATTTATTAATCACTTATAATTTATTGTATTTCTCATCCTGGCAATATCTCAGGCACCTTTTGAGTTTGGAAGCTGATACTTGGACACAACAGTGAAAAAGTGATTTGGCTATAAAGGATAGTTTTGATTTATTGATTAGTCAATTACTTATTAAATTTTTTATTAATTCTTAAATTTTCAAATAGTTGTAGATTCGGATGAAACAGTAGTGGTTTAGATATGCTATCAGCCAATTGATTCAGAAATTAATAATTTTACAATTATTATTTATTTTTTATTATGCAATTAATCAATCAATTATTGTACACCGCTCCCTCCCAATTCCGACTTCAAGTGCTGCAAGGCTGCATCGCCAGGCACCGAAGGCGCACTGGCGATGACACATGCTGGAGGATTTTTATTTATTTATTTGGCATGGGGTTGCTTTACCTTGAATGTACCGGAACTTGTTTAAATTGTCTTTCCTCTCTGGAATTGGGGAGCTCTTTGTTGCACTCTTTTCTGAAGTTGTTTTGGGTCTTGGAAAGTCCAGGAATATATTCTTCACCTCTGAGTGCGGCAAATCTCGATCTCCATTGGCCAGTGAGTTCCATCAGCATATTTTTGCTGCATTTCTGTCCAGCAGGATGGTGCAGAAGTAACGTACTTACCTTTGAGCTGTCTCTCCTGGATTCAGTTCCCGACCCGACTATGAACTGTCTGATTGGTGTTTTGCAGGCAGGTTGACGCATCATGTGTGCCATCCCTCGGATGGGCCTTCAGCCGGGTGTCTCATCTGCCGGCACTAGTAAATGGATATTAATATCTCCACGGTGTTTGTCATGTAAAGGAAACGTGTTATCGCCGGCACCCTGAATAAATTACAAATTCTTATCCAAATTAGCGTCACGCAAATGTGAGGCTCGGCCCAGCCAGCCTGTTCATGAAACACTTGGGTCAATAATCTTCCCTGGTCAATGAACCCACAATGAGGGATTAATTTGGCCAATTGAAGGAGTAGTTGTAATAAACTTTGTTCTGTTTGTTATTTTTTTTGTTTACCTTCCATGATTTCTCATAATTTGTTTGTTTAGATATCATATGCGCCTCTTATTTTGTGCAGTTGCTTCTGTTATTGATAAAGAAAAGCAGCTCATTTATTCCTGATTTTAACTTTAATGATGGAATAATCATTTTGACAGTTTTCTTTTAATTATTATCTCATTTGTTTGGCCTGGTAGGATTGCTCAATAATAAATACTCATCCTTCAGCTCTCTAGTCTGGGATATATTTTAATATACAAAGCTCATTCTATCCACTGACACACTGACTGACTCACTGACTGACGGATGTTAAAGTTCGGTCCCTTCTGGATGATGTAGAAAGCCGAAATTTCGCGTGCCGATGGACATCGAAGCCGATACACTGAGAAAAATCACAGAACCATGGGAAAGCATCCATAAATTAAAATATAAATAAATTAAAATAAATAAATGAAAAATCAAATGCAGGTGAGCGACCTGAAACAATGGGGAAGCACGGTTCGTTATTGCTTACAATGTGTAAGCATACCCCGCTCGTATTTTAATATAACCAAAGGTAAAAGTTAATTATATTGGTTTACACAAATATAATGGATAAGTAACAAAAACAAAAGTTAAAACGAGTTTGCACAAGTTTTGAACATTTATCCATATCAACACCATGGTATACCTTGATTATGATTCTGGACGCTCAAAACAAGAGGAAAATGGAGATACTGGGAGAGTTCATAAAGTTATTGTAATGAGATGGAACAGTCCAACATGCACAAACCGTTTATTATTCAACACATAGCTTCAGTGTATTTGTTTCATAAGAAGATGTGCATTTTTATTTGTGTATACGCCTCATTAGCCCATCCACCACACAAAGGGAGATGGCGTTTTGCATTTGCTTATGTGTCGGTATGTCAGTGTGTCTTTCCAGGCCCAAACTCTTTTTTTCCATTTGAGTTTTTGTCATAACATTTTCAACAAACCTTTATCATAAGAATATGGAGAACACTAATTAATAATTAATTGGGCCAAAATGTCAAAGGACAAAGTCACAGTAAGTATAAATAGCCATTATTACCCATCCACCGCACAGCGTAAGACGGTCGGGTTTCATTATTTTATCCGCTTACATTTCGAGATACGTTCCAGTTTACCATTTGAGCTTTTACCATGAAATTTTCAACAAACCTTTATTATGAGAATATGGAGAACACTAATTCAGAAAGATTACATTTATATACAGTATATATTATCAGCCATTGTTTTCATCAAGTTTAGTTTGAGTACAAAGTGGACGTGGACAGACTTTCTACTTCGAGTTGTTTTGCTTGTCTCAGACGATTTTGAATATCTCGTTTGTAGAATGTTTTTAACGTTCTGTATATATCGTTAAACAAAAAACGATTTCTCCAAACAATGTCCCTTACATGTCTTGGCAAAGTTGAGTTGGCAAAGTTACAGCAACCTTTGTTACTTTACCTGTGGTTCTTTAGCAGCTTGTCAGATGAAATTCTAGAAGCATTCGCAGCTGTGCTACTGACATGGTAGTAGCATTTAAGAATCCAAGGTTGCAGGAATACTTGATCCATGCTACAATTTCTAATATGTAATAGTTGATCGTTTTCAAATGCACTTGTAAAAATTTATTGAAAAATACAAACTGTCCGAGTCATCAACTGACAAAGTTTTGATATCATGGCCCAGAAAGTAAGTTTGTGAATTTATTTCTATATTGAGCAGGTGTTCAACATGAGATTATTTTTTTTGCTGAAAACAGCAATACCTGGTATCAAGGTGAATACAATGTGGAGTATGTTGTCACGCGCACGTTTTGTTTCTACTCTTACAATCCTGGAAGAACTCCTCCATGTATTACAATGAACAAAAATGCCATGGGGAACATCAGGGAATATATAAAATAAATGCCAAAGACATGAGGAATGAAAGGATAAATGGGTACAATATATAGGACGTGACCCGAAGGTGATATCATATCAGACAAGTGCTGAGACCACAACAGTCATGCATTGCTTGCAATGTTGGAAAACTTGTACCTTGTGTATTTTAGCATTTTACAGTTGATTGTAAGGTAGTTGTTTAAATGGCAGTTATAAGGCATTGCGATATTAAAATATGATGATGGTGGCATCATGGTAGATATATTGTACTGGTATGTCAAATAATATGAGTTCAAGTCGGATTGGGGAGTATAATGGTTTGGATTCTAAACGTGTGGAAAGTTAGCTTATCTATGGAGAAATAACATGTTATTGGATTGCTGATAAAAACCCAGCAGGCTTGCTAATAATGTTCAGGAAGTATCTCATCTGCTTGTTGTGCACAGCTGGTGCTACTTCAGAATGAAAGGCCTCAAGGTAATCTGAGATTGACATGTTTTGTATTTTTGTGAGATGGGGTAGCATTCTTTTATTGGCAACATGGTGCAGCCGATTCCAAGGAGGTATGACGATTCAAGGAGGGGTGAGGATTCAAGGAAGTATGATGATTCAAGAAGGTATGAGGATTCAAGGAAGTATTGGGATTCAAGGAGGTATTAGGATTCAAGGAAGTATTAGGATTCAAGGAGGTATGGCGATTCAAGGAGGTATTAAGATTCAAGGAAGTATTAGGATTCAAGGAGCTATGAGGATTCAAGGAGGGATGGCGATTCAATGAGGTATTAAGATTCAAGGAAGTATTAGGATTCAAGGAAGTATTGGGATTCAAGGAGGTATGAGAATTCAAGGAGGTATCAGGATTCAAGGAGGTATTTGGATTCAAGAAGGTATGAGGATTCAAGGAGGTATCAGGATTCATGGAGGTATGAGGACAGGGGAGATTCAAGTGCATAGTGAGGACTGGAGCCACAGAAGAACCAGAAAATCCAGGGGAGGCAGATGAATCACTTTCTGTAGGTCACTTGTGAGCCATCTTGGGTTTTATTGGCAATCTTAGCCATGAGGTGTCATCCACCAGATGGCGGCCTCCTTGGGTTAACCTGAGGCGGTCCCTTTGGGTGGGTGCCTGGAATGTCCTATCCCTAAGAGAGGATGATCACATGCCTCTGTGATCATCTGAGCTCAAGCGTTTGAACATCGGTGTTGCAGCACTCGCTGAGGTTCGGAGACCGGATTGCGCCAAGATCATGGCGGGTGGTTACACCGACTATTAGACTGATCACTGATGGTTACCATGCCTAAGGTGTTGCTGTGACTGTGTCCAATAAGCTGACTCCAATGATAAATGAGGTAACACCGGTCAACGAGTGTATTATGAGACTAAGGATTCATCACTCCTTGGGTGTCATTTCCCTGGTCTCTGGATATGCTTCAACTGAGGCAAGTGCTCTCACCATGAAGGACGCATTCTATGCACACTCGAGTCTGTGGTTGATCAGTGCCCCAGGTGAGAAATTATTCTCGTCTTGGGGGATTTCAATGCAAATGGAACTGATAGGGATGGTTATGAGACGTGTGTTGGTCACCATGGGTCTGGAACTGTGAACCAGAATAGCACTAAGTTCCTTGACTTTGGAAGAAGTTATGGACTTTGGATGGCTGGTTCATGGTTTCAGGGTCCACAGGCTCATCACTGCACTTGGTATTCCAATGCTGGTGGTGTGGCAAAGGAGATTGACCATGTGCTCGTTGATGGTTGCTGGAAGATGATCCAGAACTGCACGGTCCACCGGAGCGCTCAGTTCCTCAATGCCGAAATCAGGTTTGTGGAAGGAACTCTGAAGCTGCAGCTTAAATCTGGGAAAATGGTACCATTCCAGCCTAAGTTGGATGATGGCAAGCTCAAGGATGAGAGGGTAGCTGAGGAGTTTGCGAATAGGCTGAGTGAGTATTTGGAGGGTCTGGGTGCTTTGGGGAATCCTGAAGCGTTGTGGGGTGCCTTCAAGACCACCATCATTGATGTTGCCAGTGGATGTCTTGGAACTCACCGTAGAGTGAAGAAAAATTTTCTCTCTCAAGGGACACTGGATACCACTGACCAGAGTCGCAGGGCCAGGCTTATTGGCAGAACTGAGCTGTTCAGGGAGTTGAGGAATTAAATTTTACGTGTGCTGCGGGTGGACAAGGAGGCCAATGTGCGAGGAATCTCTAAGGGGGTAGAGCAACAATTGTGGTCCAGTGATTCTCGTCCTGCTTACAGGGGAATTCACGCATTGCGTTCCTCCAAGCCTGTCCCTCGGTGCACTGCATTTAGAGTGGAGGGTGGTGTGCTCTTGACAGAAGAGTCCGATGTGAAGGCCTGCTGGGCCAGTTACTTTGACCAGCCACCAGCTGTTGATCCACCAGCTGTTGAGTTTGATATCAGGGGTGTTACTATCCCGATTGTTGACCCTCCAATCAACTGTGATCCACCTTCGTTTGTGGAAGCACAGGCTGTAATTAACTGGTTAAAATGGGGTGAAGCTCCTGGGTTGTGTGGCACCCATACTGAACTTCTCAAGGCTGGTGGAGATGCTGTAACCATCTTGTTGCATGCAGTTCTGTGCTCTGCCTGTAACACAGGCATCATCCCAACTGACTGGAAGAGGGGCCTTGTTGTCTCTCTCTGGAAATGGAAGGGTGACCGCTAGGACTGCAACAGCTACTGAGGAGTGACGCTGCTCTCAGTGCTGGGCAAGGTCTTTGCTTGGATAATTATTGAGATGGTTAGCCACTATCTGCTTGAGCACCAACACCCATAGCAGTCAGGCTTTACACCAAAGAGGTCAATGATTGACCGTATCCTTGCTCTTCGGGTCCTCACCGATCGCAGATGAGAGTTTCGTCAGAGGCTGCTTGGAGCCGATGTTGATCTCTGTAAAGCGTTCAATTCAGTGAATCAGGATGCAAAGGATTATTGGTTTTTGTGGGATGCCAACAAAACTGATGAACCTGATATCTCAACTATATTCTGGTACTGAGAGTGCTGTGAGATGTGGTGATATGACCTCCAACATATTTCCAGTTGTTACTGGAGTTTGTCACAGTGTGTCTTACCCCCACACTTTTCAGTGCTTGCATGGACTGGATTCTGAGGAGGATGTTGGAGAGATCAAGCTGTGGTGCATAGTTTGGGAATGTCAAGATCTCTGACCTTCATTTCACAGATTATGCAGTCATCTTTGCAGTGACTCTGGATATCCATTTGGGGGCCCTCAAGGTGCTGAATGAGGAGTCAGAGCCACTGGGATTATGGGTTTCCTGGGTCAACAACAAAGATCCAGGCTTTCATTGACATATTTTGTTGCTGCTATCTTGTTTGTACCTCTTCGTGGTGATGATGTTGAGGTCACGGAGAGATTCACTTACCTTGGCAGTGAGAGTTGAGTCTCTGCTTGCTGTGAGCCAGAGGTCAATTAATGTCTGAGTTGGGCCTGTGGAGTCATGGATTCACTGGATCATGGGGTGTGGTGCTGTCGGTACCTGTGCAGGAGGACGATCATCCGAGTCGTCAGGTCCTTGGTGCTTCCATTCCTGCTCTATGGATGTGAGACTTGGACTCTGACCAGGAATCTGAGATGGAGATTTAATTCCTTTGGTTCCCGGTCCCTTTGGAGAATCCTTGGCTATCGCTGGTCGGACTTTGTATCCAACTAGCGGTTGCTGAGAGAGACTCAAATGAGATTTGTTACCTGCATAGTCCGTGAGCATCAGCTGTGGCTGTATGGACATGTGGCTCATTTTCCTGATGCTGATCCTGCTCACCAGATTCTCTCAGCGAGGGAACCTCGTGAGTGGAGGAAGCCAAAGTGTCGACCACATGCCTCATGGTTGCAACAGGTTGATTAGCATCTCAAGGAGATGGGGGTGGGCCAGGCATCTGCCTGGGTGATAGCCAGACGGAGGCTCCTCGAGTACCGGAGGAAATTGGATGCAGCGATGCACTGCTCCAGTGCATGCTCCCATGCCTGACCTGACCTGACCTGACCTTCGCAATGATGTAGTTTCATTGAAATGAACAATGAAGTGTAGAAGACCGAAGAGGTATAAATTGTGGAGTGAAGGAAAGAGCATGAATCAACAGACTTACGAAGATGGTTCCACAGGTGAGAGAAAAGGGAGATTAAAGAATAGAAGTTAACATTGAGGTTGGAGTTTGGAGGGTTCCAAGGTGTTGATGCCTGAAATATCTTGATGGATCTGGAGGGAAGTTAAATGGAAGGATACCCAAGATAGCTGCAGAATCAAGACTAGATACGTACTCTCCTGTCATATAATTCCAATAAAATTACCGTTGTTTGGAATATCTCCTTTCATTTGACAAAAACAGAATCAATTGAATGTTCAGCTTCATAAAGAGGTTGAATTATAATAATTATATTACAATGCTAGTGATGGTAACATGGAAGTGAATGCTGTACTTTGTTAGGGGATCATGTAAAGACTTTATATTTGATGTGTCCAGCAGTGTGAACAGTTAATGGTACATAGAATCAATTGAAATATCTGCATCAATAATTTAATAACCATTTTATTCAATGTCAGAGATGTTTCTTGTATTAGAGAATGTATATGGAGAATATGACCGTTCGGATATATCACTTATCGTGCCTACAGAAAGTCCACACCCTCTTTCAAATTTTTCACCTTTTGTTACCTTGTAACCTGGAACTAAGTTCCATCAAACCAGACTTTCTCCACCTTTATTTACACATCATAACCCACAATTTCCAAGTGAAAAACAAATTCTACAAATTTCAGAAAATTAATTTAAAATACAAAACTACAATATCTTGGTTGGATAAGTGTCCACCCCCCTGAGTTAATACTTGGTGGAAGCACCTTTGACAGCAATTACAGCTGTGAGTCTGTGGGGATAGGTCTCTACCAGATTTGCCTACCTTGATTGGGAAATATTTGCCCATTCTTCTGTACAAAACTGTTCAAATTCAATCGAGTTGTGTGGGGAGCGTTAATGGACCACAATCTTCAAGTCATGCCACAGATTCTCGATTGGATTTAGGTCGGGGCTCTGAATGGGCCACTCAAGGACATTTGTCTTTTTGTTCCTCAGCCACTCCAGTGTAGCTTTGGCTGTGTGCTTTGGGTCATTGCCATGCTGAAAGGTGAGCTTCTGTCCCAATTTCAGCTTTCTTGCAGACAGCAGCAGGTTTTCCTTGAGGATTTTCTGTATTTTGCTCCATCCATTTTCCCTTCCATCCTGACAAGTGCCCTCGTCCTTGCTGATGAAAAACTTCCCCATAACTTGATTCTGCCACCACCATGCTTCACAGTGGGGATGGTGTTATTTGGGTGGTGTGCTGTGTTGGGTTTGCCCCAAATGTAACGTTTTGCCTTTAGGCAAAAAAGTTCCATCTTGGTTTTGTCAGACCACAAAACGTTTTGCCACATGGCTTCAGAATCTTCGGAGTAGTTATTTGCATACCTCAAATGGGATTCAAGGGGGGGGCTTTTGTGAGTAATAGCTTCCTTCTTGCCACCCTATCATACAGGCCATACTTGTGGAGCGATTGGGATTTTGTTGTCACATGCACACAGTGAACAGTCTTTGCCATAAAGGCATGTAGCTCTTTCAAAGTTGCCATTGGCCTCTTGGTGGCCTCTCTGATCAGTCTGCTACTTGCTTGGTCATCTAGTTTGGAGGGACAGCCTGATCTAGGCTGGGTCTTCGTGGCACCATACGCCTTCCATTTGCAAATGATTGTCCTGACTGTGCTTCAAGGAATATTCAAGGCCTTTGAAATATTTTTATACCCATCTCCTGATCTGTGCCTTTCCACACCTTTGTCCGGGAAGTCTTTCTGAAGCTCCTTGGTACTCAAGGTTGAGTCTTTTCTGTGAAATGCACCACCCAGCAGAGTAAACCAAGAGCAACAGCAAATTTTATTCTGAAATAATCAGAATCACTACAATTTATGAAAGGTGGAGGCCAAGTAACTTGGTGTGTGGTTTTGAAGGTGATTGGTTACACCTGAGCTAAGTTACTCTTGCTATTATAAGGGGGGTGGACACTGATCCAACCAAGTTATTCTTGTTTTGTATTTTAAATTAATTTTTGAAATTGGTAGAATTTGTTTGTTTTTCACTTGGAAGTTGTCGGTTACGATGTGTAAATATAGGTGGAACAAGTCTGATTTAATACAATTTAATTCCAGACTATAAGGCAACAAAAGATGAAAATTTTGAAAGAGGGTATAGACTTTCTATAGGCACTGTACATTGATCTGCACATTGATACTGAGAAACACAAATCAGAACATTAAATCGTAGAGAAAGTGAAGGTTAAGATGTGTGTGTGTGTGTGTGTTTCGTCTTTGGCTGCTCCCTTAGGGGTCGCCACAGCGGATCAACCGTTATGATCCGCATACTGATTTGGCACAGGTTTTATGCCGGATGCCCTTCCTGACGCAACCCTGGTCGCTCTTACGACACAGGGTAAGGATTGGGTTTCGCCATGATTCGGGGCTGCTCTACACCCTCTCATAGCGCGGCCCAGTGCAGAGTGCCCGTCCTCAAGCGATCCTCCAACCCAAGCCTCCGAGTAGCCAGATAACAGGCGCACGCCACTACGCCCAGTACATTATATATATATATATATATATATATATATATATATATATTATACACACAACCAGACTCAGATGAATGCTCTAATCTTACACCACCAAGTCTGAAGCTGTTTCTTGACAAGGGTTATACGGGGTGGTTTCCATTGCCTTCCCAGCATTGTTTGTCTATGCTCTATCCTTTTAAATCAAAACCTGTCAAAGGTGGAGAAGCTCCTTGTGAGCCAACGGCCATCCATATGTGGTGCCCACTGCGTCTGCGGACATCTTCCTTCACTTAGTTACCTTCCCGAGGAGGTTGGTGGCAGGATTTGCACTCCGGTCATCGCAAAACACTTCACTCCGCAAAACGCACTGTCGTGTGTGTCGGGTGGTGCTGGGGTGTCGTCCACCAGACGGCGGTCTCCTCAGGTTAACCTGAGGGTCCCTTTGAGCGGGTGCCTGGAATGTCCCATCCTTAAGAGATGGGGATGGGCCAGGCATCTGCATGAGGGATGGCCAGACGGAGCCCCTGGAGTACTGGTGGAAAGTGGACACAGCAGGCACTGTGGCACATCTCCCCATGTATTGTATGTATGATTATATTATATATATATATATATATTATATATATATATTATATAATATATAATATAATATATATTATATATATATAATATATATATATATATAGTGTGTATGTATGTATGCCTGGTGTTGGCTTAATGGCTTGAGTGGTGGGATTAGGATCTGAGAGGCCTGAGTTCAATTCCCACTCAGTTGTTGAATTAACACCAGGTGGGTTTGACTCTGCCTATCATCCTTCCGAGGTCGGCAAAATGAGTGACAGCATGCTGGTATCCTGTGTCGGATTGGCGACCCGTCCAGGGTTGTGTCCAATAGCCAAGGAGACTGCTTAGGGAGCACCAACGTTCTGCACAGAGTATGGTCCCAATGTATGTATGTATGTGTATGTATATGTATGTGTATGTGTGTATGTATATGTATGTATGTGCATGTGTGTGTGTATGTATGTGTGTGTATGTGCATGTGTGTGTATGTATGTGTGTGTATGTGCATGTGTGTATATGTGTGTGTGTATATGTATGTGTATGTATATGTATGTATGTGCATGTGTGTGTGTGTATGTATGTGTATGTATGTGTATGTGTGTATGTGCATGTGTGTGTGTATATGTATGTGTATGTGTGTATGTATGTGTGTATGTATGTGTATGTGTAAGTGTGTGTAGGTATGTGTGTATGTATGTGTAGGTATGTATATGTATGTGTATGTGTATATGTATGTGTATGTGTATATGTATGTGTGTGTATGCATGCTGGTACCTCCACCACTCTACCTCCAAGTAGTATGTGGGTTCGCAGTAAATGGTTGCTGAATAAGGTGACCAACTAACGACTCTCCATCATTAATAGCGAGTGTGATCACGTTAACCAACTGAGAAGACTCACAGCAACACCGACAAGTTTCTTTCCTTGTTTTTAAAGATTGGAATTGATAAAGAACGCGTCCGGAATGATAGTGATCGGCTGTGAAGCGTGAAAGCCAGAGATTGCAGGAAGAGCTGTCTCGCATATCCCATCGCCATAAGATGGCC
>CM068957.1:144620968-144641904 GCA_035128595.1 Eptatretus atami
ATGAACACACACAATTTATCAACACCACCCCAATATATCAACACCACACACAACACATCGCAAATTACCATGTTAACAAACCATTATCAAACGACCACAATTTATGAACACACACCAATTTATCAACACCACACCAACTGTATCAACACCCACCAGTTCATGAACACCCACCGCAAGTTTATCAACACACCAAGTTATCAACACCACACCAATTTAACAAGACCACCACAATTTATGACACACCACATTTATCAACCCACAATTATACACACCCCAACTTACAACCCAATTATCAGACACACGACTATCAACACACACCAATTTATCAACATCAATCAACACACGCAATTTATAAACACATCACAAACAATTTATCAACACCACCCGCAATTTATCAACACCACACCAATTTATCAACACCACACCAATTTATCAACACCACACCATTATCAACACCACCACACTTTCATCAACATCCACACCTAATTTATAACACCAACCAATTATCAACTACACCGCATAGTTATCAACACCACACCAATTATCAACACCACCAATTTATCAATCACCACCCAATTTATCAAACACACCATTTAAACCATTTAATAAACTACACACACACAATTTTATCAACCCCACCCAATTATCACACACCACACTGAAAACAGAAATTATATCAACACCACCCAATTTATCAAACCACACCATTTATACAACACCACCAATTTATCAACACACCAGACAATTATCAACACCACACCAATTAACACCACCACCCCATTTATAACAGACCACACCAATTATCAACACCACACACAATTACAACAAACACACAATTATGCACCACACAACATTTATCACAGCCACCAATGTATCGAACACCACACAATTTATCAACACACCAATTATCACACCACCCAATCAAACACACATTATCAACACACCAAATAACACACCAATTTATCAACACACACCAATTATCAACTCCACACCCAATTATCAACACCACCCAATTTATACACACCTAATTTACACACCACCAATATTATCAACACCACCCAATATATCAAACACGTACACCAATTATCACACACAGACCAATTATCAACACCACCCAATTTATCAACATCACCCAATAATCAACACCACCCAATATATCACACCACCCAATTTACAACACACCATATATCAACACTACACCAATTAATCAACACCACACAAATATCAACACCACCCATTATTACACCACCAATATACAACACCACTCCAAATTTATCACACCACACTATCAACACAGCCAATTATCAACACCACCCCAATTATCACAACACAGATCAACACCAATCATATCAACACCACCCAATATATCGAGCCACACAACAATTTCAACACCATCCCAATATATCAACACCACCTTATCCACAACAAGTATAAACACCAACCAATTATCAAACCAACCTAATTTATCAACCACACACCAATTATTACACACACCAAGAGACACATCCAATTTAATCAACGACACACCCAATTATCAAACACCACAACAATTATCAACACGCTACCCAAATATCAACACCACAACCAATTATCAACACCCCAATATATCAAGCAACCCAATATATAGACACCACCCAATTATCACACCACCCGAATAATATCAATCACTACCCATTTACACACACCCAATCACACCAAATATATCACACACCATTACACCACGCAATATATCAACAACACCATATATATCAACACAGCCATATATAACCCCAAATCAACACCACCCATAATCAACCAATAATCAACACCACCCAATATATCAACACCACCCCATATATACACACCACCCAATATTCAACACCACCCAATATATCAACACCACCCAATTTATCAACACCACCCAATTTCATCAACACTCAGCGCACGATGGAATCAACACCACACATTATTATCAACCACCACCCAATGAGTATAAACCACACACATGAACCACCACAGCCAATGAATCAACACCACGACCAATTATCCACACACACCAATTATTCAACACCGACTCAATGTTATCAACACCACACCAATTTATCAACACCACCAATTATTCAACACCCCTATTATAACACCCACCCAATTTATCAACGCCACACAACTATCAACACCAGCCGCATTTATACACGACCAGCATTCAACACCACCCAATTTATCACCACACTCACAATCCCACCATATAACACCACCAATTTAATCAACACAATACCAATTATCAACACCGACAACACAATTATAAGACAAACACCCAATTTATCAAGACCACCCAATTTAATCAACACCACCCAATTTATCAACACACACGAATTTATCAACACACCCAATATATCAAGACCACACCGAATTTATCAACACCACCCAATAAGTCAACACCACCCCAATTATCACAACTACACCCAATTTATCAAGACTAACACTCATATATCAACACTACACCAATAGTGATAACACACACAAGTTATCAACACTACACACAATTTATCACACCACACACCAATTTTATCACACTACATGCCAATTAGTCAACACACACACAAATATATGCAACACTACACCCAAATTATCAACACCACACCATATTTATACACACAATCAAAACAACCAATTTATCAACACTACATCCAATTATCAACACTAACCAATATATCAACAACACATAATCAACACATTTTATCAACACCATCACAAATTATCAACAACACCAATTTATCAACCACCGACCCAATTATCAACAACTACACCAATTATCAACACGACACCAATATATCAACACTACACATTTATCACACGACACAATATATCAACACATACACCCAATTTATCACACACCACACCAATTTACAACACTACACCAATTTTAAATCAACCACACCAATTTTAACTACACCAATTTATCAACACGACACCATATATCAACAACACCAATTATCAACACACACAACATTTATCAAACACTGACACCAATTTATCAACACACCCAATATGATCAACACCACACAATTATCACACACATTCAACACTACCAATCATCTACTAATTTATCAACACTACACCAATTATCAACACACACCAATATATACACACAGCCATTAACTACACATTAAATCAACACACCCAAAATTATCAACACACATCCATTATCAAACACTCGAATTCAACACTACACCATTATCCACCACCATTATAATCAACTCACACCATTATCACCCCATATATCAACCACACATATAACACACGCAATTTTATCAACACCACAGCCAATTATCAAACTACACAATAATCAACACAAGTTAAAACAAGAAAATGTAAATGTTCTTTTTAAATTTTTGTTTTGTTGTTTTTTTCTAGCTCGTTTTTTGTCGTTTGTATTTTTTATTTTTTTTTCTAGGGAAAGGGAATGGAGCTTGTAAAAAAAACACAATCACCCACACCCCTTACCATACCCCACCCAGCTCTCCGTACCCATGCACACAATCACCCATCAATGCTCAAAACTACTAAAAGTCCAATCAACATCACCAAAACCACTCTACTGCCATAACTTCCAGGTAGCGTACTAATGTAATTAATTTATCCACGTTTCTGCTGTCACTACCTTGTCCACGGAAGACATGTCCATTGCATTCTTACTCTCTGAGTAAAGCCCCCTTGCCTTTAAACCGTGTCTTACTCTCCTCTTCTCTATACTCTCAGGCTATTGCGCCTGTCCATCACATGATACTCTGCTGAATAATAATCTACACTTATTTTATATTTACTTTAATTATCGAAATCATCATCATATCTCTTCATAACTGTCCTCCTTCCAGTGTAAATAAGAAGCCCTTGTCCCTCATCACTCCTCATACTGAGTATTGAGCTTAGTGTACGAGTACGCATTGTGTTTCCTACCTTTCTTTGTAGATTATATAAAAGAACGAATGTCATTTAATTTGTTTTATAATATCTCTCTCTTTAAATTGGTGTGGTGTTGATAAATTGGTGTGGTGTTGATAAATTAGGTGGTGTTGATAAATTGGTGTGGTCTTGATAAATTCGTGTGGTGTTGATAAATTAGGTGGTGTTGATAAATTGGTGTGGTGTTGATAAATTGGTGTGGTCAACGTTGATAAATTGGTGTGGTGTTGATAAATTGGTGTGGTGTTGATAAATTGGTGTTGTGTTGATATATTGTGTGGTGTTGATAAATTGTGTGGTGTTGATATATTGCGTGGAGTTGATAAATTGGTGTAGTGTTGATAAATTGGCTAGTCTTGTTAAATTGGTGTGGTGTTGATATATTGCGTGGAGTTGATAAATTGGTGTGGTGTTGATAAATTGGTGTGGTGTTAATATATTGGTGTGGTGTTGATAAATTGGTGTGGTCTTGATAATTTGGTGTGGTCTTGATAAATTCGTGTGGTGTTACTAAATTGGCTGGTCTTGTTAAATTGTTGTGGTGTTGATAAATTGGGTGGTGTTGATAAATTGGTGTGGTTTGATCAAATGGTGTGGTGTTGATAAATTGGTGTGGTTGGTGTGGTGTTGATATGGTGAGGTGTTGATATATTGGTGGTGTTGATAATTGTGGTGGTGTGAATAAATTGGTGTGGTGTTGATGAATTGGTGTGGTGTTGATATATTGCGTGTGTTTGATGAATTGGTGGGGTTGATATATTTGTGTTTGATAATTGGTGGGTCTTGAATAATTTGGTGTGGTGTGATAAATTGGTGTGGTGTTAATAAATTGGCTGGTCTTGTTAAATTGTTGTGGTGTTGATAATTGGGTGGTGTTGATAAATTAGTGTGGTGTTAAATTGGTGTGGTGTTGATAAATTGGTGTGTGTTGATAAATTGGTGGGTGATAAATTGGGTGGTGTTGATAAATTGGTTGGTGTTGATAATTTGGTGTGGTGTTGATAAATTGGTGTGGTGTTGATAAATTGGGTGGTGATGATAAATTGGGTGTTGTTGATATATTGGTGTGGTGTTGATAAATTGGGTGGTGTTGATAAATTGGTGTGGTGTTAATAAATTGGCTGGTCTTGTTAAATTGTTGTGGTGTTGATAAATTGGGTGGTGTTGATAAATTGAAATTGGGGTGGTGTTGATAAATTGGTGTGGTGTTATAAAATTTGGCTGGTCTTGTTAAATTGTTGTGCTGTTGATAAATTGGTGTGGTGTTGATAAATTGGGTGGTGTTGAATAAATTGGTGGTGTTGATAAATTGGTGTGGTGTTGATAAATTGGGTGGTGTTGATATATGGGTGGTGTTGATAAATGGGGGTGTTGGTAAATTGGTGTGGTGTTGATAAATTGGGTGGTGTTGGATATATTGGTTGTTAGAATTTTGGTTGATATGTTGGTGGGTTGAAATTGTGGTCTTGATTAGAGGTTGGGTGGTCTGTTGAAATTGTGTGAGTGGAATAGTTGGTTGGTGATAAATTGGTGTGGTGTTGGTAAATTGGTGTGGTGTTCATAAATGTGTGTGTTGATAATTGGGTAGTGTTGATAAATTGGTGTGGTGTTGATAAATTGGTGTGGTGTTGATAATTGGTTGGAATTGATAAATTGTTGTGGTGTTAGAAATTGTTGTGTGTGTTGATAAATTGGTGTGGTATTGATAAATTGTTGTGTGATAATTGGGTGGTGTGATAAATTGGTGTGGTGTTGATAAGTTTGGTGTGGTCTTGATAAATTGGGTGGTCTTGTTAAAATGGTCTGGTGTTGATAAATTGGTGTGGTGTTGATAAATTGGGTGGTGTTGATAAATTGGTGTGGTGTTGATAAATTGGGTGGTGTTGATAAATTGGTGTGGTGTTGATAAGTTGGTGTGGTCTTGATAAATTGGTGTGGTGTTGATAAATTGGTGTGGTGTTTGATAAATTGGTGTGGTCTTGATAAATGGTGTATTGTTGATAAGTTGGTGTGGTCTTGATAAATTGGTGTGGTGTTGATAAATTGGTGTGGTCTTGATAATTGGCGTGGTCTTGATAAATTGGTGTGGTGTTGATAAGTTGGTGTGGTCTTGATAATTGGTGTGGTGTGATAAATTGGTGTGATGTTGATATATTGGTGTTGTGTTGATAAATTGGTGGTGTTGATAAATTGGTGTGTGTTGATAATGGTGTGGTGTTGATAATTGGGGTGGTGTTGATAAACTGGTGTGTGTTGATAAATTGGAGTGGTGTTGATAAGTTGGTGTGGTCTTGATAAATTAGCTGTGTTAAATGTTGTGGTGTGATAATGGTTGTTGTTTGGTTTGTGTTTAATATAATTGGCTAGTCTTGTAAATTTGTTGTTGGTTGTGTGTTTATTATTGTGTTGGTTGTGTTTGATAATTTGTTGTTTTAATTGTGTGTTGTTGGTATTATTTTTTGTTTGTTGTTGTTTTTTGTGTTATATATTGTGTGTGGTCTTGATGTTGTGTGTTCTGATAATTTTGGTGTGTATTGTGTGTGTCTGTAATGGGTGGGTTTGATATATGTGGTGTGGTCTTGATAATTGGTTGTTTGTATTTGTTGTGTTATAATGTGTGGTGTGTATAATTGTGTGGTGTGTATAATTTTGGTTGTGTGATAAATTGGTGGTGTTGATAAATTGGTGTGGTGTGATAAATTGGTGTGGTGTTGATAAATGGGGTGGTGTTGATTAATTAGTGTGGTGTTTATAAATTGGTTGTGTTGATAAATTAGTGTGGTGTTGATAAATTAGTTGGTGTTGATAAATTGGTGTGGTGTTGATAAATTGGTGTGGTGTTGATAAATTGGTTGGTGGTTTGATAATATTGGTTGGTGTTGATAAATTGGTGTGGTGTGATAAATTGGTTGTGTTATAAATTGGTGTGGTGTTGATAAATTGGTGTGGTGTTGAAAATTGGTTGTGTTAATAAATTGTTGTGGTGTTTGATAAATTGGTGTGGTGTTGATAAATTGGTGTGTGTTGATAAATTGTTTTTGTGTTGATAAATTGGTGTGGTGTGATAAATTGGTGTGGTGTTGATAAATTGTGTGGTGTGATAAATTGGTGTGGGTTGATAAATTGGTGTGGTGTGATAAATTGGTGTGGTGTTGATAAATTGGTTGGGTGTTGATAAAATTGGTGTGGTGTTGATAAATTGGTGGGGTGTTGATAAATTGGTGGTGTTGATAAATGGTGTGGTGTTGATAAATGGGTGGTGTTAATAAATTGGCTGGTCTTGTTAAATTGTTGGGGTGTTGATAATTGGTGTGGTGTTGATAAATTGGTGTGGTGTTGATAAATTGGGTGGTGTTGATAAATTGGTGTGGTGTTGATAAATTGGTGTGGTGTTGATAAATTAGGTGTGTTGATAAATTGGTGTGGTGTGATAAATTGGTGTGGTCTTGATAAGTTGGGTGTGGTTGTTGTAAATTGGTGTGGTGTGATTAAATTGGGTGGTTTGATAAAATTGGTGTGGTGTTGATAAATTGGGTGGTGTTGATAAATTGGTGTTGTGTTGATAAGTTGGTGTGGTGTTGATAAATTGGTGTGGTGTTGATAAATTGGTGTGGTGTTAATAAATTGGCTGGTCTTGTTAAATTGTTGTGTTGATAAATTGGTGTGGTGTTGATAAATTGGGTGGTGTTGATAAATTGGCTGGTCTTGTTAAATTGTTGTGGTGTTGATAAATTTGGTGGTGTTGATAAATTGGTGTGGTGTTAATAAATTGGCTGGTCTTGTTAAATCGTTGTGGTGTTGATAAATTGTTGTGGTGTTGATAAATTTGGTGGTGTTCATAAGTTGGTGTGGTGTTGATAACTTGGTGTGGTCTTGATAACTTGGTGTGGTCTTGATAACTTGGTGTGGTCTTGATAAATTGGGTGGTCTTAATGTGAGGCAGGCATTGTGGGCCGAATGGCCTCCACCTGCATCTAATTTCCTGGTGTGTTTCCTTGTACAACAAAGAAAGGAAATATGGATGTATGGTTAGAGGCAGAGGGATGAGACCAAAGGAACAATAAATGTAAATTGACAAAGAGATGCAGGTAGTTTCAAAATGCAATTGACAGGAGTCTCGTAAAATGCTCAGCATTTGAGAATTCTACATTTACCGTAAAAAGGAAGTTTCTAGAAATGTCTTCTTAACAACAAAAACTATCCATTCCACAGAATGACTCATAAATGATGCACTATAATGAAGAGTAGAATGAAACGATCACGTGTTCGGTAAAACATTATTGTGAATTGAAATGGGATCTTGATGCCTTCATCCGCCAAGTGTTCCAATGTTATCGGAGAATCGGGACTTGCCGGATATATTAATGATATTCATAGCACAACACGAATTGCACCTTTGCATCTCCAAAGCAGGTTTACAATGAAGTTTCACTCTGTGAGCATTTTCATTTACCTACACCGCTTATACTTCAAGGAGAACTAATGAATTAAAATAATTTGTTTACGGAGTATTTTATATTGTGAAAAATCGAAACGAATAGTTTGATTAGTTCATTTTATCCAGAAATTAGAGGTGCGCGTAAATTCTATATTATAATGTGCACTGGATGTACCTCTTTCACATGGTGTTGCCACTTCAGTGAGCATTTTACAAACACAATGCTCTGGATTCATATTTTCTGCGAAAATATGAACGGAAGCACAATATCGTTGGCAAGGCTCGGATGTTTTGGGGAAATCCTCGGAAGTTTTCTTTGTAAGGTTTCCATTTTGCCCCTTCTGGTGCTGCTTTGTTGGTCCGATTAAACGTGATTCAGGGCTGACCCTCGAGCCTTGAAATCTATTCACATGTTTGGAAGGGATGGGTTGCTGTGAAAACACTCATTAAATAACACTGTAATAAGTATTATGTTTTATTACTGTTTACGCTATATCACCAAAAGGATATCAGGACAACCAACCCAAGGTTGTGTATATATATATATATATATGTCATACTTGATGACGATATATATATATTGCAACATGTCAAGGAGATGGGGATGGGCCACACATCTGCCTGGGGGATGGCCAGACGGAGGCTCCCGTAGTACCGGCGGAAAGTGTGGACGCAGCGACGCGCTTTTCCGGCACATGCTCTCATACCTGACCTGATCTGTGTATGATAAAAAAAAACATTCAAGATGTGGATGCTGGGTGTTTCCTTATTGAGAGTGTGACTATGCCACGAATCTGATTTGCTTTTTGCCATCGACACAAGGATATATATACTTCACTTGAATGGAGAACACAAGGATAAAAATAGAAAACAAAGAAAAACAACAACTGATTGTTCTGAGCCAGTTGGCAGGTCTACTTATTCTCTGATAAATGAATAAATCACTTGAATATGTCACATGATCTGAGCTTTCAACTTGAAAAGCTCTAAATAGTCCTTAAGAACATATCACCCTTCAAACCACATCGATCAGGAATAATGGCTCCACACTGGGCAGCAAGCAAATCATGACTTCAGCATGGCTCTTCACACCACTCAAGGAAGAAAAATAACAAAAGTGCTCTTGGGATGAAAAATTTCGTTGAACAGAAAAATATGAAGCAAAACAAAGTCCTCGCTTAGTGTAGAGTATTGTGGCACTTGAACTGTGCATGTGTAATGCATGTATAACAATGGCTCTCATATTATTTAATTAGCAAACAGCATGCCAATCAACAGGTATATCTTACTGTATTAGAAACCCCAGGTGCCTCGGCAGTGATGATGGTCAATCACAGAAAGAGATTGTTCAACATCCAGGGACAAGTAGATAACTGCTGAATCATTGCACGCTCTTACAGCTGGGATTAAACTTGTGCATGTTAACCGTTTTATGAAAAAATATACACTGCTTCAGTTTTCCTAACAGTAAATTACATTTGATCTAGTTCTAAAGCTACTGAGACCCAAAAGAGGAGGAGGAATCCCTGAACCAGCACTACCAATGCTGCGTACAGTGATGAATTAATAATAACTTTGATGACAACAAGAAGGGCACTCCGTAGAGCACATACCTCCATCAGGCTGATTCATTTACGTTTTGTATCCCACTGATAGGCCGGATCTGGATTCGTACCTGAACTTAAATCGAATTGGCTTGTTCTCATCACCGACCCAACTCATCCACCAAGTTTCGTCCGAATCCGTCAATAGCTTTTTGAAATTTTGTGCTCTCTATCGTTTTATCCCCATCATTCAATGGTGAAGAATCATTTAAAAAAGATTATCGGATCCGGATTCGAATCATCATCAAAATCAAATCAATTATTCCTTGTTACATACCCAACGTGCCCATCAAGTTTCCTCCAAATCCGTTCACAACGTTTTGAGATAACCTGCTATGTTTATCGTTTTTGGCCCAATATCTCAATGGTGAAAAATCATTAAAGAAAATTTCTAATCCAGTTGCGGATCTGGATCTTCACCAAAATCTAATCAGTTTGTCCATGTCACATACCCAAGCTCTCCAAGGAATTTCGTCCGAATCCGTCTACAACTTTTTGAAATGTTTTTTCCCAAACAAACAAACAAACAAACACACAGACAGACAGGAGTGAAAACATAACCTCCATCCACCTTCGGTGGTGGAGGTAAAAATGCATTTGCAAAAATAGTAGTTGTAGTTGGAAATATCTATGTTCAACAATGAGGGAACCACCCAGTAGTATGATTGTCCGTCAGGCAATGCTCAGGTCCGACGTTCTGAGCGGTCTTCGTGTAGGACCATGATGGTATGTACCAGATGTCTCCATCTTGGGAGGTACTCAGCATATGGCACAGAAAACCACTTGGTGATCAAAATGTCAGACCTGAACCCTGCCTGTTGGGCCACCATTCACCTTGGTGGTTCCTTGATTTTTGAAATGGATACAGTATATAAATCTTCCCTTCTTCATACATAATCACAGAGGAGTCAAGTCCTTGGAATTACTTTAATCCATACATACCAAAGCAGCTTTCCAATTTCTATGATGGACTATTTACTCATTTAGCCAACACGATGAATGTGGTCATCGATTCAAAGAAAGGACACCGGTAATTGCTCCGCTCGAGTATGATTTGTGATGGTAGATTGAAAATATGAACAAAAGAAACTGCCTCCCTGTTTATAGATGAGGAGTCTGTGAACGACACGGTAATGACATTTTGATGTCTATTTCTTGTAACGTGCTCTGAATTCAAGAGAAGATTAATAAGCCATTTTGTACTTGTGTATTACCCATGAGAAAAAGGTACACCGGTTGCATCTGCAGTAGGCTCAGGCACAAGAGTCCGGGCAATTGAATAGAGTGCAGAGCGATGAGGGAATACGGTCGGCATCAATTTATTATGGTATACATCGCTTTGTACTTTGTAGCTCAAAATCAAACCACACCAAAGACATCGATGTAGTATTGAAGGAACTGCAGCTGTGTGGGTACTGGTTCTGCTCTGTTCTTGCGTATGGCAGCTTAGTTGCCGGGTAGCTCTCATTTCTTTGAAGCACGGCTATTCCGCTGATGCTGTGTCCCTCTGTCAGTACACTGGTACTCATTTTATTGACCTCAGAAGGATGAAAGGCTGAGTCGACCCCACCTGATGTTAATTCAGCAGCCAATGGGGCTCAAACTCAGGACCCTAAGATCCTAAGCAAGCCACCCTAACTGCTAAGCCAACACCAGGCGTGGGTACCGGTCATACCACCTTGTTTCTGTGTCAATGGTCAATATCACGACTACAGTTGATCACCACGTCAATGTCTGCTGCTGCCCCTTCTCAACAACTGACTTTTAAATCTGATGGTCGTGTTTAGAAACAATGTCGTTTTGATCTTTTATTTTCTTGTATTGATGTCCTTCCTCCATCAGTGTGTGACAAGTGGGATTGAAGCAAAATCGATGTGATCCATGAGACTTAGCATTGCACAGGGTTTCCATTCTACACCGAGGAGCTGGTGTTCAAACTTCCAAGAGCCAAACAAATTAAAATGCAACCATTCCAACCAGAGTGTATAAAATCTGAAGCGACTCATTTCCCTTTACTCCAAAGTTATTCTTAACTTTGAAATTGATCTCTTCCCATCACAATCCAGTCGGATCAAACCTCTTGATAACGGCGTTATCCTATCAGGATGGTGGACATCTCAAAGTTACCTTTGACAGGGTTTATTCCACTGTGGCAATGCACTGTGATTGAAAACCATCCAAGCCTGTCTTCTGGGAAGCTCAGCAGACCACCGCAACCCGACCTAATACTACCTGCACAGTCGGCACCGCGCGGTATCTTCACAATATCTCGAGAACCATGTTTGATGGCCTGAATTTTCAGATGTCAGTCTGCTTTAAAAAGATGGCAATCCTTAATAATGGCCTATGTAAAGTGATTTACTTGCAGTTCAAATGCCAAGGATCTAAGGAAGAAAATTTGATCAGCCTTGAGCTTGTTGATCTTATCTTCAGCAACAAATCTGTGCTGAGAAAGAAAAGGTGGAAATGTTACCTCTTTAGAGGAAAGAGAGTAAGTTGTGGAAATGGATTGGCTTTCTTGCGCTGCTTCATTATGACGCACCATCACTTCTTCTTGAATCATGGTGTCTGCAAGCATTCCCTCGAGTGCCACATCTCCAGCCCTCATTCTCCGCGGTTTGAGCTTTGAAGGGTTCAGGGCATGATTATCATTGGGCTTGTGGTGGTAGCACCATCTGTCTCAATTTCCCCGTCTGTGCAAAAACTGCTTCTTTTTCTGGCACCCATGCATGCTGCCTGTGGCGATAGCAAAGGGAAAAGCGGTGGCCTCTTGGATCGTGTGGTCCTGTGGATGATCGCAAAACGAGTGTGAAACTTGGGAGGGGGGATGTGTGTAAGAAATGTAATAGCTCGGTCGGGAGTGTGATTACCATTGAGGGAAATGCCAGCATCCACGAAGATTCCAACCAGCAATGGCCTTCACGATGACAAGTATTCCATCCCTTCACCATGAGTCGTGCTGTCTGGGTTCAATCCTCGATGACTGATGAAATATAATTCTGTCGCAGTGCCAGCAGGTCTTGTTTGATCTTGAAAGATGCTATACTTTGGTTGGGGGAAGTGAAGCCAGCTGTCCCATATGCAATTAGGTTGTGCACCTTTTAAAGAGGGTAGGTCGTTGCGTGTCACTCTAGCAGGGAAATATTGTCCCAGTATTTAGTTTTATCAGGCAACTGAGTTAAAATGGCCGATGGAGGGAGTGGGAGAGGGGGGAATGCAGGCTGAGTAACCTGGGGGGGGGGGGGGGATGAAGTTGGATGGAGGATGAGTACCGGGTGTTGGGATGGAGGCTGAGTGGTGCGTGGGATGGAGGCTGAGTACCGGGTGGGGGGGTGGTGGGAGTACCGGCTGGGGAGGGGGAGGTGGATGGAGGCTGGGTACCACGTGGGGGTGGTTGGGGGTGGGATGGAGGCTGAGTACCGGTGGGGAGGGGGGGAGTGGGATGGAGGCCCAGTGCCGGTGGGATGGAGGCTGAGTACCGGGTGGGGTGGGGGTGGTGGGATGGAGGCTGAGTACCAGGTGGGGGTGTGGTGGGATGGAGCTGAGTAGCGGGTGGGGAGGGGGGGGGTGTGATGGAGGCCGAGTGCCAGGTGGGATGGAGGCTGAGTACCGTATTGGGGGGGGGAGGTGGGATGGAAGCTGAGTGCCGGTGGAATGGAGGCTGAGTGCCGGGTGGGATGGAGGCTGATGTGCCGGGTGGGATGGAGGCTGAGTGTCAGGTGGGATGAAGGCTGAGTGCCGGGTGGGATGGAGGTTGAGTGCGGGTGGGATGGAGGCTGAGTGCCGGGTGAGATGGAGGCTGAGTGCCGGGTGGGATGGAGCCTGAGTGCCGGGTGCGGATGGAGGCTGAGTACCGGGTGGGGGGTGGGGTGGTGGAATGGAGGCTGAGTACCAGGTGGGGGATGTGGTGGATGGAGGCTGAGTAGCGGGTGGGGAGGGGGGGGGGGTGTGATGGAGGCCAGTGCCAGGTGGGGATGGAGGCTGAGTACCGTATTGGGGGGGGAGGTGGATGGAAGCTGAGTGCCGGTGGAATGGAGGCTGAGTGCCGGGTGGGATGGAGGCTGAGTGCCGGGTGGGATGGAGGCTGAGTGCTCAGGTGGGATGAAGGCTGAGTGCCGGGTGGGATGGAGGTTGAGTGGCGACGGGTGGGATGGAGGCTGAGTGCCAGGGTGAGATGGAGGCTGAGTGCGGGTGGGATGGAGGCTGAGTGCCGGGTGGATGGGCTGAGTGCCGGGTGGGATGGAGGCTGAGTGCCGGGTGGGATGGAGGGCTGAGTGTCGGGTGAGATGGAAGGCTGATGCCGGGTGGGATGAAGGCTGAGTGCCGGGTGGGGATGAGGCTGAGTGCCGGGTTGGATGGAGGCTGAGTGCCGGTGAGATGGAGGCTGAGTGCCGGGTGATGGAGGCTGAGTGCCGGGTGGATGGAGGTGAGTGCCGGGTGGGGATGGAGGCTGAGTGCCGGGTGGTGATGGAGGGCTGAGTGCCGGGTGGGATGAGGCTGAGTGTCAGGTGGGATGAAGGCTGAGTGCCGGATGGGGATGGACGGTTTGAGTGCCGGGATGGATGGAGGCTGAGTGCCGGTGAGATGGAGGCTGAGTGCCGGGTGGGATGGAGCTGAGTGCCGGTGGGATGGAGGCTGAGTGCCGGGTGGGATGGAGGCTGAGTGTCGGGTGGGATGAAGGCTGAGTGCCGGGTGGGATGAAGGCTGAGTGCCGGGTGGAGGAGCTGAGTGCCGGGTGGATGAGGCTGAGTGCCGGGAGATGGAGGCTGAGTGCCGGGGTGGGAATGGAGGCTGAGTGCCGGTGGGATGGAGGCTGGAGTTGTCGGTGGGATGGAGGCTGAGTGCCAGGGGTGGGATGGAGGCTGAGTGCCGGGTGGGATGGAGGCTGAGTGCCGGGTGGATGGAGGCTGAGTGCCGGGTGGGATGAGGACTAGGTGCCAGGGTGGGATGGAGGCTGAGTGCCGGGTGGGATGGAGGCTGAGTGCCGGGTGGGATGGAGGCTGAGTGCCGGGTGGGATGGAGGCTGAGTGCCGGGTGGATGGAGGCTGAGTGCCGGGGGATGATGGAGGCTGAGTGCGGGTGGGATGGAGGCTGAGTGCCGGTGAGATGGAGGCGTGAGTGCCGGGTGCGATGGAGGCTGAGTGCGGGTGGGATGGAGCTGAGTGCCGGTGGGATGGAGGCTGAGTGCCGGGTGGGGATGGAGGCTGAAGTGCCGGGTGAGGAGATGGAGGCTGAGTGCCAGGGTGGGATGGAGGCTGATGCAGGGTGGGATGGAGGCTGAGTGCCGGGTGGATGGAGGCTGATGCGCTGGGATGGAGCTGAGTGCCGGTGGATGGAGGCTGAGTACCGGGTGGCGATGGGAGGCTGAGTGCCGGGTGGAGAACTGGAGGCTGAGTGCCGGGTGGGATGGAGGCTGAGTGCCGGGTGGGATGGAGGCTGAGTGTCGGCTGGGATGTGCATATGGCACAGAATTCATGGGCAAAACGACCCTTCCGATGGATGTTGTAATTTCCTTGCGTTTGGAATGTAATTTGTTGAATTGTAAATTATTTGCTAAAATAGTGTTTGTTTTTTGGTTTTGTTGTTGGTCACTTTTCAAAACACGACTTCCATTCTTCCTCTTGTATCTTTTTTTCATTTAAATTTGTTCTTGTCTTTCTTATCCGACATCATTTTATTCATTAGCTGTTCCTTTTCATTACCAGATGACACATGCTCTATTATGTTAAACTGCAGTGTGGATGACAGCACTTAAATGTTGTTTCATGTTTATTTTTTGCTTCAACAAATCATCAGAATAAGAAAACCTATACATGTGGGATTTTCACCTTGACCTTGAGGGAAGGATTGCATTCGGTTAACTATGTGTCCCATCTATTAATCAGGTGCCCCATCTGATAACCAGGTGTCCTGTTTGTTAACTATGTGTCCCGTTTGTTAACTATGTGTCCCATCTGTTAACTACATGTCGTGTCTGTCAACTACATGTCCCGTCTGTTAACGACATGTTGTGTCTGTTAACAAGGTGTCCCGTCGGTTAACTAGATGTCACATTTGTTATCTAGGTGTCTTGTATGTTAACTGGTGTTCCCTCTGTTAGTTAGGTGCCCCGTCTTTAAGTGAGGGGTCCCGTTTATTGACTAAGTGTCCCGTTTATTAACTAGTTGTCCCATCTCTGAACTAGGTGTTACGTCTGTTAATTACGTGTGCAGTTTGTTAGCTAGGTGTCCCGTCTGTTATCTAGGTGTCCCGTATGTTTACTAGCTTCCCATCTGTTAACTAGGTGTCCTGTTTAGCATATCATCCAATATCCATACACATTTTCTGACACGTTGGTCCAAATTCAATGTTGATACTTTCCGCAAGACACCTATTTGCACTGGACTACCATAGAAAAAGCATACCTTCCTCAATGTCGTACGAATGGGACTGCAACTACTGTACCTTGTGACCTTAGGGTTGATGGTATCAATGTCATCGGTAGTGGATTCTCTTTTGTGAGCTCGTTTAAGTTTCGTACTGTCGTATTATTGTACTTGTAACTTTTGAGCCACTTAGCTTTATTCACTTTGAGGAGTTCTATCAAAGATTTATTTTCAGCTTACTTAAATATAACCACTGGTGCTGGCTTGAAACCCAGATGATGAAAACATTGAATGTTTTTCACGAAACTGTCATATCCAGCACCTACCTCTGTACATTTTGTGTCAACTGGACCACTAAATATTTTCATTCGTAGTTCGTTGGCATACAATAGACTTCTCAATTAAGCACGTCCAATTCTTCAGAAGGGTTGTGTCCTTCCATGACTCAAATGTTGCTCATCTGTGACTGAGGAGTACCAACAGCCACATGATCATTCCTGCTCCATGGCTGGCATGTCTGAAAATAGAAATACCCAGTTAGATACATTTCTTATGAGACCTGTGTACATATAAGGGGCCACACAGATCAACGGCATACACACCACACATCAAAAATGCCAACCTCGTTATGCAAATCCATAGCTTCTATGAGGCTCCTTATGTTATGGTGGCCATTTTTAAAATGGCGGACAACTTGGATTTCTTTCAAATGGCAATTTATCAAAGTCCATTCAGCTAACGAAGCTCCACGATTTCAGAAAATTCCAATCTTGTAACACATAATACACAGTTTATACAGCATTTTTCAGGGAACTCTATAAAATGGTGGCCATCTTGGAATTTTTTTTTCTTTTCAAATTGCCCTTTATCTACTTTTATTGAGCAAGGAAAGTCTATAATTTCTGAAAATTTCATACTTGTTCCCAAAAGTGCACATTTCATTCACCATTTTTCCAAACTATAAAGGGGATTGCAAGAGTGGATGCTCAGTGCTCACCATCCTCCACTCCGTCCATTCCCCTTTCTCTCTTGTGAATGAAATAATATCCCAAAGTTGGTCCTGTCTAACTCTTTCCTCCAATATTTCGAGATCACAACCCACCACAATGTCATGCTGTCTATACCATGCCTGCTAATCTTCACTTCCACTCTCACTCATTCTTCACTTCCACTCTCACTCGCTCTTCACTTACACTTTGACACTCTTCTCTCCTTTCTACCCATTAATCTCATGATTTCCCTTTTGTTGTTTGTGTGTTTGTGCCTTGTATGAATGTACCCCTCCACCATGGTATGTTTTTAGCTGCCCTTCGTTGTCTGGCTCTTCCATGAACCTTGACAAACGAGGTGTACAAAAGCACATTTTAATGCTCCATTATTTTCGCACTAAAGGAACAATCAAACTCTTTCTTCTACATTACATAAAGCTACACCCAATGTCTGATTGGTGTCAAAAGGCATAAATGGAGAGACAAAAATGAACAAATGGCTCGTTATTAAGATCATCAGATTGAGTGAAAATATCTTTGCAAAACCAAGTGCCATCACGAGGTAGTTGGAAAGAAACAATCACAATGGTGTGACTCGTCACAATAACCTTGCAGTATAACAAATGTATTTTTGTGTATATTGACGATGTCTGGCTGTATTGAGATACAAAGAAGAATCATAAGGAGTGAAAAGTTTGAAGGTTATTGTGTGATGTGGAGTCAGGAGATTTGAAGAGAAAAGGGCAACTATGCCCATCGGGAATGTCAAGGCCTAATGGTCATTGAAGTTTTTATTACTTAGTTCATCACTTCGTTATTATAATGTCTGGGTATTTGGCTGCTTCGGAACACAAAAACACTGAAACAAAGGTACCACTACACCTATGTATATTTGCAAAAAAAATAAAGTTCTTGAAATATTATATAACTCGCAAATACCACCATTGCTTCGCTGATGGGGATACTAATGGGGGAGAGGGGAAGAGAGACAGGTGGGGGGAAGTGAAGAGGTGGAGGGGAAAAGAGAGAGGAGGGTGTGAGAGTCTGAGGAGGGGTGGGGGTGTGAGGAGGGGTTGTGGAAGGGAATACAGTGTGAAGTGAGAGGAAGGGAGGGCAGACATGCGTTGGAGTGTTAATTACGATTCATACTCTTTCAACAAAATGATTCTGCATAGAACAGTGAAGATGGAAACAAAATAATGTGTAAAATCCATTTTCTGTCAGTCATACTTAAAACACGGCACGGAGACAAACACCACCTGGACACATCCAGAGAAAACAACCTGCCGGACGCATCCAGAGCCAAGCCGTCTGTACACAAACACTGCTCGGACACATCCGAAGACAAGCTCCAATCCGGACATGCCAGGAGACAAACTCCTGTCCGGACACGTCCAGAGACAAACTCCCGTCCTGACATTAAATACCGCCTGGATAGGTTCAGAGACAAACACCGCCCGGACGCATCTGGAGCCAAGCTGTCCAGAGACAAACTCCTGTCTGAACACGTCCGGAGAGAAATACCGTCCAGACATAACCACCGTCCGCATATGTCCAGAGGAAAGAAAGAGGAGAGAGAGAGATGAGAGAGCCGAGAGAGAGAGAGAGAGGAGAATGCAGAGATGAGAGAGAGCAGGCTGTGGGAGGAGGGTGCTGCATTGTATTGGGAAGGGGGTAGAGCAAGGATTGGACAAAAAGAGAGGGGTGTGGCTAGGGGAGTTAGTAGAGATATGTTATTCTTTATGAATAACACACACACACATATTATTGCTTGGCTGATATCGACAATTTTTTGGGGAATCGGCAGATTGGTGTCAGTGTGATTACCGACTTCAGTGCATACTGTATACAACCCAAAAACCATGAGTAGCTTTCACCGAAAAACAACGTTACATTTTATAGACGTTTCAGGGATATGTTCACAAACATTAATCTTTACAAACAGCTGCGTGTGATGGGTGGAAAAAAAATTTGGCTCGGTAATTTAGAAAACATCTTAATATGGCAAACCGCTCAGGAATCGGGGGTTATTTCACAACAACTCACTCAGAATGATGGAGCAGGAACCACTCACTCAGGATGATTGAACAGGAACCACTCGCTCAGGATGACGGAGCACGAACCATTCGTTCAGGATGATGGAGGACGAACCACTCGCTCAGGATGATGGAGCACGAACCACTTGCTCAGGATGATGGAGCACGAACCACTCGCTCTGAATGACATGATGTGGCAAAAGCATCTGCAGTGAGTGAACGATTCGCTCAAAATGATGTAGCACGGTACTGCTATCGAGGAAAGGGTGCTCGGCAAGTGGCTTAATCACTCAAGTAAGTGCTCCAATTAAATGGTTGATACGTAACAGCTGGCCGGACTGTGGCTGTATATGATATTGGATCCCTTTAACTTTAAAGCCGGTCTTCAACTCGCACACAGCAGTTAAAAAAAAAATGAATTCGTTCAAATAATGACTTTATCCACAAAAGAGTTGTTGTTTAATTTAGAGCAACCCTGGAGACATCACGAAGTTTAATCACCCGTGAAATAAACATTGCAGATAATCCACCACATTGTCTGCTCACCTGTGCATGCGTCACGTGGTACATCGTTTGCGGTCCGCACAAACGTTATAACTTTATTTTAAAACATCCGTTTTTCACCAGATTTGCTTTGATTCCTTGTAGAGCACCTTGCAAAACATCTGAAAATATAGACACAGATCTAGCAAACGCTATGGATAGGAACTCCCTCTGGGGGACAGGGCACGAGGTCTAGCAATGAATGTATTATATCATACAGCTCAATGAAGCTGGTTAATTTTGTCACATTCCTAAATTTTTTGTTCACTCAATTTAATTCTCCAAACAGAAGAAAAAGATAAGTTTAATGCTTTGGAAATTTCACATTTTCTTGTGTATATATTGAGAAGGAGGGAACATAGCTGCTTTTGAGCTTTGTGAGTATTTTTGAAGTTCAAATTTAGTGTTTTTTGGCGGGGTTATTTTACCAGGCATGAGGACCTGAGTACCAGTTATGTGATCTCCTGGTTATTGGCCTTTCTGATGGTTTGAATTTGGTAATTTGTGGAAATCTTGGATGAATGAAAACAGTCCGAATCAAATCAAATACTGCCATTTAACAATCTCAAAAGTACTGATAAATATCACCAAGACGTGGAAGAGCGAATTGTAAATCGCAGTTCGATCGATTCGTGGTGATGGCAATATGGTCGATGTGATCAGAAGTGAAGTGATGCTGCATGCAAAATCCTGGAGGACGTCGACGTGACCTTTGATGAGGGAAAGCTCATGACGTCACACAACCAAATGACGAAGTCGACACTAGACTCGAGTGATACCTTGCATATCGACCACAGGTCATTGCAGGTCCATCAGCCTGTGTGTCAATCCTTGTGAGTGGAATGGAAGTGAAACATTGCGTTTTTAAAATTGATCGTACTTTGCATCCAATACGGGTTTTGACCACACAAAGACGGGTCTGCGGGTTTTCGGAAACAAAACAGGTCAAAACCGTGAAATCTGGGTCACTTGCCATCGATGGTGGGTGTGGGTTAGTCGGGGTGATGGTGGATCCGGAG
>CM068957.1:144641914-144662510 GCA_035128595.1 Eptatretus atami
GTAGATGGTGCTGGAGATGATGATGGGGGAGGTCGGCAAATATATTTTGTGCTCTTATTGAATATATACTGTCATATTAGACGTCAGAATAAATAAAAAAGGAGCTGAGCCCAAATTTGATTTATTTTAAATTATCAGTTAGAGCTGGAAGGCATAGACAACACTATCAACAACTGCATTGGAAAGTCGAATTGTGAGCCGTACACAGCAGACGTGCCCCCAATACATTGCTTCCCTTGGACTTCCAGCTGGAATTTTACGTCACACATTTTATTTTACCCAAATCTCGAACTCGATTAATCAAGTGAAAGTACCCCAAAAAACGCTGAGGAAAACAGCAAGTCACAAATGTGTTTCTTAGGTTAGCTCTCTAAATATAAACAACATGATGGGATTTGTTAAAGAAAATTTTAAGAAGAAAAGGTTTGGTCACAAATATACAAACATAACCATATACGTTTGTTCCAATCTAATATATATATAATATATATATATATATAATTATATATATATATATATAATAATATTAAGATATATATTATATATTACATATAAATAATACTATTATTAATGAGAAATATATATTTAATATTACATATATATATATATATACATATATTAAAATATGTAGAAAATATATTATATATTACAATATTAAATTTTTATATTATATTAATTTTTATTATATAATATATATGTATATAATATATTTATATTTATGTATAATATATTTATTAATATATATATATTAAATATATATTTTTATATATATGTATATATACATTATATATATATATATCATATACGGGCGTAGTGGCGTGCGCCTGTAATCGGCTACTCGGAGGCTTGGGTTGGAGACGCGCTTGAGGATGGAGCTCTGCACTGGCCACGCTATGAGGGGCAGCCCGAATCATGGCGAAACCCAATCCTTATCCCTGTGTCGTAAAAGGCGACCAGGGTTGCGTCAGGAAGGGCATCCGGCGTAAACCTGTGCCAAATCAGTATGCGGATCATAACGATGATACCGCTGTGGCGACCCTAACGGGAGCAGCCGAAAGACGAACAAACAACAATATGTATGTATGTTTATATATATATAATGTGTTATATATATATAATATATATAATATATGTATATATAATACATACATATATCACAAAGAATAATATATTTACCATCATTTACAAACACAATTAGTCAACTCACAATCATTTCAGAGTGGAATTTCCATGGAACACGTCTCGCGAGATTGTGAATTGGATGTTGTTTTGGACGGCCATTTAACACCCAATACCATTTTTATGAGGAAATTAAGAAATAATTTGTATTGTGTAAGCATGCCGTTTTGCTTTTAAGATGGAATAAAAGGGGGAGGGAGGACAAAGGGTTGGGATGGTGGTCGGTAGAGAGGAGACAAGTTTGGAGAGGGGGTTGAGGACTTGTGGTGAAATGGGGGGGGGGGTGTCTTTGTTTGGTGTGTGTGGGGGGATTGAACTTTGGGAGGTGGTTGAGATTCGTGTTGAGAGGGAAGGGTTGAAGACCTTGGGTAGTGTTTGGAGGATCTTTTGTGTGGAGGGGGTTTGAAGACTGGGATGGGTGGCGGCGGGGGTTGGGGGGGAGTTGACGTCTCGAGGCGAATAGTTGGATAATATTATATTCACATCATATATTTAATTATTTCTTGCATGATATGTTGTTGAAGTTACATTTCACATTACGTGGAGTATGTGCAGGTACAAGTTAGGAAGTCACAACACACAACACACACACACACACACACACACACACACACACACACACACACACACAACACGTCTCTCTCTGTATAAATATACAGTAGTTTTGTTTTTTAAAGCCTTGGCGTTTCATGGACTATTGTGAGTGTGCCTTTGTTCAGATTTTGAACACCCCATGTCATTACAGCTCGCCGAAAAAATATGTGGTTTGAAGTGAAATGTGTTTGTGCCAAACCAGAAGAAGCCTATTTGTGAAGCTGCACAGATTGCGTGGTGTGTTCAGAAAGCCGAATATGTCACAATACACTTCCCATGTCATTTTGATTTTGTTGGATTTTGCAGCAATGGGGCATGAGTCAATGCTGGCCCAATATGACGTCATTGCTCGAGTTGCTGTGTTACTGTTAATGAGGCTGGCAGGACAGCCTGGGGGAACACACTCGCCTCTGAGCGGCCCAGTTGTCATTCTGTTGGAAAGCCTCGAGGTGTGCACACCTGCCTCTGTCTGAACTGTCTACCCTGGGTTCGAATCTCGACCCGGATATAAACTATCACCCTGGTGTTTCACATGCAGGGTGATACCTGGATTGATTTGATGAGCCATCAATGTGCCATCCATCAGAATAACGTTAAACTGGAGGACCTGTCTGGCTACATTGGTTCTTGGGAGACGTTGAAGATCCCATGGTGTCTTTCGTGAAGAGGAGGTGAGTTATCATTGGCACCCTGAACACATTACAACTTCCTGCCGAAACTCCAGGTAGCAAGTCATCTGATTCTATTGGATATCTTTCGAAACCAGGTTCCACTGCTTTCTATCTCAGAGTGTGCTTGTCTGGGCAGCAGTTCTGACATGATAAACAAATTTGTACTCCTATGTTGTTAGCACGTCACATGAATCGCCGTCTTTGGCTATGAAGGGCAAGCATGATCAGCCAATGGCATACAGTGCCAAAGGTAACTGTACCACCTGACTTCCGCCTCATCACCGATGGATACACACTGATTATTTACACCATTGTTGTGACTCGAGACAATTGAACCAAAATATAATACAAACTCAGTAGAATGCGTACTTCCGCCAGGTTGAACAGTTTACATTTTGTATCCCTCTGATAGGTGGGATCTGAATCCGGACCTCAACCAAAATCTAATCGGCTTGTTCTTGTCACCTAACCAACTCATCCACCAAGTTTTGTCATAACTCGTCTACAACTTTTTGAGATATCATGCTATACATAGTTTTTGGGCCCCATTTCTCAATGGTTGAAGAATCCCTTTAAAACAAAAATTTTTTTAAATCTGCTATCCGGATCCGGATGTTCAATAAAATCGAATCAATTCGTCCTTGTTACACATCCAACCTGTCCACCAAGTTTCGGCCGAATCCGTCCACAATTTTTTTGAGATATCGTGTTCTCAGACAACCAGACAGGGGACGAAAACATCCTCCATCTACCCTCGGTTGTGGAGGAAATGAAAATTTGATCTTCCACTGACATACACATCGTCATTGTGATACAGATTCAACTCTATTACAAACAGTAATCTCTAATCAGTATCAACCCCCAGTGTCCAGATGAGTTTAGAGAAGGGTGGCACATAAGCAGCAGGTTAAGTACATTCCTGAACAATGGCTATTTCTTATTGAATTGGTATCAACGGTTTTTAGCTACTGTGATGGAGTAGTCATCATTTTGCTTTCTTATAAATGGATCATTAATGGGTTTATAATCCTGCCTTGTACTGGTATTCCCTTCAATCCATCTATCAATGTCACCATCTTGCAACCTTGCAATCATACTCTTTGCTGAGACATGTGTGAGAACTGCCAACCGGCATTGATCTGAACATACGAAATGTAATGGGCACCTTCAAATGACAGAGGCTCTGTTGTACAACACGAGGATTTGCTGGGATCGCTTTCATCGATTCCCACCATTGCATATTTGCTTCCCATTTTACTGCAGCTCGGGGCTGCTATCCGACGAGCAGGTCACCATTTTGTGTACAACCTGTTCCTGCTGGTTGCGTCATTGCTGGGGGCGTGGCCATGCCACTCATGCAAAGCCCCATGTTCCCAGTAAGCTGGTACTCATTTTGCTGACTTCGGAAGGATGACAGTCTGAGTCAACCCACCTGATGTTCTTTAATGGAACGACAGGGGCTCAAACTCAAGACCCTAAAATCTAAAGCCAGCCACCTTAACTGTCAAGCCAACACCAGGCTTTGATAGCAGGTGACCTTTACGAAGCCTAGCAGACTGAATATCCACACAGGCCTCACTCTTGTGGTCTAGCCAAGTTCTCCCTGACAATGAAGCTCTGTAAATGGAGGTACAACAAGTTTACAGACAATTATTTTGTGGAAAGCGAAATAAGGAAAAATGGTTTCATATGGTGGATCAACCTTCACCCTTCAGTACATCAGCAGAAAAGAAGAAAGATTCTTGGGATAATTATTGGAGTTGTGACTTATTTGTCCGGGGATGGTATTCAATAGCTTTCTTCCTCGAGGAAACCAGTTCCCAATGAGAATGTAAAGGGAAAAATATCAATAACAACACACTTCTGATAAACAAGGCGAAACATCAATCAACCAAGTATGGAAAAGATTTTTCATTCTTTTTCCCACAATCTCAGGTAGTCACCCAAGTGAAGCTGAAAGCCACATCAAATGTTCAGACTGAGTGACAGTTTAAGCTTTTTATTATAAAATCCATCCACTTTTGAATCAACAAAAGCATCACATCTGGAAAGTTGTGGCAAAATAACAGCAAAAGGATTGCATTGTTTGAGAAAAGTAAAACCAATAGGTCCACAGAAATCAATTCCCGGTGGGTGCCTGATGGGTCAACAGTGCAATGCTCGTTGAGGTCCCTTTAGATATTAATGAGGTGTGTAAGGTGTGCATGCAAATGGAAAGTAGTTTGCATATGGATACAGGATATATGAAAATTGAGCCATTGGAGGTATATTCTGGTTTCCGAGGACATGGTTTGCTCACTCGAGTCAGAGTCTGGTGTGAACAGTAATGCTTCAGTCACATTTGGCTCGGCGGCCGTAGCTAATAAAAATCTACAGCCACTAGCAATTATAGGGCGGCGCAGTATTTCCACGGTCACACAATGTAGCAGTCACATATGTTTTTATTTTTGGGAGCCGCACGGGGTATTTAGAAATTGTGGAGACCGAAAACGTTGGCCGTACGGTCTTTGATTTGACGTCGCACGGTGACCTTAGGCGTCCCTGCGGCGGCCATATAATTTTCAAGGCAGACGCAAGGTAGCCTCAAGGTGCCCGCAAGGCGACCGCAGGGGCCCTAAGGCGAACGTGGAAATAGTGCGGCCGCCGTAATTTTTGGGGTTGGCAAAATTCATTTTTCATTGATAAGAGCCTACGAAAAACGCACGAATAACGCAAGCCCACCGTACGCCCTACGTACGGTCGACGTGGAACACATCTACGTCATGGCTACAGCTTGTCGAATTGTTACGGCCAACCTAGAAATGAAAAAAGTTATAACTCCGCGCTTTAATTCCACGGAGACCCCTACGGCTTGTAAAAGATAGCCATACGGCGTAGGGCCACCCTGAGGCCACCTCAGAAACTCTGCGGCACCGCACGTTTCTGTCAATTCAGGGGGGGTACGGCCGGCAATATCCTAGCCGTAGAGCAAATGTGACTCATGTTTAACCAAGATATTTCATGCACATTCATTGTATCTGGGTCCTTTTGTGATTCTATAACAGCCAAATGGAGTTGTCAACTTGATGAGCTTCTCAACAGTGTGAAAGTTGTAGTTTTAGAGATTCCACATCTTCTTCCCTCCAAACCGCTTTATTGTGTGTGTGCGTGTGCGTGTGCGTGTGTGTGTGTGCGTGAGTGTGTGTGTGTGTGTATATATGTAGAAATACCCAATCACATCTCTCATCTGTGAATGGAGAGAACAGCCAATCAGCTCTCACCTAATCAACTAAACCCAGGTGGAAAAGGATTACATAAACAATTGACCCCTTCCACACTCCTCTATCTAAAGAAGCTGCATGAAGCAACCAAAGAAGGCAGGGTGAATCGCCAATGTGGGTGGCATAACTCGGATGGATGTTAAACTGGGTGTTCCGTCTGCATCACTAGTTGGTGGACATTAAATATCCCATGGTGTCCTTCACAAAGAGTGGTCCAGCAATGGCTGGCACCATTAAAAAAAATTCAAAATTCCTGCCCAAACTTTCGTCGATTTTGAGGCCTGGCCTGCCAGTTGGTGAAAGACTTGGCCCACCTTCCCAGGGATAACCCCTCAAGAATGTGGGAATAACTGTGGCCGTTAAGAAGAAGAAGCAGAAAAACAAGAAGATTCAAGATTGGGTTATTTAGACTTCAGGAAAACTTCAAGAGGTTTGATGTTTAAAGCGCAGCAAAAATTTACATGAGAGTACACCACGGCAATGTTGAGCCAAACGGCCACATTTCCCTGTTTGAAATTACATGTCGACGAGGCACTCACTATTCCATATGTACAGTTGAAAATTGCAAGTCGTGTCCCCATATTTCCTCAGCCGTTTTCTCTTCTGTAATGATCAGGCGTACACCACACACAGTTGAAAAGGTTATTTGAATGACATACTCACAATTGTTCAATAAATGCTCACATTCTTTTCTCCAAAACACAAGTGTAAGTAATAAGTACCGAACTGTGTATTGCAAACTCTTAACCGTTTAGGTTTCTTGAACTGTTGTGGGTATCTCGTTCGTAGAACCTTTGAAAAGCCCTTGGAAGTGCTTGTAGGTGAATGTCAATCACACCATTCCAAACAAGAGCGAGAATTGCTTTGCAATACATGTCCCCGAGTGATGTGATATTTTCTAAGTCCAAAAAGGGCATAACTGTGAAAAAATTGACAAAATTCCCTGAAACTCGAACTTCTTCTGAAACCTATCATAATAAAGTGATGCACAAAGTTTCAGTTGAATGTGTTAGAGTATGGTAAAAAAAAAATAAAGTATGAAAAACCACAGGAGGGACGGACGGACCTCCAGTGACACCGATAAGGATGAATAATACCGTGAGTGCAGGAGAAAAATTATCTTCACTTTCATCGAACTTCCCAAAGATGGCAATCCTGCCTGCGACAGTAAATAACGAGAAAACATAGTATGGGGAGTGAATGCTGAAACGTGGGGAAGTTAATCATATGCCACTCTACCCCCTGCCCTCTCGCCCACCCCCAGACTCAGCACCACTGGCCAAATATGACATTAAGTGATTGCGACAATGCACGGAAATGAATTGTAATACATTTGAATATATTTTATTTCCCGAGGCAATTCACACAGTGATTGAAATACATCGTTATAATGACTCCTGGAAGTCTCGCACTGATCGACTGGGTTTTTAGAAAAATTGAATACTTGTGGCCCAAAGGAATCTCAGAATGGTTCGAACCAGTTTTGGATTTGAATCTCCATCACTTGACTTGGATCATCTCGAGTCCCTGTGTTGATATCATTCTGCTTTTGTATAAGTCTTTGCATTTGCGCAGTTGGAGTCGTAGACCTCAATGTCATTTCCGACCGAGTTAATGTACATTTTTCGGAAGGTCATGACAGATTGGGGTATTGCTAAGCATTAATTTTATAATAAAGGGGGTCTCTACATGCCCTCCCCCTCCACATTCCCCCTCCAACCTGCTCATCCATATGTTGTGCTTTCTCTATACTGTTCCCTTATACCCTCACTAAGGCTGCCAGTGTGGTCTAGACTCTCGAGGTACACACACTTGCCTCTGGACGTCCACCCTGGACTTGAATCTCGGCCCAGCTATAAACTTCCATCCTGGCATTTCACAGGCAAGGTGAATCATCAATGTGTGTGCCATTCCTCGGATAGACTGACGTTAAATTGGACGACCCATCTCCTGGCATTACTTGCTGGACGTTAAAGATCCCACGGTATGTTTTTTTCAATGAGTAGGCGAGCCATCGCCAAAAGCCTAAATAAAATTACAAATTCTTGACCTAATCCAAATGGGGCACTGCATCAGCGGTGTTGCGTGCCCCTGCTAAACAAATCCAAACTCGCAACCGCGTGCAAACGAATGAACACGGTGACACTTCCATTCTTTGTTTCCGATATTCTTTCTCCCACCAACTCTCCTTCCCAATGGATTCCCAATGTTCATGATGGGAACCTCTGGAATATTTATCTGATGGGCAGACATCACCATTTGAATGAAATTCCATATTTTTTTCTTCTGCGAGTTAGGTATAGTACCAAGTATACTTATCTGGAGCCTAATTGAGTTAAATTTTGAACAAATTTTTGGATTTACTGACATTTCAAACTGATCTTCGATGACAGTTGAATGTGACTCAAGATGGGAACCTGAAGTTGGAACCCTCTTTCTCAAAAGTTATATCGGATCGCGAAGCCGACTTTGCTTCTCGGGGTTGCATGTACGAGTATTCATTTGGCAAATATGGCAGAATATTTGAACACCCTCCCCTCACCATTTTCCCTCCACCGTGTACACTATATTAGTGAAAGGCATTGATTGAAGTACGTACACCCAACAGTGTGGTGATGAACTCATTTGTTACGAATTGCTTTGAGCACAACACAGTGTTGATAATCTGTAGTGGTCAACCCAGAACCCTAACTTTACCAAAACCCCAATTAAAACACTACTGAATAACTAATAGATGTTTTGGAATGCTTCTGAAGTTGGCTGAGGACGTGAATCAGGTCTGGGTTTTCAGTAACTAAGTTGCCTGAATCGTTGCTTCACCGCTTGATTTGATCTCCACCGCCTTTCCCTCGTTTGATACTTCATTAATTCATCAGATACTCCATAAACATTCTTGTTCGAGATAAATTCCGAGTCAGCATAATTTCAGAGGGGTGCAACTATACCGCTAATGCATTGCCCGTTGTACGTTACGGGAGGAAGTTGGAAATTTTTAGGGTAGTGTTCATTTGGAATTGCTCCTCTAAAACCTAGTGGTACTTTGTTAAGTCTGTCTGGAGTATGCATCCCTTCCATCTCTTCAAATAGCACCATTGCAGCCGCCGCTGCTCTTGAGAAGGCCGAATGCCTTAATTCTGTGTTTGCTTCCAAATCTTGTGTCCCCAACCCCTCACTCTCAGAATCCATCTTTGCATGTCGTACCCAACTGCTCCTGGACTCTGTATCTTTTGCACCTGAGAAGGTTCTTTCAACCCTCGACTCTGACTCTGCTAATGGACCGGACGGCATCAGCTCACATGCCCTAAAAACCTGCTCTGCTGGTCTTGCACATCGTCTCTCTGATCCTTTCACCCCATCATTTGCCCAAGGTCATCCTTCATCTGCTTGGAAATCCACCAACATCACTACACTTCATAAAAGTGTGCAAAAACTGATACACTTAACAACAGACCTATCAGCTTTCTTCCAATTATCAGCAAGGTCATGAACTCCATTATTGCAGTTGATGTGAAATCCTTATTTTTCTCCAACAACATCATCTCAGATCAGTAATTTTGTTTCAGACCAGATCACACCACCTTTGACATGCTGCTTTGACTCTCCCGTCAATGGATGGAGACCCTCAATGTCAGATATGAGATCAGCGCCATCTCTCTGCACATATCTCGTGCTTTTGATGTAGTCTGGCATCCTGCCTTACTGTCCAAACACTCTGCCTATGGCATCCAAGGCCAATAGCACACATGGCTTACTGACTTACTCTGCTCTTGTAGCCAACGTTTAGCTCTCAACAGAATCCTTTCATCTCCTCTCCCTGTCAAGGCTGTAGTTCCTCAAGGCAGTGTTCTGGGCCCAGTCCTTTTCCTGATATTTATCAATGATCTCTCTAGCTCTTTGGAAATAATCTTTATTTATTTGCTGATGATTCCAACCTCTGCCATGACATCCCTGATCCTTCAGAAAGGTAGGCTGCAGCCTCTTCCCTCTCTTCAGACATTGACGAAATCACAATCTGGTCAAACAATTGGAGTATGCCCTTCAATCCTGACAAATCCTACACACTCACTATTTCTCTCCGAAAGGACTGTCTGGCAAACCCTCCCATCTACTTTGTTAATAATCTTCTTGAGGAAGTTCAATTCAGTCTTTCAAACTCTGGTCCCACAATCAGGCATGGTCTTTTTTTGGCAAACCACATTTCAAAGTTAGCCTCCAAAGCCAGCCGCCGACTGGGCATCCGACATCATACAAAGTCCTTTCCTTGGCACATGTGAACTCTTATTCACCTCCTACAAGGCCTCCATCCACAACTTGATGGAGTGCTGCTTTTCCCTCTGGCCTGGCTCCCCTGCCTTATATCTTGCTCAGCTTGATGCTGTAGAAACCAAGGCCTTTAAGATTATTTGAATCTCCAATGATGAAGCCGAGTCTATGGGCCTATCACTTCACCATTGCAGACAGGTCGGTGGTCTCTCTGTTTTCTACCACCTCCTTTCTGGTCTTTCACCCTCTGCTCTTTTCGTGCTTTGTCCTCATGTTTTTGCAGGACCCACATGGTCCACCATCAACCCCCTTCTGGTGAATCTACCTAAATCCAAGATCATTGCTCACCTCCACTCATTCGTTCCTCGTTTCTCCCACCTGTGGAACAAACTTCAACATTATCTTTAATGTCATTCCACCCTCCAGGTTTTCAAGATAGCTCTTCACAACCATCTCAGATCGTCCTCAATCCAAAACGATGATCTTTTATACCCTCGTTAACCCCCCCCCCTAAAACAAAAATCACTCCTCCATCCTCCATCCAATTTTCCAGTTTTCCCTCCATGGAGTTTCCTCTTGTATCCATCCATACATCCTTTATTTCCAACATGTCCACCCTGGCAGCCTGGCTTGTTGGGTAAGGCCTTGTTGCACGGTGACTCAGTCGGGCCTTGTTGCACGGCGACTCGGGTGAGGTCTTGTTTTGCGTCTGATCGTGTAAGGTCTTGTTGCATGGCTGATCGGGTTCGATCTTGTTGTGAGGCAGATCAGGTTCGGCCTTGTTGTGCATGGCTGATCACACAAGGCCTTGTGGTATTGGTTTTGACAATGTGGGTTCAAATCCAATAGATGCTTCGCTTGTTAGCCAATGGCATAACACCCAGCATAAACCTTCCCTTGAAGCAGTTTAGCAACATTGGCATTGTCATATGGGTTGGTGGGGGGGGGGGACAAAAGTGTATCAGCAAGTATTTGACATGAAATTGAAGTAATAAAGTAAAATCTGTATTATTGTTTAATTTAAAGGTTAAAATTATTGCAACAAAAAAGAAAAAAAAAAGGAACAATTCAAAAAATAGGTCCTCACTATTTATCATCACACGATTTCAATAAGACTGAGACCAGTCTTATACCCCCTCCCCCATCCCTCCTACCTATATATCCACATTTGGGCCCACTGAACCAAATGATCGTTTCTGTGCCTGACAATCATTTTATCCTCCAATACGTTGTGAAATGCGCTGACGGGATGAATATCCGGCTTAATATCCGCAATAAAAATGGCGATTTTAGAATTTTTTTTAGTGAGCTTCGTTTCTCCCTGTTTGTTTCGATTTCACATCAACGCAAGCGCTTCACACTGGCAGGATAGCCTACCTAGAGGTATGCACACTCGCCTCTGAGCTGTCTACCCGAGGTACAGATCTCGACCCAGCTATAAACTGTCTTCCTGGTGTTTCACATGCAGAAAGGTTCATAATTGTGTGTGCCATCCATCAGAAGGATGTTAACATGGTGGATTCGTCCGCCAGCAGGATCATTGATCAACGTTAAAGGTCCCCCCATGGCTTTCACCATGAGTCGGCAGGTTGTCGTAAACATCACTGCCAAAATACAAATTTCTGTAAGTTAAACATCAGACCTGGCCATTCGGCAAAGACTTGTACCACAACCGTTCCTCCTGGCCAACCCCACAAGAAGGTGGGTATCATTTGGGTCATTGAAGCGGAAGATCCTGTATAAATTTATTGGAATCGCCCGTACTAAGGCCGAAGCACCAGGTTTGTTGTCTTCTCATCAAAGGCAGGTCGGTGATCTCTCTGTTTTCTATAACCATCTATTCCACAACATTGCTCCCTCCTCTCTCTCTCTCTCTCTCTCTCTCTCTCTCTCTCTCTCTCTCTCTCTCTCTCTCTCTCTCTCTCTCTCTCTCTCTCTCTCTCTCTCTCAGCCCCCTGACCCTCCCTATCTACTCCAGGATGCACACGTTCTTCCAATAACCCCCTCCGGGTTAAACTTCCAAAAGCCGGGCTAACTGCACACCTCAACTCCATTCATCACTTCTCCCATTTACGGAACCACCTTTCAGAGGTTGTTCTGTCTCACTCTCACCTCCAGTGCTTCAAGCAAGCAGTGCACCGCCATCTCCTCTCATCCCCCATCCTGACCCATGATCGTTATTAACCCATTAACCTTTCCCAGCCCAAACATCTTACTTGCTCGTTTCAGTGTTTCTTCCCCTCTTATCCTGTTCGTTCATTCCCTTGACGTTTGTCCCACTGTCGGATCTACCTTGTTCTTCCATGAGTCTCACTCCTCTGAGAACAAAAAGTTGATAAAGAAGAGTTTCGACATTATCTGGATCGCTATTTGCTGTGAGAATCTTCTGAATATGTCGATTGGCATAATTTTAATCAAATTCCACTTTAAATGACGATAATTAATTACTTTGTCTGAATGTGTCGAACCATACTTTCGTGGTGAGCAGGAAATCATTTTGGTCGTTCCCTTTCGCTGCTTCCAGTTCAGGTATCGAGCCAAGCAGGTGCTGTCCAAGGTCCTGAATCATGGGCCAAACTGTCCCCTCCAAGGCTGTGCGGCCTATGCAGAACACGTGACCCGGTGTTGAGATTGTTCAATTTGATTCCCAAATCATAAGGGAGGCAATTACACCTGTTTGGTGGCACTTTGGCAGTTTTATCACTGTGTTGGATAATTATCAATACCTTTGCTGACCCGATATCTATGAGCCAATACAGGTGATGTATATTTAGGACGAATCCACGACAGGTGATGTCTATTTAGGACGAAGCCAATACAGGTGATCTATATTTAGGACTAAGCCAATACAGGTGATGCATATTTAGGACTATGCCAATACAGGTGATGCATATTTAGGACGAAGCCAATACAAGTGATGCATATTTAGGACGAAGCCAATACAGGTGATGTATATTTAGGACGAAGCCAATACAGGTATGCCATTATTTAGGACGAAGCCAATGCAGGTGATGTATATTTAGGACGAAGCCAATACAAGTGATGTATATTTAGGACAAGCCAATACAGGTGATGTATATTTAGGACTAAGCCAAGACAGGGTGAAGGTATATTTAGGACAAGCCAATCAGGCGATGGATATTTAGACAAGCCAATACAGGTGATGTATATTTAGGACAAGCCAATACAGGTGATGTATATTTAGGACAAGCCAATACAGGTGATGTATATTTAGGACAAGCCAAGACAGGTGAGGTATATTTAGGACAAGCCAATACAGGTGTTATATTTAGGACAAGCCAATACAGGTGATGTATATTTAGGACTAAGCCAAGACAGGTGAGGTATATTTAGGACAAGCCAATTCAGGCGATGGATATTTAGGACAAGCCAAGACAGGTGATGTATATTTAGGACTAGCAATACAGGTGATGTATATTTAGTACTAAGCCAATACAGGTAGGTATATTTAGGACAAGCCCATTCAGGCGATGGATATTTAGGACAAGCCAATACAGGTGAGGTATATTTAGGACAAGCCATTCAGGCGATATATTTAGGACAAGCCAAACAAGGTGATGTATATTTAGGACGAAACAATACAGGTGATGTATATTTAGTACTAAGCCAAGGTCGGTGAAATGAGTACTGTGTACTTGGTAGGGCACAGCATCAGCGCACAGCTGCGTTCCAACAAAATGATAGCTACCCAGCAGCCAAGCTGCCATACATAAGAAGAAAAAGAACAATAGCAAGAAGGTTTTTATTTTTTAGTTATTTATTTATTTGCAATGATGGAACACCCTGCCCCTCCCCCCAACACACCTCCCCCCTCCCCATCTCCTCGCCTCGATAGGATGGTGCTTTGATAGTGTACGTATCTCTTATCCGACTCGTCTAGGTTCGATTCCCAAACTGATAAAAAAAACAACTGTTGGATCGGTGTTTCACCAGCCGGGCGTTGCATCACAAAGTGCACCGTGTTTCTGATGGACGTTAAGCCGGGTGTCCCGTCTGCTAGCATTAGTCGGTGGATGGTAAATATCCCGTCGTGTCTTTCACGAAGAGGAGGCAAGTCATCGCCGGCATCCTGAACAAATTAAAATCCTTGAACCTTCAGTGGAACCTCACGCCCAGACAGCTGGTCCCTGAAAGACTGGATCCAAAACTGTTCCCCGTCTGACCCCACAAGAAGGTGGTCATGATTGCAGGTGTGAAAGAAGTCACAGTCGAGAGAGTGACCCTGATGGGCTCATGGTGGAGTTTGTACATGAACAACATGTCGGACAAAAACACGAGTACAGATCGACATCCTTATACATTATTTACAAGGACATATATAGGATAGACAATGTACAAGGACACATGGTGAATGGGGCTTTAACCCCCTAGGTTTCCCCACATCATGAGCTCGGGGTTCAAAGGGGGAACGCAAACAGGTTTGTTCAAATCTGATATGAGAATCCATTTTAAGCCTAATGTCCTGCCTGGATCGCCATTGACTTCCATTCCCTGATGGAGCAGTCGATCCTGGAAGGAGCGAAAGGGAAATCCTTCCATGATGTAAGACTGAAGTTAATGATCTCTCTGTTGGTAATGTAACTACGGATGTTCTCCATTGCTTGGTCACGACATCTTCCGACATGGTGACGACAAAGCGTGCACCTGTTCGTGGGTGCATGACGTCATCTAGGTGAACAAAGGTTAGTGTCTGCGGAAAGCACGAGCCAATCATTCCTGTTGGAACTCAAGGTGCCCCGAAAGGTCGGACCTTTGGTTTTGTTTATTTATTTTATCTCTGATGGCTGGGGAAAGTTTGTTTTTACTCTCCTTCTCAGTGTAGACGTTTGAAGGTGGCAGGTTGGCCTCGAGGTACGCACATTCGTCTCTAAGCTGCACAGCCTGGGTTTGAATCCCGACGCAGCTATGAACTGTCATCCTGGTGTTTCACAAGCAGGGTTATTCATCAATGTGTGTGCCGTCGCTCGGATGGATTTTTAGCCGGCCATCCCGTCTGCCAGTATCAGTCGGTGGACGTTAAAGATCCTACGGTGTCTTTCGTGAAGAGTCGGCGAGCTATTTCCGGCATCATGTAACAAATTCTTACCCTAACTACTGCTGAGAAGGCAACGGCACACCACCAAGTGCAACCCTTCAGACAAGAACCTGCTTGCGCAGCACGGACACTCTGTAACACACCATGGTATGTCACAATGAGGACAGACGTTTCATTCGTTTCCATCTTTGTGTCTGAGCTGCAAGTTGTGACGTTCAGTTCACCTTGGCACAAATTACGAGATAAGATCACAGGCGAGCCGTTATGATTTCCCTTCATTGTGTTGTTTGACAATCACAGCGTTGTCAGCGTCTGCCTAGTTGAGTGTTTCCATGGTGAAGGAGACAATGTAACAATCTGCTGATACAGCGATTCGCCAAAGTGACTTGCGTTCGCACAAATGCCTTTTGTTTCAACACTTTGGGCTTAATCTCGTGCGTCTGTCCTTGGAACGGTTGCCTTTGTCATGAGTTCTGGGATGCTTTATTAAAACACATATTTCTAAGGAATACGATGAAGATAAATCTGTGTGAACGTACAGAAGCAATGGCCATTATGAGACGCACGTAGGACATCACGTTTTCGGGCCGTTGTACATCTAATGTATGTCTTGTATCTGAGAATTGTGTACCTGTATGTCTAAATAGTATACACCAGGTTGCCCAGCCTTGATAACTTGTTTTTATTACGATTGAAATTCCTTAAGGTGTCCAAAAGCAGTTACCAACAACCAAATAAATGAAGCGTTATCTTTGGACGTTTGTTTGTCCTGAAAGACGTGTCTAACGTGACCAGCATTTTGTCAATGTGCTCCCATTCTCCAGGACTGCGATTCATTGCACCTCCATGTGCTTCAAGCCTTTCAGGCATGCAAGCTGATTGTTGGCGAGGCCTCTTGGGTTCAAGGAGAGCGCCTTTCAATTCCAATTCTCCGTGAAATCGAAGGATACTTTCCGTACGATGACCATGTCATGGTGGGCCAAAATAAACACCACGGTTACACTCTTCAATCATGGTGAAGAGTAACGCTCTTCTGTATTCTGTTCAGAGATGACCAACACTTGCCACTTCAAAAAATACAATGAACAGTTGTATCACCATTTTAGGCCGCTGGCTAAATCGAGGATTAAAATCTGCCAAATCGCTTTGAAAAAGCCCAAGATTTGAAGTTCTCAAGTTTATTGGAATCCTGGTTACCAGATTCTCTGAGCAAGGGAGCCTCGTGAGTAGAGGAGGCCAATGGATCGACCACGTGCCTCGTGGTTGCAGCAGGTTGATTCATGAAAAAAGTTATCAAAGCGTGCCCTTCCGAATGAAATAGTTTGAAATCTATCGCTTCAAATATCCGGCCACGTGATTATTTCGCCGGCCAAGTCCATATTTGGAAGTGCGCACCACAATTGCGACACACGACCCTTCAACCACGTGCATGCATGCTGGGATAGCTCCGGCACTCGTGGATATTACACCACTGCATGAGGCTTGGGACTCATGGCTCTGATTGGCTATGGTCACTGAGAGATCAGCTGCAGTCGCAAACCAGCCAGAAATGGCCAAAGCAACTTGGCTTTTCGGCAGGAAATAAAAAAAGGCCAAAATGGCCAAAAAAATGATTTGGCCGGCATCTTTTTTCCTTGTTGGCCAAACGACCGTGAAAAAGGACAAAATCAACGAATTTGGCCGGTTATAGGTCAAACTGGCAACCATGGATAACTAGAGTTCATAGAGCACCTTACCCCATGAGGTATTGATAAAAAAATGACATGGGCAAGTTCTACGAGCGGCAAATTTGATTGGTCCTGATGATGTAAAATGCCATGATATTTTGTCCAAGTAATGCTAAACTGAAGTGTTTTGAAAGTTCTGAAAAGGTAATTTGTGTTCTCCAATGTTTTAACATATAATTCAATTGAAATAAAAAAATAAAGATTTTAAAGGCTGCAGAAGCAAAAAAAATTTCTGGTTTACCGCCATTGATGACACCGTCTTTCACACCACCTTATTTAACACGTTACATTCGTTATTCGTGCCTGTTGTTTGTGTTCATTATGACATCCTTAAAAACCTGTTTGGCAGACTAACAAAAAAAGTATCTACTACTCTTTGCGCATGTGCGATCGTGAAGAATTTAGAGCCACAGGTGCTGCACTGCCAAACTACAGGTTCGCTCTGGAATTCATGTTCAAAATATAACATTCAACTAAAATTACGTTGTTCCTCGATCATAAACCGACATTTGTAGATGAATAGACAGATATATATATATATATATATATATATATATATATGTGAACCTATTGCTCATTCACACTTTTCACTTCGCGTGCGTGGGTAAATATAAACTATCGCCATTTTGTGACCCACCCCTGCACACACAAAAAGAAATTCTCAGGAAGGAAGAACTGGAAATTGGAGGGAGGTGGGGATTGGGAGTTGGGGGTTAACAAGGGTGGAAAAGATCATGGTTTTCGATGAGGGATGATCTGAGATGGTGGTGAACAGTTGTCTTGAAGACTCAGAGGGAAAAATGAAATTGATGAGGATGTGGAAGTTGGTTCCACAGGAGTGAGAAAAGAAGAACAAATGAGTGCAGGAGAGCAGTGATGTTGGATTTTGGGAGTGCCACGAGAAGCGGGTTGCTGGTGGACCGTGTGCACTGTGCAGGAACACGGGGGTGGGACAAAGCATGGACAGGAAAGAGGGTGCAACAGCAGAAAGGTGGTGGAAGACAGAGAGACAACTGACCTGTCAGCAATGGCGGTGATAGGCCTACAGACTCAGCTTCTCGCAGGAGATTCCAATAATCTTGAAGGCCTTGGTTTCCATGGTGATGAGCTGAGCAAGATGTGAGGCAGGGGGACCAGCCCAAAGTGGAGAACAATACTCCGTCAAGCTGTGGATGAAGGCCTTGTCAGTGGATAGGAGTTCAGGTGTGCCAAGGAAGAACTTTCTACGATGGAGGATGCCCAGTCGGCAGCTGGCTTTGGAGGCCAACTTTGAAATGTGGTTTGCCAAAGAAATATCATGCCTGATCGTGAGACCCAGGAGTGTGAATGACTGAACTTCCTCAAGAGGATTGTTAAGAAAGTTGATGGGAGGTGGGGGGTTTGCCATTTTGGAGAAGGTTCGTGAGTGTGTATGATATCTCACGATTGAAAGACATATTACAAGTGTTTGATCAGCTTTTGATTTTGTCAATGTCTGAAGAGAGGAAAGAGGCTTTGCAATGCAATTCCCTGTCTGTGAAGTAGCAATCGGACAGTTTATGTTCATGTTTGGAATCAAACCCAGGCTAGACAGCACAAACACAAGTGCTGTTACTCTGCACAATCCTGTGAGACAAGTCCTGGAATTGTGTTGCAAAATAAATTGGAAATCCATGAAAATAACTATCCCGAAAACAGCTCACCCTCCAAAAAGTCAGCAGCTTGGAATACTGCACGTGATGCCACCAAACCAGCATAGCGACCCCAAAAATGGACATCATAAAATGACTGCCATGGTCACGTGATGCTGATTCTTTACTCCACAGTGCTGCCTGAGTATATTTTGCCCATTCTATTGATATGCTGACATGTTTGCAACAGAGAAGCGAATCATGAACCGGCAAGGAGATCTTGCGTTCCTCCTCCTCACACACGCCGCAAATTGAAATTGATATTGTCGGTCATGAACCCCGTCAACTTGTGCACCGTTAAACATCCCGACAATCCTTGTGAATTACTGACTGTCTGACATCACCACATTCTGTGAAGAATTAACTATGATGAACATTTCGTTTTCTGTGATATCCAGCACGCTGTTATGGCCGAGACGTGTCGGCTCTCAATCATGTTCAGCAACATCCATCGTCATTGGTGAAAAGACCCTTTCAATCAGACACCGATAGTTTACCGCCAATCTGCATAATAGTCAAAATGGATCGATCGTTCACATTGCCTGTGCTCTGAGCATTGCTGCCCCATCCACCCTAACCCTAACCCCAACCCGAACCCCAACCCGAACCCTAACTCTAACCCGAACCCTAACCCTAACCCTAACCCGAATCCCTAACCGAACCCTAATACCCTAACCTACCCGAACCCCAACCCCAACCCTAACCCTAACCCTAACCCGAACCCGAACCCAAACCCCAACCCTCACCCGAACCCTAACCCTAACCTGAGCGAACCCTAACCCGAACCTGAACCTAACCCGAACCTGAACCCGAACCCGAACCCAAACCCAACCCTCACCCGAACCCTAACCCTAACCTGAGCGAACCCTAACCCTAACCTGAGCCGATCCCTAGCCCCAACCCGAACCCGATCCCTAACCTGACCGACCCAGAACCCTAACCTAACCCTAACCCTAACCATAACCTTAATCCCATTTATTGGTCGTTTGTGAAACATGTAATGATCGCCTCATTCACTTAATTTCCATCAAGGCCTGGTGAGTCATTTTTAACAAAAACCTTTCTTTCGAACTATTACTTTCACCACGAAGTGATGTGATTACATCACCGCTGAAGTAGAATTCATGACGATTCCCATTCAAACGTCCTCCACACACACACACGCCTTCCTGCTTAAGTGAAGAGCTAATGGCAAAACAGCTGTTACCATGGCGACCAAAATGGTGTCCAGGCAACGATACATGATCCGAATGAATTTCCTGAGCTATGTGAATTTAATGAATGAACACATCAGGATGTGAAAAAAATATTAACTGAGAGCAGTGATGACATTTATGAATGAGTGAATACACTTGGGTTTGATTCCAAACATCAGGGAGCTGCCCGCAACGTGCCTCACGTTTGTTGTGTGCTTCAAATGAAGGATTTGTGCATATTTACTAAATAAATATATATATATATAAAAATACATGTATATATTGTACACCACGGTGCATGTAGGACGGTTGGGCTAGAGTGCAGAGGAGGACCAACCGTTGGCAGAGTAATCACGATGGCGAATGAATGACATTGAAAGACCTTCTAGATTTATTGCCACACATGCCGATATCTCCGGAACGCTGCACTCAGCCCAATTTTCCATCAGGGAACGTCCATGGAATCCCATCCAGGGCTAGCCACCTCCGGCTCTCCACCCCCACCATCACCAACCACGACAACGTACAATTCCCTTCCATCCTCCGGTCTCCAGGGCAACGTTCGCTGCTTCATTTTGCTGACTTGGCCTCAGACGGACCCACTCGCTAGGAAATGTGCAGACAACCACGGAGGAAGATCAGACATTCCATTACGATGGAGGCAAACGATGCGGAGGCTCCAGGGTTGTTGGGGTGTGTCCTGACGGACGAGAAAACTGGAGAGGAAAAAAATCACGTGGTTGGGAATTACCGTGGTGGCATCCAAATAGATGAGGCATCGAGACATATTCTTCGATCATGTTCTTGCAAATGAACATTCATATCGAGTATGCTGCATGACGGAGCAACATCTGAAAATGCGCATTTCTTTTTTATTTCACGTGAGTGCACAAGTCAGTGACTGTGAAGGACATTCGAAGCAAAGAGATCGGGTACACCCTCATCAAGACCCTTGTGTTCCGAGCAGGAGCCATCACCCC
>CM068957.1:144663160-144682589 GCA_035128595.1 Eptatretus atami
GGAATTCAGCTCGTGTCTGACTTTATCATATGTGCAATGATGAGAAACAACGTCAAGCATTGATTGCTACAGTGTGTGGAAGAGCACAGGAAGCTTTACCAGACTATACAAAACAAACGATATGTTCTCTATAACATATCTGTGGTTGCTTGTTTGCTAGATTGTTATGTTGTCATATATGAAAACATGTCGCTTAAAACATATTTGGTTGTTCTCATAATTAATTGATCATGCTCTCATTTGTCATTATAAATGTCTTTATGAAAACGCTACTACTGATATTCTGCAAATGCCTAACAATGTGCCGTGCAATAATTGTCAAAATGGGATTTTCAGTGAAATTCCAAAATGGCAACCCCTTCTAAAATGTTGGGACAAGTTGTGAATAATATTTACGGGTACTTACTATCATACTGGTGCCTACTGAAGTGAATTCGACCATCTAAACACAGAGAAATATATTTTTTAAAATATTCAAAATCAATATTATTTCCAATAATATGGATTTTTCCTGAAATTTCAAAATGCCGGCCCGCGGTCAAAAAAGGCGGAAAATTTTCAAACTTTGGTCGATCACCTAATTACTAGTGGAATCGATAGGACATATGGCTTCATTCCAGCAACTACTTTTGCAAAAGTGGAACACCCTAATACATACATACATACATACACACACACAAACACATAGACACACACACACACACACACCAACCACAGACACATATGAACAACCCCTGCAATTCAGCGAAAGCTGCGTAAAGCAACCAAAAAAAGCTATCAGGTAAACCCTTAATTATGAAGTCCAAGCCACAGCTGGGGATAATTAATTAAGTGAGAGCTGATTCGAAATCCTCTCCAGTTATGGGTAAGATGTCATTTGGCTTTTGGTGTGTAGTGTGTGTGTGTGTGTGTGTTGTGTGTGTGTGTGTGTGTGTGTGTGTGTGTATTTATATGTCAGGGGTGGGGGTGATGGCTCTGCTCGGAACACAAGGGTCTTGATGAGGGTGTACCCGATCTCTTTGCTTCGAATGTCCTTCACAGTCACTGACTTGTGCACTCACGTGAAATAAAAAGAAATGCGCATTTTCAGATGTTGCTCCGTCATGCAGCATACTCGATATGAATGTTCATTTGCAAGAACATGATCGAAGAATATGTCTCGATGCCTCATCTATTTGGATGCCACCACGGTAATTCCCAACCACGTGATTTTTTTCTTCCAGTTTTCTCGTCCGTCAGGACACACCCCAAACCCTGGAGCCTCCGCATCGTTTGCCTCCATCGTAATGGAATGTCTGATCTTCCTCCGTGGTTGTCTGCACATTTCCTAGCGAGTGGGTCCGTCTGAGGCCAAGTCAGCAAAATGAAGCAGCGAACGTTGCCCTGGAGACCGGAGGATGGAAGGGAATTGTACGTTGTCGTGGTTGGTGATGGTGGGGGTGGAGAGCCGGAGGTGGCTAGCCTGGATGGGATTCCATGGACGTTCCTGATGGAAAATTGGGCTGAGTGCAGCGTTCGGAGATATCGGCATGTGTGGCAATAAATCTAGAAGGTCTTTCAATGTCATTCATTCGCCATCGTGATTACTCTGCCAACGGTTGGTCTCCTCTGCACTCTAGCCCAACCGTCCTACATGCACCGTGGTGTACAATATATACATGTATTTTTATATATATATATATATTATATTATATTAATTATATATATATATAGTATATGCACAAATCCTTCATTTGAAGCACACAACAAACGTGAGGCACGTTGCGGGCAGCTCCTGATGTTTGGAATCAAACCCAAGTGTATTCACTCATTCATAATGTCATCACTGCTCTCAGTTAATATTTTTTTCACATCCTGATGTGTTCATTCATTAAATTCACATAGCTCAGGAAATTCATTCGGATCATGTATCGTTGCTGGACACCATTTGTGGTCGCCATGGTAACAGCTGTTTTGCCATTAGCTCTTCACTTAAGCAGGAAGGCGTGTGTGTGTGTGGAGGACGTTTGAATGGGAATCGTCATGAATTCTACTTCAGCGGTGATGTAATCACATCACTTCGTGGTGAAAGTAATAGTTCGAAAGAAAGGTTTTTGTTAAAAATGACTCCCAGGCCTTGATGGAAATTAAGTGAATGAGGCGATCATTACATGTTTCACAAACGACCAATAAATGGGATTAAGGTTATGGTTAGGGTTAGGGTTAGGTTAGGGTTAGGGTTAGGGTTCGGCTCAGGTTAGGGATCGGGTTCGGGTTGGGGCTAGGGATCGGCTCAGGTTAGGGTTAGGGTTTCGCTCAGGTTAGGGTTAGGGTTCGGGTGAGGGTTGGGGTTTGGGTTCGGGTTCGGGTTCAGGTTCGGGTTAGGGTTCAGGTTCGGGTTAGGGTTCGCTCAGGTTCGGGTTAGGGTGGGTGAGGGTTGGTTTGGTTCGGTCGGGTTAGGGTTAGGGTTAGGGTTGGGTTGGGGTTCGGGTTAGGTTAGGGTTAGGGTTCGGGTTAGGGTTCGGTTAGGGTTAGGGTTAGGGTTCGGTTAGAGTTAGGGTTCGGGTTGGGGTTCGGGTTGGGGTTAGGGTTAGGGTGGATGGGGCAGCAATGCTCAGAGCACAGGCAATGTGAACGATCGATCCATTTTGACTATTATGCAGATTGGCGGTAAACTATCGGTGTCTGATTGAAAGGGTCTTTTCACCAATGACGATGGATGTTGCTGAACATGATTGAGAGCCGACACGTCTCGGCCATAACAGCGTGCTGGATATCACAGAAAACGAATGTTCATCATAGTTAATTCTTCACAGAATGTGGTGATGTCAGACAGTCAGTAATTCACAGGGATTGTCGGGATGTTTAACGGTGCACAAGTTGACGGGTTCATGACCGACAATATCAATTTCAATTTGCGGCGTGTGTGAGGAGGAGGAACGCAAGATCTCTTGCCGGTTCCATGATTCGCTTCTCTGTTTGCAAACATGTCAGCATATCAATAGAATGGGCAAAATATACTCAGGCAGCACTGTGGAGTAAGAACAGCATCAGTGACCATGGCAGTCATTTTATGATGTCCATTTTTGGGGTCGCTATGCTGGTTTGGTGGCATCACGTGCAGTATTCCAAGCTGCTGACTTTTTTGGAGGGTGAGCTGTTTTCGGGATAGTTATTTTCATGGATTTCCAATTTATTTTGCAACACAATTCCAGGACTTGTCTAACAGGATTGTGCAGAGTAACAGCACTTGTTGTTTGTGCTGTCTAGCCTGGGTTTGATTCCAAACATGAACATAAACTGTCCGATTGCTCCTTCACAGACAGGGAATTGCATTGCAAAGCCTCTTTCTCTCTTTCAGACATTGACAAAATCAAAAGCTGATCAAACACTTGTAATATGTCTTTCAATCGTGAGATATCATACACACTCACGACCTTCTCCAAAATGGCAAACCCCCACTCCCATCAACTTTCTTAACAATCCTCTTGAGGAAGTTCAGTCATTCACTCCTGGGTCTCACGATCAGGCATGATATTTCTTTGGCAAACCACATTTCAAAGTTGGCCTCCAAAGCCAGCTGCCGACTGGGCATCCTCCATCGTAGAAAGTTCTTCCTTGGCACACCTGAACTCCTATCCACTGACAAGGCTTTCATCCACAGCTTGACGGAGTATTGTTCTCCACTTTGGGCTGGTCCCCTGCCTCACATCTTGCTCAGCTCATCACCATGGAAACCAGGGCCTTCAAGATTATTGGAATCTCCTGCGAGAAGCTGAGTCTTGTGCGCTATCACACGCCATTGCTGACAGGTCGTTGTCTCTCTGTCTTCCACCACCTTTCTGCTGTTAGCCCTCTTTCCTGTCCATGCTTTGTCCCACCCCATGTTCCTGCACAGTGACAACGGTCCACCAGCAAACCCGCTTCTCGTGGCACTCCAAAATCCAACATCACTGCTCTCCTGCACTCATTTGTTCTTCTTTTCTCACTCCTGTGGAACCAACTTCCAAATCCTCATCAATTTCATTTTTCCCTCTGAGTCTTCAAGACAACTGTTCACCACCATCTCAGATCATCCTCATCGAAACCATGATCTTTTCCACCTTGTTAACCCCCAACTCCCAATCCCCACTCCCTCCAATTTCCAGTTCTTCCTTCCTGAGAATTTCTTTTTGTGTGTGCAGGGGTGGGTCACAAAATGGCGATAGTTTATATTTACCCACGCACGCGAAGTGAAAAGTGTGAATGAGCAATAGGTTCACATATATATATATATATATATATATTATATATTATATATATATATATATATATGTCTATTCATCTACAAATGTCGGTTTATGATCGAGGAACAACGTAATTTTAGTTGAATGTTATATTTTGAACATGAATTCCAGGAGCGAACCTGTAGTTTGGCAGTGCAGCACCTGTGGCTCTAAATTCTTCACGATCGCACATGCGCAAAGAGTAGTAGATACTTTTTTTGTTAGTCTGCCAAACAGGTTTTTAAGGATGTCATAATGAACACAAACAACAGGCACGAATAACGAATGTAACGTGTTAAATAAGGTGGTGTGAAAGACGGTGTCATCAATGGCGGTAACCAGAAATTTTTTTGGCTTCTGCAGCCTTTAAAAATCTTTTATTTTTTTTATTTCAATTGAATTATATGTTAAAACATTGGAGAACACAATTTACCTTTTCAGAACTTTCAAAACACTTCAGTTTAGCATTACTTGGACAAAATATCATGGCATTTACATCATCAGGACCAATCAAATTTGCCGCTCGTAGAACTTGCCCATGTCATTTTTTTTATCAATACCTCATGGGGTAAGGTGCTCTATGAACTCTAGTTATCCATGGTTGCCAGTTTGCCCTATAACCGGCCAAATTCGTTGATTTTGTCCTTTTTCATCCGGTCGTTTGGCCAACAAGGAAAAAAGATGCCGGCCAAATCATTTTTTTGGCCATTTTGGCCTTTTTTTATTTCCTGCCGAAAAGCCAAGTTGCTTTGGCCATTTCTGGCTGGTTTGCGACTGCAGCTGATCTCTCAGTGACCATAGCCAATCAGAGCATGAGTCCCAAGCCTCATGCAGTGGTGTAATATCCACGAGTGCCGGAGCTATCCCAGCATGCATGCACGTGGTTGAAGGGTGTGTGTCGCAATTGTGGTGCGCACTTCCAAATATGGACTTGGCCGGCGAAATAATCACGTGGCCGGATATTTGAAGCGATAGATTTCAAACTATTTCATTCGGAAGGGCACGCTTTGATAACTTTTTTCATGAATCAACCTGCTGCAACCACGAGGCACGTGGTCGATCCATTGGCCTCCTCTACTCACGAGGCTCCCTTGCTCAGAGATCTGGTAACCAGGATTCCAATAAACTTGAGAACTTCAAATCTTGGGCTTTTTCAAAGCGATTTGGCAGATTTTAATCCTCGATTTAGCCAGCGGCCTAAAATGGTGATACAACTGTTCATTGTATTTTTTGAAGTGGCAAGTGTTGGTCATCTCTGAACAGAATACAGAAGAGCGTTACTCTTCACCATGATTGAAGAGTGTAACCGTGTGTGTTTATTTTGGCCCACCATGACATGGTCATCGTACGGAAAGTATCCTTCGATTTCACGGAGAATTGGATTGAAAGGCGCTCTCCTTGAACCCAAGAGGCCTCGCCAACAATCAGCTTGCATGCCTGAAAGGCTTGAAGCACATGGAGGTGCAATGATCGCAGTCCTGGAGAATGGGAGCACATTGACAAAATGCTGGTCACGTTAGACACGTCTTTCAGGACAAACAAACGTCCAAAGATCACGCTTCATTTATTTGGTTGTTGGTAACTGCTTTTGGACACCTTAAGGAATTTCAATCGTAATAAAAACAAGTTATCAAGGCTGGGCAACCTGGTGTATACTATTTAGACATACAGGTAACAATTTCAGATACAAGACATACATTAGATGTACAACGGCCCGAAAACGTGATGTCCTACGTGCGTCTCATAATGGCCATTGCTTCTGTACGTTCACACAGATTTATCTTCATCGTATTCCTTAGAAATATGTGTTTTAATAAAGCATCCCAGAACTCATGACAAAGGCAACCGTTCCAAGGACAGACGCACGAGATTAAGCCCAAAGTGTTGAAACAAAAGGCATTTGTGCGAACGCAAGTCACTTTGGCGATCGCTGTATCAGCAGTTGTTACATTGTCTCCTTCACCATGGAAACACTCACTAGGCAGACGCTGACAACGCTGTGATTGTCAAACAACACAATGAAGGGAAATAAACGGCTCGCCTGTGATCTTATCTCGTATTTGTGCCAAGGTGAACTGAACGTCACAACTTGCAGCTCAGACACAAAGATGGAAACGAAGGAAACGTCTGTCCTCATTGTGACATACCATGGTGTGTTACAGAGTGTCCGTGCTGCGCAAGCAGGTTCTTGTCTGAAGGGTTGCACTTGGTGGTGTGCCGTTGCCTTCTCAGCAGTAGTTAGGGTAAGATTTGTTACATGATGCCGGAAATAGCTCGCCGACTCTTCACAAAGACACCGTAGGATCTTTAACGTCCACCGACTGATACTGGCAGACGGGATGGCCGGCTAAAAATCCATCCGAGCGACGGCACACACATTGATGAATAACCTGCTTGTGAAACACCAGGATGACAGTTCATAGCTGCGTCGGGATTCAAACCCAGGCTGTGCAGCTTAGAGACGAATGTGCGTACTCGAGGCCAACCTGCCACCTTCAAACGTCTACACTGAGAAGGAGAGTAAAAACAAACTTTCCCCAGCCATCAGAGATAAAATAAATAAACAAAACCAAAGGTCCGACCTTTCGGGCACCTTGAGTTCCAAGGATGATTGGCTCGTGCTTTCCGGCAGACACTAACCTTTGTTCACCTAGATGACGTCATGCACCCACGAACAGGTGCACGCTTTGTCGTCACCATGTGGAAGATGTGTGCACCAGCAATGGAGAACATCCGTAGTTACATTACAACAGAGAGATCATTAACTTCAGTCTTACATCATGGAAGGATTTCCTTTCGCTCCTTCCGGATCGCTCTCCATCAGGGAATGGAAGTCAATGGCGATCCAGGCAGGACATTAGGCTTAAAATGGATTCTCATATCAGATTTGAACAAACCTGTTTGCGTTCCCCCTTTGAACCCCGAGCTCATGATGTGGGGAAACCTAGGGGGTTAAAGCCCCATTCACCATGTGTCCTTGTACATTGTCTATCCTATATATGTCCTTGTAAATAATGTATAGGATGTCGATCTGTACTCGTGTTTTTGTCCGACATGTTGTTCATGTACAAACTCCACCATGAGCCCATCAGGGTCACTCTCTCGACTGTGACTTCTTTCACACCTGCAATCATGACCACCTTCTTGTGGGGGTCAGACGGGGAACAGTTTTGGATCCAGTTTTCAGGACCAGCTGTCTGGGCGTGAGGTTCACTGAAGGTTCAAGGATTTTAATTTGTTCAGGATGCCGGCGATGACTTGCCTCCTCTTCGTGAAAGACACGGGATATTTACCATCCACCGACTAATGCTAGCAGACGGGACACCCGGCTTAACGTCCATCGAAACACGGTGCACTTTGTGAGGCAACGCCCGGTGGTGAAAACCGATCCAACAGTTGTTTTTTTATCAGTTTGGGAATCGAACCTAGACGAGTCGGATAAGAGATACGTAACTATCAAAGCACCATCCTATCGAGGCGAGGAGATGGGGAGGGGGGGAGTGTGGTTGGGGGGAGGGGAGGGTGTTCCATCATTGCAAATAAATAAATAACTAAAAAATAAAAACCTTCTGCATTGTTCTTTTTCTTCTTATGTATGGCAGCTTGGCTGCTGGGTAGCTATCATTTTGTTGGAACGCAGCTGTGCCGCTGATGCTGTGCCCTTACCCAAGTACACAGGTACATTTCACCGACCTTGGTTAGTACTAAATATACATCACCTGTATTGGTTTTCGTCCTAAATATACATCACTGTATTGGCTTGTCCTAAATATCATCGCTGAATGGCTTGTCCTAAATATACTCACCTGTATTGGCTTGTCCTAAATATCCATTCGCTGAATGGCCTTGTCCTAATATACCTCACCTGTATTGGCTTAGTATAAATATACATACCTGTATTGGCTTAGTCCTAAATATACATCCCTGTTCTTGGCTTGTCCTAATATCCATCGCCTGAATTGCTTGTCTAAATATACCTCACCTGTCTTGGCTTAGTCCTAAATATACATCACTGTATTGGCTTGTCCTAAATATACATCACCTGTATTGGCTTGTCCTAAATATACCTCACCTGTCTTGGCTTGTCCTAATATACATCACCTGTATTGGCTTGTCTAAATATACATCACTGTATTGGCTTGTCCTAATATACATCACCTGTATTGGCTTGTCTAAAATATCCATCGCCCTGATTGGCTTGTCCTAAATATACTCACCTGTTTGGCTTAGTCCTAAATATAACTCACCTGTATTGGCTTGTCCTAAATATACATCACTTGTATTGGCTTCGTCCTAATATACATACCTGCATTGGCTTCGTCCTAATATGCATCACCTGTATTGGCTTCGTCCTAAATATGCATCAAACTTATTGGTTCGTCCTAAAATACATCACCTGTATTGGCTTCGTCCTAAATTGCATCACCTGTATTGGCTTCGTCCTAAATATGCATCACCTGTATTGGCTTCGTCCTAAATATGCATCACCTGTATTGGCTTCGTCCTAAATATGCATCACTGTATTGGCTTCGTCCTAAATTACATCACTGTATTGGCTTCGGTCCTAAATATGCATCACTTGTATTGGCTTCGTCCTAAATATGCATCCCGTTTGCATAGTCCTAATATGCATCACCTGTATTGGCTTAGTCAAATAAGATCACCTGGTATTGGTTTCGTCTAAATAGACATCACCTGTCGTGGATTCGTCCTAAATATACATCACCTGTATTGGCTCATAGATATCGGGTCAGCAAAGGTATTGATAATTATCCAACCAGTGATAAAACTGCCAAAGTGCCACCAAACAGGTGTATTGCCTCCCTTATGATTTGGGAATCAAATTGAACAATCTCAACACCGGGTCACGTGTTTGCATAGGCCGCACAGCCTTGGAGGGGACAGTTTGGCCATGATTCAGGACCTTGGACAGCACCTGCTTGGCTCGATACCTGAACTGGAAGCAGCGAAAGGGAACGACCAAAAATGATTTCCTGCTCACCACGAAAGTATGGTTCGACACATTCAGACAAAGTAATTAATTATCGTCATTTAAAGTGGAATTTGATTAAAATTATGCCAATCGACATATTCAGAAGATTCTCACAGCAAATAGCGATCCAGATAATGTCGAAACTCTTCTTTATCAACTTTTTGTTTCTCAGAGGAGTGAGACTCAATGGAAGAACAAGGTAGATCCGACAGTGGGACAAACGTCAAGGGAATGAACGAACAGGATAAGAGGGGAAGAAACACTGAAAACGAGCAAGTAAGATGTTTGGGCTGGGAAAGGTTAATGGGTTTAATAACGATCATGGGTCAGGATGGGGGATGAGAGGAGATGGCGGTGCACTGCTTGCTTGAAGCACTGGAGGTGAGAGTGAGAGCAGAACAACCTCTGAAAGGTGGTTCCGTAAATGGGAGAAGTGATGAATGGAGTGTGAGGTGTGCAGTTAGCCCGGCTTTTGGAAGTTTAACCCGGAGGGGTTATTGGAAAACGTGTGCATCCTGGAGTAGATAGGGAGGGTCAGGGGGCTGAAGAGAGGAGAGAGAGAGAGAGAGAGAGAGAGAGAGAGAGAGAGAAGAGAGAGAGAGAGAGAGAGAGAGAGGGAGAGAGGGCAATGTTGTGGAATAAATGGTTATAAACAGAGAGATACCGACCTGCCTTTGATGAGAAGACAACAACCTGGTGCTTCGGCCTTAGTACGGGCGATTCCAATAAATTTATACAGGATCTTCCGCTTCAATGACCCAAATGATACCCACCTTCTTGTGGGGTTGGCCAGGAGGAACGGTTGTGGTACAAGTCTTTGGCCGAATGGCCAGGTCTGATGTTTAACTTACAGAAATTTGTATTTTGGCAGTGTGTTTACGACAACCTGCGCGACTGCATGGTGAAAGCCATGGGGGGACCTTTAACGTGTGAATGATCCTGCTGGCGGACGAATCCACCATGTTAACATCCTTCTGATGGATGGACACACAATTATGAACCTTTCTGCATGTGAAACACAGGAAGAAGTTTTAGCTGGGTCGAGATCTGTACCTCGGGTAGACAGCTCAGAGGCGAGTGTGCATACCTCTAGGTAGGCTATCCTGCCAGTGTGAAGCGCTTGCGTTGATGTGAAATCGAAACAAACAGGGAGAAACGAAGCTCACTAAAAAAAAATTCTAAATCGCCATTTTTTATTGCGGATATTAAGCCGGATATTCATCCCGTCAGCGCTTTTCACAACGTATTGGAGGATAAAATGATTGTCAGGCAAGAACGATCATCTTGGTTCAGTGGCCCCAAATGTGGATATATAGGTAGGAGGGATGGGGGAGGGGGTATAAGACTGGTCTCAGTCTTATTGAAATCGTGTGATGATAAATAGTGAGGACCTATTTTTTGAATTGTTCCTTTTTTTTTCTTTTTTGTTTGCAATAATTTTAACCGTTTAAATTAACAATAATACAGATTTTACTTTATTACTTCAATTTCATGTCAAATACTTGCTGATACACTTTTGTCCCCCCCCCCCCAACCAACCCATATGACAATGCCAATGTTGCTGAAACTGCTTCAAAGGGAAGGTTTATGCTGGGTGTTATGCCATTGGCTAACAAGCGAAGCATCTATTGGATTTGAAACCCACATTGTCAAACCAATACCACAAGGCCTTGTGTGATCAGCCATGCACAACAAGGCCGAACCTGATCTGCTCACAACAAGATCGAACCCGATCAGCCTTGCAACAAGACCTTACACGATCAGACGCAAACAAGACCTCACCCGAGTCGCCGTGCAACAAGGCCCGACTGAGTCACCGTGCAACAAGCCTTACCAAACAAGCCAGGCTGCCAGGGTGGACATGTTGGAAATAAAGGATGTATGGATGGATACAAGAGGAAACTCATGAGGGAAAACTGGGAAAATTGGATGGAGGATGGAGGAGTGATTTGGGGGGGGGGGGGTTTAACGAGGGTATAAAAGATCATCGTTTTGGATTGAGGACGATCTGAGATGGTTGTGAGAGCTATCTTGAAAACCTGGAGGGTGGAATGACATTAAAGATAATGTTGAAGTTTGTTCCACAGGTGGGAGAAACGAGGAACGAATGAGTGGAGGTGAGCAATGATCTTGATTTAGGTAGATTCACCAGAAGGGGGTTGATGGTGGACCATGTGGGTCTGCAAAAACATGGGACAAAGCACGAAAAGAGGAGAGGGTGAAAGACCAGAAAGGAGGTGGTAGAAAACAGAGAGACACAGCCCTGTCTGCAATGGTGGAAGTGATAGGCCCATAGACTCGGCTTCATCATTGGAGATTCAAATAATCTTAAAGGCCTTGGTTTCTACAGCATCAAGCTGAGCAAGATATAAGGCAGGGGAGCCAGGCCAGAGGGGAAAAGCAGCACTCATCAAGTTGTGGATGGGAGGCCTTGTAGGAGGTGAATAGAGTTCACATGTGCCAAGGAAAGGACTTTGTATGATGTCGGATGCCCAGTCGGCGGCTGGCTTTTGGAGGCTAACTTTGAAATGTGGTTTGCCAAAAAAGACCATGCCTGATTGTGGGACCAGAGTTTGAAAGACTGAATTGAACTTCCTCAAGAAGATTATTAACAAAGTAGATGGGAGGGTTTGCCAGACAGTCCTTTCGGAGAGAAATAGTGAGTGTGTAGGATTTTGTCAGGATTGAAGGGCATACTCCAATTGTTTGACCAGATTGTGATTTCGTCAAATGTCTAAGAGAGGGAAGAGGCTGCAGCCTACCTTTCTGAGGATCAGGGATGTATGGCAGAGGTTGGAATCATCAGCAAATAATAAAGATTATTTCCAAAGAGCTAGAGAGATCATTGATAAATATCAGGAAAAGGACTGGGCCCAGAACACTGCCTTGAGGAACTACAGCCTTGACAGGGAGAGGAGATGAAAAGGATTCTGTTGAGAGCTAAACGTTGGCTACAAGAGCAGAGTAAGTCAGTAAGCATGTGTGCTATTGGCCTTGGATGCATAGGCGAGTGTGTTTGGACAGTAAGGCAGGATGCAGACTACATCAAAAGCACGAGATATGTGCAGAGAGATGGCGCTGATCTCATATCTGACATTGAGGGTCTCCATCCATTGACGGGAGAGTCAAAGCAGCATGTCAAAGGTGGTGTGATCTGGTCTGAAACAAAATTACTGATCTGAGATGATGTTGTTGGAGAAAAATAAGGATTTCACATCAACTGCAATAATGGAGTTCATGACCTTGCTGATAATTGGAAGAAAGCTGATAGGTCTGTTGTTAAGTGTATCAGTTTTTGCACACTTTTATGAAGTGTAGTGATGTTGTGGATTTCCAAGCCAGATGAGAGGATGACCTTGGGCAAATGATGGGGTGAAAAGGATAGAGGAGACGATGTGCAAGACCAGCAGAGCAGGTTTTTTAGGGCATGTGAAGCTGATGCGTCCGGTCCATTAGGCAGAGTCAGAGTCGAGGGTTGAAAGAACCTTCTCAGGTGCAAAGATACAGAGTGCAGGAGCAGTTGGGTACGACATGCAAAGATGGATTCTGAGAGTGAGGGGTTTGGGGACACAAGATTTGGAAGCAAACACAGAATTAAGGCATTCGGCCTTCTCAATGAGCAGCGGCGGCTGCAATGGTGCTATTTTGAAGAGATGGAAGGGATGCATACTCCAGACAGACTTACAAAGTACCATAGGTTTTAGAGGAGCAATTCAAATGAACACTACCCTAAAATTTCCAACTTCCTCCCGTAACGTACAACGGGCAATGCAATAAGCGGTATAGTTGCACCCCTCTGAAAATTATTGCTGACTCGGAATTTTCTCTCGAACAAGCATGTTTATGGAGTATCTGATGAATTAATGAAGTATCAAAACGAGGGAAAGGGGTGGAGATCAATCAAGCGGTGAAGCAACGATTCAGGCACTTAGTTACTGAAAACCAGACCTGATTCACGTCCTCAGCCAACTTCAGAAGCATTCCAAAACATCTATTAGTTATTCAGTAGTGTTTTAATTGGGGTTTTGGTAAATTAGGGTTCTGGGTTGACCACTACAGATTATCAACACTGTGTTGTGCTCAAAGCAATTCGTACAAATGAGTTCATCAACCACACTGTTGGGTGTACGTACTTCAATCAATGCCTTTCCAACTAATATAGTGTACACGGTGGAGGGAAAATGGTGAGGGGAGGGTGTTTCAAATAATTCTGCCATATTTGCCAAATGAATACTCGTACATGCAACCCCGAGAAGCAAAGTCGGCTTCGCGATCCGATATAACTTTTGAGAAGAGGGTTCCAACTTCAGGTTCCCCATCTTGAGTCACATTCAACTGTCATCGAAAGATCAGTTTGAAATGTCAGTAAATCCAAAATTTGTTCAAAATTTAACTCAATTAGGCTCCAGATAAGTATACTTGGTACTATACCCTAACTCGCAGAAGGAAAAAATATGGATTTCATTCAAATGGTGATGTCTGCCCATCAGATAAATATTCCAGAGGTTCCCATCATGAACATTGGGAATCCATTGGGAAGGAGAGTTGGTGGGAGAAAGAATATCGGAAACAAGAATGGAAGTGTCACGGTGTTCATTCGTTTGCAACGCGGTTGCGAGTTTGGATTTGTTTAGGCAGGGGCACGCAAACACCGCTGATGCAGTGCCCATTTGGTTAGGTCAAGAATTTGTAATTTTATTTAGGCTTTTTGGCGATGGCTCGCCTACTCATTGAAAAAAACTACCGTGGGATCTTTAACGTCCAGCAAGTAATGCCAGGAGATGGGTCGTCCAATTTAACGTCAGTCTATCCGAGGAATGGCACACCATTGATGATTCACTTGCCTGTGAAATGCCAGGATGGAAGTTTATAGCTGGGCCGAGATTCAAGTCCAGGGTGGACGTCCAGAGGCAAGTGTGTGTACCTCGAGAGTCTAGACACACTGGCAGCCTTAGTGAGGGTATAAAGGGAACAGTATGAGAAAGCACAACATATGGATGAGCAAGGTTGGAGGGGGAATGTGGGAGGGGGAGGGCATGTAGAGACCCTTTATTATAAAATTAATGCTTAGCAATACCCCAATCTGTCATGACCTTCCGAAAAATGTCATTAACTCGGTCGGAAATGACATTGAGGTCTACGACTCCAACTGCGGCAAATGCAAAGACTTATACAAAAGAGAATGATATAACACAGGGACTCGAGATGATCCAAGTCAAGTGATGGAGATTCAAATCCAAAACTGGTTCGAACCATTCTGAAGATTCCTTTGGGCCACAAGTATTCAATTTTTCTAAAAACCCAGTCGATCAGTGCGAGACTTCCAGGAGTCATTATAACGATGTATTTCAATCACTGTGTGAATTTGCCTCGGGAAATAAAATATATTCAAATGTAATTACAATTCATTTCGCGTGCTTGTCGCAATCACTTAATGTCATATTTGCCAGTGGTGCTTGAGTCTGGGGGTGGGCGAGAGGGCAGGGGGTAGAGTGGCATATGATTAACTTCCCCACGTTTTCAGCATTCACTCCCCATACTATGTTTTCTCTGTTATTTTACTGTCGCAGGCAGGATTTGCATCTTTGGGAAGTTCGATGAAAGTGAAGATAATTTTTCTCCTGCACTCACGGTATTATTTATCCTTATCGGTGTCACTGGAGGTCCGTCCGTCCCTCCTGTGGTTTTTTCCATACTTTATTTTTTTTTTACCATACTCTAACACATTCAACTGAAACTTTGTGGCATCACTTTATTATGATAAGGTTTCAGAAGAAGTTCGAGTTTCAGGAATTTTTGTCAATTTTTTCACAGTTATGCCTTTTTTGGACTTAGAAAATATCACATCATCGGGGACATGTATTGCAAAGCAATTCTCGCTCTTGTTTGGAATGGTGGTGATTGACATTCACCTACAAGCACTGTCCAAGGGCTTTTCAAAGGTTCTACGAACGAGATACCCACAACAGTTCAGAAACCTAAACGGTTAAGAGTTTTGCATACACAGTTCGGTACTTATTACTTACACTTGTGTTGGGAAAGAAATGTTGAGCATTTTATTGAACAATTGTGAGGTATGTCATTCAAATAACCTTTTCAACTGTGTGTGGATGTACGCCTGATCATTAAGAAGAGAAAAACGGCTAGGCAAATATGGGGCACGAACTTGGGCAATTTTCACTGTAATAATGGAAATAGATGAGTGCCTCGTCACATGTAATTCAATACAGGGAAAATGTGCGTTTGAATAGTCAACATTGCCGTGGTGTACTCTCAGTAAATTTTTGCTGCGCTTAAACTCAAACTCTTTGAAGTTTTCCTGAGTCTAAATACCCAAATCTTGATCTTCTTGTTTTTTCTGCTTTTCTTCTTAACGGGCACACGTTATTCCCCATTCTTGAGGGGTTATCCCTGGGAAGGTGGCCGAGTCCTTTTCACCAACTGGCAGGCCAGGCTCAAAATCCGACGAAAGTTGGGGCAGGAATTTTGAATTTTTTTTAATGTGCCAGCCATTGCTGGACCACTCTTTTGTGAAGGACACCATGGATATTTTAATGTCCACAACTAGTGGATGGCAGACTGGACACCCAGTTTTAACATGCCAATGCGAGTTATGCCACGCACTTGGCGATTCACGCCTGCCTTTTTGGTTGCTTTCATGCAGCTTCTTTAGATTAGAGGAGTGTGGAAGGGTCAATTTGTTTTATAGTAATCTTTTTCTCCACCTGGGTTCTAGTTGATAGGTGGAGAGCTGATTGGCTGTTCTCTCATTCACGATGAGAGATGTGATTGGTATTTTACATATATCACACCAACACACTCAGCACAGGACCACACGCACAACGCCACCCGCACACACCACATAAAGCGGTTTTTGGAGGGATGAAGATGTGGATCTCTAAAACTACAAACTTTTCAACACTGTTGAGAAGCTCATCAAGTTTGACAACTCCATTGGCTGTTACTAGAATCACAAAGGACGCCGGGGCACGCTACAATGAATGTGCATGAAAATATCTTGTTTAAACATGGGAGTATTTGGCTCTAGCGGTCTAGGATATGCCGGCCGTACGCCCCCCTGAAGTTGACCAGAAACGTGGGTAGCGCAGAGTTTGCTGAGGGTGGCCTCAGGGTGGCCCTCGCGTATGGCTATCTTTTACAAGCCGTAGGGGTCTCCGTGGAATTAAAGCGCCGGAGTTAATTACTTTTTTTCATTTCTAGGTTGGCCGTAACAATTCGACGCTGTAGCATGACGTAGAATGTGTTCCACGTCGACCGTACGTAGGGCGTGCGGTGGCTTGCGTTATTCGTGCGTTTTTCGTAGGCTCTTATAATGAAAAATATTCTTGCAACCCCCAAAAAATTACGGGCGCACTATCTTCCACGTTTCGCCTTAGGGCCCCCTGCGGTAGCCTTGCGGGCACCTTGCGGCTACCTTTGCGTCTGCTTTGAAATTATATGGCCGCCGCAGGGCCGCCCTAAGGTCACCGGTGCGACGTCAAACTCAAGACGTACGGGCACCGCCACGTTTGGTCTCACATTTCTAAAATAACCCGTGCGGCTCCCCTAAAAATAAAAACAATTGTGGACTGCTACATTGTGTTGACCGTGGAAATACTGCGGCGCCCTATAATTGCCTAGTGGTGTAGATTTTTTATTAGCTACGGCCGCGAGCCAAATGTGACTTGAAGCATTACTGTTCCACACGCAGACTCTGACTCGATGAAGCAACCAATGTCCCTCGGAAACCAGAATAATACCTCAATGGCTCAAATTTTTTTCATATATGCTGTATCCACATATGCAAACTACTTTCCATTTGCATGCACACCTTACACTCATTAATATCTAAGGGACCTCAACGAGCATTGCACTGTTTGACGCAGTAGGCACCCACCGGAATTGATTTCTGTGGACCTATTGGTTTTCTTTTCTCAAACAATGCAATCCTTTTGCTGTTATTTTGCCACAACTTTCCAGATGTGATGCTTTTGGTTGATTCAAAAGGGATGGTATTTTATAAATAAAAAGCTTAAACTGTCACCAGTCTGAACAATTTGAAATGTGGCTTTGCAGCTTCACTTGGGTGACTACCTGAGATTGTGGAAAAAGAATGAAAATCTTTTCATACTTTGGTTGATTGATGTTTCGCTTGTTTATCGAAGTGTGTTGTTATTGATATTTTTCCCTTTCAGCATTCTCATTGGGAACTGGGTTTCTCGAGGAAGAAAGCTATTGAATACGGCATCCCCTGGACAATAAGTACAACTCGAATAATTATCCAAGAATCTTTCTTCTTTCTGCTGATGTACTGAGGGTGAAGGTTGATCCATTGAACTTTTTCCTTATTTCGCTTTCCAGCAAAATAATTGTCTGTAAACTTGTTTGTACCTCCATTTAACAGACTTCATTGTCAGGGAGAATTGGCTAGACCAGAAGAGTGAGGCCTGTGTGGATATTCATCCTGCTAGGCTTCGGTAAGGTCACCTGCTATCAAAGCTAGGTGTTGGCTTGACAGTTAAGGTGGGCTGGCTTTTATGATTTTAGGGTTTGGAGTTTGAGCCCGCTGTCGTTCCATTTAAAGAATCGGTGGGTGCTCAGACTGTCATCCTTCGAAGTCAGCAAAATGAGTACGCAGCTTACTGGAAATGGGGGCTTTTGCATGAGTGGCATGGCCTAGCGCCCCAGCAATGAGCAATCAAGCAGGAACAGGTTGTACACACAATGGTGACCTGCTCGTCGGATGCAGCCCCGAGCTGCAAGTAAAAATGGGAACAAAATTGCAATGGGTGGAATCGATGAAAGCGATCCCAGCATCCTGTGTTTGTACAACAGAGGCTCTGTCTTTGAAGGTGCCATTACTTTCGTATGTTTCAGATCAATGGCCGGTTGGGCAGTTCTCACACTGTCTCAGCAAGAGTATGATTGGCAAGGTTGCAGATTGGTGGACATTGATAGATGGATTGAAGGGAATACCAGTACAAAGGAAGGAATTATAAACCCATTTATTGATGCCATTTTATAAGAAAGCAAAATGTGACTACTTCTCCCAGTAGCTAAAAAACCGTTGATACAATATATAAGAAATAGCCATTGTTCAGGAATGTACTTACCTGCTGCTTATGTGCACCTTCTCTAAACTCATCCTGAACACACTGGGGGTTGAATACTGATTTAGAGATTACTGTTTGTATAGCGTTGAATTGTATCACATGACGATGTGTATGTAGTGGAAGATCAAATTTTTCATTCCTCCACAACCGAGGGGTAGATGGAGGATGTTTTCGTCGCCCTGTCTGGTTGTCTGAGAACACGAATATCTCAAAAAAATTGTGGACAGGAATTCGGCCGAAACTTGGTGGGACAGGTTGGATGTGTAACAAGGACGAATTGATTTCGATTTTTTGAACATCCGGATCCGGATAGCAAGATTTAAAAAATTTTTGTTTTAAAGGGATTCTTCAACATTGAGAAATGGGGGCCCAAACTATTATAGCATGATATCTTCAAAAAGTTGTAGACGAGTTATGACAAAATTGGTGGTGATTGTTACGGTGACAAAACAAGCCGATTAGATTTTTGGTTTTGAGGTCCGGATTCAGATCCAACTATCAGAGGGATAAACAAAATGTAAACTGTTCAACCTGGCGGAAGTACGCATTTACTGAGTTTTGGTATTATTTTTGGTTCAATTGTCCTCGAGTACAACAATGGTGTAAATAATCAGTGTGTATCCATCGTGTGATGAGGCGGAAGTCCCGGTGGTAAGTTACCTTTGGCACTGTATGCCATGGCTGATCATGCTTGCCCTTCATAGCCAAGACGGGCGATTCGATGTGAGTGCTAAAACATAGGAGTACAAAATTTGTTTATCATGTCAGAACTGCTGCCCAGACAAAGCAACTCTGAGATGAAAGGCAGTGGATTCCTCTTTCAGCTAGATCATTTACGACACGCAAAGAATTAGCACTTTCGCAAAATTTCCTGTAACTTGCGAACTTGTCCCACATAGCCACAGGAGCCCTGACCATTTGTCAGTCAAGGTTTATCTGCAAGTACACAAAGAATAAAAAGAATATATATTTCATTAGATATACACAAAATATACGATTTTCACTGCATTTCCAAAATGGCAACCCCTTCTCAAAATGTTGGGACAAGTTGTGAATAATATTTAAGGGTACTTACTATC
>CM068957.1:144682614-144715762 GCA_035128595.1 Eptatretus atami
GTATATACTATATATATATACATATATATATTACATACATACATAATACATACTACATATATATATACCATATATCCTCACTTAATGACCGAGTTCCATTCTACGACTATGTCGTTAAGCGAATTGGTCGATAAGCTTGGAGCCGCCCCTTGCCGATATTTCAAGCATAATGTACTGGTAGTGGGTTTGTGTCAACCATCTTTAGATATTGTTTTAATGTCACCTTTGCACCATTTATAACATTTTTAGTATATTTTTAAATGTTTTTACAGTCGTGTACTGTGTCCCGCAATAAACAGAATAGAGGAGTGCCTGTATGTGTATATATATATACATATATATATAAAACATATATATACATATATATATATATACATAACATACATACATTACTAGGGTGTTCCACTTTTGAAAAGTAGTTGTGGAATGAAGCACTGTGCCTATCCATTCCACTAGTGAAGTTAGGTGATCGACAAAGTTTGAAAATTTTGCCGCCTTTTTTGACCGCGGCCGCCATTTTGAAATTTCAGGAAAAATCCATATTTTTGGAAATAATATTTATTTTTGAATATTTTTAAAAATATATTTCTCTGTATTTAGATGGTCAATGCACTTCAGTAGGAACCAGTATGATAGTAAGTACCCTTAAATATTATTCACAACTTGTCCAACATTTTGAGAAGGGGTTGCCATTTTGGAAATGCAGTGAAAATCGTATATTTTGTGTATATCTAATGAAATATATATTCTTTTTATTCTTTGTGTACTTGCAGATAAACCTTGACTGACAAATGGTCAGGGCTCCTGTGGCTATGTGGGACAAGTTCGCAAGTTACAGGAAATTTTGCGAAAGTGCTAATTCTTTGCGTGTCGTAAATGATCTAGCTGAAAGAGGAATTCAGCTCGTGTCTGACTTATTCATATGTGCAATGATGAGAAACAACGTCAAGCATTGATTGCTACAGTGTGTGGAAGAGCACAGGAAGCTTTACCCAGACTATACAAAACAAACGATATGTTCTCTATAACTATCTGTGGTTGCTTGTTTGCTAGATGTTTATGTTGTCATATATGAAAACCATGTCGCTTAAAACATATTTGGTTGTTCTCATAATTAATTGATCATGCTCTCATTTGTCATTAATAATGTCTTTATGAAAACGCTACTACTGATATTCTGCAAATGCCTAACAATGTGCCGTGCAATAATTGTCAAAATATGGGATTTTCAGTGAAATTCCAAAATGGCAACCCCTTCTCAAAATGTTGGGACAAGTTGTGAATAATATTTACGGGTACTTACTATCATACTGGTGCCTACTGAAGTGAATTCGACCATCTAAACAAAGAGAATATATTTTTTAAAATATTCAAAAATCAATATTATTTCCAATAATATGGATTTTTCCTGAAATTTCAAAATGCCGGCCCGCGGTCAAAAAAGGCGGGAAATTTTCAAACTTTGGTCGATCACCTAACTTCACTAGTGGAATCGATAGGCACATAGTGCTTCATTCCAGCAACTACTTTTGCAAAAGTGGAACACCCTAATACATACATACATACATACACACACACAAACACATAGACACACACACACACACACACACACACACACACAGACACATATGAACAACCCCTGCAATTCAGCGAAAGCTGCGTAAAGCAACCAAAAAAGCTACATCAGGTAAACCCTTAATTTGAAGTCCAAGCACAGCTGGGGATAATTAATTAAGTGAGAGCTGATTCGAAATCCTCTCCAGTTATGGGTAAGATGTCATTTGGCTTTTGTGTGTGTGTGTTGTGTTGTGTGTGTGTGTGTGTGTGTGTGTGTGTGTGTGTGTGTATTTATATGTCAGGGGTGGGGGTGATGGCTCCTGCTCGGAACACAAGGGTCTTGATGAGGGTGTACCCGATCTCTTTGCTTCGAATGTCCTTCACAGTCACTGACTTGTGCACTCACAGTGAATAAAAAAAGAAATGCGCATTTTCAGATGTTGCTCCGTCATGCAGCATACTCGATATGAATGTTCATTTGCAAGAACATGATCGAAGAATATGTCTCGATGCCTCATCTATTTGGATGCCACCACGGTAATTCCCAACCACGTGATTTTTTCCTCTCACCGTTTTCTCGTCCGTCAGGACACACCCCAACAACCCTGGAGCCTCCGCATCTTTGCCTCCATCGTAATGGAATGTCTGATCTTCCTCCGTGGTTGTCTGCACATTTCCTAGCGAGTGGGTCCGTCTGAGGCCAAGTCAGCAAAATGAAGCAGCGAACGTTGCCCTGGAGACCGGAGGATGGAAGGGAATTGTACGTTGTCGTGGTTGGTGATGGTGGGGGTGGAGAGCCGGAGGTGGCTAGCCCTGGATGGGATTCCATGGACGTTCCCTGATGGAAAATTGGGCTGAGTGCAGCGTTCCGGAGATATCGGCATGTGTGGCAATAAATCTAGAAGGTCTTTCAATGTCATTCATTCGCCATCGTGATTACTCTGCCAACGGTTGGTCCTCCTCTGCACTCTAGCCCAACCGTCCTACATGCACCGTGGTGTACAATATATACATGTATTTTATATATATATATATATATATATATATTATATATATATATATATTTATTAGTAATATGCACAAATCCTTCATTTGAAGCACACAACAAACGTGAGGCACGTTGCGGGCAGCTCCCTGATGTTTGGAATCAAACCCAAGTGTATTCACTCATTCATAAATGTCATCACTGCTCTCAGTTAATATTTTTTTCACATCCTGATGTGTTCATTCATTAAATTCACATAGCTCAGGAAATTCATTCGGATCATGTATCGTTGCCTGGACACCATTTTGGTCGCCATGGTAACAGCTGTTTTGCCATTAGCTCTTCACTTAAGCAGGAAGGCGTGTGTGTGTGTGGAGGACGTTTGAATGGGAATCGTCATGAATTCTACTTCAGCGGTGATGTAATCACATCACTTCGTGGTGAAAGTAATAGTTCGAAAGAAAGGTTTTTGTTAAAAATGACTCACCAGGCCTTGATGGAATTAAGTGAATGAGGCGATCATTACATGTTTCACAAACGACCAATAAATGGGATTAAGGTTATGGTTAGGGTTAGGGTTAGGTTAGGGTTAGGGTTAGGGTTCGGCTCAGGTTAGGGATCGGGTTCGGTTGGGGCTAGGGATCGGCTCAGGTTAGGGTTAGGGTTCGCTCAGGTTAGGGTTAGGGTTCGGGTGAGGGTTGGGGTTTGGGTTCGGGTTCGGGTTCAGGTTCGGGTTAGGGTTCAGGTTCGGGTTAGGGTTCGCTCAGGTTAGGGTTAGGGTTCGGGTAGTGGGTTTGGGTTCGGGTTCGGGTAGGGTTAGGGTTAGGGTTGGGTTGGGTTCGGGTTAGGTTAGGGTTAGGTTCGGGTTAGGGTTGGGTTAGGTTAGGGTTAGGGTTCGGGTTAGAGTTAGGGTTCGGGTTGGGGTTCGGGTTGGGGTTAGGGTTAGGGTGGATGGGGCAGCAATGCTCAGAGCACAGGCAATGTGAACGATCGATCCATTTTGACTATTATGCAGATTGGCGGTAAACTATCGGTGTCTGATTGAAAGGGTCTTTTCACCAATGACGATGGATGTTGCTGAACATGATTGAGAGCCGACACGTCTCGGCATAACAGCGTGCTGGATATCACAGAAAACGAAATGTTCATCATAGTTAATTCTTCACAGAATGTGGTGATGTCAGACAGTCAGTAATTCACAAGGATTGTCGGGATGTTTAACGGTGCACAAGTTGACGGGTTCATGACCGACAATATCAATTTCAATTTGCGGCGTGTGTGAGGAGGAGGAACGCAAGATCTCCTTGCCGGTTCATGATTCGCTTCTCTGTTGCAAACATGTCAGCATATCAATAGAATGGGCAAAATATACTCAGGCAGCACTGTGGAGTAAAGAATCAGCATCAGTGACCATGGCAGTCATTTTATGATGTCCATTTTTGGGGTCGCTATGCTGGTTTGGTGGCATCACGTGCAGTATTCCAAGCTGCTGACTTTTTGGAGGGTGAGCTGTTTCGGGATAGTTATTTTCAGGATTTCCAATTTATTTTGCAACACAATTCCAGGACTTGTCTCACAGGATTGTGCAGAGTAACAGCACTTGTGTTTGTGCTGTCTAGCCTGGGTTTGATTCCAAACATGAACATAAACTGTCGATTGCTACTTCACAGACAGGGAATTGCATGCAAAGCCTCTTTCCTCTCTTCAGACATTGACAAAATCAAAAGCTGATCAAACACTTGTAATATGTCTTTCAATCGTGAGATATCATACAACTCACGAACCTTCTCCAAAATGGCAAACCCCCACCTCCCATCAACTTTCTTAACAATCCTCTTGAGGAAGTTCAGTCATTCACACTCCTGGGTCTCACGATCAGGCATGATATTTCTTTGGCAAACCACATTTCAAAGTTGGCCTCCAAAGCCAGCTGCCGACTGGGCATCCTCCATCGTAGAAAGTTCTTCCTTGGCACACCTGAACTCCTATCCACTGACAAGGCCTTCATCCACAGCTTGACGGAGTATTGTTCTCCACTTTGGGCTGGTCCCCCTGCCTCACATCTTGCTCAGCTCATCACCATGGAAACCAAGGCCTTCAAGATTATTGGAATCTCCTGCGAGAAGCTGAGTCTGTGGCCTATCAACGCCATTGCTGACAGGTCGTTGTCTCTCTGTCTTCCACCACCTTTCTGCTGTTGCACCCTCTTTCCTGTCCATGCTTTGTCCCACCCCCATGTTCCTGCACAGTGCACACGGTCCACCAGCAACCCGCTTCTCGTGGCACTCCCAAAATCCAACATCACTGCTCTCCTGCACTCATTTGTTCTTCTTTTCTCACTCCTGTGGAACCAACTTCCACATCCTCATCAATTTCATTTTTCCCTCTGAGTCTTCAAGACAACTGTTCACCACCATCTCAGATCATCCCTCATCGAAAACCATGATCTTTTCCACCCTTGTTAACCCCCAACTCCCAATCCCCACCTCCCTCCAATTTCCAGTTCTTCCTTCCTGAGAATTTCTTTTTGTGTGTGCAGGGGTGGGTCACAAAATGGCGATAGTTTATATTTACCCACGCACGCGAAGTGAAAAGTGTGAATGAGCAATAGGTTCACATATATATATATATATATATATATATATATATATAATATATATATATATATGTCTATTCATCTACAAATGTCGGTTTATGATCGAGGAACAACGTAATTTTAGTTGAATGTTATATTTTGAACATGAATTCCAGAGCGAACCTGTAGTTTGGCAGTGCAGCACCTGTGGCTCTAAATTCTTCCGATCGCACATGCGCAAAGAGTAGTAGATACTTTTTTTGTTAGTCTGCCAAACAGGTTTTTAAGGATGTCATAATGAACACAAACAACAGGCACGAATAACGAATGTAACTGTTTAAATAAGGTGGTGTGAAAGACGGTGTCATCAATGGCGGTAAACCAGAAATTTTTTTTGCTTCTGCAGCCTTTAAAATCTTTTTTTTTTATTTCAATTGAATTATATGTTAAAACATTGGAGAACACAAATTACCTTTTCAGAACTTTCAAAACACTTCAGTTTAGCATTACTTGGACAAAATATCATGGCATTTTACATCATCAGGACAATCAAATTTGCGCTCGTAGAACTTGCCCATGTCTTTTTTTTATCAATACCTCATGGGGTAAGGTGCTCTATGAACTCTAGTTATCCATGGTTGCCAGTTTGACCTATAACCGGCCAAATTCGTTGATTTTGTCCTTTTTCACGGTCGTTTGCCAACAAGGAAAAAAGATGCCGGCCAAATCATTTTTTTGGCCATTTTGGCCTTTTTTATTTCCTGCCGAAAAGCCAAGTTGCTTTGGCCATTTCTGGCTGGTTTGCGACTGCAGCTGATCTCTCAGTGACCATAGCCAATCAGAGCCATGAGTCCCAAGCCTCATGCAGTGGTGTAATATCCACGAGTGCCGGAGCTATCCCAGCATGCATGCACGTGGTTGAAGGGTCGTGTGTCGCAATTGTGGTGCGCACTTCCAAATATGGACTTGGCCGGCGAAATAATCACGTGGCCGGATATTTGAAGCGATAGATTTCAAACTATTTCATTCGGAAGGGCACGCTTTGATAACTTTTTTCATGAATCAACCTGCTGCAACCACGAGGCACGTGGTCGATCCATTGGCCTCCTCTACTCACGAGGCTCCCTTGCTCAGAGATCTGGTAACCAGGATTCCATAAACTTGAGAACTTCAAATCTTGGGCTTTTTCAAAGCGATTTGGCAGATTTTAATCCTCGATTTAGCCAGCGCGCAAAATGGTGATACAACTGTTCATTGTATTTTTTGAAGTGGCAAGTGTTGGTCATCTCTGAACAGAATACAGAAGAGCGTTACTCTTCACCATGATTGAAGAGTGTAACCGTGGTGTTTATTTTGGCCCACCATGACATGGTCATCGTACGGAAAGTATCCTTCGATTTCACGGAGAATTGGAATTGAAAGGCGCTCTCCTTGAACCCAAGAGGCCTCGCCAACAATCAGCTTGCATGCCTGAAAGGTTGAAGCACATGGAGGTGCAATGAATCGCAGTCCTGGAGAATGGGAGCACATTGACAAAATGCTGGTCACGTTAGACACGTCTTTCAGGACAAACAAACGTCCAAAGATCACGCTTCATTTATTTGGTTGTTGGTAACTGCTTTTGGACACCTTAAGGAATTTCAATCGTAATAAAAACAAGTTATCAAGGCTGGGCAACCTGGTGTATACTATTTAGACATACAGGTACACAATTCTCAGATACAAGACATACATTAGATGTACAACGGCCCGAAAACGTGATGTCCTACGTGCGTCTCATAATGGCCATTGCTTCTGTACGTTCACACAGATTTATCTTCATCGTATTCCTTAGAAATATGTGTTTTAATAAAGCATCCCAGAACTCATGACAAAGGCAACCGTTCCAAGGACAGACGCACGAGATTAAGCCCAAAGTGTTGAAACAAAAGGCATTTGTGCGAACGCAAGTCACTTTGGCGAATCGCTGTATCAGCAGATTGTTACATTGTCTCCTTCACCATGGAAACACTCAACTAGGCAGACGCTGACAACGCTGTGATTGTCAAACAACACAATGAAGGGAAATCATAACGGCTCGCCTGTGATCTTATCTCGTAATTTGTGCCAAGGTGAACTGAACGTCACAACTTGCAGCTCAGACACAAAGATGGAAACGAATGAAACGTCTGTCCTCATTGTGACATACCATGGTGTGTTACAGAGTGTCCGTGCTGCGCAAGCAGGTTCTTGTCTGAAGGGTTGCACTTGGTGGTGTGCCGTTGCCTTCTCAGCAGTAGTTAGGGTAAGAATTTGTTACATGATGCCGGAAATAGCTCGCCGACTCTTCACGAAAGACACCGTAGGATCTTTAACGTCCACCGACTGATACTGGCAGACGGGATGGCCGGCTAAAAATCCATCCGAGCGACGGCACACACATTGATGAATAACCCTGCTTGTGAAACACCAGGATGACAGTTCATAGCTGCGTCGGGATTCAAACCCAGCTGTGCAGCTTAGAGACGAATGTGCGTACCTCGAGCCAACCTGCCACCTTCAAACGTCTACACTGAGAAGGAGAGTAAAAACAAACTTTCCCCAGCCATCAGAGATAAAATAAATAAACAAAACCAAAGGTCCGACCTTTCGGGGCACCTTGAGTTCCAACAGGAATGATTGGCTCGTGCTTTCCGCAGACACTAACCTTTGTTCACCTAGATGACGTCATGCACCCACGAACAGGTGCACGCTTTGTCGTCACCATGTCGGAAGATGTGCGTGACCAAGCAATGGAGAACATCCGTAGTTACATTACAACAGAGAGATCATTAACTTCAGTCTTACATCATGGAAGGATTTCCCTTTCGCTCCTTCCAGGATCGACTCTCCATCAGGGAATGGAAGTCAATGGCGATCCAGGCAGGACATTAGGCTTAAAATGGATTCTCATATCAGATTTGAACAAACCTGTTTGCGTTCCCCCTTTGAACCCCGAGCTCATGATGTGGGGAAACCTAGGGGGTTAAAGCCCCATTCACCATGTGTCCTTGTACATTGTCTATCCTATATATGTCCTTGTAAATAATGTATAAGGATGTCGATCTGTACTCGTGTTTTTGTCCGACATGTTGTTCATGTACAAACTCCACCATGAGCCCATCAGGGTCACTCTCTCGACTGTGACTTCTTTCACACCTGCAATCATGACCACCTTCTTGTGGGTCAGACGGGGAACAGTTTTGGATCCAGTCTTTCAGGAACCAGCTGTCTGGCGTGAGGTTCACTGAAGGTTCAAGGATTTAATTTGTTCAGGATGCCGGCGATGACTTGCCTCCTCTTCGTGAAAGACACGACGGGATATTTACCATCCACGACTAATGCTAGCAGACGGGACACCCGGCTTAACGTCCATCAGAAACACGGTGCACTTTGTGATGCAACGCCCGGCTGGTGAAACACCGATCCAACAGTTGTTTTTTTTATCAGTTTGGGAATCGAACCTAGACGAGTCGGATAAGAGATACGTACACTATCAAAGCACCATCCTATCGAGGCGAGGAGATGGGGGGGGGGAGGTGTGTTGGGGGAGGGGGCAGGGTGTTCCATCATTGCAAATAAATAAATAACTAAAAAATAAAACCTTCTGCATTGTTCTTTTTCTTCTTATGTATGGCAGCTTGGCTGCTGGGTAGCTATCATTTTGTTGGAACGCAGCTGTGCCGCTGATGCTGTGCCCCTACCCAAGTACACAGTACTCATTTCACCGACCTTGGCTTAGTACTAAATATACATCACCTGTATTGGTTTTCGTCCTAAATATACATACCTTTTTGGCTTGTCCTAAATTATCGCCTGAATGGCTTGTCCTAAATATACCTCACCTGTATTGGCTTGTCCTAAATATCCATCGCCTGAATGGGCTTTGTCCTAAATATACCTCACCTGTATTGGCTTAGTACTAAATATACATCACCTGTATTGCTAGTCCTAAATATACATCACCTGTCTTGGCTTGTCCTAAATATCCATCGCCTGAATTGGCTTGTCCTAAATATACCTCACCTGTTTGGCTTAGTCCTAAATATACATCACCTGTATTGGCTTGTCCTAAATATAACACCTGTATTGGCTTGTCCTAAATATACCTCACCTGTCTTGGCTTGTCCTAAATATACATCACCTGTATTGGCTTGTCCTAAATATACATCACCTGTATTGGCTTCGTCCTAAATATACATCACCTGTATTGGCTTGTCTAAATATCCATCGCCTGAATTGGCTTGTCCTAAATATACTCACCTGTCTTGGCTTAGTCCTAAATATACATCACCTGTATTGGCTTGTCCTAAATATACATCACTTGTATTGGCTTCGTCCTAAATATACATCACCTATTGGCTTCGTCCTAAATATGCATCACCTGTATTGGCTTCGTCCTAAATATGCATCACCTGTATTGGCTTCGTCCTAAATATACATCACCTGTATTGGCTTCGTCCTAAATATGCATCACCTGTATTGGCTTCGTCCTAAATATGCATCACTGATTGGCTTCGTCCTAAATATGCATCACCTGTATGGCTTCGTCCTAAATGCATCACCTTGATTGGCTTCGTCCTAAATATACATCACTGTATTGGCTTCGTCCTAAATATGCATCACTTGTATTGGCTTCGTCCTAAATATGCATCACCTGTATTGCATAGTCCTAAATATCATCACCTGTATTGGCTTAGTCCAAATATAGATCACCTGTATTGGCTTCGTCCTAATAGACATCACCTGTCGTGGATTCGTCCTAAATATACATCACCTGTATTGGCTCATAGATATCGGGTCAGCAAAGGTATTGATAATTATCCAACACAGTGATAAAACTGCCAAAGTGCCACCAAACAGGTGTATTGCCTCCCTTATGATTTGGGAATCAAATTGAACAATCTCAACACCGGGTCACGTGTTCTGCAAGGCCGCACAGCCTTGGAGGGGACAGTTTGCCATGATTCAGGACCTTGGAAGCACCTGCTGGCTCGATACCTGAACTGGAAGCAGCGAAGGAACGACCAAAATGATTTCCTGCTCACCACGAAAGTATGGTTCGACACATTCAGACAAAGTAATTAATTATCGTCATTTAAAGTGGAATTTGATTAAAATTATGCCAATCGACATATTCAGAAGATTCTCACAGCAAATAGCGATCCAGATAATGTCGAAACTCTTCTTTATCAACTTTTTGTTCTCAGAGGAGTGAGACTCATGGAAGAACAAGGTAGATCCGACAGTGGGACAAACGTCAAGGGAATGAACGAACAGGATAAGAGGGGAAGAAACACTGAAACGAGCAAGTAAGATGTTTGGGCTGGGAAAGGTTAATGGGTTAATAACGATCATGGGTCAGGATGGGGATGAGAGGAGATGGCGGTGCACTGCTTGCTTGAAGCACTGGAGGTGAGAGTGAGAAGAAACAACCTCTGAAAGGTGGTTCCGTAAATGGGAGAAGTGATGAATGGAGTTGAGGTGTGCAGTTAGCCCGCTTTTGGAAGTTTAACCCGGAGGGGTTATTGGAAGAACGTGTGCATCCTGGAGTAGATAGGGAGGGTCAGGGGGCTGGAGAGAGAGAGAGAGAGAGAGAGAGAGAGATGAGAGAGAGAGAGAGAGAGAGAGAGAGAGAGAGAGAGAGAGAGGAGGAGCAATGTTGTGGAATAAATGGTTATACAGAGAGATCACCGACCTGCCTTTGATGAGAAGACAACAAACTGGTGCTTCGGCCTTAGTACGGGCGATTCCAATAAATTTATACAGGATCTTCCGCTTCAATGACCCAAATGATACCCACCTTCTTGTGGGGTTGGCCAGGAGGAAACGGTTGTGGTACAGTCTTTGCCGAATGGCCAGGTCTGATGTTTAACTTACAGAAATTTGTATTTTGGCAGTGATGTTTACGACAACCTGCCGACTCATGGTGAAAGCCATGGGGGGACTTTAACGCTGATCAATGATCCTGCTGGCGGACGAATCCACCATGTTAACATCCTTCTGATGGATGGCACACACAATTATGAACCTTTCTGCATGTGAAACACCAGGAAGACAGTTTATAGCAGGGTCGAGATCTGTACCTCGGGTAGACAGCTCAGAGGCGAGTGTGCATACCTCTAGGTAGGCTATCCTGCCAGTGTGAAGCGCTTGCGTTGATGTGAAATCGAAACAAACAGGAGAGAAACGAAGCTCACTAAAAAAAATTCTAAATCGCCATTTTTATTGCGGATATTAAGCCGGATATTCATCCCGTCAGCGCATTTCACAACGTATTGGAGGATAAAATGATTGTCAGGCACAGAAACGATCATTTGGTTCAGTGGCCCAAATGTGGATATATAGGTAGGAGGGATGGGGGAGGGGTATAAGACTGGTCTCAGTCTTATTGAAATCGTGTGATGATAAATAGTGAGGACCTATTTTTTGAATTGTTCCTTTTTTTTTCTTTTTTGTTGCAATAATTTTAACCTTTAAATTAACATAATACAGATTTTACTTTATTACTTCAATTTCATGTCAAATACTTGCTGATACACTTTTGTCCCCCCCCCCCCAACCAACCCATATGACAATGCCAATGTTGCTGAAAACTGCTTCAAGGGAAGGTTTATGCTGGGTGTTATGCCATTGGCTAACAAGCGAAGCATCTATTGGATTTGAACCCACATTGTCCAAACCAATACCACAAGGCTTGTGTGATCAGCCATGCACAACAAGGCCGAACCTGATCTGCCTCACAACAAGATCGAACCCGATCAGCCATGCAACAAGACCTTACACGATCAGACGCAAAACAAGACCTCACCGAGTCGCCGTGCAACAAGGCCCGACCTGAGTCACCGTGCAACAAGGCCTTACCCAACAAGCCAGGCTGCCAGGGTGGACATGTTGGAAATAAAGGATGTATGGATGGATACAAGAGGAAACTCCATGGAGGGAAAACTGGAAAATTGATCTCTCTCACACATATGTTAAGTATTAAGGGAGGAGTTACCTCATCAGATGCAGCCAAGCACAGCTGCCAAGTACCCACTGGCTAATAAGGGCAAATTAGTGGGACAGAATTTCCCGGCTCACCTGTGTGCGGACTACGCTGGACCAAGAGAGGAAAAGACAGAACGAGCTGGGTACATTAATTTTATAATATAAGCAATTTTCTATGAAGGTGAGGAAAGGGCACGTGGCACAACAATTAGAGGTTTTATTTCAAGGAAAATGTACAGCAGGGGGAAGCAAGGATTCTTTGGGTGTGGCAAAAGAAATGCAAGTTTTTTCAAAAGAGGGCACAGTGCAGAGTTAAACCAACACAAAGAACTTACACGTTCTTAACTTTACAGGAAAATGGCAGGTGCCATCCGAGACACACCCGAGGAAATTAGAACAGCAAGAAAGAAAGAGACAGCTTGGGGTGATTGTGACATCAAGAATACTGGCGTGGCCGACGAACCAGCGCAAACCCAGTTGCTTAGGTGGGGGATAGAGGTTGGAAAACTGGGGGTGTCTGCAGTTCATGGGTGAGGAGGTGCAAATCAGGTGCAAGTGAGGGTGCAGGGAAGGGAAATATGAGAAGAAGTGCGTGTCTGTAACCTTGCTCTTTTCGATCTTTTGCAGACAATACAGCAGATTTTCGAACAGCAGACAATACAGAAGATAAGAGACAGAACGTGTAAGAGGTTAGGTTAACAATGGTGTGTGAGAAGGGCTGTAAATGTAAATGATCGATGAGTGGTCTGGCATTTGGCCCACTCGTCCCGCCAGCGCTCTGTTCCGCCTACTCCATTCCATCTTCCTCCTCTTGCCACCGATAAAGCTCGAACTCTCCTTTTCTCGCTCAGCAACCAGCACCCAGACCTCAGCACTTCCATAGCCCTCAGCGACTACTTAGCAGCTACTTCTGACTCTCGGCTCTTTCTGACTCTCACTACTACTTCTCCAGTGACTTTGCAGGGTGTTTTATAGACATCTTATGAAGGAGGAGCTCAAAAGTCGGATCAGGACAGTCGGTAGGAGTTTTTCAGCACCCCCAATGGTGCATGGACGTTTTCCCAAGAAGTAGCCCTGCCACTGTGAGGCTCAGAAATTGAAAGTGGCCTCATTCACCCCTTAACTCGGCCACATGATGGAACTCCGAGATTAACTTGGGATGCACATTTCTGGGAGTGCTTTCTGGTCACGAACATGCGCTGGATACCATAATGGGGTCGTGATTGAGCGGAGTTCTAGGGATATCTCAGCAATGCTGAATGGATTCCAGCGTACACTTACACTTTGAGCTATATGCAGAAAACGTTTCGAACATAAGCATCTGTTGTGGTAGCTAGCGTCCATGGTTCCCCAATATCCTCAAAGGACAGTGGCGGCCATCCAGCATGCTGACTGTGGTTGCAGCATTTGTAGCGGTTGTGGTGAGGTTGTTGAAGTGTTGTGAGGTGTTTAAAGCGTTTGTAGCGATTGTGCTAAGGTGGGCAAACATACGTTGTTGTGGGGAATTTTAAGACTGTATTGTGGTGGTCGTATGAAGGTTGTAGCATCGTGGTTCGAGTACAGATAAGGTTGAAACGAAGTGTCTGTTGGGGAATTGTGCACGGTTTGGACGGGGTTTTGGTGGCATATGCTAATGAATCAGTCTGTTGACATGCGTGCATGTTTGCATGAAGGAGAGGTCGTGTGTACGAAGTAAAGTAAATAAAATAGAAAAAGGAATAGAGATTGGAACTAGAAGGGTACTCGGTAGAGCGCCTACCTCCGCCCTGTAATGACTGATCCACGAGAACATATCTGACACAATACATTTTTGAGATATTGTGCTATTTTTCTTTTTTGAGCCCTATCTCTCAAGAGTGAAGAATCACTTAAAACATTTTAGTCGTCGGATCTGGATCCAGATCTTATGAAAATCGAAGCAATTCGTCGTGGTCACACACACAACCTGTCCAGCAAGTTTCATCCGAATCCGTCCACAACTTTTTGAGATATCGTGCTCTATGTCCTTTTTGGCCCGATCTCTCAATGGTGAAGAATCACTCTCAAAAAATTCTAGTAGTCGGATCCGGATCCGGATCTTCACTAAAATCTAATCAGTTCGTTCTTGTCATGCATCAAAACTGTCCACAAAATTTCATTCGGATCTGTTTACAACTTTTTGAGATATCCTGTGCACAAACAGCCAAACAAACAGACAGAAATGGATGAAAACGCAACCTCCTTCACCTTCGGTGGCAGAGGTTATAAAAGCCCCCACAACGTATTTTCTCCCATATACCCACGAAACATGAGGGAAGGGCTAAAAAGAACGAATACTAATGAAATAACTGCTTGGTGACTGCTTTATGTTGTATGCATTTGCCTTGGGGAGTGACGGTTTCACAGAACCGCAACAATATTATAGTATGCGTAAGCGAATGTATATGTGTGTATACAGTACACAGTGGCCTGCAAAAGTATTCACTCCATTCCAATATTCCCACATTTAGATGAATTACGAATGATGTACAGGAGAATCAATTTTTCCAAATGAACTTTTTTATTTATAACTGAAGAGATCAAACAAAACACTGTGACAGTTGAAGGAGGTTACGTGTCAGGAATACCTGTAAAATAACATGAACAAATCAAAATTCACTGGTTGTAAAAGTTTTCAGCCCCTAAGGTCAGGACTTGGTGGAAGAAACTTTGCAGCAATGACTGCTGTGAGTATTTCTGGGTTGGTCTCTACCAGCTCTGCACAGTGAGATGGTGAAATCCTTGTCCGTTGTTCACGTGAAAATTGCAAGAGTTCTGCCAAGTTTGATGGGGATCGTCGATGGACTGCGATCTTCAAGTCTCGCCATCAATGTTCAAGCCAGAACTTTGACTGGGACACTCAAGAACATTTATTATCTTATTATTTCAGCCACTCCAGTGTGGCTTTATCCTTGTGCTTCGGGTCATTGTCCTGATGTAATGTGAATCTCCTACCCAGGTTCAGATCCATGGCTGACTCAAACAGGTTTTCATCAGGGATTCTCCTGTACTTTGCACCGTCCATTGTCCCTTCTATCCTTACAAGCTTGTCAGTCCATGCTGATGAAAAGTAGCCCCATAACATGTATGCTGACACTACCATGCTTCACAGTAGGGATGGTGTTGACTGGGTGATGTGCAGTGTTAGGTTTGCACCAGATGTAACGCTTTGAAAATGGGACTAAAAAGTTCAATTTTTCTCTCGTCCGACCACAGAACTTTTCTCCACATGCCTGCAGTGTCATTAATATGCTTTATCGTAAACTCCATACGAGTGTTCAGATGCGACTTTTTCAGTAATGGCTTCTCTGGACTCCAGACTGTGTTTAACTGTTTTTTGTCTCCGGACATGTCTGGGTGGTACTTATAGTATGACCGGCAGAAAATAGATTTCAGACATTATTTTGTTTCCATCTTCACTGTTATTTTTTTTGATGAACATGAACAGAATCATTTTGATGAGACGGTATGAATCATAATTAACGCTCCACCGCACGTCTGCCTTCCCTCCCCCCCCAACCGCTTCCTCATCCTCCCTCCCCTCCCTCCCCTCTTTTCCCCTCCATCTCCCCATGTCTCTCTCCCCACCCCTCTCTTACCTCCCTCTCCTCCCCTCAATATTCCTGTCAGCGAGCGACGGGTGATATTTGCTCGTGTGTGTGTATATATATATATATATATTTTTTAGCAGAGACCCATGGAATTTCCACATAATGTAAAATGTGACTTCAAATCCTCAGCTACCTCCCTCACCAAACTCCAAGTCCTTTACCTCCGGATCCCAACCACAAGTCCTCCCCCTCCCCCTCCCAACTCTAAGGTGTCAATCGCCTCCACACTCCAAGCCTTTAAACCCACTCCCCACCAGTCACAGTCGCCTGTCCATCTCACAATCCTGCGAGATATGCAGAAAATATATATGACCATGAGCAGGTGATGGCTCATCATGATTGCCTGTACAACTCACAATCCCGCAAGATATGTGGAAAATTTATGTGACAATAAACGACCCAAAACCAATTATCTATTTCCTGATGCATGTATACATATGTGAAAAGTAAATAATGACCTTTTATTATGATGCGTTTAAGATCTGCTGAGAGATTGCCAATCCTCTCTCCACTTCAAGTCTTCAGACCACCTCCCCACCCATCACAATTGCCTGTCAAACTCACAATCCCATGACATATGTGGAAAAGATATGTGACAATTAATGCAAATCTACCCATCCAAGTAAATAATAACCTCGGACAAATTTCTAATGACATGGTTTCAGCCCTGCTTGAGAGAATGCCACATAGTTATTTGGGCAGTGAAGAAGTTAACAGACCGCTCCCTCGATCACTGACGCCGATCTTCTCGCCTGTGATGCACCGATCGATTCAAAATCCTTTTAACTATCGCTTTGCTAGTTTTACAATGAAGGGAAAACTTATGGGGAAGATATGGTGATTATGAATGCGACAGCTCCGAGAAGTCTTTGGCTTCGCATCGCAGTGAGCACCAACATGGCGACTGTAAGATTGTTCATGAAAGAAACAATCGTGGGTGGTCAGGCGAACTCTCCAACCAATTAGTCAAACAGAATGTTACACACACACACACACACACACACATGCATATTATTATGAAGACATTGACTGCTCCCATACTCTTCTTGCCAAATAAAGCTGCATAAAGCAACCATGGAAAGCTGTGCATGGGACGCCATTTGCTGTTTCGAACCCTACCCGAGTTCTTCCACAGGTGCAAAACATTCACAAGTAGTACATACATGAACAGGTAGGGCATCAGAAATAGCACTCATGTATGTACTACTTGTGAATGTCTGCATCTGCAGAGGAATAAAGCAGGACATGCATACAAGTGTGTGTGTGTTTCTGTGTGTGTGTGTGTGTGTGTGTGTGTGTGTGTGTGTGTGTGTGTGTGTGTGTGTGTGTGTGTGTTTGTGTGTGTAAACAGGTATGCTGCATAGATCGACCTGTGCACCGGTAATGGATCTTATTTAACAACAGACATCATTCGTGTTGGACACAGCACAGAAATACCAAACCTTCTGAACCTGTCAATAGCGTTTGCATCTCTGCGAGCACGATTTAGGGATGTAGCTCACTGGTTTCAGGAGTGGGATTGGTGTGGTGGTGGTTATGGTGGGTTAAAACAACATAAACCAAATGCACGTGTTTAACCTCCTAAAATGTCACATGACTGTCGATGTTTACTCTGACAAGCTCGTGCCGGAGCTGCTGCCACCATGGACGGCTCTTGTTAATCGTCATGGTGGCGCGGTCGTGGCGGATTGCCGGAAGGCGGAACGTCCGACCCGGTCGGATCACATGCCAAAGCTTCGTAGCCTCATAAAGAATTAAAGAAGCAGCTGCAGGGCCACAGATAAAACATCCCTGGTCACTCGTTGGCGGCTGCTCTCGGATCTGGGGAATCATGTCGTTGGGAATTGAATACAAACTGTGATCGGCATCGTGTGCCCTGCGATGTGCTCTCCTCCATTCAGCAGATAATGCTGCCAAGGAAAGTCGAAGCATATGATTTTTGCTCACCTTTGCACCTATACACCTGATCCTCTCATTTCCCAACATCGATAATCCGGATGTGTTTTTTTATTTTATTTCTCTCTTTGCTTTTTCCTTTATACTCACAACTTCAACAAAACACAAGGTCTTGCGATTCATTAGAAAACCTCATTGGGGAAATGATTTTAATTTTCTAAATTGCTGTTCATGATGCTAAATCAACCAAGTTCGGTAAAAAAAAAGTTTTAATTCTAATAACAGTCACTTCAACTTCATGTGAGGGCTCAACAGAAGCCAAACTCAAGTAGTTTATTTTTTGCGATTAAAGCTTGTCTTATTCGCTACCATGTGCAGCCTGTGACTGTTGGTTGCATCATTTTCTGGTTGCATCATTTGCTGTGCTGCTGATGCACTGCCCTCTATTACCAGTATACTGGTACTCATTTTACTGACCACGGAAGGATGACAAGCTGTCAACCCCACCTGGTGTTAATTCAACAGTAAAGGAGCTCAAACTCAATTGCCGAAGATATTAAGCCAACAGCAGGCTAAGCTTGTGTTATGAGAGTTCTTATGTGTGCTCCTGACTTCCCATGTAGAGAAAAACAAAAATAATGTTCATTGTTAAATTGGAACGGACAGAATTGTGATTAAATGACTATCTTACTTAATGCAGCTTTCGCGTATGTACAGTATGTATGTATGTATGTATGTATGTTTGTATATATAAATATATGTATGTGTCTGGGTGTGTATGTGCACATACACACATACATGCGCACATGTTGACCATATAATCTCTGTTGGTTTGACAGAGTCACCGGGCTGAGGCCTCCAGATTGGAGGTGACGCTTTGGTGTTGGACTTTATGTCAATGGAGATCAGAAGAGTGCTCGTCATACTCCACATATGTCGATTTACATGCCGATTGCATCACGTGCCTTCTGGGTGAATGCTTTGCATTAGCGGGAATAATCGTCTGGGTGGCAGGCAGATGGTTGCTCTTTGCGGATTATGCGGTTTTACTGTGTGAGACATAATCCGTGGAGATGCTCACCATAACAGCCAGGAGGTGTGATGTATTTATATATAATTGTTTCAAGAGAGAAGCAGTGTTTTCAACGCAAACTTTAAAGAAGGAAGATGATAGCTATCTCTGCAAATGTTCACACATAATCCTTCATCACAATTAAATGACCTCACTCTTATGCTCATACATGTATGAAGTGAATAACTCTTTCTGAGAAATACAATCCTAACATATATATATATGTATATATATATATATATATATATATACATACAATCCAATGCAGCAGTCCGAAGCCCCTTGCAATACACCAGCCTCTCTCACTGTGCCACCTCTCTCCGGTCCGCTGTATATCCTACGCCTCCGAGGCATGGCCTGCTCGCCCCTAAACCTGGGGAGGTGGGATTTCTGTTTGTTGTGGTTTCAGGGACGCGTTTCCCAGCTTTACTGCCTGGCTTGAAATATAAAAACAAAGGGAAAATCAAAGATGGCAATCATGTACTGGGAACTTATTCCTACTCCCTAAACTAATTAACACTGCACCACCCCTTGTGTGGTGACACATCACACTTCAGCTCACAGATTCCCAAACTTAGTTACATCGAGATGCTTTCTACTCGTCCACGGACCAAGCAACTCTACACAATGCTAAATTCCCTATGGAATCCTTCCATCTGCCCCCACAATCATAGCAATATACAGGGTGCCCCAAAAAATTACTCACTCTTTAAATGATAATAAATGCGTGTTTATTGACTTAGAAACAAGATTAATGGTTAAATGTAAAATGGATAAATGCATGTTACAAATGTAAACTGACGACCATCACGTTCCAAACACAGCCGATAACGCGGACCAATGGATTCAACAGCGTTACGAATCATTTCATTTGGAACGCAAGACATTGTCTTTCAATTTCCTCTTTCAGCTCATCGACTGTTGCTGGTTTTGAGCGTAAACCTTATCTTTGAGATATCCCCATAAAAAGAAGTCCATTGGAGTGAGGTCTGGGGAACACGCAGGAATTCAACACTACCTCTTCGCCCAATCCATCTGTTCGGAAAAGTTGGTTCGAGATAGGCCCTTACATCACGGTGGTAGTGGGGAGGTGCTCCATCTTGCTGAAAGTAAATCTCTTCGTCACAAATATCTCTCAACACGTGGACCGACGAATTCCTGCAGCAAGTTTAAGTAAACACCCCAGTGACAGTTGGTCAAAAAAGAATGGCCCTAGGATGCCAATGCTGATATCCCACACCATACATAACCTCTGGTAAGTTTAAATGGTGTTCCATAGTAACATGCGGATTTTCAGTAGCCCAGTAGGTGCAATTGTGTCGGTTAATTGAGCCATTTAACTTGAAGCTGGCCTCATCGCTCCAAACAATTTTGGATGGAAATGCTGCATCTTCTTCGCATTTGCCCAGGTACCACTCACAAAATTCAGCTCTCCGGTCAGGATCTCTTCATTTAGAGCGTGGATTAATTTTGGAATGTAACTTTTCCAATTAATTCGTTTCAAAATGCGATGGGCGCTTGATTTTGGGATTCCTGTCTCACGAGCCATTTGTCGTACAGATTTCCGTGGGGATCGGTGGAGGGTTTCCAGCAATTGATTTTCCTTTGCGGGGGTGGTTGATGACCGTAGTCTTCCTGAACGCTCCTTATGGACGTCATGCCACAGTTCCATCTGTTTCAAACTTATCTCGGATGCGAGCAATGGGCGTCGCGTTGGTGGATCTTTGTGAAAATGTCTTCTAAATTGTCTTTGCACTTCCATGATGTTTCGTGCTTCCAGTAGCACTTTATGATAAATTTTCTTTCTTCCAAACCTAGTCGTACTTCTGCCATTATTAGGGTCAATTTGATCTGAAAATAAATGAAAAATTCAATGAGTTATGAGGAGCCAAAATGTGAGTACATTTTTTTTGGACACCCTGTATGTATATATATATATATATAATTATATATATAATATATATATATATATCACTGTGCTTTATGATCATTTTGCTAAATTAAAACTATTTCTATTAATGAGTGTGACCACATCTCCATTGATGAATGTTGCACCACTTTGAGATGAACCCCACTGGCATTTCAAAGAGAATTGAATCCATTATTTTTTTCAACATTCACGTGTGCACATGATACAACTGAAGTGTTTCGATCATCCAGTGACAAGTTTAAGGCGAGAGATAACAAAACAGGCGAATTGTAGAAAAACACATTGGAGAGGGAAAAGCTTTCTGGTTACTCGTGACCATGTGGGAAACCGTCTTGACAGGTAAGTGGTACTGTACAGGCACCTCACAATGACAGGTAAGTGGTACTGTACATGCAATTCACGATGACAGGTAAGTGGTACTGTATGTGCACTTCGTATGACAGGTAGTGCAAATGCTTCTTCTGTTTCTGCTCCGACTCTTTTTAACCGCTCCTCACTAATGGAACTCTTTTGGCTAATTCAGAGACTGGAGAAGGCCTTGTGTGTGCATGATGTTACTTCGCTAATCCGATTTGCCAAATCGAGGAAGCAAATTGGTTTTGGGGAAAGTCCCATGTGATCCTCAGAGATGCAGTCTGCTTACTTTCTCTGAGTAAGTATTTTCTCCCCAGTGTGATTCCATGTTCCAGGCGAATTAGTTTTGCTCTTGCCTGATTCTAACTGCCTTTTATCACTGAATTCAGGTAACTTGATGGCTATCTTCCACACATGTTGCTTATTTTGAACGTGTGCTCGGTAATGAAACACACTTTGCTCTCTTATTCATGCAGTGAGTAGGAATGTTAAATCTTTAAAAGCAATGCATTGTCGGTAATTTGTGAGCATGTGTCTGGTTAATGAAAGTTAATGCAAGTGCTTTAAGCAAAATGAGAGCTCTCCTTTGCTCATTTTCCCATGTCCTTGACATCTGTACATCTTCAAGATATTTTATCGATGAACCAGACGGAACATTAATGTCGAGCCTGGGTATTGGTCCAGTGACTCCTTTCACACAAGAAGTTTTTGTCATTTGTTCCCTTCTTTATGGGTTTGTTGTTTTTGTTTTAGTTGTTGTTGCTCTTTTTCTATGGCTCTCATGTATTATCCAATGTCATTCCATCCCATCTCCAATCATTGTGGGGTATAAACTTTCATTTTAAAAGTTATGATTCGTTCCCTCTTTCTCTATCATATCTTTTGTGTTTCTGACAAAAATTGCATTCGTAGTTCAGGGTTCCTTCAACCAACAAAAACAACCAACTCCATCATTGCATGACAAATTTGAGGCATGAAATTATAATGGTTCATGTAATAGGCAGGTGGTTGAAGGAAGAACTATTTAATCGCTCTATTTGTGCCCCACATGTTTGATTTATCTTTTTTTATCCCCAGTTGTTTCTCATATTAAACGTTCCCTCGTGATTTTAGCATTCACTTCAACAAGGTGAAAATGGGATGAAGGGGTTGGAGGGATAAGAGGCTGCAATAAAAACACCTCCCATATTCAAAGATATTTTATAAAGAGGGACAGTTTGTACGAAAAGGGCACTCTGGAGAGCACACAAAACACCTCCCATATTTGAAGATATCTTAGAAAGAGAGAGTTTATACTAGATGGGTACTCGGAAGAGCGCCGACAAAACGCCTTCCACACTTTAAGATATTTTATAAAGAGAGACAGTTTATTCTATAAGGGCAGTCGGTAGAGCGCCTACAAAACAACTTCCACATTTAAAGATATTGTTACGGTGCCGGGGGTCGGCCGCCAACCGACCGCTCTGACGGAGCCGCAAGTCGAGTCGGCCCGACGTGAGTCCACCGTAATGTCCACCGTTGACCTTTCTGTCTGATTGTTCAAGTGTTCCTGCAACTGCAGCAGTCATAAATACGTAACCAAACAGTTAGAAATAATTTCCTATTGACTGGAAGAAAGATTCTTCCACATCTCGCCCTGCAAATCACATGAATACACACACAAAGACACACACAGCACACACACACACATGCACACACGCACACACACACACACACACACACACACAGGTAACACACACACATGCACAGCACACATATGCCACACACACACACACACTCGTGGCACACACACGTGTATTAAAAATAATTATATATAGTATATATATATATATATATATATATATACTATATATATATTGACACCTCTCACACTCCTCTGGTTGAAGAAGCTATGCAGAGAAAGCAACCAAGAAGGCCTAACACAGGTAAACACTTTGCTGTTTCGAACCCTTCCCGGAGTTCCCTCCACAAAACTATAAGACGTTCACATTATAGTACAAGATGAGATCCAATGTTATCATGCCCTCAGCTACCTGACTGGTTTCATCTCTTATTGGCGGATTCATCAGTGATAAGCGCAAGACAGCAAATGCATACACAAATGAGCTCCCAAGTATGTACCACTTGCAAACGTCAAATCCAGTCAATATATAAATAAAAGAAGACGCGACCCACATCTCGTCAACTGTGAAGGAAGGGAATAGCCATCAGCTTCACCTCATCAGTGGGTCTTTATATTATTTATTTTATGGATGGGTGCAATATATAATATAAAATCATGGAGTACGGGAGTTACATATAGAGGGATGATATGGAAAAAAGATGCTGCCCATTCAAACTGTACACAATGACATGCTCATAAACTCCTATGGATAGTTTATGTCCAACCCATTGGTTGGGATACAGTTCACCTGATTCCACCCACAATTTCGAAAACTCCAGCCACCAATTTAGGAACATTTTGAATGTAATCCTTTCGACTTTCGAATTTACGCTTGGAATTACCCTTTAGAACCATTTAGAACTTGTAGAGTCCTTTGGAACTGATTAGTCCCTGACCAGTTTTCAACAAAGCCGACAATAGATTTGCTCTCCGTCTGTCCATCTGACCGTCCGTCTGTCCATCTCTCCCTGTTGTTTTTTTTTTTCAACTTCTTTCCCATACTCTTTAACATATCCAACTAGAAACTTGGTAACATATGACTTTATTATGATTAATGTACAATGCGTTGGTATGCGCTGTTTGAGCGCACACAAATAAAGGCATACGAGAGGTATAAACTGCTCCTCCTTTATAAAATCTAACAAATGGGAGGTTTTTGGTACAGTGCTCTACTGAGTGCCCTTCTAGTATAAAACTATCTGCCTTTCTAAAAAATATTGTCGTGTCCACCCGGTTAAGACCAACGCAGGATGGATAGGCGAAACGGTCTACACTTTGAGGCGAACACGTGATCTTTGGAGATTAGTAGCGCAAGCAGGATGAGGGTGGCAAAGATGCGTAGCAGACGGCAGCACATGGGTTTTACTCGAACCCACACACAAATAGACAAACAGAAGCAATCTAATAATAAGGGTTTAATGAACATTAATCAAATGTTTATAATGGAAATAAATGCAATGTGTGATAATAAAAATATGAGGAAAACTCAAGCTAATTTTGAGGCTTCTCCACACAGACACACAGATACAGACAAGGAGAAAGATAAAACAAAAGAAAATCCTTCCCTTTATTCTGGAACTTTGCTGGGTGTCCAGAGATGATCTTCTATGAGCTTGGCAGTAAAAACCGCGTTGTACTGCATGGGAAACCGCACCTGAAAATGGAGCAAAGCCACTCTCTGGGCGGAGACGTGCGTGAGGTATTCGTGTGGCTGTATTCAATGGCAAGGCTCACCAACTGTCATGCACTGCTTCTCCTCAAAACGAACCTGCCGACCCCGCTCCTCTTTTAACACCAGGTCTGCTCACAATGATGGCCCAGCTTCCTCCTCGAACACACAATGGCATAACGACGAGTTATGGCTGACATGCACGCTCCTCTTCTTCTTCTATCTTGTAAACGAACAACTTCATGACTCAGCCGAACAGTAATGGCTAGCATGTTGCTCCAGCACGCAGTTCAAATTCACACAGCACGAAAACGAGAATCGTGCTGCTTACTTTCGTCGTGTCGAGGAGAAGCCAGCCAGCGAGACCTCCTTCTCCATCGCATACCTCACCAAATATCTGCTCTCTGATCATCCCTCTTACTCATGTCACATCGACTAATCCCAAGCCTTGGGGCGTGGCATGCCTGTTTGTTTTGTTGTTGTTGTTAAAGCATCGTTCCTTTTTATAGCTGGCTTTGCAATGCAACAACATAGGAAAAGGTCACATGGGGAAATCACATACTGTGAGAAATTAGCCTTAATCCTACCTAATTAGCACAGCACACCACCCTGTGTGTGAACAACAACTCAAGCTGACAGTTTTCCCGACTTAATTTACATAGAGGTGTTCCTGCTCGTCCACGGACCATGCTACCCTCTACATTCCTACCTTTGCTATGACTGAAGTCCCTTAGTGTCCATCTTGTTTACACTGTGTACCCTGCCCCATCCTTTCCTTCAAAGATCTCCTCATGTCTGTGTTCCCACTGTTTTTCCCTTCCATCTCCTGCTCCTCCTATCTCCTGTTCCCCTTTGTTGTATGTTTCGTGTTAATTCTTGTACAAGCCTCGACAGTCAGGTCAGGTAGGTCAGGTATGGGAGCATGTGCCAAACAGCACGTCGCTGCGTCACTTTCCGCCGGTACTCCAGGGGCCTCCGGCTGGCCATCCCCCAGGCAGATGCCAGGCCCATCCCCATCTCCTTGAGATGATGGTCAACCTGCTGCAACCACGAGGCACGTGGTCGGCCCACTGGCTCCTCCACTCATGAGACTCCTCGCTGAGAGAATCTGGTGAGCAAGATCAGCATCAGGAAAACGAGCCACATGTCCATACAGCGCCAACTGATCTCACGGACTATGCAGGTAACAAATCTCATCCGAGTCTCTCTCAGCAACCGCTCTGTTGGACACAAATCCGACAGCGATAGCCAAGGAGTCTCGAAGAGACCTGTACCAAAGGAATAAGTCTCCTCGTCTCAGATCCTTGGTCAGAGTCCAAGTCTCGCATCCATAGAGCAAGACTGGAAGTACCAAGGACCTGAAGACTCGGACTTTCGTCCTCCCGCACAGGTACCGGCAGCGCCACACCCATGATCCAGTGAATCCATGACTCCCCAGGCCCGACCCAGACGTCTATTGACCTCTGACTCACAGCCAGCAGAGACCATGAATAATCACTGCCAAGGTAAGTGAATCTCTCCACGACCTCAACATCCTCACCACAAACAGACACAGACAGGACAGAGCATCCAAGATGTCACCGAAAGCCTGGATCTTAGTTTTGACCCAAGAAACCCGTATCCCAGCGGCTCGACTCCTCATTCAGCACCTCGAGGGCCCCAAAAGATATCTAAAGTCTCGCAAAGATGACTGATCATCTGCAAATCAAGGTCCGAGATCTTGACATTCCCAAACGATGCACCGCAGCTTGATCTCTCCGACATCCTCCCTAAAATCCAGTCATACAAGTGCTGAAAGTGTGGGGCCAGTACACACCCCTGACGAACTCCAGTAACAACTGAAATAAGTCAGAGATGGTACCACCAACTTCACAGCACTCTCAGTACCAGAGTAGAGTTCAGACATCAGATCGATCAGTTTTGTGGCACCCCACGAAGACCAAGAATCGTCCAGAGGACATCCCGATTCACTGATCGAACGCTTTACAGAGATCAACATAGGCTGCAAGCAGCCCCTGCCGAAACTCTCGTCTGCGTTCGGTGAGGACACGAAGAGCAAGGATACGGTCAATCGTTGACCTCTTTGGTGTAAAGCCTGACTGCTCTGGACGCTGGTGCTCAAGCAGATGGTGGCGAACCCTATCAAGAATTATCCGAGCAAAGACCTTGCCCGGCACTGAGAGAGCGTCACCCCTCGGTAGTTGTTGCAGTCTTGGCGATCACCCTTCCCTTTCCAGAGAGGAACAACAAGGCCCCTCTTCCAATCGGTTGGGATAATGCCTGTGTTCCAGGCAGAGCACAAAACTGCATGCAACGACACGAGTGCAGCATTTCCACCAGCCTTGAGAAGTTCAGCATGGATGCCACAGATCCCTGGAGCTTTGCCCCGTTTCAACTGGTTCACCGCAGCCCGTGGTTTCCCACAAGCGAAGGTGGACCACAGTTGATTCGAGGTCAGCACAAGGGACTGTAACACCCTTGACGTCCAACTCGACAGCTGGGGGATCAGCCTGGTACAAACCGCTCAAAGTAACCCGGCCAGCGGGCCTTCACTTCAGACTCCTCTGTCAGAGCTACCACTCTCTGCTCTAACTGCAGTGCCTCGAGGGATGGGCTTGGATGAACGTAATGCACGAATTCCCCTGTAAGCGGGACGAGAATCCCCTGTCCACGGTGATGCTCTACCCTCACAGATTCCTCGACATAGGCCTCCTTGTCCACCCTCAGTGCACGTACAGTTTTACGCCTCAGCTCCCTGAACAGCTCAGCTGCCATTCAGCCTGGCCCTGCGACTCTGGTCAATGGTACCAGTGTCCCTTGAGAGACAAAATTCTTCTTTGCCCTGCGGTGAGTTCCAAGACATCCACCGGCAACATCAAGGACGGTGGTCTTGAAGGCACTCCACAACTCTTCAGGACCCCAAAGCACCCAGACCCCCAAGTGTCCACTCAGCCTGTTCGCAAATCTCCTCAGCTACTCTCTCATCCTGAGCTTGCCAACTCCAGCTAGGCTGGGATGGTACCATTCTCCAGGATTTAAGGTGCAGCTTTAGAGTTGCTACAACAAGCCTGTGGTCAGTATTGAGGAACTGAGCACTCCGGTAGACCCTGCAGTTCTGGATCATCCTCCAAGACCGTCAATGAGGACAATGGTCAATTCTCCTTTGCCACACGCCAGCGTTGGATACCAAGTCCAGCGATGAGCTTGTGGGCGCTGAAACCATGAACCAGCCACCTAAGTCCATGACTTCTTGCAAAGTCAAGGAACTTAGTGCTATTCTGGTTCATTGTTCCTGACCATGGGACCGACACACACCTCATAACCATCCCTATCAGTTCAGTCGATGCATTGAAATCCCCAAGACTAGAAGTGTATCTCGTCTGGGGCACTGATAACCACAGACTCGAGCGTGGCGTAGAATGCATCCTTCACGGTGAGATCATCCGCCTCAGTCGGAGCATAAACGAGCACAGGGAAATGACACCTAAGGAGTGACAATCTTATCATAATAACGCTCGTTGACCGGTGTTTACCTCAATTATCATTGGGTCAGCTTATTGGACACAGCTACAGCAACTCCTTGGGGTAGTTAACCATCAGAGCGACCAGACAATAGTAGGTGTAACCACCCACCATTATCTCGCCGCAATCCGGTCTCCGAACCTCAGAGAGAGCTGCAATCCCGATGTCAAACGCTTGAGCTCAGATGATAACAGAGACAGGTGATCATCCTCTCTTAGGATAGGACATTCCAGGCACCCACCCGAAGGGACCGCCTCAGGTTAACCCAAGGAGACCGCCGTCTGGTGGACGACACTCAGCCCACTCCACACACTCTCCCGCAATCTGACCCAGGATGTACTCCCCCGTGGTTTTCTCCTATCATCAAAGATTGGGGGTCCGAAGGCTTTGCCCAATCCTGTCATCCAGTGAGCTGCCCTGCGAAGGGAAGCTGCACAGGAGGTATCCCACGGAGTGGGTTTTCAGATTTTTTTGCGCTTTTGTGTTTTGCGGAATGAAGGGTTTTACGGTGGCCGGAGTGCAAATCCTACACCAACCTCCTAATAAAAAAGTAACCAACTGCAGGAGGACGTCCGCAGACACAGTTGGCACTAGATATGATGGCCGTTGGCTCACAAGGAGCTCCTCCGCCCGCCCTCCGCTCCTCCCTCGACAGTGTATACCAAAAATATATATTCCTCCATCTACCCCAAAACATTATGTCTTTAATGTGAAAGGTGGTTTGGCTGTGCTCGACTGAGAGCCCTTTTTGTATAAATTGTCTTTCTTTATAAAATATCTTAAATTTGGGAGGTGTTTTGTTTGTGCTCTTCGAGTGCCCTTCTCGTATAAACTGTCTCTCTTTTGAAATATCTTAAATTATGGGAGGTGTTTCCTTTGCTATCTACAGTGCCCTTCTGGTATAAATTTTCTCTTTTTAAAATATCTCTAAATATGGGAGGTGTTTTGTATGCACTCTACAGAGTGCCCTTCTAGTAATAAACTCTCTCTCTTTATAAAACATCTTAAATACAGGAGGTATTTTGTGTATGCTCTTCCGAGTGCCATTCCAGTATAAACTCTCTCTCTTCTCTTTATAAAACATCTTTAAATACAGGAGGTATTTTGTATGCACTCTACAAGATGCCCTTTTAATATAAACTCTCTCTTTATAAAACATCTTTAAGTACAGGAGGTGTTTTATATGCACTCTACAGAGTGCCTTCTAGTATAAACTCTCTCTCTCTTTATAAAACATCTTTAAATACAGGGGTTTTGTATGCCATCTACAGAGTGCCCTTCTAGTATAAACTCCTCTCTTTATAAAACATCCTTAAATACAGGTGTTTTGTATGCACTCTACAGAGTGCCCTTCTTGTATAAACTCCTCTCTTTTATAAAACATCTTTAAATACAGGAGGTATTTTGTATGCACTCTACAGAGTGCCCTTCTAGTATAAACTCTCTCTCTTTATAAAACATCTTTAAATATAGGAGGTATTTTGTATCACTCTACAGAGTGCCCTTCCAGTATAAACTCTCTCTCTATATAAAACATCTTTAAATACAGGAGGTATTTTGTGTATGCTCTACAGAGTGCCTTCCAGTATAAACCTCTCTCTTTATAAAACATCTTTAAATATAGGAGGTATTTTGTATGCACTCTACAGAGTGCCCTTCTAGTATAAACTCTCTCTCTTTATAAAAATTTTAATACAGGAGGTATTTTGGTATGCACTCTACAGAGTGCCCTTCTTGTATAAACTCTCTCTCTTTAATAAACATCTTTAAATACAGGAGGTATTTTGTATGCACTCTACAAGAGTGCCCTTCTAGTATAAACTTCTCTTTATAAAACATCTTAAATACAGGAGGTATTTTGTATGCACTCTACAGACTGCCCTTCTCGTATAAACTCTCTCTCTTATAAAACATCTTTAAATACAGGAGGTATTTTGTATGCACTCTACAGAGTCCCTTCCAGTATAAACTCTCTCTCTTTATAAAACATCTTTAAATACAGGAGGTTTTTTGTATGCACTCTACAGAGTGCCCTTCCAGTATAAACTCTCTCTTTTAAAAAACATCTTGAAAGACAGGAGGTGTTTTGTATGCACTCTACAGAGTGCCCTTCTTGTTTAAACCTCTCTCTTTATAAAACATCTTTAAATACAGGAGGTGTTTTGTATGCACTCTACAGAGTGCCCTTCAGTATAACTCTCTCTCTTTATAAAACATCTTTAAATACAGGAGGTGTTTTGTATGCACTCTACAGAGTGCCCTTCTAGTATAAACTCTCTCTCTTTATAAAACATCTTTAAATACAGGAGGTATTTTGTGTATGCTCTTCGAGTGCTTCCAGTATAAACTCTCTCTCTCTCTTTATAAAACATCTTTAAATACAGGAGTGTTTTGTATGCACTCTACAGAGTGCCCTTCTTGTATAAACTCTCTCTTTATAAAACATCTTTAAATACAGGAAGTGTTTTGTATGCACTCTACAGAGTGCCCTTCTAGTATAAACTCTCTCTCTCTTTATAAAACATCTTTAAATACAGGAGGTGTTTTGTATGCACTCTACAGAGTGCCTTCTAGTATAAACTCTCTCTCTTTAATAAAACATCTTTAATACAGGAGGTGTTTTGTATGCACTCTACAGAGTGCCCTTCTTGTATAAACTATCTCTCTTTATAAAAACTCTTTAAATACAGGAGGTGTTTTGTATGCACTCTACAGAGTGCCCTTCTTGTATAAACTCTCTCTCTTTATAAAACATCTTTAAATACAGGAGGTGTTTTGTGTATGCTCTACCGAGTGCTTTCTGGGATAACTTTCTCTGTTAATAAAATATCTTTAAACATGGGAGGTGTTTACTGTATGCTCTACCGAGTGGCTTTCTTAAATAAAAAAAACTCTCTCTTTATAAATATCTTAAAATGTGGGATGTGTTTTCTTTGCAATCTACCAAGTGCCCTTCAAGTCGAAAGTGTCTCTTTTCAAATATCTGAAAGTGGAAGTTATTTTGTAGGCGCTCCACTGAGTGCCCTTCTAGTATAAACTGACTTTCTTTAAAAATATCTATAAACATGGGAGGTATTTCTTTGCAATCCATAGTGCCCTTCTATTATAAATACTCTTTTTATAAATATTAATTATGGGAGGCGTTTTGTATGCACTCTACAGAGTGCACTTCTAGTACAAACTGTCTCTCTTGATAAAATATTGTTACGAATTTGGAATTCGATCGCACTCAACATATCAGGTTCCTTTAGCTCAGTTATGCCGATAAGTTCATGTTCCCTAAATAGTTCACCTTCCATTGTTTAATGGGCAGTAATCGATTAAGTGCGCTGCGCGATTCAATTTAATAGTTAGGGAGCGATCATAACACAATGGAGATGCCTCTCCCCTCTTCTCCGAAGAGGAAGAAGAGCCCTCCCGTCCCGTGATTCATGACGTCAACAACTCCCTCCCACCCGTGATTGAGCGGGGGATGAATCACGAGGGCATGAGTCACGCCAGGAGCGGGGGAGGTGGCGGATAGGAATAAAAAGGGATACAGTAACCCCGTTTCTCGCGGGGGTTACGTTCCAAACCTCCCGCGCTAAGTGAATATCCGCGATGAATGGACGCCTCCCCAAAAATCGATTCGTCTGGTCTGGTCGGTTGGCAGTGATTGGGTTTGAGGTGCTGGAGATCGACTGGTCTGGTCTGGTCGGTTTGGCAGTGATTGGGTTTGAGGTGCCGGAGATCGACTGGTCTGGTCTGGTCGGTTTGGCAGTGATTGGGTTTGAGGTGCCGGAGATCGACTAGTCTGGTCTGGTCGGTTTTGAGGTGCTGGGTATGAGCAATGCTTCGTCCAACGGCGGAAAACTTTTTCCTTCCCGAAGCATATATCGAGCACTCTTACCTTAACCTTCTCCTGGAGCGTCCCAGGACCTTCCTCTGGCGCTTCGGTTCCTTGCCAGAAGCCTTAGAAGTACAGGGCGTTTGGGCGGCATCGTGGGGCTTGGAGAAAAAACGTAGAAAATATTCGAAGTTCAAAAGCGAAACTTTGTCTCGTGCGTTGTGTGACTGGTCGAGCACCACGCGTTATAATTTATTGCTTAAATAATTTATATTTTATACATTATTACCGCGATGTACCGGGGGAATCCGCAGAAAAATTAGTTACGTTCCAGGGAAAACCCGCGATGAACTGGGGGCACGATAGGTGAACCGCGATAAAGCGGGGGTTGACTGTACTCTGCTTTGTTCGGGTTGGCCTTTCAGTAGAGCTTCGGCTTCTGCTTTGGCTTGGCTTGGGTTAGGGAGGAGGCTTTTTGAAGGCTTTGTGAAGGCTTTCTGCTTTGGTTGTTCAGCAGGCCGTCGGGTCCTGCTTGGCTCGGGAGAGCTTTTGCTTCGAGCTGCTTTGTTTGGAGGCGAGTTGAGCCGGTTGCTCGACTCGAGCTGCGAGTGGTGGCTTCTTCTTCTTGGTTTGTGGAGCTCTTTGTTCTCCGTTTGGTTCCCGGCTTGGTGCGACTCGTCGGCCTCTTCTTGGAGGTGGTTCCTCGGGGAAGCGACGCATCGACGGGAAGGATCGGCACCTCGTCTCACCAGCACGTGTTGAGAAGCCGGGAGGATTCGCAGGAGCTCGGGAAGGATCGCGGCTCACGGCGATTGGATCCAGCTCGCTCTCGCTGGAGCCCGGGTCCGAACAACTTGAAGACCACATGAGGTGGAGGGTTCGAGATAGGTTCTGGGTTTAAGCTCACCTGTCCTCCGAGCTGAAGCCATTATTAAAGGCCTCAGCCACCATTTCTTGGTGTGTGTGTCCCGTGGGCCCGTCTATTATTAAGTAGGAAATTGTTAAGTGTTTTGTGTGCTGTAAATGTTTGCATTGCATTTCATAGTCGGTATAGTTCTGCTCTTACATGCTTCCCCTAGTTCCCATTATTATTAATAAATACCCTATTGCTAAATGTTTTCAGCTCGTCGCGTCGATTCTTTCATTGACTGAGCATTTCGTGTGTTGGTAGTTAGAAAGCCGCTGGTTGCCAAAAAGGGGGACATTTGGACCGACGGTTCTCGGCGATTTAGCCGCTCGGAATCGCGCACGGGACAGGCTCGCCTCAGCGGTTTGTTCCGTACGAGTTCCGTCGAGGTGGAATACCCCGGTAGTTGGATCACGTGGGTATTTAGGTACATTGAAGATTGGCAATCGACCCTACCCCACTGATCTGCCCATTGGCGTATTTCGGTTCTTGTACAAAGACCGTGGACTCGGAGTTACCGGGCGGCGATCTATATTTCGACGATGGTCGGCCGAC
>CM068957.1:144722212-144754704 GCA_035128595.1 Eptatretus atami
ACCAATGGGTTGGAACTCACATCTCACACTGCATTGAACGGCTCCCTTTTATAGCACCGCTAATGGCAAAATATATATATATTATTATATATTATATATAATTTAATATAATATATATAAATAAAATAACTGCTTATGATTATGACTTTACTCCATAGTAGTTTATGAGCATGTCATTGTGTACACGTTGAATGGCAGCCATCTTTTTTGCCATATCATCCCTCGATATGTACTCCCGTACTCCATGATTATAATTATATATATATATATATATATATATATATATATATATATAATATTTGCACCCATCCAATAAAATAAATATATAAAGACCCACTGATGAGTGGAGAGCTGATTGGCTATTCCTCCATTCACAATTGAGAGATGTGGGTCGTCTTTCTTTATTTATATATTGACTGGATTTGACGTTTGCAAGTGGTACATACTGGGAGCCTCATTGGTATGCATTGCTGTCTGCGCTATCACTGATGAATCGCCAATAAGAGATGAAACCAGTCAGGTAGCTGAGGGCATGTATAACATTGGGATTCTCATCTGTTACTATATGTGAACGTCTTTATAGTTGTGGAGGAACTCCGGGAAGGGTTCGAAACAGCAAAGTGTTTACCTTGTGTAGGCCTTCTTGGGTTGCTTCTTGCAGCTTCTTCAACCAGAGGAGTGTGAGAGGTGTCAAATAATATATATATATATATATATATATATATATATATATATATATATATATATATAATTATAAATACACGTGTGTGTGCACGAGTGTGTGTGTGTGTGTGCATATGTGTGTGTGCATGTGTGTGTGTGTACGTGTGCGTGCGTGTGCATCTGTGTGTGCGTGTGTGCATGTGTGTGTGTGTGTGTGTGGTGGTGTGTGGTGTGGTTGTGTGTGTGTATGTGTGTGTCTTTGTGTGTGTATTCAATGTGAATTGCAGGGCGAGATGTGAGAAGAATCTTTCTTCCAGTCAATAGAAATTATTCTACTGTTTGGTTACGTTTTTATGACTGCTGCAGTTGCAGGAAACACTTGAACAATCAGACAGAAAGGTCAACGGTGGACATTACGGTGACTCATGGAGTCTGTCTCAATGTTTCTTCCCGTCAGACCTGGAATCCTTCAGTTTAAAATCCTTAGAATGTACTGGCTCTATGGAAGACACAGAGACGGTCCACTTTCCATCTTGAAAGTCACGACAGCACGATCGTTTTGGTTTTTTATTCCTTTTTTAACATCTGTTTTTGTCTCCATTGAACATTCTCGACAGGACCTTTTTCAGAACGTTTTTATTTCTTGTCTTACACTAACTGACCTCCTGCCCACCCTCACTGAATATTATCTCGTGCGCTCACACATATTCACACTAAGAATGATATCTCAAAAACACGAATTTCATTAATATCAAAGGTCTCATTGGGGTATACAAAGCTTCCTTGTTTGAGGTGTAGTTTTTTAAATAATTTTTTTATCATGGTCCTCATTGATATACATTCTGATACTTCGCAGGTTCTTGCTGCTATAATTATTCATTATAAAGAACGTGTGTGTGTGTGTGTTGTGGATTGTGCTTATCACCAAGTTTTGATTTCTATCAAGCACCTGCTCTCCTCTTGATTTCACATCACATATCTCAACGTTTTTTACATTATGATGGATCTTCCAATGACAATGAGACCACGGATTTTGAAATTATAAATTCAACTTCATGATTAGAGAAACATATATATATATATATATATATATATATATATATATATATATATAATATATATATATATATATGATATATATATATCTTTATATATATGTATACAGGGGGCTGCAAAAGTAGGTATACAGTAAGGATTATACCAGTATTACCAGTATTAAAATAGTGGTGCTCGGATTCATTTAATACTAGAATTCATTTAATTCATTAAAATCATTATTACCATTTTAAATATTTTTATTTCTTAATTTTTTCGATAATACATCTTTTATTTGCAGTAAAGTGGAAATTTAAGGCTGTTTTTCATTACTGTATACCTACTTTGCAGCCCCCTGTATATATATATATATATATATATATATATTATATATAATATAATATATATATATATATATTCAAGTCGACGACCTCTCCAATTGTACAGCTCCAATTATTAGTACCATATTGTGGGGTCGGACAGAGGCTGTTGTTGTCACGAACCGGCACACGAGGCCTGACATTTTACAAAAAGTAGCATAAAACTTCAGTTTGTTACGGGGCTGGTGATATAACTCACCTATTCTTCACAAAGCACTTGTGATCTTTAATGTCCACCAACTAATGCTGTCAGCCTGGACATCCAGAACTTTTTGAAGCAATACGCTTTGCAATGAAGAACCAATCCGACAGTTTGCAATTGTTTCGACAATGGAATCTAGACGAGACATCTCCAAGATAAGTGTACTACTACTATTGCATTGTCCTGTCAATGTCCTTGTATTTTCATGTTTAAGTGGAAAAACTCCAACCACAGAATAATCTTGGTGAATTGTTGTGTTGTGCCATTTTTACTATTTGTGCATCAAAATGGATTTTTAGATTGTCAAATCTTTGAATACAATACCTACTAATATCCACCACATTTCCACATCACTATCACATTATAGTCCAGGAAGAATGAAGCAGTATATCCAAAATATGATGTGTTTGCCTTCACACCACTCATACAATGTCTGCCTGTAACACCACTCATACAATGTCTGGCTTTACTCCACTTTCCTGGACATTAATGCATTGCTCCTCTTTAATTTTTTTAAAATATGAGAATGCAAATGATATAGTCTTTGAGAGTTCATTTTTCACAATTAATGAAATACTGAATGACAGTAGATGTAAGTGTAACAATTGTATATTTTATTTCTTTTTCTTTCTCTCTTTGTTGGAGTGACGCTCGTGGAAGAGCAAGGTATATCTGACAGTGGGTAAACATCAAGGGAATGAATGAACAGGAAAAGAGTTGAGGGAGGAGGAGATGAAACACTGCAGCTAACAAGTAAGATGGTTGGGTTCGGAAAGGTTAATGGGGGAATAACGATTATGAGTCAGGATGGGGATGACAAGAGATGTGGTGTACTGCTTGCAATCGGAGCCCTGGAGGGAAGAATGACACAGAACAGCCTCTGGAAGGTGGTCTTTTAGATGAAGAAGTGATGAATCGAGTTGAGGTGTGCAGTCAGCCTAGATTTTTGAAGTTTAGCTCAAAGTTGTTTTTGGAAGTAGATAGGATGGGTCGGGAAACTGCATGAGTGGAGGAAGCAATGTTTGAGAATAGATGATGAAAAAAACAGTGACGTGATCAAAGCAACAAACCTTGTGCTTGGGCCTCATCATGGGAGATTTCAATAATTTTAAATCTTTAGATTCTATAGAATCCAGGAGCTCAGACCACATCTGACTCAGCTTGATGTGAGGGTGGGGCACCAACCCAAAGCCACACCGGAGTGCAGTACTCGATTGAGCTATGGAAAAAGGCCTTGTAGACTGTGAGTAGCTCTGATTTTCCAAGGAAAGAGTTGGATCGATGGAGGAAGCCCAGTCTACCGCTGGCTGTGAAGTCCAGTTTTGCTGTGTGGTCAACCCAGGAATGATCATGGCCGAAGGTGAGGCCTATACGTTTTTTCCCAAACATTAATTTGGTTTATATGTTTCATTTGTTTGTCAATAAGTTCCTCTTGAGGAAGTTTAGTCATTCAAACTCCTGGGTCTCATTATCAGCCATGATCTTTCTTGGGCAGAACACATTTCAAAATTGGCCTCCAAAGCCAGCCATCGACTGGGCACCGCCATCGTACAAAGTCCTTCCTTGGCACACCTGAACTCCTATCCACTTATAAGCCTCTGTCTGCAGCTCGATGGAGAACTGCTCTCCCCTCTGGGCTGGCTGGCTTCCCTGCCTCACATCTTGCTCAGCTGATGCCATGGAAAACCAAGGTCTTCAAGATCATTGGAATCTCCCATGCTGAAGCTGAGTCTCGGGGTCTATCACTTTGCCCTTGCAGACAGGTCGGTTGTATCTCTGTCTTCTACCACCTCCTCTCTTCATTTTGTACCCTCTCGCTCTTTCTGTGCTTTGCTCCCCCTGACCCCGCCCCCTCCATGTTTTTCCGGGATTACATGGTCCACCATCAACCCCTTCTGTTGAAACTACCTAAAACCAGGATCACTGCTCACCTCCACTCAATTGTTCCTCTTTTTTCCCACCTGTGGAATCAACTTCCACATCATCTTGAATCTTATTCTTCCTTCCAGGTCTTCAAGACAGCTGTTCAACACAATCTCAAATTGTCCCCAATCCTAAACCATGATCTTTTCTCGTCTCGTTGACAACCCCCCTTCCACACCCCACCTAAATCCCTCCTCCTTCCAATTTACAATTTTCTCTCTTTGGAGTTTCCTTCTGTATCTATTTTGTTCACGCCATGCAATGTGTTTTGCGTCCTGTTTATCTCCGCCACCAAAGGTGAAGGAGTTATGTTTCACCCCTTTCTGTCTGTGGCTGTTTGTTGTGCACAGAATATCTCAAAAAGTTTTGAACGGATTCAGATGAGAATTTGGTGGATAGGTTGGTGTGTGGCATGGACAAACTGATTAGATTTGTGTGAAGATCCGAATCCGGATCTTGATATGAGAATTATTTAATTTTAAAAGTGATTCTTCACCATTGAGAGATAGGGCTAAAAGCGATATATGGCGCGATATCTCAAATACTTCTTGGGCCCAATATGTTCCACTGGATCGGGCATTGCGTGCAGAGGTATGAGCTCAACCAAGTACCCTTCACCCTTCTATTTTTGTCTGTTACGTCCTGAACCTTTCACCGTACGAGCTCTTCCACAAGCCTCAACTATGTTATATTTTTAAATAGTCACCATATTCGTGTTTGGTGACCCTTTTTCCAGAATGATTGGTGAATGTTAAATATCCTTCAGTGTCTTTGTGAAGACTCAGCAAACTATCGCCGGCATCCTGAATCAATTTCAAATTCCTGTTCCAACCAACAGGGGGCACTGCATCACCAGCAGAGCTTTGTGTTTTTATCTTTCCTTCACGATCAACTTCCGGTGCAATGCAAGAGATGGAAAGAGAATGAAACTTTAATTACACCACCATCACCGATCATTGCTCCAGTAGGTTTGCAGATGGTGTGACCTTATGAACAAATTTGAACGGGTGGTCATTTTCTTCCTGGAACATCCCTCCATATGGATTACTACCATACTCCATGATAATTGTGTGAGAACATATCCGGTAGTAGAACATTTCCAGCATAGCAATCAAAGCAGTATCTGATCGTTCTGACTTCATTGTTACTGCCATTGAACTATTGTTAAAAGCTGGGGCTGAGAGGTGGTGCGTGTGTGTGTGTGTGTGTTTGTGTGTGTGTGTGTACCAATTTGGAGTCTGACACGATTTATCATGTCCAATGTAAAATGTGCAGTTATGGAGACGTACGTTAGAAATTACCTACATGTGAATGTACATTTCTGCTTTACTGGCTTACCCAGCATGCCATCACACTTCCACACCACTCTCTTGTCTGCCTAAAATATGGGATAAGGGTTGACAGGACAATCGACAAACAACGGCACAGACTTGGAGGTCAGGAGACACAGCTAGTGATGATGGGACATGCAAACTTATGTACAAAAGTGAAAGAGAGCCCAACCCCCAAAGGCGCTGATTACCAGACTTGCACACAAACAATGGGGCAGGCAAAGGCCTGAGCAGGCATGAAGCTGGTGGAGTGCAGGCCGACATGGCTAATTAAGTACGGCTTGGGGTGGAAGGGTGGAGGATGAATGGTGATGAGGCCAGAAGAGGAGAAGATGGCAGCCAAGTAGAGTTACGGACATGCTCACTCTCAGGTACAATCCAACTGATGCACTCACATGGTCACAGCCCTCTCAACTGTGGACTGCCTTAATGCACGGCAGGCCCCTTTCATTGACTGCCCATGGGCTGTGGGCATCACTATCTTCAGGGCCGTACTGCCCTTTGGGCAAAAAAAAAGAAAGCGAAAAGCCTTTTCCCTCAACCAGGGCTCCACAGCTCACCTCATCACCATGGCTTGCAGTGTCCTGGAAAAACATCCCATGACAGTCTCCTTTGAAGCACACAGCACTTCCATCCATCCATGGGGACCATAATCTGTGCAGAGCATTGGTGCTGCCTAAAGCAGTGTCCTTGGCTCTTGGACACAATCCTGGACAGGTCACCACTCTGACATAGGATACCAGCAAGCTGGCACTCATTTTTCCAACCTCAGAAGGATGAGAGGCAGAATCAACCCCACCTGATATTAATTCAACAGAAAGTGGATTTGAAATCAGGATCCTCAGAACCCAAGCCACACACCCGAACCATTAAGCCAACACCAGGCATACACATTAAGCCAACTTCCTTTGTAACTTTCTGACCAAGGCCTCACCCGGCCTCGCCTTTTACAGGAGGTTTTACACATCACAATCTTACTCCGTCTGCTTTATAATTAACACCCACTTCCTCCTCGGTGCACGTTTTACAAAATGACTTCCCTATGGACAAATAGCTGTTACAGGGGATAATCTAACCTACGCAATCACACGGTGCATACTATTCTTAACACCTCTAGCTATGGATCTCCCCTTGCAGGGAACAATCACACTATGTGCCATGCTTGGGAACAAACAACCTGTTGCGGTTCCATCCAATTGACATGCAATATTTACAAGCTTAAGTATTGCCGGGTGATGAACATTGAACCACTCGCTACGGTTTATTACTGGGTTGTAGCATGCGTATGCTTTGATAAAGTATTATATATTGTAACTGGACTGCCTCTGTCCCTTTCTGTGCATGTCTGCTGTACAAGTTTGACCATCGTTGCTGAGTCAACCGAACAATTAGCGATCACAAGGGCTAATCCGCTCAGCTTTGCTTGCGACCGGTATTGCAGTATCTGCGACATTCGGGACCCCTGGGACCACATCTTCCCAACGACAGCCAAAGACAGCCACAGAGCCGTTCCGCATCCCCAACTTTTGACACGGCTCTGTTGCCCAGACGATCGAAGTGGAAACAATAAAATACAGTACATGATGTTCGCGTCCAGTCTAGAAATTTACATTTCATGCTTACGTGTTCTAAAATATTGAACTTTTCACACCATAAATATACATGTAAGTTTAAATTTGAATTGTAGCTTTAGAGTGGAGTAGTTATTCCGTTCAATCACAAAGAGCAATTCCATTGTATGTATACGTTCGTAGTTGTTCGGTAAGTTGCTCCGGTGCGAATATGGTCGATTTCTCTTGATTGTGGACAGCCCAGTGTTCAAAAGAGCCTCCGGCTGCCTGACATCGCCTCTAGTGTCCTTCACATGTGGACACAGTTTGTCTGCCTTCATGGAGTGTGACAGTGTGAGCTTGTGACAAGCTGAACTTGTTCAAAATTGAAGCTTTGGTAAATAACTCTTTTTTGTTTGTTTGTTTGAGATTATCACAAAGTGATTGGAAGTTGTTGTGAGAAAACAGAGATGAATATTTGTTTTTACGTGATTTCCTCCTGGAATGGATGTTTTATCCACCTTGGAATGAATTCACCATCAGGTCCCCATTGTACGATTCATAATGATGAGGTTAGGATGTCTGTAGTCCTTGTAAGATAGACGTTGTCGTATTTTCTGAAATCACTCATGTCACTCATTTCTACAGCAGTGTTTGACCAGAGAGTCAGAAATATTGAGAGAGGACCAGTTTGTCGAAGTACTGGCGCACAATGGCCAGACACTCTTTTAACGAAACACTCTTGGTCGTCGAGGTCTTTAACGTCCAACGGCTTGTGCTTCACATGACATAGTTGACTTCACATGCCCTTTGGATGAAATTTCTGCTTAAAAGAGCACATAAGAAGAGTTTGTGGTGGTCAGCCAGCATTCTGTGAGTTATCGAACCCAAACTAGACCACTCACAGGTGACCGCCGTTGCTAATTCTGAGTTATCCTGCCATCTCAGCGACAAAAGAATGTTTTAAAAAGTTCTTCCAGCGAGGTACTCATAATTATAGTCTCAGATACAGAAACCATTGCCATCAAGGGAATTGGGCACTCGGTTAAGACAATGATTTGTGGTTGTTGGAGTGGTTTGTAGGAAGACTAACTGAAATGGTTGAAGAACAAAAGATGCATCGTGGTTGTAATTGAACTGAATAGCCATCATCTTACTGTGGGAAAGAAACTCATAATCAAACAGCTTTGAGTTTTCACACCTGTGCACAAAAGTCTGTTGAAGTACTGGCAAAGAGCTGAACCCTAAGCTTCTAAGGCGACTGCCATTATCCTTTGAAAATGCATTTGCTTAATTGGGTCGAGATCAGGAAGCATTGTGGCTTGACTACCCTTCGTCATTGGACACGCTTCGTGCTTAGGCAAATTGGACCGTGATTCATGGCTCAGGCACAAACAGCACTCAAAGAAACCCTAGTGCAAATGCCTCCCAGTAGGAGGCCATATCACATTCTGCTGCACGGCCTGGGAAGCAGAGTCTTGGCATGCACATTGTCCTGATCTCCCCCACCCCTGCCCCCCCTTCCCCATCACCACCTCCGTGCTCCTCATGTACACCAGACAGCTTGGGAGGCTATGATGTCCTGCTGCAACTGCTTGAGCCTAGATCTACTTCCATGACCACCTGTCTCTTGTGTTTCCTTTTGTCGTGCGGCTCTGCCTGGGCTTTAATTAATCACTTGTTCCGAATTCGCCTCGCTGCCTCGCCGCTCGTGCTTGCTCATTTTTCCTCGCCATTCTTTGGCAGAGCAAAGGATCTTCTTGGACACATCATGTTTCCACGTCAATACCTGGCCCATCCTTCTTGAGGCTTGTGCACACCTGCCGATTCCCTGCGCAGAGATGCTCAGAGATGATTACCATTGCTGGCGGTTATTGATGGCCAATGAGAGTGCAGGATCAATCCTCGAGGAATACTTTGTGTCGAACGTCGACCAATGCCACATACAATGGCATTGCAGTCGGTGTATGCAAAGAGTTATGGCTTTTAAAGCCTGGTATTGGCCCTTTGTAGAATATATGTATATATATATATATTATATATATATATATATATATATATATATATATATATATATATATATTGCCACTTTTCAATGTTCAAGTTTAGAAAGAGTCCCCTCTGTCCCCCTTGGTATTTGGGATTTCATAAGATGATAAAGAGGTTGATACTGTTGCTCCGTAAAAGCTAACGAAAAGCAATTCATGTAAATCTACTGAACAAGACACCGCAAGTGTTTAACTGAGTTCAGAATCGAACATCAGATGCATTGGGGAATATCGATTACACATTCTGTATGTTTGAAAATAGCACTTCGGAACGGTTAGCACGACCTATGTAGTTAGGTTAGGCCTACCCCTGCACAGCGAGAGACAGGGTTTTTTTTTTTTACTATTTCAGCTTTTATCATTATATTTCCAACAAAGCTCTATTATGAGAATATGGAGAAGACAAAATAATTTGGTCAAAAGGTCAAAGGTCAACATCACATAAAATCGTCAATTTTCATCCAATGGATGTGAAATTTTAAGAAGAATTTGCATATTGGATCGCTGGAATTGGTTCACCAATCAGAGCTACAACAGATTCTTTTGAGGTTAAATGGTCAAGGTCACAAAATCGTCATTTCCATCTGATGGACTTGAATCTGAGCAGGGTTTGCATATTGGGTCACTGAAGCCTTTTGCTTTTGAGGTCAAAAGGTCAAGTTCGCCTAAAATCGTCAGTTTTATTTTTTTGGTGTATTTTCTTTCGCCATTTCGTCATGTTTAGCAAACAGAAGAAGAAGAAGTCCAAATACAAAGCAGCCGCAGACGGGTTGTGCATTTTGAGATACTCTCGTTGTTGTGCATTTTTGAGATGGGGCTAAATGATATGGAGGCAAAATGTGGCATCCCCTTCCCCAACCCTAATGCCCTTTGTTTCCTCCTCCCTTGCAGGAGAGAGGAAACCCTCTTTAGGAAGGAAGATGTGTAGGAAGGTACTCCATTGTTAAATGTCTGCATATTGGTACACTTATGTACAACTCCTTAACTAAATGGAGAAATTACTTTTGTGGTAAGGTTCTAAGATATTAGCATTAGTTGAGGATGGTAACAACGAGCCATTTTGGTCTTTTGTGAAGAAAATTGCAATGTCAAAAAATCTTTTCACAATATATCTTATTATTATAGACGGCTGTCTGTCCTCTCGGTTTCCTTCTCTGCACTGCACACTTTGTACATCGTCCACCACTCCTTGTCGCATTATTACGTCTATGTCTTACAATTCCGCTTCGTGCAAGTAAATTCACTTACAACTCACTCCATCTCTCTCTTGTGTGTGTGTGTGTGTGTGTGTCTTTGTGTGTGTATTCAATGTGAATTGCAGGGCGAGATGTGAGAAGAATCTTTCTTCCAGTCAATAGAAATTATTCTACTGTTTGGTTACGTTTTTATGACTGCTGCAGTTGCAGGAAACACTTGAACAATCAGACAGAAAGGTCAACGGTGGACATTACGGTGACTCATGGAGTCTGTCTCAATGTTTCTTCCCGTCAGACCTGGAATCCTTCAGTTTAAAATCCTTAGAATTGTACTGGCTCTATGGAAGACACAGAGACGTTCCACTTTCCATCTTGAAAGTCACGACAGCACGATCGTTTTGGTTTTTTATTCCTTTTTTAACATCTGGTTTTTGTCTCCATTGAACATTCTCGACAGGACTCTTTTTCAGAACGTTTTTATTTCTTGTCTTACACTAACTGACCTCCTGCCCACCCTCACTGAATATTATCTCGTGCGCTGCACACATATTCACACTAAGAAATGATATCTCAAAAACACGAATTTCATTAATATCAAAGGTCTCATTGGGGTATACAAAGCTTCCTTGTTTGAGGTGTAGTTTTTTAAATAATTTTTTTATCATGGTCCTCATTGATATACATTCTGATACTTCGCAGGTTCTGTGCTGCTATTAATTATTCATTATAAAGAACGTGTGTGTGTGTGTGTTGTGGATTGTGCTTATCACCCAAGTTTTGATTTCTATCAAGCACCTGCTCTCCTCTTGATTTCACATTTCACATATCTCAAACATTTTTTACATTATGATGGATCTTCCAATGACAATGAGACCACGGATTTTGAAATTATAAATTCAACTTCATGATTAGAGAACATATACATATATATATATATATATATAGTATACAGGGGGCTGCAAAAGTAGGTATACAGTAAGTATATACCTAGTATACAGTATTATAATAGTGGTGCTGGATTCATTTAATACTAGAATTCATTTAATTCATTAAAATCATTATTACCATTTTAAATATTTTTATTTTCTTAATTTTTTCTATAATACATCTTTTATTTGCAGGTAAAGTGGAAATTTAAGGGCTTGTTTTTCATTACTGTATACCTACTTTTGCAGCCCCCTGTATATATATATATATATATATATATTCAAGTCGACGACCTCTCCAATTGTACAGCTCCAATTATTAGTACCATATTGTGGGGTCGGACAGAGGCTGTTGTTGTCACGAACCGGCACACGAGGCCTGACATTTTACAAAAAGTAGCATAAATCTTCAGTTTGTTTACGGGGCTGGTGATATAACTCACCTATTCTTCACAAAGCACTGTGGGATCTTTAATGTCCACCAACTAATGCTGTCAGCCTGGACATCCAGAACTTTGTGAAGCAATACGCTTTGCAATGAAGAACCAATCCGACAGTTTGCAATTGTTTCGACAATGGAATCTAGACGAGACATCTCCAAGATAAGTGTACTACTACTATTGCATTGTCCTGTCAATGTCCTTGTATTTTCATGTTTAAGTGGAAAAACTCCAACCACAGAATAATCTTGGTGAATTGTTGTGTTGTTGCCATTTTTACTATTTGTGCATCAAAATGTATTTTAGATTGTCAAATCTTTGAATACAATACCTACTAATATCCACCACATTTCCACATCACTATCACATTATAGTCCAGGAAGAATGAAGCAGTATATCCAAAATATGATGTGTCTGCCTTCACACCACTCATACAATGTCTGCCTGTAACACCACTCATACAATGTCTGGCTTTACTCCACTTTCCTGGACATTAATGCATTGCTCCTCTTTAATTTTTTTTAAAATATGAGAATGCAAATGATATCAGTCTTTGAGAGTTCATTTTTCACAATTAATGAAATACTGAATGACAGTAGATGTAAGTGTAACAATTGTATATTTTATTTCTTTTTCTTTCTCTCTTTGTTGGAGTGACGCTCGTGGAAGAGCAAGGTATATCTGACAGTGGGTAAACATCAAGGGAATGAATGAACAGGAAAAGAGTTGAGGGAGGAGGAGATGAAACACTGCAGCTAACAAGTAAGATGGTTGGGTTCGGAAAGGTTAATGGGGGGAATAACGATTATGAGTCAGGATGGGGGATGACAAGAGATGGTGGTGTACTGCTTGCAATCGGAGCCCTGGAGGGAAGAATGACACAGAACAGCCTCTGGAAGGTGGTTCTTTAGATGGAAGAAGTGATGAATCGAGTTGAGGTGTGCAGTCAGCCTAGATTTTTGAAGTTTAGCTCAAAGTTGTTTTTGGAAGTAGATAGGATGGGTCGGGAAACTGCATGAGTGGAGGAAGCAATGTTTGAGAATAGATGATGAAAAAAACAGTGACGTGATCAAAGCAACAAACCTTGTGCTTGGGCCTCATCATGGGAGATTTCAATAATTTTAAAATCTTTAGATTCTATAGAATCCAGGAGCTCAGACTCACATCTGACTCAGCTTGATGTGAGGGTGGGGCACCAACCCAAAGCCACACCGGAGTGCAGTACTCGATTGAGCTATGGAAAAAGGCCTTGTAGACTGTGAGTAGCTCTGATTTTCCAAGGAAAGAGTTGGATCGATGGAGGAAGCCCAGTCTACCGCTGGCTGTGAAGTCCAGTTTTGCTGTGTGGTCAACCCAGGAATGATCATGGCCGAAGGTGAGGCCTATACGTTTTTTTCCCAAACATTAATTTGGTTTATATGTTTCATTTGTTTGTTCAATAAGTTCCTCCTCTTGAGGAAGTTTAGTCATTCAAACTCCTGGGTCTCATTATCAGCCATGATCTTTCTTGGGCAGAACACATTTCAAAATTGGCCTCCAAAGCCAGCCATCGACTGGGCACCGCCATCGTACAAAGTCCTTCCTTGGCACACCTGAACTCCTATCCACTTATAAGGCCTCTGTCTGCAGCTCGATGGAGAACTGCTCTCCCCTCTGGGCTGGCTGGCTTCCCTGCCTCACATCTTGCTCAGCTTGATGCCATGGAAACCAAGGTCTTCAAGATCATTGGAATCTCCCATGCTGAAGCTGAGTCTCGGGGTCTATCACTTTGCCCTTGCAGACAGGTCGGTTGTATCTCTGTCTTCTACCACCTCCTCTCTCATTTTGTACCCTCTGCTCTTTCTGTGCTTTGCTCCCCCTGACCCCGCCCCCCTCCATGTTTTTCCTGGGATTACATGGTCCACCATCAACCCCCTTCTGTTGAAACTACCTAAAACCAGGATCACTGCTCACCTCCACTCAATTGTTCCTCTTTTTTCCCACCTGTGGAATCAACTTCCACATCATCTTGAATCTTATTCTTCCTTCCAGGTCTTCAAGACAGCTGTTCACCACAATCTCAAATTGTCCCCAATCCTAAACCATGATCTTTTCTCGTCTCGTTGACAACCCCCCTTCCACACCCCACCTAAATCCCTCCTCCTTCCAATTTTACAATTTTCTCTCTTTGGAGTTTCCTTCTGTATCTATTTTGTTCACGCCATGCATATGTGTTTTGCGTCCTGTTTATCTCCGCCACCAAAGGTGAAGGAGGTTATGTTTTCACCCCTTTCTGTCTGTTTGGCTGTTTGTTTGTGCACAGAATATCTCAAAAAGTTTTGAACGGATTCAGATGAAATTTGGTGGATAGGTTGGGTGTGTGGCATGGACAAACTGATTAGATTTTGGTGAAGATCCGAATCCGGATCTTGATATGAGAATTATTTAATTTTAAAAGTGATTCTTCACCATTGAGAGATAGGGCTAAAAGCGATATATGGCGCGATATCTCAAATACTTCTTGGGCCCAATATGTTCCACTGGATCGGGCATTGCGTGGCAGAGGTATGAGCTCAACCAAGTACCCTTCACCCTTCTATTTTTGTCTGTTACGTCCTGAACCTTTCACCGTACGAGCTCTTCCACAAGCCTCAACTATGTTTATATTTTTTAAATAGTCACCATATTCGTGTTTTGGTGACCCTTTTTCCAGAATTGATTGGTGAATGTTAAATATCCTTCAGTGTTCTTTGTGAAGACTCAGCAAACTATCGCCGGCATCCTGAATCAATTTCAAATTCCTGTTCCAACCAACAGGGGGCACTGCATCACCAGCAGAGCTTTGTGTTTTATCTTTCCTTCACGATCAACTTCCGGTGCAATGCAAGAGATGGAAAGAGAATGAAACTTTAATTACACCACCATCACCGATCATATGCTCCAGTAGGTTTGCAGATGGTGTGACCTTATGAACAAATTTGAACGGGTGGTCATTTTCTTCCTGGAACATCCCTCCATATGGATTACTACCATACTCCATGATAATTGTGTGAGAACATTTCCGGTAGTAGAACATTTCCAGCATAGCAATCAAAGCAGTATCTGATCGTTCTGACTTCATTGTTACTGCCATTGAACTATTGTTAAAAGCTGGGCTGAGAGGTGTGCGTGTGTGTGTGTGTGTGTGTGTGTGTGTGTGTACCAATTTGGAGTCTGACACGATTTATCATGTCCAATGTAAAATGTGCAGTTATGGAGACGTACGTTAGAAATTACCTACATGTGAATGTACATTTCTGCTTTACTGGCTTACCCAGCATGCCATCACTACTTCCACACCACTCTCTTGTCTGCCTAAAATATGGGGATAAGGGTTGACAGGACAATCGACAAACAACGGCACAGACTTGGAGGTCAGGAGACACAGCTAGTGATGATGGGACATGCAAACTTATGTACAAAAGTGAAAGAGAGCCCAACCCCCGAAAGGCGCTGATTACCAGACTTGCACACAAAACAATGGGGCAGGCAAAGGCCTGAGCAGGCATGAAGCTGGTGGAGTGCAGGCCGACATGGCTAATTAAGTACGGCTTGGGGTGGAAGGGTGGAGGATGAATGGTGATGAGGCCAGAAGAGGAGAAGATGGCAGCCAAGTAGAGTTACGGACATGCTCACTCTCAGGTACAAATCCAACTGATGCACTCACATGGTCACAGCCCTCGTCAACTGTGGGACTGCCTTAATGCACGGCAGGCCCCTTTCATTGACTGCCCATGGGCTGTGGGCATCACTATCTTCAGGGCCGTACTGCCCTTTGGGCAAAAAAAAAGAAAAGCGAAAAGCCTTTTCCCCTCAACCAGGGCTCCACAGCTCACCTCATCACCATGGCTTGCAGTGTCCTGGAAAAACATCCCATGACAGTCTCCTTTGAAGCACACAGCACTTCCATCCATCCATGGGGACCATAATCTGTGCAGAGCATTGGTGCTGCCTAAAGCAGTGTCCTTGGCTCTTGGACACAATCCTGGACAGGTCACCACTCTGACATAGGATACCAGCAAGCTGGCACTCATTTTTCCAACCTCAGAAGGATGAGAGGCAGAATCAACCCCACCTGATATTAATTCAACAGAAAGTGGGATTTGAAATCAGGATCCTCAGAACCCAAGCCCAACACCCGAACCATTAAGCCAACACCAGGCATACACATTAAGCCAACTTCCTTTGTAACTTTTCTGACCAAGGCCTCACCCGGCCTCGCCTTTTACAGGAGGTTTTACACATCACAATCTTACTCCGTCTGCTTTATAATTAACACCCACTTCCTCCTCGGTGCACGTTTTACAAAATGACTTCCCTATGGACAAATAGCTGTTACAGGGGATAATCTAACCTACGCAATCACACGGTGCATACTATTCTTAACACCCTCTAGCTATGGATCTCCCCCTTGCAGGGAACAATCACACTATGTGCCATGCTTGGGGAACAAACAACCTGTGCGGTTCCATCCAATTGACATGCAATATTTACAAGCTTAAGTATTGCCGGGTGATTGAACATTGAACCACTCGCTACGGTTTATTACTGGGGTTGTAGCATGCGTATGCTTTGATAAAGTAGTTTATATTATTGTAACTGGACTGCCTCTGTCCCTTTCTGTGCATGTCTGCTGTACAAGTTTGACCATCGTGCTGAGTCAACCGAACAATTACGATCACAAGGGCTAATCCGCTCAGCTTTGCTTGCGACCGGTATTGCAGTATCTGCGACATTCGGGACCCCTGGGACCACATCTTCCCAACGACAGCCAAAGACAGCCACAGAGCCGTTCCGCATCCCCAACTTTTGACACGGCTCTGTTGCCCAGACGATCGAAGTGGAAACATAAAATACAGTACATTGATGTTCGCGTCCAGTCTAGAAATTTACATTTCATGCTTACGTGTTCTAAAATATTGAACTTTTCACACCATAAATATACATGTAAGTTTAAATTTGAATTGTAGCTTTAGAGTGGAGTAGTTATTCCGTTCAATCACAAAGAGCAATTCCATTGTATGTATACGTTCGTAGTTGTTCGGTAAGTTGCTCCGGTGGAATATGTCGATTTCTCTTGATTGTGGACAGCCCAGTGTTCAAAAGAGCCTCCGGCTGCCTGACATCGCCTCCTAGTGTCCTTCACAATGTGGACACAGTTTGTCTGCCTTCATGGAGTGTGACAGTGTGAGCTTGTGACAAGCTGAACTTGTTCAAAATTGAAGCTTTGGTAAATAACTCTTTTTTGTTTGTTTGTTTTGAGATTATCACAAAGTGATTGGAAGTTGTTGTTGAGAAAACAGAGATGATAATTTTGTTTTTACGTGATTTCCTCCTGGAATGGATGTTTTATCCACCTTGGAATGAATTCACCATCAGGTCCCCATTGTACGATTCATAATGATGAGGTTAGGGATGTCTGTAGTCCTTGTAAGATAGACGGTTGTCGTATTTTCTGAAATCACTCATGTCACTCATTTCTACAGCAGTGTTTGACCAGAGAGTCAGAAATATTGAAGAGAGACCAAGTTTGTCGAAGTACTGGCGCACAATGGCAGACACTCTTTTAACGAAACACTCTTGGTCGTCGGAGGTCTTTAACGTCCAACGGCTTGTGCTTCACATGACATAGTTGACTTCACATGCCCTTTGGATGAAATTTTCTGCTTAAAAGAGCATCATAAGAAGAGTTTGTGGTGGTCAGCCAGCATTCTGTGAGTTATCGAACCCAAACTAGACCACTCACAGGTGACCGCGTTGCTAATTCTTGAGTTATCCTGCCATCTCAGCGACAAAAGGAATGTTTTAAAAAGTTCTTCCAGCGAGGTACTCATAATTATAGTCTCAGATACAGAACCATTGCCATCAAGGGAATTGGGCACTCGGTTAAGACAATGATTTGTGGTTGTTGGAGTGGTTTGTGAAGAAGACTAACTGAAATGGTTGAAGAACAAAAGATGCATCGTGGTTGTAATTGAACTGAATAGCCATGCATCTTACTGTGGGAAAGAAACTCATAATCAAACAGCTTTGAGTTTTCACACCTGTGCACAAAAGTCTGTTGAAGTACTGGCAAAGAGCTGAACCCTAAGCTTCTAAGGCCGACTGCCATTATCCTTTGAAAATGCATTGTGCTTAATTGGGTCGAGATCAGGAAGCATTGTGGCTTGACTACCCTTCGTCATTGGACACGCTTCGTGCTTAGGCAAATTGGACCGTGATTCATGGCTCAGGCACAAACAGCACTCAAAGAAACCCTAGTGCCAAATGCCTCCCAGTAGGAGGCCATATCACATTCTGCTGCACGGCCTGGGAAGCAGAGGTCTTGGCATGCACATTGTCCTGATCTCCCCCACCCCTGCCCCCCCTTCCCCATCACCACCTCCGTGCTCCCCTCATGTACACCAGACAGCTTGGGAGGCTATGATGTCCTGCTGCAACTGCTTGAGCCTAGATCTACTTCCCATGACCACCTGTCTCTTGTGTTTCCTTTTTGTCTGGGCCTCTGCCTGGGCTTTAATTAATCACTTGTTCCGAATTCGCCTCGCTGCCTCGCCGCTCGTGCTTGGCTCATTTTTCCTCGCCATTCTTTTTGCAGAGCAAAGGATCTTCTTGGACACATCATGTTTCCACGTCAATACCTGGCCCATCCTTCTTGAGGCTTGTGCACACCTGCCGATTCCCTGCGCAGAGATGCTCAGAGATGATTACCATTGCTGGCGGTTATTGATGGCCAATGAGAGTGCAGGATCAATCCTCGAGGAATACTTTGTGTCGAACGTCGACCAATGCCACATACAATGGCATTGCAGTCGGTGTATGCAAGAGTTATGGCTTTTAAAGCCTGGTTAATTGGCCCTTTGTAGAATATATGTATATATATATATATATATATATATATTTATATATATATTATATATATATATATATATATATATATATTGCCACTTTTCAATGTTCAAGTTTTATGAAAGAGTCCCCTCTGTCCCCCTTGGTATTTGGGATTTCATAAGATGATAAAGAGGTTGATACTGTTGCTCCGTAAAAGCTAACGAAAAGCAATTCATGTAAATCTACTGAACAAGACACCGCCAAGTGTTTAACTGAGTTTCAGAATCGAACATCAGATGCATTGGGGAATATCGATTACACATTCTGTATGTTTGAAAATAGCACTTCGGAACGGTTAGCACGACCTATGTAGTTAGGTTAGGCCTACCCTGCACAGCGAGAACAGGTTTTTTTTTTTTACTATTTCAGCTTTTATCATTATATTTCCAACAAAGCTCTATTATGAGAATATGGAGAAGACAAAATAATTTGGTCAAAAGGTCAAAGGTCAACATCACATAAAATCGTCAATTTTCATCCAATGGATGTGAAATTTTAAGAATTTGCATATTGGATCGCTGAATTGGTTCACCAATCAGAGCTACAACCAGATTCTTTTGAGGTTAAATGGTCAAGGTCACAAAATCGTCAGTTTCCATCTGATGGACTTGAAATCTGAGCAGGGTTTGCATATTGGGTCACTGAAGCTTTTTGCTTTTGAGGTCAAAAGGTCAAGTTCGCCTAAAATCGTCAGTTTATTTTTTTTGGTGTATTTTCTTTCGCCATTTTCGTCATGTTTAGCAAACAGAAGAAGAAGAAGTCCAAATACAAAGCAGCCGCAGACGGGTTGTGCATTTTGAGATACTCTCGTTGTTGTGCATTTTGAGATGGGGCTAAATGATATGGAGGCAAAATGGTGGCATCCCCTTCCCCCAACCCTAATGCCCTTTGTTTCCTCCTCCCTTGCAGGGAAGAGGAAACCCTCTTTAGGAAGGAAGATGTGTAGGAAGGTACTCCATTGTTAAATGTCTGCATATTGGGTACACTTTGTACAACTCCTTAACTAAATGGAGAAATTACTTTTGTGGTAAGTATGTAATATTAGCATTAGTGAGGATGTAAACAACGAGCCATTTTGGTCGTTTTGGTGAAGAAAATTGCAATGTCAACAAAATCTTTCAACAATATATCTTATCTATTATAGGACGGTGTCTGTCTCTCCGGTTTCCTTTCTCTGCACTGCACCACTTTGTACATCGTCACCACTCCTTGTCGGCATTATTACCGATGTCTTACAATTCCGCTTCGTGCAAGTAAATTCACTTACAACTCACTCCTTTTGTTCTGTTTCGCCCCGTTAAAGGTACACTTTCGAAAGAGTGTTCGTCACACTCGATGACGTCACAGACTTTCAGTGGGTGGTGCTTCAAGCTTAACTGTCATGGGGTTGTTGTAGTCTCCATTCACTCAGTTTGTCACAGGGATTGACAAATGGAATGTTGTTCCTTCCAATCAGCCGTCCTTGACGGGCACATCCTCTCGTTATGAATATCGATATTTGTAATTAATCTAAATTTCCTTCCCGATAATGGTAATTAGTACTGCCTTGAAAAAGCTTCATCAAAGATGTTTATAAATCTAAAATTATGCTTCGTTCCAACAGTTTTACGTTCTCTCCAACAATTTTGCAGAAGAATACAATTAACAATTTTCTGCAAATGAAATTATCTTTCTTTTTTTTCCGAAGAACAGCTCGCACATCCTCTTCGTGGAATATCAAGCCAATTGATTCAAGGAGAAAACTTTCCTATTTGGACTCTCTCCATCTGCCTGTGATTTAACTCACAATTTATAGTTTGGACACATCACTTGAGGATCTTTAAAAAGGTTAAATTTTTCACATCTTTCATCAACTGTACATTTTTATCACATTGCTTCCTTGGTTCAGGACCAAAGTGCATTCATCATCTCTATCCTTAAATACCTTCTTACGAGGGAGCTCGTCACTTCAGCCTTTTTCAACCGACGCCGCTTTTTCCCTGCACCTGTGCTATCACCTGTGCTATAAAAAGATTCACAAACGCTGCAGCTGTTAATGGACATTTTTTTTTAATTCTTGGTGATTAAATGACCATCAAATATTTCTTCCTTCTTGAGGTTTTATGCATGATTGACATATTGTGGACGTCATTCTCTCAAAAATTTTATACAATTAATTATTGAAATGGCATTGCTGACACGTGTGTGATGCTCGATCGGGTTGAAATGTATTTTTTATTGTCTAATGATGGCTACGTCATCTTTGTCTGCCATCCCTCCGCCAAAATCGGAGATGGGGGACATTGAAATGAGTTCCGTCCGACCAACCGACCGATCATCTGTCCATGTACATTTGTGTTCGTGGTATTTCCAAATCCATTCAAGATATATCTTTCATATTACACAGATGTATTTCTCATACCACCAAAACAGGCAGGAGACCTACAGAATCGGCTCCTTGTTATCCTTTTTTTTCTTTCCTTTTTACACTTGTATAGCTTTTCATTTGTCTTCCAGCATTCCTTTTGCAGATAACTCCTTGTGTCTCAGTGTAACGGTGTGAGCTTTGGTGCAAAGAGTTTCTCTGATCTCCACCGATTGTTACAGATAACTCACCTGTATGGGCAATCTCTGTGCCTGGAATAGCAATTTCCTGCCACAGCTTTTGAACGAGAGGGTGGGATTCAAAGCCAAGAGTCATACCTGTGGACCCAGGCGCCCCGCGTTCGCGTTGATCCCAATCCATCGACTGCAACATCTGTAAATGCATTCTGCATTAAGTGGTCAAGGGACTTGCTTTCCTTCGAAGAAAGTTCAGATGCAATCCAGATAACTTTTATGTCATTTATATGGACATCTTTATTAGTTTGAATAAACTGCAAAACACTGAGCACATTGAACAGGATATTTATTGGATGTAACTGGTTTTTCGTTGACCATAGGGAGTTAATAAGTTTAAAAACAAACTTGAAAAAGATTCATACATTCACAGCTGGGTCGTTTGAATACGTGCAAAAATGGCGTGATTTATCCAGGTGTGTTTTTCCCTCTGTTTTCATGGTGCATTTCCATCATTCGCTTCCTGCATCGATGTGAGCCTCACATGGGTAACAGAGGCTTTGTCAGCTGGAAAAGTCCTTATAAAGGATTGAGTGAGAATAGACAGGACCCGCTTTGGTGTTTCATCTTGTCATGCCCTTAATGTTCTCGCATTAGTGCTGAAGATCTTCTCGGCGTGACTTTGACGTTTTCGAAGCAGCTGATGTTTTTGTTTTACGTGGATTTATCATGCCCACCTGTGTTCTCCAGCGTTGGTTCAGTCAGTTGCTTGATCTTCAGCTTCTGCATGAATTAAATTATATATATATATATATATATATATATATATATAATATATATGTATATATATGTATAAATATAATATATATATATATATATATATATATATATATATATATATAGTTTGACAGATGTTTTGTCAGAGCACGATGCAAAACTCAAGCCAGTTTGAGTACAGGAGCAACGACTGGGCTTGACAGTCAGCGATGACAAACGCGCGATGTGCTTTGTTTAAATAACATTCACGAAAGAATATGTATTTGGCCAAAGGTAATAAAATCTTTATTTATGAAGAGCAAATCATCAATCTACATTCAGCTGCCTGTCACCATCTTGCCAACAAAAATAAATTCAGGAAGAAGAGTTTACTCAACGAGAGTAGCATTTTGTAAATGGTATTTGTTTCAAAGACTTTAACTTCCTTTCGCATATATTTCATCTGCAAGAGTCAAGATATTTTGAAGATGATGTGGTCGTTACATCAATATGTCAACCCAAGAGAGCCATCGATTGAAGTGGTTTAGTGTGTATCCTTAAAGTGCAAACGAACGGATGGAGGTAATTTTTGACTTTGACACAAAAAAATGTTTCTTTATGGCCTCCTGTACCATCTAGTGAGCCATATTTGTCGCATTTATTGTTCATCCGTAAAGCAACTCACCTCCTTCCTGCGGTGTCCATAACCAGCTGTGGAGTCTTGTGAAAAATATCTTTCAAGATTGTGAGATTAGACAACTATGCAAGAAACCAGGTTTCAACTTCTCAAATGACCACAATGGCACTTCCTGTCCCCAAGAGCGCACGACTCCGCTTGTGTGGAATTGTGCTTGATATTATCTGAGTGCATTAAAAGGCATGATTTGCTGCTTCAAAGTGATACGTGACAGCCAAAGAGCATAGGGACTTCAAAAAAGGGAAGAAAAATACCTGTGATGTTGAAAGGTCACGTGCTTGCAAGCCGTCTGTACGATGTTTGTCTGCGTGGTTCCGCAGACGAATCGAGGACACGTCTATGAAAGAGCTTTTACTGAGTGACAGTTGCATCTTGCTCTATGCATTTTGACAGTGATCACCGGTCACATTTGTATTTTAAGATTGCTGTCTTGGAGGGTGATGTGAGGCTTGCCTTTAAACTGCCAGTAGAGTGTGTCCAATTCCCAGGAGAGTAAAAGCTGATCACTACCCTTTGTTTGTATTATCTCTGTTGTTTGCAATGTTGAGCAGGAACACATTAAAAACTAGAAGGGCACTCGGTGGAGCACATCCCTCCACCACACCATGCCTGATTCATGAGAACATATCGGGTCCAATACATTTTTGAGATATTGTCCGAAATATCGTTTTTGGTAGAGCTATATATCTATGTGCTCTATATATCGGTAGAGCACATAGAATGGCACTCGGTAGTGCACAAGGTAGAACAGTTTATGTTTTGTATCCCACTGATGTGCTGTATCCAAACCAAAATCCAACCCACTTGCTCTTGTCATCAATCCAACTCATCCACCTTGTTTTGTCATAACTCGTCCACAACTTTTTGAGATATAGTGATATATTTGTTTTTTGGCCCTACCTATCAATTTTCGAAACTAGGCCTGTGTTGACTTGATCTTAAGATTAATTTTTTTTTTGATCTTAAAATTAATTGGTATTGAATTCAGCGACCTGACATGAAAATGCTCTTCAAATTTCAAGTCAATTTGATGAAAATTGAGGATTTTAGAAAATTTGGCCAAAATTAGCCTTTTGGCCTATTTTGACCTTTTGGCTTATGTTTACCTCAAAATTAATAGGTGGTTGAATTCAGTGACCTGATGTGCAAATTCTCTTCAAATTTCAAGTAAATTGGATTAAAATTGATGATTTTAGAAATTTGGCCTACGTTGACCTTTTGGTCTATGTTGACCTTTTCGCTTATGGTAACCACAAAAGTAAAAGGCCATTGAATTTACTGACCTGATATGTAAATCCTTTTCAAATTTCAACTCAATCGGATGAAAATTGAGGATTTTAGAAAATTTGGCCCAAATTGGCCTATTGGCCGATGTCGACATTTTGGCCTATGTTTACCACAAAATTAGTAGGTGGTTGAATTGTTTGACCTGATATGCAAATGCTCTTCAAATTTCAAGTTAATTGGATTAAAATTTAGGATTTTAGAAATCTGGCCTATGTTGACTTTTTGGGTCTATTGTTGACCTTTTGGCCTATGGTTACCTCAAATTAATAGGTGTTTGAATTCAGTGACCTGACATGAAAATGCTCTTCAAATTTCAAGTCAATCGGATGAAAATTGAGGATTTTAGAAATTTGGACTATGTTGACCTTTTGGTCGACATCCCCTCCAATTAGGGAGGTTGATTCGGCGACCGCCATTTGCAAATGGTCTTCAAATTTCAAGTCAATCGGATGAAAATTGAGGATTTTAGAAAATTGGCCCAATTTGACCAAATTGGCCTTTTGGCTCATGCTGTTCTCAAAGTTAATAGGTATTTGAATTTATCGACCTGTTATGCAAATGGTCTTCAAATGTTAAGTCAATCGGATGAAAATTGACAATTTTAGAAACAATTTAAAAATTTGGCCTATTTTGGGTTGAACATTATGGATGATGTTGACCTTTTGTCCCAAAATAACCTCAATAGTAATCGGTGGTTGAATTCATTGACCTGATATGCAAATCTTGTCCAAATCTCAAGTCAATCGGATGAAATTTGAGGATTTTAGAAAATTTGGCTCAAATTGGCCTTTTGGCCTCACTACTAGGTAGACCTTTTCGGTCGACCAATTTTATGATACTTCAATGTGTGACCGTCATAGGGTCGGTAACATTAATCTCTGAAAATTTCAGAACGGCCGGTTGAGCGGTTTGGGCAGGATAGGAGGCGAGCGGACAGACAAACAAACACACAAACAAGCAAACACACACAGACACAAACAAACGGAAGCGATCAACATACTTGTCAGAAAAACTAAAACAAAATAAAATTGCGAAGTATCAAACAGACAGAAAGGGGTGAAAACATAACGTCCTTCACCTTCGGTGGTGGAGGTAAACAATCGGATTCCAAAAAAACAATAGTGACTGTCATGGGTCACATTTATGAATGTTAAAACCTGTCATTTGATTACAGTTCGTGGTATTTTCGAGGGATTATTTTTTGGAATCGCTTTTTCTCCAGGAAACCGAGTCCAAAATATTGACATCCAGCAAAAAGGGCGTTAAAAACTCATTTCATTTCCTGATGTTTAACTGTATTACTATGTTCCATTTGTTGTGTACTTGTTTCACGGACGTCCTGATATGTCATGTGGAGCACAGCATTGAGTTTGTGCACCTCACGACTGGAACAATGAGTGTGTTTTTGGACTTGAATTTTAAAATAACTTGGAAAAATAACTTGTAAACGTATTTTGAGTTCAGACTTGATTTAAAAAAAATTATATCTTCCTAAAAGGAAGCACTAGACCTCCGGTGTACAAAAACTGTTGGACGAAGATACAAGTAGCCATCAGCGGTTCATTCGACCCAAATGGGAATGTGGGGTTGACTTTGGAATCACCAAAATATCGAACTGCTCGTATGTTGTGGACTAGAACTTGAATCCAAAAATATTTTGTATCAATAAGGATTTATTTGTAACAATCAAAAAAAACAGCATATCACAGATGTGTGCTATTGTTTCCATGTCATAAACTGAATGACAGATATGCCGTCACATTCATCCATGCATGAATTAATGTTGATAAATAAATATTCCAAAGTTTATTTGTCGGTTTATCTTTAGGCTAAAGTTTATCTATAGGCTAAAGTTTATCTTTAGGTGACGGAAGGATTTTCTAAGTTATTCAGGGGGCTCAGGATAGGTCACCGACTCTTCACAAAGGACAACGTGGGATCTTCAATGTCCACCAACTAATGCCGGCAGACGGGACGTCCAGTTTAACGTTCATCCGAGGGACGGCACACACATTGTCTTGACCTGCTTGAGAAACACCAGGATGACAGTTTACAACTGGATCAAGATTCAAACCCATGCGAGATGACTCAGAGAGGAGTGTGCATGACTTGGCTATGCTGCCAGCCTTATTGTGTGGTTCCATGTTCACTTCAAACTTGTTTGATAACATAGTGAGGTTTCGCTTTACTTTTTTCTAAACATATTTAAAATCAAAACAAAACTAGAAAGCTTCTCAAAATCCAAAACAATTCTGTAGGTTTGTTAAAGATTTGATGCCAAAAGCTCAATTGGTGAAAATGTAACGCCTGGACAGACACACTGAATCTTAATGGTAAATAAAGAAACATGGAAACGATTTTAAAAAACACAAAAACATTGGGCATTTCGTGCTTGATGCGCTACGGTGGTTCGAGTAAGGGCTATTTATAGTCACTATGACTGATTTTTCACATTTTGACCCAATTTTAAAATTATTTTCTCCATAATCTCATAATCAAAGTTTGTTGAAGATTTGATGACAAAAGCTCAATTGGTGAAAATTTAACACCTGGACAGACACACAGACACACACATTACACACACACACACACACACACACACACACACACAATTACAAAACCTCATTTCTTGCTGCATGGGGAGGTGGGGGGAGTAGGGTAAAGTAGTCCAAAGAGTATTGAAAGTAACTAGTTGTGGTATTTACTTGGATAACTGGAACAGATTACAAATCGATTACCTAAGTTCCTAACAATTCACTATTCTGTAACTGATTGTTTTTTTAATGGTAATCCTCCCAACAAACACTGTTGGCACGTTTGACATTCCCTTCTGAGTAATGTGACAACTACCCCACATTGTGTTGATATTTTATAAAATGGTGAATATCATTACAAGGATTCCTGTCATTCATCTGAAAGTATTTTCCTCCTGAATATCCGAACGTCATTGTCCTGACCTCCTGTGTGAGTTTTAGACACTGTGTAACTAAGGTGAATGGATGTACATGGTTGATGAAATGATGCTCTCTGACAATTATGTACTTTAAAACATCAAATTGACTCAATGAAGAGTAGACAGCAACACCTTGATTCGCACACATCACAGGTTCTTCTTTATAAAATAAAATAAAATAATAATAATAATAATAATAATAATAATATTATTAATAATAATCACAGCATCACCCTTTTTGATTTTGTGTTAAGTTAACTTTCAATTGGAAAGAAGCCATTTTGTAAAGGAATATAATCCAGAGGTCTGTCGCCATGTTCATGTTCACAGGTAAGGATTTTAAATGATTGTCATATGTATGCACTTTGGAAGGTGACAGTAACACAGGTATCATTCCAAAGGTGGCTCCGAGGTTGCCTCCAGCCCGTTGGAGGTCTGGTGATCGTGTCGCAGCAATATCTAGCTCTGATTGCTGGATGAGTGGCCAAACCATCTCAACTGTGCACGATCTATCCAGAGATCTTTACAAAGTATATTTGCTCTTTGTGAAGGACATCGTGGTATCTTCGAAGTCCACTTAGTAATGCACACCTGATCACAGATGTGATGGCCAGTTTGATGTCCATCTGAGGGATGGTGCACACTCATTGAGGCCTCACTCTACCAGTGAAGCACCAGGTTGACAATTTATGGCTCTGCCAAGATTCGAACACAGGCGAGAAAACTTAAAGACGAGTGTGCGTACCTCAAGGCCATCTTGCCAGCCCGTTGAGCTGCCATATTTCAAAGTACCTGAATGGACATTACATAGCCTGTCTTGGAGTCTGTACAGCGAGCTAATCTCCCTACATAGAGGGAGGAGAGCTTTACAAGTTGTGTTATTGTGGTTCCCAGCTGGAAGATCGCCTGCAGCTGTGCATGCATCCGTGGCCTCATCTGATAGGGTTCATCAGGTGTGAGCTGTTGAATGATTGGACTCAGGAGGATGTGAAAAAAAGAGGAGAGGGTGCTCCCATAACGGACGAAAGAGAAGCGGCTAACTTTTCAGTCTTGCATTCGTTTGTGTAAATATGATAAGTAAATGTTGCAACGAAGGATATGCAAAGTTTACGTGGTACTTGTAGGGACATAGAAACTGTTACCTGCACGGGACATTGTTTGTTATTCAGACTTCTTGTGGATTAGTATTTTGTTTAAGATGTAGAAGCTTGTTGTTATCTATGTATAATTCTGCACAAATTGTGAGTGCACAGTTCTGTAGATTTAATTTAAACGAAGTCTTTGAGATTCATCTTGACAAGATAATAGCAAAATATAAAACAATTCATGTTTTATTTTATCAAAATTAATCTCAAAAAATTAATCATTTTAACAAGTGTCTACCGTGTTGCTGATGCACACGATGATTCCCAAACACGCGTATCATACATAATCTAATATATAAAGCTCATTCAAACCACTGACTGATGGTAAACATCGGTACCTACAGGGTGACGTAGAAAGCTGAAATTTTGCATGCCGATGGACATCAAAGACAATGCACCGGGAAAACTCACAGAACCATCGAAAAACATCCATAAATGAAAATAAATAAATGAAAAAAATTGAAAAAATCCAGGTGAGTGACCCGAGACAATGGTGAAGCATGGTAATTTTGTGTGCCGACGGACATTGAAGACGATACACCAGGAACAATCACAGAACCATCGGAAAACATCCGTAAAAGAAAATATAAATAAATGAAAAAATAAATGCAGGTGAGTGACCAATGACAATGGGGAAGCACGGTTAGTTATTCCTTACAATGTGTTGGCATACCCTGCTAGTATATATTTACATACATCTCTCATTTTAACCACTCACTGACTGCCTGACTGATAATAATGTTCGGTTATAGTGACTGCCTGACTGATAATAATGTTCGGTTATAGTGACTGCCTGACTGACATTGTCTCGGGTTGCTCACCTGAATTTGATTTTTCATTTACTTATTTTCATTTTTTTTTTTCATTTATTTATATTTTCATTTACGGATGTTGTCCAATAGTTCTGTGATTTTTTCCTGGTGTATCGGCTTCAATGTCCATCGGCACAAAACATTTCAGCTTTCTACATAACCCGGAAGGTCCCGATCTTTAATATCAGTCAGTGAGTCAGTGAGTGAGTGAGTCAGCGAGTCAGTGGTTAGAAATATATATATATATATTTGTGTAGTTTTGATAGCAAAATGTAACTTTATCCATAAATAATATCTTGGAACATTGATGGAAACTATCGGTTCCTTATTACCCTCGCCAAAGGAGAGGGAGGGTATTGCATTTGGGTCTGTTTGTTTGTCTGCACAGAATTTTTGTGTTTTTCTCTGCAACCGCTTGTTGGATTGAGACGGAATTTTCACCATTTGTGCGACTACCCATGTAGAATGTTTTAATGATAACTGGGACGTCGTACATTACGTGTTGTGGCAGCCATATTGGAAAAAACAGAAAAACTTTAGACCTCTGTATCTCTGAAACTGCACTAAGGACAAAAATGAAACTTGGCACATGACAAGTGCTTCATATGTGGAATGAGTGTGATTTTTGATGATGTCATAGGTGCACTCGTTATGACGTCACAATTGCATATGTAGAACGCCGCATCCAATCAGTATGAAAGTTTTTGAGGGTCATCTCGGGTCAATATGGTGCACACAAAAAAATATATATATGACGTCATCGGTCATGTGATTCGGCAGCCGTAGTGTTTTTTTTGTTTTTTTAAACCTTCAAAAATCTTCTTTTCTGATGTGGCTGAACAAATTGAGGTGAAACTTTACAGGTATGACCACCTGTCCATGAGGAATAAAAGTTTCACTCATATGATATCATAGGTCACATGGTTTGGCAGCCATATTGGATTTACCCTCAAAGCTATAAAAAAATACACCACTCAAAATAAGTCCTGGCGAGGGTCTGCAATCTCTGATTGTTCTTTTTCTTGTTTGGAGACGCAGGTATCCTGATCAGTGGAAGACGGATAGGTATCATTTGTGACATTTTCGTGTCATTAAAAGCGATCTAGTTTTCTTTAAGAGATACCCATTTGATGCATGCATTGCCCATGATAAACTATTGATCAGCATCCCTGACCTGGCAGGCTGTGTTTTTTGATTTGATTCAGGATTGGTAACAATGATAGTACGTTGTTGGCTCAGATGGGAATGGTGCTTATAAAGCAAATGATGCCCTTCATGGGTTGGAACCATGTAAACACGTGCAAATCCGCAGCACCGCTCAAAGGCCCTAGGAAAGCAGCTGAGATTCCTGGTTGTGACGGTAAGTTGAACGCTGCATGCACACGACCATCTGGCTTGGGGCTGGCTCGTCCGGTTAGAGAAGCATCGGACGTTCTTACTTTGGTGCAGACAGACTCAATGGATTGCACTTGGCTGCTCTTTCAGATATATTTGTGCAAACTCTGGATTCAGCTTGCTGGCATGTCCTGCAGAAGGAAACAGATATTTTCCCAAACATATAATGTCCCCCAGCCCCCCATCCCCAATCATCCACCATCCACTGCTTCATCACTCCTCATGAAATCCACCATACCTCAATCTCAAGCTCTTCGAGCGCACGCAACAGAACTCTTGTTTTGACTGCTTGCGGAGCCTCACGGCTGCTCCGAGAATGGTGTTTACAACGTGGCCGAATGCCGAATCGCCACAACGGCTGTGTTTGCGTTGAATGGTCCTGACGTGCGAGCGTGCTCCTGATGACCATCCCACAGGGCCCATCGTGCTTTGCGTGCGGTCTACACGATTGCTTGCCGAGGCTTGCTTAATGACTTCAACGGCTCGCGTTTGAGAGTTTCAGGTTCCTCTGTTCAAGTGTTTGCTGCTTCAAGGTGTGCTAATCCAAGTGGTGTATGATCTTCATCCTACAAGGTGGTGCTAATCCAAGTGTGTATGATCTTCATCCTACAAGGTGGTGCTATACCAAGTAGTGTATGATCTTCATCCTACAGGTGTGCTAATCCAAGTAGTGTATGATCTTCATCCTACAAGTGGTGCTAATCCAAGTATGTATGATCTTCATCCTACAAGGTGGTGCTAATCCAAGTCGAGTATGATCTTATCCTACAAGGTGGTGCTAATCCAAGTAGTGTATGATCTTCATCATTCAAGGTGGTGCTAATCCAAGTCGATTATGATCTTATCTAAAAGGTGGTGCTAATCCAAGTCGAGTATGATCTTATCCTACAAGGTGGTGCTAATCCAAGTCGAGTATGATCTTCATCATTCAAGGTGGTGCTAATCCAAGTAGTGTATGATCTTCATCCTCCAAGGTGGTGCTAATCCAAGTAGTGTATGATCTTCATCCCACAAGGTGGTGCTAATCCAAGAAGTAGTGTATGATCTTCATCCTACAAGGTGGTGCAATCCAAGTAAGTGTATGATTTCATATCCTACAAGGTGTGCTAATCCAAGTATGTATGATCTTATCCTACAAGGTGGTGCTCATCCAAGTAGAGTATGATCTTCATCATCAAGGTGTGCTAATCCAAGTCGATTATGATCTTATCCTACAAGTGGTGCTAATCCAAGTGAGTATGATCTTATCCTACAAGGTGGATGCTATCCAAGTCAAGTATGATCTTCATCATTCAAGGTGGTGCTAATCCAAGTAGTGTATGATCTTCATCCTACAGGTGGTGCTAATCCCAAGTTAGTGTATGATCTTCATCCTACAAGGTGGTGCTAATCCAAGTAGTGTATTGATCTCTATCCTACAAGGTGGTGCTAATCCAAGTAGTGTATGATCTTCATACCTACAAGGTGGTGCTAATCCAAGTAATGTATGATCTCATCCTACAAGGTGGTGCTAATCCAAGTCGAGTATGATCTTATCCTACAAGGTGGTTGCTCATCCAAGTAGTGTATGATCTTCATCATCAAAGGTGTGCTAATCCAAGTGATTATGATCTATCCCTACAAGGTTGGTGCTAATCCAAGTCGAGTATGATCTTATCCTACAAGGTGGGCTAATCCAAGTCAAGTATGATCTTCATCATTCTAGGTGGCGCCTAATCCAAGTAGTGTATGATCTTCATCCTCCAAGGTGGTGCTAATCCAAGTAGTGTATGATCTTCATCCTCCAAGGTGGTGCTAATCCAAGTAGTATATGATCTTATCCTACAAGGTGGTGCTAATCCAAGTAGTGTATGATCTTCATCATTCAAGGTGGTGCTAATCCAAGTAGTGTATGATCTTCATCCTCAAAGGTGGTGCTAATCCAAGTAATGTATGATCTTATCCAACAAGGTGGTGCTAATCCAAGTAGTGTATGATCTTCCTCCTTCAAGGTGGTTCTAATCCAAGTAGTGTTTCATCTTCATCCAACAAGGTGATTCTAATCCAAGTAGTGTTTCATCTTCATCCAGCAAATTAACATGATTATTGCATTTTCACCAAACACACACTCATTCACCACCACAATTAATTGCAATCCATCACCACCACAATCCATCACAGTCACTCACCACCACAATCCAACTCACTCACTCACCACCACAATTCATTAGAATCCATCACCACCACAATCCATCATACTCACCAACACAATCCATTTCACTCACTCAACAACACAATCCATCACACTTACTCACCAACACAATCCA
>CM068957.1:144754729-144772543 GCA_035128595.1 Eptatretus atami
TGAGTGAAAATGGATTGTGATTCGGTGAGTAAGTGTGATGGATTGTGTGGTGAGTAATTGTGATGGATTGTTGTGAGTATGAAAGGTGAGTTGAATGGATTTGTGGTTGTGAGTAAGTAGTGATGGTTGTGTTTGGTGAGTAGTGAATGTTGTGTTGGTGAGTGAGGAATGGATTTGGTTGTGTAATTGTAGATGGATTGTGTTGGTGAGTGATGAATGGGTTGGTTGTGGTGAGTGAGTGATATGGAATTTGTGTTTGGTGAGTAAGTGTGTGGATTGTGTTGTTGAGTGAGTGAAATGGATTGTGTTGGTGAGTGAGTGAAATAGATGTTGTGTTTGGTGAGTAAGTGTGATGGATTGTGTGGTAGTAATTGTGATGGATTGTGTTGGTGAGTGAGTGTTAGATGGATTGTGTTGGTGAGTAAGTGTGATGTATTGTGTTGGTGAGTAAGTGAATATGGATTGTGTTGGTGAGTAATTGTGATGGATTGTGTTGGTGAGTGAGTGAAATGGATTGTGTTGGTGAATGAGTGATATGGATTGTGTTGGTGAGTAAGTGTGATGGATTGTGTTGTTGAGTGAGTGAAAATGGATTGGTGTTGGTGATATGAGTGATATGGATTGTGTTGGTGATAGGTGATGGATTGGTGTTGGTGAGTGAGTGAAATGGATTGTGTTGGTGAGTGAGTGAAATGGATTGTGTTGGTGAATAGAGTGATATGGATTGTGTTGGTGAGTAAGTGTGATGGATTGTGTTGGTGAGTAAGTGAAAGATATGTGTTTGGTGAATGAGTGATATGGATTGTGTTGGTGAGTGAGTGAAATGGATTGTGTTGGTGAGTGAGTGAAAGGATTGTGTTGTGATGAGTGAATGTTGTGTTGGTGAGTAGAGTGAATAGTGGATTGGTGTTGGTGAATGAGTATATGGATTGTGTTGGTGAGTAAGTGTGTGAGTATTGTGTTGGTGAGTAAGTGAACGAATTGTGTTTGGTGAGTGAGTGAAAATGGATTGGTTTGGTGAGTGAGTGAAATGGATTGTGTTGGTGAGTGAGTGAAATGGATTGTTGTTGAGTGATGAGTGATATGGATTGTGTTGTGAATGAGTAGATATGGATTGTGTTGGTGAGTAAGTGTGATGGATTGTGTTGGTGAGTAAGTGAAACGAATTGTGTTGGTGAATGAGTGATATGGTTGTGTTGGTGAGTGAGTGTGATGGTTTGGTGTTTGTTGAGTGAGTGAAATGGATTGTGTTGGTGAGTATGAGTGATGATGATTGTGTTGGTGAGTAAGTGTGATGATTGTGTTGGTGAGTAAGTGAACGATTATGTGTTGTTGTGGTGAGGTGTTGGTGAATGAGTGAATGGATTGGTGTTGGTGATGAGGAATGGATTGTGTTGGTGAGTGAAGTGAAATGGATTGTGTTGGTGAGTGAAGTGAGATATGGATTGTGTTGGTGAATGAGTGATATGGATTGTGTTGGTGAGTAAGTGTGATGGTTTGTGTTGGGGTAAGTGAAACGAATTGTGTTGGTGAGTGAGTGAAATGGATTGTGTTGGTGAGTGGAGTGAATGGATTGTGGTTGGTGAGTGAGTGAAATGGATTGTGTTGGTGAGTGAGTGATGATGAGATGTGTTGGATGAGTAGGATATGGATTGTGTTGGTGAGTAAGATGTGATTGGGATGTGTGCGTGAGTAGTGAACGAATTGTGTGGTGAGAAGTGAATACGAATGTGTTGTGAATAGTGATATGATTGTTTGGTAGATAAGTGTAGATGGATTGTGTTGTTGATAGTGAAGGATGTGTTGGTGATATGATGATTGTGTGGTGTGGATTCTAATGATTGTGGTGGTGATGAGTGAGTTGATTGGTGGTGGAGTGACTGTGTGGATTGTGGTGGTGATGGATTGGCAATTAATTTGTGGTGGTGAATGAGTGTGTGTTTGGTGAAATGCAAAACATTAATGCTGGTGAAGAACACTTACTTGGATAGAATCACCTTGTTAGGATAAGATGAAACACTACTTGATTAGAAACACTTGAGGAGGAAGATCATACACTACTTGGATTAGCACACCTTGTTGGATAAGATATATCATACTTGGATTAGCACCTTTGAGGATGAAGATCATAACTACTTGGATTAGCACCACCTTGAATGGAAGATCATACTACTTTGGATTAGCACCACCTTGTAGGATAAAGATCATATACTATTGGATTAGCACACTTGGAGGATGAAGATCATACACTACTTGGATTAGCACCACCTTGGAGATGAGATCATACCTACTTGGTAGCCCACCTTGAATGATGAGATCATACTCGACTTGGATTAGCACACCTTGTAGGATAAGATCATACTCGACTTGGATTGCACCACCTTGTAGGATAAGATCATAATCGACTTGATTAGCACCACTTTGAATGATGAAGATCATACACTACTTGGATGAGAACCACCTTGTAGAGATAAGATCATACTCGACTTGGATTAGCACCACCTTGTAGGATGAAGATCATACATTACTTGGATTAGACCACCTTAGTAGGATGAAGATCATACCTACTTGGATTAGCACCACCTTGGGATGAAGCATACATACTTGGATTAGCACCACCTTGTAGGATGAAGATCATACACCACTTGGATGCACACCTTGAAGAGCAAACTATTGAACAGAGGACCTGAAACTCTCAAAGCTGAGCCGTTGAAGTCATTGAAGCAAGCTCAGCAGCCGTGTAAGAGCACGCAAAGCACGATGGCCTGTGGGATGGTCATCAGGAGCACGCTCGCACGTCAGGACCATTCAACGCAAACACGCCGTTGTGGCGATTCGGCATTCGGCCACGTTGTAACACCATTCTCCGGAGCAGCCGTGAGGCTCCGCAAGCAGTCAAACAAGAGTTTGTTGCGTGCGCTCGAAGAGCTTTGAGATTGAGGTATGGTGGATTTCATGAGAGTGATGAAGCAGTGGAGGTGATGATTGGGATGGGGGGCTGGGGACATTATATGTTTGGGAATATATCTGTTTCCTTCTGCAGGACATGCAGCAAGCTGAATCCAGAGTTTGCACATATATCTTGAAAGAGCAGCAAGTGCAATCCATTGAGTCTGTCTGCAAAGTAAGAACGTCCGAGTGCTTCTCTAACCGGACGAGCCAGCCCAAAGCCAGATGGTCGTGTGCATTCAGGCTTCACTTACGTCACAACCAGGAATCTCAGCTGCTTTCCTAGGGCCTTTGAGCGGTGCTGCGGATTTGCACGTGTTTACATGGTTCCAACCATGAAGGGCATCATTTGCTTTTATAGCACATTCCCATCTGAGCCAACACGTATATCATTGTTACAATCCTGAATCAAATCAAAAAACAGCCTGCCAGGTCAGGGATTGCTGATCAATGTTTCATGGGCATGCAATGCATCAAATGGGTATTCTCTAAAGAAAACTAGATCGCTTTTAATGACACGAAATGTCACAAATGATACTTCCGTCTTCCACTGATCAGGATACCTGGTTCCAAACAAGAAAAGAAAATCAGAGATGCAGACCCTCGCAGGACTTATTTTTAGTGGTGTATTTTTTTATAGCTTGAGGGTAAATCAATATGGCTGCCAACCATGTGACTATGATATCATATGAGTGAAAACTTTTATTCTCATGGACAGGTGGTCATACCTGTAAAGTTTCACCTCAATTTGTTCAGCCAATCAGAAAAGAAGATTTTGAGGTTTAAAAAAAAAAAACACTACGGCTGCGAAACATGACGATGACGTCATATATATATTTTTTTGTGTGACCATATTGACCGAGATGACCTCAAAAACTTTCATACTGATTGGATGCGGCGTTCTACTATGCAATTGTGACGATTCATAAGAGTGCACCTATGACATCATCAAAATCACACTCATTCCACATATGAAGCTTGTCATGTGCCAAGTTTTATTTTGTCCTTAGTGCAGTTTAGAGATACAGAGGTTAAAGTTTTTCTGTTTTTTCAATATGGCTGCACAACACGTAATGTACGACGTCCCAGTTATCATTAAAACATCTACATGGTAGTCGCACAAATGGTGAAAATTCGTTCAATCCAAAAGCGGTTGCAGAGAAAACAAAAAATTCTGTGCAGACAAACAAACAGACCCAAATGCAATACCCTCCTCTCCTTTGGCGAGGGTAATAGGAACCGATGTTTCCATCAATGTTCAAGAATATTATTTATGGATAAAGTTACATTTTGCTATCAAAACACACAAATATATATAATATAATATTAATCTAACCACTGATCGCTGACTCACTCACTCACTGATCACTGACTGATATTAAAGATCGGGACCTTGCCGGGTTATGTAGAAAGCTGAAATGTTTTGTGCCTGGAACATTGAAGCCGATACACCAGGAAAAATCACAGAACTATTGGACAACATCCGTAAATGAAAATATAAATAAATTGAAAAAAAAAAATGAAAATAAGTAAATGAAAAATCAAATTCAGGTGAGCAACCCGAGACAATGTCAGTCAGGCAGTCACTATACACCGATACATATATTATCAGTCAGGCAGTCAGTGAGTGGTTAAAATGAGAGATGTATGTAATAATATACTAGCAGGGTATGCCAAACACATTGTAAGGATAACTAACCGTGCTTCCCCATTGTCATTGGTCACTCACTGCATTTATTTTTTCATTTATTTATATTTTCTTTTACGGATGTTTTCCGATGGTTCTGTGATTGTTCCTGGTGTATCGTCTTCAATGTCGTCGGCACACAAAATTACCATGCTTCACCATTGTCTCGGGTCACTCACCTGGATTTTTTCAATTTTTTTCATTTATTTATTTTCATTTATGGATGTTTTTTCGATGGTTCTGTGAGTTTCCCGGTGCATTGTCTTTGATGTCCATCGGCATGCAAAATTTCAGCTTTCTACGTCACTGTAGGTACCGATGTTTACCATCAGTCAGTGAATCGTGGTTTGAATGAGCTTTATATATTAGATTATGTATGATACGCGTGTTTGGGAATCATCGTGTGCATCAGCAACACGGTAGAACTTGTTAAAATGATTAATTTTTTTGAGATTAATTTGATAAAATAAAACTAATATGTTTTATATTATTGCTATTATTGTCAAGATGAATCTCAAAGACTTCGTTTAAATTAAATCTACAGAACTGTGCACACACAATTTGTGGCAGAATTATACATAGATAACAACAAGCTTCTACATCTTAAACAATACTAATCCACAAGAAGTCTGAATAACAAACAATGTCCCGTGCAGGTAACAGTTTCTATGTCTACAAGTACCACGTAAACTTTGCATATCTTCGTTGCAACATTTACTTATCAATTTACACAAACGAATGCAAGACCTGAAAAGTTAGCCGCTTCTCTTTGTAGTCGTATTGGGAGCACTCTCCTCTTTTTTCACATCCTCCTGAGTCCAATCATTCAACAGCTCACACCTGATGAACCCTATCAGATGAGGCAACGGATGCATGCACAGCTGCAGGCGATCTTCCAGCTGGGAACCACAATAACACAATTGTAAAGCTCTCCTCTCTATGTAGGGAGATTACTCGTGTACAGACTCCAGACAGGCTATGTAATGTCCATTCAGGTATTTTGAATATGGCAGCTCAACTGGTGGCAAGATGCCTTGAGGTACGCACACTCGTCTTTAAGTTTGTCTCGCCTGTGTTCGAATCTTGGCGAGCCATAAATTGTCAACTGGTGCTTCACTGGTAGAGTGAGGCCTCAATGAGTGTGCACCGCCTCAGATGGACATCAAACTGGCCATCAATCATGTGATCAGGTGTGCATTACTAAGTGGACTTCGAAGATACCGACGATGTCTTCACAAAGAGCAATATCTTTGTAAAGATCTCTGGATAGATCGTGCACAGTTGAGATGGTTTGGCCTCATCCAGCAATCAGAGCTAGATATTGCTGCGACACGAATCACCAGATCCAAGGGACTGGAGCACCTCGGAGCCACCTTTGGAATGATACCTGTGTTACTGTCACCTTCCAAAATGCATACATATGACAATCATTTAAAATCCTTACCTGTGAACATGAAATGGCGACAGACCTCTGGATTATATTCCTTTACAAAAGGGTTCTTTCCAATTGAAAGTTAACTAACACAAAATCAAAAAGGGTGATGCTGTGATTATTATTAATAATATTATTATTATTATTTAATTATTATTATTTATTTTATTTTATAAAGAAGAACCTGTGATGTGTGCAATCAAGGTGTTGCTGTCTACTCTTCATTGAGTAATTTGATGTTTTAAAGTACATAATTGTCAGAGAGCATCATTTCATCAACCATGTACATCCATTCCACTTAGTTACACAGTGTCTAAAACTCACACAGGAGGTCAGGACAATGACGTTCGGATATTCGGAGGAAAATACTTTCAGATGAAATGACAGGAATCCTTGTAATGATATTCACACATTTTATAAAATATCAACACAATGTGGGGTAGTTGTCACATTACTCAGAAGGGAATGTCAAACGTGCCAACAGTGTTTGTTGGGAGGATTACACTTAAAAAACAATCAGTTACAGAATAGTGAATTGTTAGGAACTTAGGTAATCGATTTGTAATCTGTTCCAGTTATCCAAGTAATACCACAACTAGTTATTTTCAATACTCTTTGGACTACTTATACCCTACTCCCCCACCTCCCCATGCAGCAAAGAAATGATGGTTTGTAATTGTGTGTAGTGTGTGTGTGTGTGTGTGTGTGTGTGTGTGTGTGTGTGTCGTGTGTGTGTGGTGTGTTGTGGTGTGCTGTGCTGCAGGTGTTAAATTTTCACCAATTGAGCTTTTGTCATCAAATCTTCAACAAACTTTGATTATGAGATTATGGAGAAATAATATTTAAATTGGGTCAAAATGTGAAAAATCAGTCATAGTGACTATAAATAGCCCTTACTCGAACCACCGTAGCGCATCAAAGCGAAATGCCCAATGTTTTTCGTGTTTTTTAAAATGTTTCCATGTTTCTTTATTCCATTAAGATTCAGTGTGTCTGTCCAGGCGTTACATTTTCACCAATTGAGCTTTGGCATCAAATCTTTAACAAACCTACAGAATTGTTTTGGCATTTTGAGAGCTTTCTAGTTTTGTTTTGATTTTAAAATATGTTTTGAAAAAAGTAAAGCGAAACCTCACTATGTTATAAACAAGTTTGAAGTGAACATGGAACCACACAATAAGGCTGGCAGCATAGCCAGTCATGCACATCCTCTCTGAGTCATCTCGCATGGGTTTGAATTTGATCCAGTTGTAAATGGTCATCCTGGTGTTTCTCAAGCAGGTCAAGACAATGTGTGTGCCGTCCTCGGATGAACGTTAAACTGGACGTCCCGTCTGCCGGCATTAGTTGGTGGACATTGAAGATCCCACGTTGTCTTTGTGAAAGAGTCGGTGACCTATCCTGAGCCCCCTGAATAACTTAGAAAATCCTTCCGTCACCTAAAGATAAATTTAGCCTTAGATAAACTTTAGCCTAAAGATTACGCAAATAAAACTTTGGAATATTTTTATCAACATTATTCATGATGGATGAATGTGACGGCATATCTGTCATCAGTTTATGACATGGAACATAAGCAACATCTGTGATATGCTGTTTTTTTGATTGTTACAAAAATCCTTATTGATACAAAATATTTTTGGATTCAAGTTCTAGTCCACACAACATACGAGCAGTTCGATATTTTTGGTGATTCCAAAGTCACCCCACATCCCATTTGGGTCGAATGAACCGCTGATGGCTACTTGTATCTTCGTCCAACAGTTTTGTACACCGGAGGTCTAGTGCTTTCTTTAGGAAGATATAATTTTTTAATCAAGTCTGAACTCAAAATACTTTACAAGTTATTTTCCAAGTTATTTTAAAAATTCAAGTCCAAAACACACTCATTGTTCCAGTCGTGAGGTGCACAAACTCAATGCTGTGCTCCACATGACATATCAGGACGTCCGTGAAACAAGTACACAAAAATGGAACATAGTAATACAGTTAAACATCAGGAATGAAATGAGTTTTTAACGCCCTTTTTGCTGGATGTCAATATTTTGGACTCGGTTTCCTGGAGAAAAAGCGATTCCAAAAAATAATCCCTCGAAAATACCAGACGACACTGTAATCAAATGACAGGTTTAACATTCGTATGTGACCCATGACAGTCACTATTGTTTTTTGGAACGATTGTTACCTCACCACCGAAGGTGAAGGACGTTAGTTTTCACCCCTTTCTGTCTGTTTGATACTTCGCAATTTTATTTTTGTTTTAGTTTTTTTGACAAGTATGTTGATCGCTCCGTTTGTTTGTGTCTGTGTGTGTTTGCTTGTTTGTGTGTTTGTTTGTCTGTCGCTCGGCCTCCTATCCTGCCAAACCGCTCAACCGGCCGTTCTGAAATTTCAGAGATTAATGTTACGACCTATGACGGTCACACATTGAAGTATCATAAAATTGGGTCGACCGAAAAGGTCTATAGTAGTGAGGCCAAAAGGCCAATTTGAGCAAATTTTCTAAAATCCTCAAATTTCAATCCGATTGACTTGAGATTTGGACAAGATTTGCATATCAGGTCAATGAATTCAACCACGATTACTATTGAGGTTATTTTGGGACAAAAGGTCAACATCATCCATAATGTTCAACCAAAATAGGCCAAATTTTTAAATTGTTTCTAAATTGTCATTTTCATCCGATTGACTTAACATTTGAAGACCATTTGCATAACAGGTCGATAAATTCAAATACTATACTTTGAGAACAGCATGAGCAAAAGGCAATTTGGTCAAATTGGGCCAATTTCTAAAATCCTCATTTTCATCCGATTGACTTGAAATTTGAAGACCATTTGCAAATGCGTCGCGAACTCAACCCCATTAATTTTGAGGTCGATGTCGACAAAAGGTCAAACATAGTCCAATTTCTAAAATCCTCAATTTTCATCCGATTGACTTGAAATTTGAAGAGCATTTTCATGTCAGGTCACTGAATTCAAACACCTATTAATTTTGAGGTAACCATAGGCCAAAAGGTCAACATAGGTCACAGCCAGATTTCTAAAATCCTAAATTTAAATCCATTAACTTGAAATTTGAAGAGCATTGCATATCAGGTCAAACATTCACACACTACTAATTTTGTGGTAAACATAGGCAAAATTCGACATGGCCAATAGGCCAATTTTGGGCCAAATTTTCTAAATCCTCAATTTCATCCGATTGAGTTGAAATTTGAAAAGGATTTACATATCAGGTCAGTAAATTCAATGGCTTTTACTTTTGTGGTTACCATAGGCGAAAAGGTCAACATAGACCAAAAGGTCACGTAGGCCAATTTCTAAAATCATCAATTTTAATCCAATTTACTTGAAATTTGAAGAGAATTTGCACATCAGTCACTGAATTCAACCACCTATTAATTTTGAGGTAACATAAGCCAAAAGGTCAAAATAGGCCAAAAGGCTAATTTTGGCCAAATTTTCTAAATCCTCAATTTTAATCAAATTGACTTGAAATTTGAAGAGCATTTTCATGTCAGGGTCGCTGAATTCAATACCAATTAATTTTAAGATCAAAAAAAAAATTAATCTTAAGATCAAGTCAACAGGCTAGTTTCGAAAATTGATAGGTAGGGCCAAAAAAACAATTATATCACTATATCTCAAAAAGTTGTGGACGAGTTATGACAAAACAAGGTGGATGAGTTGGATTGATGACAAAGCAAGTGAGTTGGATTTTGGTTTGGATACAGCACATCAGTGGGATACAAAACATAAACTGTTCTACTTGTGCTACTACGAGTGCCATTCTATGTGTTCTACACGATATATAGAGCACATAGATATATAGCTCTACCAAAACGATATTTCGGACAATATCTCAAAAATGTATTGGACCGATATGTTCTCATGAATCAGGCATGGTGTGGTGGAGGGATGTGCTCCACCGAGTGCCCTTCGTTTTTAATGTGTTCCTGCTCAACATTGAAACAACAGAGATAATACAAACAAAGGGTAGTGATCAGCTTTTTACTCTCCTGGAATTGGACACACTCTACTGGGCAGTTTAAAGGCAAGCCTCACATCACCCTCCAAGACAGCAATCTTAAAATACAATGTGACCGGTGATCACTGTCAAAATGCATAGAGCAAGATAAACTGTCACTCAGTAAAAGCTCTTTCATAGACGTGTCCTCGATTCGTCTGCGGAACCACGCAGACAAACATCGTACAGACGGCTCGCAAGCACGTGACCTTTCAACATCACAGGTATTTTTCTTCCTTTTTTGAAGTCCCTATGCTCTTTGGCTGTCACGTATCACTTTGAAGCAGCAAATCATGCCTTTTAATGCACTCAGATAATATAAGCAACAATTCAACACCAAGCGGAGTCGTGCGCTCTTGGGACAGGAGTGCCATTGTGGTCATTTGAGAAGTTGAAACCTGGTTTCTTGCATAGTTGTCTAATCTCACAATCTTGAAAGATATTTTTACAAGACTCCACAGCTGGTTAGGACACCAGGAGGAAGGATGGTGTGCTTTAAACGGATGAACAATAAATGCGACAAATATGGCTCACTAGATGGTACAGGAGGCCATAAAGAAACATTTTTTTGTGTCAAAGTCAAAATTACCTCCATCCGTTCGTTTTGCACTTTAAGGATACACACTAAACCACTTCAATCGATGGCTCTCTTGGGTTGACATATTGATGTAAACGACCACAATCTTTCAAAATATCTTGACTCTTGCAGATGAAATATATGCGAAGGAAGTTAAAGTCTTTGAAAAAATACCATTTACAAAATGCTACTCTCGTTGAGTAAACTCTTCTTCTGAATTATTTTTGTTGGAAGATGGTGACAGGCAGCTGAATGTAGATTGATGATTTGCTCTTCATAAATAAAGATTTTATTACCTTTGGCCAAATACATATTCTTTCGTGAATGTTATTAAAACAAAGCACATCGCGCGTTTGTCATCGCTGACTGTCAAGCCCAGTCGTTGCTCCTGTACTCAAACTGGCTTGAGTTTGTATCGTGCTTCTGACAAAACATCTGTCAAACTATATATATATATATATATATATATATATATATATATTATATATTATATATTTCTTCATTCTTTCCGCTAGCCTCGTTAGGGTCGCCAATGGGATCACCGTCCCATTTCGCTCTATCCTCCATTTCATTGACACTCACATCGTTTCCCGCCCTCACAGATCCATGAACTCTCTTCTTTGGCATTCTATTCTCTCTGCCTGGCGGACTCCATTTCACATCCTTCTCCGATATACTCGGCTTCCTCCTGTGCACATTCCAAACATCTCAATCTCGACTCTCTCAACTTTTTGTCTCCAACGCGTCCTAAACTGCGCTGCCTCTAATACTCATTCCTTAATCCTTACATCTCCGTCATAACAAACGAAATTGCGCAGCATTTAATCTGCCACCTCCAGCCGCTTCTTTTTTGTTAGTGCCACCGCCTCAAACCATACAAATAGCTGGTCTCACATAACGTCTAATAATACTTTCCCTTACTCTGAGCTACCTCTGTACAGATTCCTGCGAACTCTTCTCCAAATCCATCTGCCTCACTCTCTTTTTCCTTTCTCTCCACACTCTCCGTTATTGGACAGTTTGATCCCAAAGTTTTAAACCATATATATATAGTAATATATATAATTAATTCATGGCAGAAGCTGAAGATACAACTGACTGAACAACGCTGGGAACACGGTGGGCATGATAATAGTAACAACTCAGCTGCTTCGAAAAACGTCAAAGTACAGCGAGAAGATCTTCAGCACTAAATGCGAGAACATTAAGGGAATGACAAGTGATGAAACACCAAAGGGGTCTGTCTATTCTCACCATCCTTTTAAAGGGACTTTTCCAGCTGACAAGCACTCTGTTACCATGTGAGGTCTCACATCGATGAGAAGCGAAGATGGAATGAACCATGAAACGAGGGAAACAACCACACCTGGATAAATACCGCATTTTTGCACGTATCAAACGACCAGCTGTGAATGTATGATCTTTTCAAGTTTTGTTTTAAACTTATTAATCCTATGGTAAATCGAAAACATTACATCCAATAAATATCCTGTTCATGTGCTAGTGTTTTGGCAGTTTATTCAACTAATAAGATGTTCATATAAATGAAATAAAAGTTATACTGGATTGCATTGAATTTCTTCGAAGGATAAGCAAGTCCTTGACAACTTAATGCAGAATGCTTTACAAGATGTTTTGAGTCGATGGATTTGGGATCACGCCGAAGCGGGCGCCTGGGTCACAGGTATGACTCTTGGCTTTGAACCACCTCTCGTTCAAAGCTGTGGCGGAAAAATTGCTATCACAGGACAGAGATTGCCATACAGGTGAGTTATCTGGTAACATCAGGTGGAGATCAGAGAAATCTCTTGCACAAAGCTGCACACAGTTACACTGGACACAAGGAGTTATTGAAAAGAATGCTGGAAGCAAATGAAAAGCTATACAAGTGTAAAAAGGAAGAAAAAAAAGGATAACAAGAGCGATTCTGTAGGTCATCTGCCTTTTTGGTGGTATGAGAAATACAATTGTGTAATAGAAGATATATATTGAATGGTTTGGAATACAAAACCAAATAGTACAGGACAAGATGATCGGTCGGCTTGTCGGCGGAACTCATTTAATGTCCCATCTCGTTTGGCGGGGGATGGCAGACAAAGATGACGTAGCTCATTAGACAATAAAAATAAGCATTTCACCCGATCGGCATCACACGTGTCAGCATGGCCATTTCAATAATTAATTGTATAGAAATTTTTGAGAGAATGACGTCCCCATATGTTCAATCCGCATAAAACATCAAGAAGGAAGAAATTTTTGAATGGTCATCTTAATCACCAAGATTAAAAAAAATGTATTAACATGCCAGCGTTTGTGATCATTTTTAATAGGCACAGGTGATAGCAAGGTCAGGGAAAAAGAGGCGTCGTTAAAAGGTGAAGTGAGAGTCCTCGTAAGAAGCGTTTTAGGATAAGAGATGATGAATGCATTGGTCCTGAACAGGAGCAATGTGATAAAAATGTACGTTGATGAAAGATGTGAAATTTAACCTTTTAAAGATCATCAGGTGATGTGTCTAATATAAATTGGTGAGTTAAATAAGGAAGATGGAGGAGTCAAATAGGAAAGTTTTCTCCTTGAATCATTGACTTGATATTCCCAAGGATGTTGCGAGCTGTTCATTCGGAAAAAAAAGAAAGATAATTTCATTTGCAGAAATTGTTAATTGGCTTCTTCTGAAATTGTTTGAGAGAACGTAACTCACCAACACAATCCATCACAATTACTCACCAACACAATCCATTTCACTCACTCACCAACACAATCCATCTCACTCACTCACCACCACAATCCATCTCACTCACTCACCAACACAATCCATCATGCTCACTCACCACCACAATCCATCTCACTCACTCACCAACACAATCCATCTCACTCTTGAACAGATCACAATCCATCTCGCTCACTCACCACCATCATCCATCACACACTCACCACCTTAAACTATCTCACTCACTGACCACCACAATCTAGAGGTAGTGGACAAAAAAATGGGAACACCTGGGTAAATTTACGATTCCACTGGTGCAAAGAGCACAGGCAATGGACGACTGAGCAGTGGAGAGAAATGTGATGTGCTCCGATGAATCATCTTTCACCATGTTCTCGACAAACGGACAAGTGCACGTGTGGCACCAACCTAAATAACTCTACAACTTGAGTTTGGATCCAACCATGAAGGATTCTTGTGGTTCTGCAATGTTGGTGGTGCATTTTCCTCGCATGGTTTGGGTGCAGTCATTCCTTTAGAAGGCAAAGTCAATTCCAATCGCTACTTAATGGAACTGAATGATCACCTTCACCCTATTTGCAGAATTTCTTTCCTGCCGCAAGGGGTGTCTTCCAGGATGACACTGCCTGCATCCACAGAGCATGTGTGGTCACCCAATGATTTGATGAGCATGACATTGATGTTATCCATATGTGATTGCCTTCTCAGTCACCAGATCTGAACACAATTGAGCATTTATGGGATATTCTGGAATGATGCCCGAGACAGCGTTTTCCACCTCCATCAAACAGGTGTGAGTTAATTGACTTTCTCAGGGAAGAATGGTGCCGCATCCCTCCTGCAGAATTCCAGAGGCTGGTGGACTCCATGCCAAGGCACATACAGGCCGTACTGGCCACATGTGGTGGCCCAACGCCCTATTAAGTGACTTTCCATTGGAGTTTCCTTTTTTTTTGTCCACTTCCTGTATCTCACTCAATTGTTTCAGCAAAGATGTACAAATCGTATGTTGGGGCACACTATCCCGAGACATTTGGGTAATTTTCCAATCAATGTTATGTTTTTAATTTCGACGATTCCAGTTCTCTGTGATCATTCCAGTTCTCTGTGATCATTCCAGTGGAATTTTGTTTTTAAATTCCAGCTTTGTATTGGACCATTGTTGGACGGTTTATAAAAGAGCGGACCATCCATACAAAGTAAACAAGCCTCATGTCGTTTCGAGAGTTCAGCTGTGGAAAGTTAATGACTTATTAAATAAAAGCATTTCTTTATTACATTTTTAGTTGTTATAGAATATAAAATGGAAGTTTGTTTTTTTTTTCCACCACATTTTCTTGAAAATGTCGATTGTTTTTTTTTTTTGTTGTTTTTTTTTCTTCTCCTGTAGTTGATTTTAACTCTTTTACAAGCAGTTAACCGTTAGGGTATTGTTTGTTTTATCATTATATTCTAACAGCCTCCAACTTATCCCGTGAAGGCATCAAATCACGTTAAATATTGGAAGCTAAGCAGATTTGAGCATGGTTAGTAGTTTGAACGGAGACCACCATGGAGAATGAGTGTTTGTTTTAAGCTATGGATGTGAGGACAGTTCAGTTGTACATAATTGTTTTAAGGAGGGCAGAGAGGGAGAGGAGAGAGAGAGGATGAGAGAGAGAGAGAGAGAGAGAGAGAGAGACGAGAGAGAGAGAGAATGGGAAAGAAAAGAATCGAGAGAGAGAGAGAGAGAGAGAGAGAGGAAGAAGTTGTGGCGGAGGAAGAAGTTTCCTCCTGTATCAATCCTGCCCACCCCATTGTTTGTCTAAGTCTCTCTTTTTTTTGTCCAAGTCCAAACGTTTTTCCTTTATTTATATTTTCATTTATGGATGCTTTTCAATGGTTCTGTGATTTTTCCTGGTGTATGGCCTTTGATGTCTGTCGGCACAAAAAATTTCAGTTTTCTACATCACCCACAAGGTACCGAACGAACATTAATATCAGTCAGTCAGTCAGTAAGTCAGTGAGTGGTTCGAATGAGCTTTATAAATTGTATATGTATATATCTGTGCAGTGTCTGTCACGTGTTGTCACTGAGCTACTCCCTCAAACTTTTGTGAAATCGTACCAAACTTCCGGGCTGCACATCGCTCTCCTGTCTGGAAGTCCTCAGGGTATATATATTTTTTCTTTTGAAAAAAGAATTATTTTTTTTCAAACTTAAATCTTCTACTTAAATTGCTTATAAATCTTGTTTTCACGAATATTATCAATTTTTTTTGCAAAACAAATGCTTCAATTCTGCTTGGTGTAAATCATGACAACACGGAAACTCATGTACTTATCCTCAGTTATAACAAACCGTTCTCTCGAGCGACATGTGGTGAGGTGTTTTGAATTGCACAGTGCCATAAAAAAATAAAGACCCACCCACATCTTTCACCTGTGAATGGAAGGAATAGATAATCAGCTCTCACCGAATCAACTAAACCTAGGTGGCTAGGATTATACAAATAATTGACCCCTCCACCACTCTTTTAGCCCAAGAAGCTGCGTAAAGCAACCCAAGAAGACTTACACAAGGGAAGTGCTACTTTGTTTTGAACCCTTCCCAGAGTTTCTCAAGGAAGTCTGCTCACCTTCATTCTTTTATTGCTCTTTTTTTCCCCACAATTGGAATAAACTCCCATGCTCTCTTCAATCCCATTCTTCCCTCCAGGTCTTCAACACAGCTGTTCACCATAACCTCTTATCTTCCCCCATCCAAAACCATGATCTTTTCTACCCCCATTAATCAACCCCAACCCCAACTCCTTCAAATTCCCTGCTTTCCTTCCTGAAAGTCCCTGTAGTGTCCATCTTGTATACCCCGTGTTTCCCGCCCCACCCCACTCCCTTCCACAGATCTCCTAATGTCTCCATTCCCCACTGTTTTGTCCTTCCCTCTACTGCCCCCCTTGTTGTATGTTCTGTGTGTTAGCTCTCATAAGAGCCTCGACGATGTTTCCAAGAAAAAAACAAAAAACCAATGACCAAATAATTGGCAAGTCAGGTGACACAAGATGCAATATAATTTAATATGTAATATTTAAAGTGTGCTTTCATGAATATGATTACGTTGTCATTAACAAATTGCTGCTCAGTAATGAGGAATATTTAAAACATTAACACTGAAGAACATCATAGATCAGAGACATATATATTGGAATCACTTGTAATTGCTTATTTTCTGATGTATCAAGTTCGGTCTCTTTTGACTTTTAAAAGCCCATTGTGCTTGCTTTATATAAGTAGCTAAATAACTCAATTAGAATGAGCTCTTTATTTATAAGTTTACAGCTATAGTAAATTTTAATGTAAATAGGGCAAAAGTTATAAAATAAGAGGCAAAAGAGGCACTTGTTACCATTGCCTAGCAACCATTTCCAGTGTAAGCTCCATTGTCTAGGGTCACGTGATCTGCAGTGAGCAGACGGAGTCTACACCAGTTGACTTTTATTTGTGAATATTTCCCTTTACAGAGAGTTTTCAACTGTTTTGTGATTTTGGCTGGAATATTGGCTTTGAGTTGCATCAGGATGCCATTTTTAGCTTTGTACCCCACCTAGAAGGGATTAAACATTTATATCAGTGAGTCAGCCAGTCATTGGTTCGAAAGAGCTGTATAGATATTGTTGTGGGCCGGGGGTCAGTGGCGAGAACGACCGCTAGGTGGGGAAGTTTACGCCGTCTCCCACCAGACTCCCAGGAATTATAGGCCGTCGCTCGGATAACTCCGCGAGCCGGCGAGTCGATTAATCGACCGTGAAACGCCAATATCTCGACCGCGTGGCGTAGGGTTAATTGTCTAGATCCAATATACCGAAGTAACCACGCAGTCTTGGCTACCGGGGATTCACGCCCTCGGAACGTTTGGCCGAACCGGATCACTCTACCAGCTAAGGTGGAGTATCAACTTCCACCTACCAACTCCGGCTCGGATGCAGTCGAGCGGGCCTGCCCAGGACGTTCCGGCTACAATGTACCAATTACCGGGGATGAAACCCCCTCTAAACTCAGATATGAACCATGCTGGACCAATGTAAGAAGGGACAGAAACGGACTGGGAACATTTCTAATAAATTTTATTTACAGTAAAAGACAAAGGCAAGCCTTAACGCGAATATGCAGGAAGTATTTACAATGATCCAAAAACACTTATTCAGTTCTACTTAAAGAAGGGCCCACACTCAGACACACACACAAAAAGAAAATAACCCCCAGAGTTCTTTATTGGACCCTCTAGCCGATGAGAGAGAGACGAGCTGGGGGTCAGAGTTCGGTGGGTACCTGACCGTCAGATGGAGGGCGTGCTCCGTGATGCAGCACCTGACAAAGGTCGTTGGTCCGATCCCCAGTCGCACGTGGGGGACTCGAGGCCCATG
>CM068957.1:144777909-144788228 GCA_035128595.1 Eptatretus atami
CAATTGTCACGCACAGTTGTCGTGCGACTGTTGCACGACATTTGCATGATGCTCGCATGACCGTCGTGTGACCGTCGCGCGGCAGTTGCATGTGCCAAAAAAATCTCAGTTTTGTCACCTGAACGTCGCGCGAATGTCCGTGCGACATGTATGCGAACTCCAGGCGAAGTTCATCCCAAATTTCGCCGGGAGTTCGTGGGACATTCGTGCGATATTCCTGAGACATACGCGAATGTGTTTTAGTATAAATTCAGTGTGATTCCAAATGCAAATTATCGCTGTTTTATCGCAATTTGGTGTCTCCAACTAGTCGCGAGCTGTCGCAGCCCAGTGAGATACAGGCTTTCGGTCAGGGTAGTGATATTAAATTGCAGAGGTCATGCCGATCACATGACTGGAAGTATGTCAAAATGCCGACTTAGTCAATTTTTGGGAAAATCACGTAAAAAAATTTTTCATCTTCTTCTCCAGACCCCCCAGTCAGAATGCTACCACATTTTACAAGTAATTAAGGCACAGGAGGCCATTCAGCCCATCATGCCTGTGCCACACCAATACCAGATTTAATCAATCCATTGATAACCCTTCCCTTTGTTTGCAGCCTTTTGGCTGTGACACTGGTACTCATTTTGACTAACCACGGAAGATGACAGGCTGCCGGCAACCTCCTCCTGTTAATGCAGCAGCCAACAGGGCTTGGACTCAGGACCCTACAATCCCAAGCCACCACCTAACCACTGAGACAACACCAGGTTGGGTTGCAACATTAGGCCTGGGCCCAGATAAAGCTTCAGGTCCCGTGGTCCTATTTTTTTTGAAATCACTGATTTATTTTCGTAACTGAACCACAGTGGATATTTATCAAACTTGTCCCCAAGATCTCATTATGTGTCAATTATGCAATCACAAAGGCCAAGGACCAGCTTTTAGCCATAACTCCAACAGTAAGGATAGGATTTTGTTTAAAATAATCAGTGATTAACAATATTTTTTGATTGCATTGAATATTTACCAAGCCATTCTTTCAAAAATCACATTTTATACTGGGTGGTGATGGTGAAAAATATATTTTATGAGATTACTCGATGTAATTGGATGTATCTGCAAGATCATTGGGTGTATTTTGTGTATAATCATATATATATATATATATATATATATATATATATTATATATTAGGATCCCAACACGTGAACATGTCTGTATATGTTATTGCTTAGGATGAAGCCTGGTGTTGGCTTCGTGGTTAGGGTGCGGCTTGGGATCCTCGGGTCCTGAGTCCTTGGGTCCGAGAGTGGCGGCTAGGGATCCTAGGGTCCAGAGTTCAAGCCCCGTTGGCCGCTGAATTAATACACAGGGGGTTAACTCAGCCTGTCATCCTTCTGAGTCGGCAAAATGAGTACCAGTGTGTACTGGTAGAGGGGCACTGCATCAGCGACACAGTCGCGCTTTCAAGAAAGATAGCAACCCGGCAGCTAAGCTGCCATACGCGAGAAGAAGATTGGCTTTAGGATTTCCAAGCACGCCATTTTTTTTGTGGTTTGTTCAATTCGAGATTTCAGTCTGACATTGTGACACATTTATACATGTTTTTTGACGATGCATGTTTGAGTGACATGAGTTGATTAACGGAGCTTGGCGAATACTTTTCACTGCAAACAACAGACACATCTGCCAAGCAATTGTGCTTTATTACAGTCCACTTGTGCCCTTCATTTATCCACATCACGAATGGATTTCCTTCGCCGATTAAAAGGTACTGGGAGGATTTTTATTTTATTTTCAAAGAACACCATGCAACTCGAAGTAGAGTTTGACAAAGGGCAGAGCAAGGACATTTAAAGGGGAAAGGAAATGATGGTATGTCAAACACCGTGTGATCAGGATACAAAAAAAATTGATGTGAATCGGGTCGCAAGAGAGAAACAGAAGCACAAAAGAAAGAGTACAAGGCTTTTTTTGGAAATAAGAAACATTTTTGATGTCCAGCAGTGTCACATTCTTTTTCCATCCGGTGCCTCCGTCCAGTCATGGCATGTTGTCAGAAATAACAAGCAGCTGGTGGATATCAGCCAGAATCCGCAGAGAAGACCCGTCTGGCCATGAAATCACTCGCCAAGACTGCCGTCAAAGGCCAAGCTCTGTGGGTCACGGTTCAGAGGTTATTCTCATCAGCCAAGGGGAAAGTGGCTGTTGGAAAATGAGCTAAACGAACTCCTCACGTCCATTCCTCTTTGACCTTCCACCTCTATCTAACCGTTAGCGGCTAGGAGGTCCAGTAGCCGAGGCCCGAACGGACCTCGGCATTGCATTCCATGGCATCCGGTGAGTTTGGACTCGCCCAAGTGTGCTGTGAGAGCTCAGCCAGTTAGTAGTATCTGCACCTGCAGCTAATAGCCTGAGGTCTTTGCCAGCAAAGTCTTAAGGTTTTCCGGAAAAAGACATTGACCGGCAGATGTACGAAACGGCAATAGGAGGAAGACAATCGACGCCGAGCCGCTACCATCACGTCAAAACACATGCCGTTGTGTGTGCGGGCGATACAGATGGGACCTTTCTCTGCCAGGGCTTCTTTAAGAGGGAAAGTATGTGTGAGAATTGTACACATGTTTTCTCCTTTTGCTTCCCCCTCCCTGGCTCTGTTTGTTGAGCCTTGTGAGGCCCTACACTCTTCCTTGATTGTACACTTCCCATTGTCTATCCGGATGAGGATTCTGTTGTTTTCCCAAATTCATTCATCTGTCATGGTATTGCGTCTAGGATTCCGTCGCTTCGTTGTGGATCTTCGCCCGCAGTTGACGGTTCGCACATCACAACTTTCTGGTGCAGTTGAAAGCATTCGTGTTGGCCGGTCACACCATCTCTTTGTTTAAACCTCTCTTCTCATGTCCTAGCTGTCTGCAAGTTGCAGCATGTTATCTGTCAGGTTAAAATGTTGTATTTTCAATCCTTTCACCTTGTATGAAATATTGATTCAAACCACTCACAACCTTGTTGACCTTTTACATATTTATCCCCAAAATGTTGTTGAACTTCACTATAGCTGGAGCTTGCAGAACGTTGTGAAGAGTGAACTTAGCCAACCATCCTTTGTCTCAATGAAAGATGATTTCATTGTTTGTTTAAACTACTCTGTGACGTCATTACAGATCATCTGGATGTGTATGTCACATGTTCAAACTCCATTTACCCAGAACACCCTGTGCGCATTACCTTCCTTCCCTTCTTTCCCTCCATAATCCACACTCGTCTTCTTGAAACTCTTAATTGACACTAACTGTGGTTTCAAACCCTCAAGCACTTTGTCTTTGTAATGAATATTGTACTTCCAAACCTATATTATGTTTGAACCTACTTAATAACGATTTGCCAAAATATATAAAACCGTGCGTTTGGAAAAAAAACATTTCACATCCCACTTCTTTTAATTTCAACAAAGATTCATAACATTTGGTTTAAATCTTCATGCAAATGTTTTCTGCCCCCAACTGCCTTGTTATTGCAAAAAGGTAGAATTGCTTTTTCAAAACCAGACACTTGTTTGGACTTTAAATGGCTTCACTTGCCAAATATTGACTTCCCTGCTCTGGGCCACCTGTTGAGCCATTCGGTATGGCTAATGTACAACAGCAGAGTCCTGTTCGAGGGAATACTCGTTATAACGATTCGTTTTTAACAACTAACATGAACAACATGATCACCATGAGGAATCTCTGTCAAGTTTGGGTGAGAATACCATGATGGGGGTTCAAAGAGGAAGTTTAAATTATTCATGAAGACACATAGGCCTGGTGTCGGATTTGTGGCTCGGGTGGCTGGCTTCGAATCTTAAGGTCCTGAGTTCAAGCCCTGTTTCCTTCTGAATTAACACCAGGTGGGGATGTTTCAGCCTGTCATCTATCCAAGGTCAACGAAATGAATTCCGGTGTACTGGTGGAGAGGCACAGCATCAGTGGCACAGCCATGCTTCTAAGCAATGATATCTCCCTGGCAGCCAAGCTGCCATATGCAAAAACAGATGAAGATGGATGTACAGACAGCTCGCTGGTTCTTGTTCTTGCAGATTTGTTGAAAATGAAACCATTTTTGGTGAATTGATACTTTGCCCTTTTTCAATGTGGGATTGTGGGTATAACATGTTTCTGATTGGCTTTTAATAACTGGCTTTTGTCTGTATCCAAAGTTCTCGAGTAAGACAAGTGAGAAGTTTAAATGAGAAACAAGTACTTGTTTTGCTTTTTTTCATTTATCACTTTATGACATTGATATAAGAACAATCTTACCACACTTCAACTTTTTCCATTATTTGTGATGTCACAGTTACGGCAGTCAGGGCAAGACTCGAGGTATGCACACTCTCTCCTGAGCTGTGTATCTTGGACTCGAATCCCGACCCAGCTATAAACTATCCCAGGGTTTCTCATGTCGGGCGAGGCATGGTGGTGTGTACCCTCCATCGGATGGACATTAAGCCGGACGATCAGTGTGCTCGCAGTTACACCGTTTGTTAGTGGACATTAAAGATCCCATGGTGTCTTTCAAGGCGAGTTATCATCGGCACCCCCCAAACGAATTGTCAATGTCTTCACCTTCAGTTGAACATCAGTCCTGGACAACCATTTCGTGAAAGACTTTGGCAAAAAAAACCGTTTCCCAGCAAAACCCCATAAGTAGGTGGGAATAATTGAGGCCGTTAAATAAATAGTAGTAGTTGTAGTAATAGTAGTAGTTGTAAATGTAGGTTCATTAATAAATTTGAGAGGATCTTCTAGGGTTGGTAATTATCAAAAGCCCTTAACCATTTTGCTGATCCAATGGGTGTGATGGAAATCAAGATGGTGGGAATCAAAATGAAGACAATTACCGCACAGTAGCTCCAAGAAGGAAGCTAGAACTTAACAACACACACAGGACACACACACCACACACACACCACACACACACACACACACACACACACACACACACACACACACACACACACACAACGAATCATGTCATCTATAAATAGCAACTAGTGAGCTTCATACTTAACGCGGCTGCACATGAGAGAATAGGAAACAACACAACACAATACCCTGGCAATTGTGAATCGTGTCGTTGGCTATGACCTTTTGCTTCCGTTTTTTTGCTCGTTTTTTTTGCTTCTGTTTTTTTTTTGCTTCTGCTTTTTTTTTTGCTTCCGGTTTTTTTTGTTTCCGGTTTTTTGTCATGGGGAATGATGCATGCCGGGAGATAAAGGCTCGGGCGGAGACATGAAAGACCCAAATATCAGACATGGTGTATATTTCCTCCACTGATTTTAATAAAGATATCAACCGCATCATCAAAAAATAATTTTTCATCGTGATTTACATTATTTGATCGTGATTTACATTATTTGATCGCTGATCCCCAATCCAAGCCGAAGTAACCGGAAATTAAACAGATTTCTGACAAAGGTACTACAGTGACAATCCAAACAAGTTAATATCCATGGCCTACCGTAATCCTCAGAGATCCAGAGCCAACGTCGACGCTCGCCAGGGGATCAAGATTTTTCAAATCGTCTTTGATGAATCGGGCCGCGAATCAATCATTCCATACAAAACCCCTCACTACGTCATGCTCGGAACGCGGTCCCAGCCCGCAAGAAAGCCGGACAACGGTCTCGCGCCGACACCCACGCATGCACCATGGCAACTACCCACAATAGAGATCCATTCAAGACAGGTAACCACAAAATACATTGTTCACGTTCAATCGAGTGCATTGAAATTTCCAAATGCCCCCGTCACGAAATGCCCCACCCCTTCGAGGAAGAGAGGAATGCTGCGTATTACCAACTTTCGGGGTTTACCATCCAGCATAAGCCTCCGACAGATACGGCAGTTTCGACTTCCTCCTCCAGAGAATAGCAACGGCGTATCACTCAACGACGTGAGTTGCTAAAAAGGGCCAGTAATCTGACCAATGACTATTGCGTGTTTTGATAAGGTTTCGCCCTCTGATGACAGTGGCGATTTCAGCTGACATTCAGTCCATGTTTTATGGTTGTCCTGGTCAAACAAGAAACACCGCAATTACCTCAGATTTTGTGGGTATCAAGATAGCGCATTCCCGAGAAAGGAAACCGCTGATTTGACTAGTAGAATACAGTGCATGTCTTGGAATAGGGCCGTCTCCCGCTGTGGCCAACGTACGGTTCCGGGAAAGCTGTCGTCGCTGGAACAAGAAAAACCAATGATGACGTCACAAACTTTGCTACTACACAACTTTTATGGTTGATGACGATTGACGTCATGTCAATCATGTGGACAAGTGGTCCACAACCTTCTGTCTGCCACACAAGAAGCTTCTCGAAACCCGCGGATAACCTCCGCCTCCACAAATTGTCCGCTCATATCTAGCAGAAAGTACTCAAGTCATTTCCTCTTTCTGAGGATTATGCTAAACAACCTCGAAGAACTTGAACTTATGACGAAGCGTACCTTAACACAACAGAGAAGCTTAGGCGCTCTGTGTGGAACCCCAGACGATGTCTTGCGACTGATAAAAACACGGTCAGACAACCAAAGTACAGACCATCTAGTACGCGCGGGCATTTTGTCTACGATAGCAGTGCTGTTCGGACCCCTAGGCTTCGTCGCCCCCATAATTGTTCAAGGAAATACCATACTCCAGATCTCACTGACGGAGACTGTAATCTGGGACGAGCATTGTCTCCACTCAACGAACAACAAGACATGGGATGCATGGAGAGAAACTTCTCTGAGTGACTTAGAACGTTACACAGCTTCGCAGGAACCTACGCCCCTAAGCACCGAACGAAACTGTCAAAGAGAAGCACGTTTTCTCCGATGCCTCGGGAGAAAAAATAATCGCAGCTTGTCTGCGCTTACTTAGAAACGACAGACGGAACGTCAGGCCGGATAACACGCACTTTGGGATTCATCCTGGCAAAAAACAACGGTTGCCCCAAAGCACGGCAAATACCCATATCCACGCCTCTGGAAATTGTGTGGCGGCTGTGCTCGCCGTCCTGCAAAATCGCAGAGACAGTTTCTGAACAGCCTCGATGTTCGACATTGCTGAAATAAACTTCTTCACAGACAGTAAGTCGGTATTGGGTTATCTGTATAACCATATACCAGAAAGGATTTCTTTACTTTGTATGTTGGCAAATCGTGTCGAGCGCATACAAAAAATCTATCCAATTGTCAACAATTGGAAATATGTGCCTTCACATATGAACCCAGCAAGACGTCTGTCTTACAAGACCCATCGCAGCGTTTCAGACCTCACCCTCTAGTCGCTGGCTTCAGGGGCCGTCACAGCGACACGACACAGACAGCTCAACGACACGGAACCAGTTCCCAAGACTGTCAAAACCCGCACAAAACGACTACAGCAAATGCGGCCGTCTGCCATCCATAGTAATCGGCACGACATCTTCTTTCATTCCACAATGCCTATGGTACAGAACGTTTTAACGGTTTTTCCGACTGGAAGAGAGCTTGTTCGGCGCTGTTGTCGTTTACGACATATCCTCCATCGGCTTAAAGAGCCAACAAACGAATGCAAAGGGTGGCCACCCTGCGTCGGAAGTAAAAGGTACGGAACAACAGATAAACAAGCAGAACCATTATGTACTTCTAACAAGTTAACAATCGGAAGCCTACGCCAGACGGAGCTCTACAGATGTTTTGAAATCAAACAAACCTCTAGTCACAAAAGCACAGACCCCATACTTCCGCTAGTTCCGACGTTGAATGCGCCCAGACTGGGTTCGTGTTGCGCTTGTTCGGGGGGTAAACTAAGGCGCACGTGATTTTTACCCGCTCAAGCAAAACCCCGTCATAGTCCAGGAAAAGCATCACGTCAGCTAGTCCTTGCCCTGATACACGTCCCGGTACCACCACAACTTGTTAACAACCCAGAAGGTCCGACCCACTACTGACAGAAGGGAGCGTCCCTCCTGCGCAAATCACAGGCTAGTAAAAGGTTGTTAACTTCTCATTCACCACTGCGCTCACATGCACGCGTCCCGACCAGGCCGTGTCGGAAGACGGCTGGCAGTCGGCGTCCATGAGAAACGCAGACCTGTCAGAACATACACACACTGTGAGTCGTGGGGCCGTCAACAGACCAAGTCCCTCTCCTCAAACTACACGCCCTTCGGCGGCGTATTCCGCCGAAATGGTCCTGACCAGAAAACAAGAAGCGTGAGTTCAGACCACGTAAGCAAGCGACTGAGCGGATACTGTATTACGTGCTTAACCAGGTCAGAGCCAACATATCTGAAATGTGGAAGGGATGTCGCTGTTGCTTCTTATAAATGCTCTCCAGCAGCGATTCCACACGCATTACGCTGGCAAAAGTGGGTACAGTACAGGTCAGATCGCTGGCACAAATTTTCTCGGCGCAACAGACGCCTCTTACACATTGACGCCTATTAACGTGCGGGGACGCAGCCGCCGCGTTCCGGATGTGCGCGCGTAGCAACAAAGTAGAAGTTGTATACGTCTCTAGAGACTCCACCCATTCTCCTCATGAAGAAATGTGAGACGACTGCATCAGTGTCAAGTGTAGACGTAGTCCAAATACCTCTCTGAATCTATCCGCATGCGGTCTCGCCTCTCGAATAGGAAAAACCTCCCACGAAGGTGCTGACACATCCCTCTCTTCGATGAAGAATAGTAATGGCCCTGTCAGAACCAACCCGCACCACTCGCGTCCTGTGTCTGGCGATGATCTCCTGTTGAGTCTCCCAACATGCTGATTCAACACAGAAAACGGGGTGATCGCCTGGTTGAACCATTCTACCGACGCCGAAGAACATCCAAAGACATATAACGGATAATACCAGTGGAAAAGAGTTCAACTCCTCGCAGAAGATTGCTGCGCGCAGATGCGCGGAAAACCGAGTACGGCTCCCTCTTCACTCCAAGTCGACGGTATATGCCTCGCGACTGCGGAGACCAAACAAGAATCCCCTGTGAAGGACGGGGACTATATTCCTAAGAAGAAGAGAATTATAACTGGGTCTATCGCCACCGCATCCGGCTCGTCGGAGCTATCCACTCAGTCTTCGCCGCTCTAGCACCGGCGCAGGTTCATTCGCAAAGCCGTCTCGCGGTTGCAAGGAAGGGAGATTGTGTCATTCACCGACCCTATTAGTGAATTGGTCGTGTTGCTTCCCTGTCCGGTGTATTATAACTCCACTCGTCGCCTAATGTAATACACTGTCTTTGGTAGCACTATGTTCACGGCTTGAACGGATCCCATTATCTTTTTGTATTGGTTGTTTTTCTAATAGTAGTTTGTGGTTTGGCTCGCTCCGTCTCCTAAATGACGCACGCGCGAAGGGAGAACCTCGTGCCGCCACACTGTTCCTCGGCGACTAGTCCATGCTTGTGGAAGTGTGTGTGGGTTCCTTCCCTGTGGCTCCGCCTACGGAGCCATGACCACGCTTGTTTGAAAAACGGCGCGTGGTGTTATAAGATCACCTCGCTGTCTCGTTTGTGCTTCTTCTTGCCCGCCGGCGGATGAAAAAATGTGTTTTATGCCAACTGTGGCCCAACAGCAGTGTGAGTTATGCGATTTTGTTTATGCGTTTCAAGCACCGAGAATTTTGTTTACTGTGACTTTATTGTCGACATGAAACAGTTGTCGATGGGCTCTCGTCTTTACCGCACGAACTTCTCGGCAATTTGTTACAGACAACAACCTATAGGAAAAGAGCTTTTTCAACTATATAAGATAGAATGATAGACAAATGTAGATACTGCGGTCTTTATTCTATGTGACTGCTAATTTGTTATTGAACCGTACGCTGATCAATAAATATATAACGATCCCGTAATATCATGCGTCACTACTACAATAAATTTTATTTTGTTTTTGTTACAGCGATTACCCACAACTCAATACCCAACGTCAAGTATAAAGAACTCTAAGCCTCAGCATGGTTTATAGACGTTAACGCTTCATTGGCGAGTTGGTGGTTAAGTTAGCTGAGGTAAGGGCATGATGCTATCGAACTCGAGTCGCACACCGGAGAAAGGCCAGAACCAGTAATATTAATTTTTAAAAAAGTGAGATCCTGTTTCTCAGGCGGACTGTAATCGCTGACTCTGTTTATTTTTGAACTGTTATGTTTGAGGTAATTTATTTATTATTTTCTCTCGCTGGTAGATCCATGAATTTCCATAAGTATCTCCAGACGGCGCAAGTAAACTTTATAAAACCACTATTTGTGTATTTTACCTTGTAGTTGTCGTTTGGCAAAGACGCCTCCTTGTTGTGGCAATGCGGTAATGGTGAGGAAGATTTTTTTT
>CM068957.1:144788440-144803779 GCA_035128595.1 Eptatretus atami
GCCCTAATTACTGTCAAATTACCTTCACACAACTACACTCCGCCCTAGAACAGGATCTCATCTAAAAAAAATTAAAATATACCGTCACATTACTTCACAACACTTTACAAACCGGTAGAACAGGATCTCAATCTGAAAAAAAAAAATTCCTCACATTATCTTCACAACAACTACACCGCCGAGAACAGATCTCATCTAAAAAAATTAATATTACTCAACATGTACCTTCACAACCAACTACACCGCCTAAGAACAGGAATCTCATCTAAAAATATAATATATTACCTCAACATTATACCTTACAACAACAACTACAAACCGCCTAAGAACAGGTATCTCATCTAAAAAAATTATATTACCTCACAATTACCTTCAACAACAACAAACTACAACCGCCTAGAACAGGATCTCATCTAAAAAATAATATTACGCTCAAACATACTTCACACAACAACTACAAACCGCCTAAGAACAGGATCTCATCTAAAAAATAAATATTACCTCAACATACCTTCAACAACAACAAACTAAAACCGCTAAAACAGGATCTCATCTAAAAAATTAAATAATTACCTCAACATTACCTTCACAAACAAACAACTACACCACCTAGAACAGGAATCTCATCTGAAAAAATCCCCCTCAACATACTTCACAACAAACAACTACACGCCAAACAGGAATCTCATCTGCAAAAATAAATACTAGATTGAACGTAAGAATTCTTCTTACATTCGCTTCCAAGACTATTACCTTTACCTCAACATTCCTTCCAACAACAACTACACCGCCTAGAACAGGATCTCATCTGAAAAAAATATATTACCTCAAACAATTACTTCACACACAACTACACCGCCGAGAACAGGAATCTCATCCAAAAAATTATATTACCGTCAACATTACCTCACAACGACAAACTACACCCGCATAGTACAGGACTTCAATCTAAAAAATTAATATTACCTCAACATTACCTTCACACACAACTACAATCCGCCTAGAACAGGATCTCAATCTGAAAAAAAAAAAATTCCCTCACATTACCTCACAACAACAACTAACACCGCTAGAACAGGATCTCATCTAAAAAAAAAAAATACTGAAAGTGAATGTAGTATTCTTCTTACATTCGCTTCAGACCTTTACCTATAAACTTGGTTCAAAACTGTATACACAATTTCCGGTTACTTCGGCTTGGATTGGGGATCAGCGATCAAAATAATGTAAATCACGAACAAATAATTTAAATCACGATGAAAAATTATTTTATTTGAATGATTGGGTTGATATCTTTATTATAAATCAGTGGAGAAAATAGACAACCATGTCTGATATTTGGGTCTTTCCATGTCTCCTGCCGATGCCTTTACTCCCGGCATGCATCATTCCCCATGACAAAAAACCGGAAAACAAAAAAAAAACCGGAAGCAAAAAAAAAGCAGAAGCAAAAAAAAAACGAGAAGCAAAAAAAACGGAGCAACAAAAAAAACGCGAAGCAAAATGGTCAAGCCAACGCACGGATCACAATTGCCAAGGGTATTGTGTTGTTTTTGATGTTTCCCTATTCTCTCATGTGCACGCGTTAAGTAATAAGCTCACTATGTTCGCTATTAGTAGATGACATGATTCGTGTGTGTGTTGTGTGTGTGTGTGTGTGTGTGTGTGTGTGTGGTGTGTGTGTGTGTGTGTGATGTGTGTGTGTGTGTGGTGTGTGTGTGTGTGTGTGTGTGTGTGTGGTTGTTAAGTCTAGCTTCCCTTCTTGGAGCTACTGTGGCGTAATTGTCCTCATTCTTGATTCCACCAATCTTGATTTCCATCACACCCATTGATCAGCAAAATGGTTAAGGGCTTTTGATAATTACCAACCCTAGAAGATCCTCTCAATTTATTAATGAACCTACATTTACAACTAACTAATTACTACAACTACTAACTATTATTTACGGCCTCAATATATTCCCACCTACTTATGGGGTTTTGCTGGGAAAACGGTTTTTTGCAAAGTCTTTCAACGAAAATGGTTTGTCCAGGGAGATGTTTCAAGCTGAAGGTGAAGACATTGACAATTCGTTTGGGGGTGCCGATGATAACTCGCCTTGAAAAGACACCATGGGAATCTTTAATGTCCACTAAAAACAAACGGTGTAACTGCGAGCACAACTGAAATCGTTCCGCTTAAATGTCCATCCGATGGAGGGTACACACACCATGCCTCGCCCGACATGAGAAACCCTGGGATAGTTTATAGCCTGGGTCGGGTTCGAGTCCAAGAATACACAGCTCATGGAGAGAGTGGTGCATACCTCAGAGTCTTGCCCTGAACTGCCGTAACTGTGACATCAAACAAATAATGGAAAAGTTGAAGTGTGGTAAGATTGTTCTTATATCAATGTCATAAAGTGATAATGAATAAAAAGCAAAACAAGTACTTGTGTTTCGTTCATTTAAACTTCTCAACTTAGTCTTACTCGAGAACTTTGAATACAGAAACAAAAGCCAGTGATTAAAAGCCAATCAGAAAACATGTTATACCCACATCCCACATTGAAAAAAGGGCAAAGTATCAATTCACCAAATGGTTTCTTTTCAACAAATCTGCAAGAAACAAGAACCAGCGAGCTGTCTGTACATCATCTTCATCTGTTTTTGCAAATATGGCAGCTTGGCTGCCAGGGAGATATCTTGCTTAGAAGCATGGCTGTGCCACTGATGCTGTGCCTCTCCACCAGTACAGCCGGATTCCAATTTCGTTGACCTTGGAATAGATGACAGGCCTGAAACATCCCCTACCTGGTGTAATTCAGAAGGAAAACAGGGCCTTGAACTCAGGACCTTAAGATTCGAGCCAGCCACGCGAGCCACAAATCCGACACCAGGCCTATGTGTTTCAATGAAATAATATTAAACTTCCTCTTGAAACCCCCATCATGGTATTCTCACCCCAAACTTGACAGAGATTCTCATGGTGATCATGTGTTCATGTTAAAGTTGTTAAAAAAACGAAATCGTTATAAACGAAGTATTCCTCGAACAGGAACTCTGCTGTTGTACATTAGCCATACCGAATGGCTCAAAGGTGGCCCAGAGCAAGGGAGTCAATATTGGCAAGTGGAAGCCATTTAAAGTCCAAACAAGTGTCTGGTTTTGAAAAAGCCAATTCTAACCTTTTTGGCAATAACAAAGCATTGGGGGCAGAAAACATTTGCATGAAGAATTAAACCAAATGTTATGAATCCTTTGTTGAAATTAAAAGAAGTGGGATGTGAAATGTTTTTTTCCAAACGCACGGTTTTATATATTTTGGCAAATCGTTATTAAAGTAGGTTTCAAACATAATATAGGTTTGGAAGTAAAACAATATACATTACAAAAGACAAAAGTGCTTGAGGGTTTGAAAACCACAGTTATGTCAATTAAGATTCAAGAAACGAGTGTGGATTATGGAGGAAAGAAGGGAAGGAAGGTAATGCCCGCACAGGGGTGTTCTGGGTAAATGGAGTTTGAACATGTGACATAATCACATCCAGAATGAAATCGTAATAGACGTCACAGAAGTTAGTTTAAACAAACAAAATAAATCATCTTTCATTGAGACAAAGGATGGTTGGGGCTAAGTTCAATCTCACAAACGTTCTGCAAGCCTCCAAGCATAGTGAAGTTCAACAACATTTGGGGATAAATATGTAAAAGGTCACAAGGTTGTGAGTTGGTTTGAAATCAATATTTCATACAAGGTGAAAGGATTGAAAAAATACAACATTTTAACCTGACAGATAACACATGCTGCAACTTGGCAGACTAAGCTAGGAAGGACATGAAAGAAGGTTTAAACAAAAGAGATGGTGTGACCGGCCAACACGAATGCTTTCAACTGCAACGCAAAGAAAGTTGTGAATGTGCGAAACCGTCACTGCGGGCGAAAGATCCACAACGAAGCGACGGAATCCTAGACGGCAATACCATGACAGATGAATGAATTTTGGGAAAACAAACAGAATCCTCATCCGGAATAGAACAATGGGAAAGTGTACAATCAAGGGAAGAGTGTAGGGCCTCACAAGCTCACAAAAACAGAGCCAGGGAGGGGAAAGCAAAAGGAGAAAAACATGTGTAACGAATTCCTCACAATACTTTCCCTCTTAAAGAAGCCCTGGCAGAGAAAGGTCCCTCTGTATCGCGCCGCACACAAACGCTGTGTTTTGACGTGAATGGTAGCGGCTCGGCGTCGATTGTCTCCTACTATTGCCGTTCGTAACATCTGCCGTCAATGTCTTTTTCCGGAAATCCCTTAAAGACTTTGCTGGCAAAGACCTCAGGCTATAGATTGCAGGTGCAGAAACTACTACCTGGCTGAAGCTCTCACAGCACACTTGGGCGAGTCCAAACTCACCGGATGCCATGGAATGCAATGCCGAAGTCCGTTCGGGCCTCGGCTACTGGACCTCCTAGCCGCTAACGGTTAGAATAGAGCGTGGAAGGTCAAAGAGGAATGGACCGTGAGGAGTTCGTTTAGCCATTTTCCAACAGCCACTTTCCCCTTGCTGATGAGAATAACCTCTGAACCGTGACCCAACAGAGCTTGGCCTTTGACGGCAGTCTTGGCGAGTGATTCATGGCCAGACGGGTCTTCTCTGCGGATTCTGGCCTGATCCACCGCTGCTTGTTATTTCTGACAACATGCCATGAACTTGGACGGAGGCACCGGATGGAAAAAAGAAGTGACACTGCTGACATCAAAAATGTTTCTTATTTTCCAAAAAAAGAAAGCCTTGTAACTCTTTCTTTTGTGCTTCTGTTTCTCTCTTGCGACCCGATTCACATCAATTTTTTTTGTAATCCTGATCACAACGGGTTTTGACCATACCATCATTTCCTTTCCCCTTAAATGTCCTTGCTCTGCCCTTTGTCAAACTCTACTTCGAGTTGCATGGTGGTTCTTTGAAAAAAAATAAAATAAATCCTCCAGTACCTTTAAATCGGCGAGGAAATCCAATCGTGATGTGGATAAATGAAGGGCACGTGGACTGTAAATAAGCACAATTGCTTGGCAGATGTGTCTGTTTGTTTGGCAGTGAAAAGTATTCGCCAACTCCGTTAATCAACTCATGTCACTCAAAAACATGCATCGTCAAAAAACATGTATAAATGTTGTCACAATGTCAGACTGAAATGCTCGACATTGAACAAAACCACAAAAATAAATGGCGTGCTTGGGAAATCCTAAAGCCAATCTTCTTCTCGCGTATGGCAGCCTTAGCTGCCGGGTTTGCTATCGTTTCCTTGAAAGCGCGACTGTGTCGCTGAGCAGTGCCCCTCTACCAGTACACAACTGTACTCAATTTTGCCGACATCAGAAGGATGACGGCTGAGTTAACCCCACTGTTGTATTAATTCAAGCGGCCAAACGGGGCTTGAAACTCTGGACCTAGGATCCCTAGCGCCACTCTCCGACCCAAGGACTCAGGACCCGAGGACCCAAGCCGTCACCCTAACCACGAAGCCACACCAGGCTTCATCCTAAGCAATAACAATACAGACATGTTTCAACGTGTTGGGATCCTAATATATAATATATATATAATATATATATATATATATATATGTTATACACAAAATACACCCAATGATCTTGCAGATACATCCAATTACTCGAGTAATCTCATAAAATATATATTTTCACCATCACCACCCAGTATAAAATGTGATTTTTGAAAGAATGGCTTGGTAAAATATTCAATGCAAAGTCAAAAAATATTCGTTAAATCACTGTATTTTAAACAAAATCCTATCCTTAACTGTTGGAGTTAATGGCTAAAAGCTGGGTCCTTGGCCTTTGTGATTGCATTAATTGACACATAATGAGATCTTGGGGACGAGTTTGATAAAATCCACTGTGGTTCAGTTACGAAAAATAAATCAGTGATTTCAAAAAAAATAGGACCAACGGGACCTGAAAGCTTATTTCTGGGCCCAGGCCTAATGTTGCAACCCAACATGGTGTTGTCTCAGCGGTTAGGGTGGTGGCTTTGGGATTGTAGGGTCCTGAGTCCAAGCCCTTTGGCTCTGAATTAACAGGAAGGAGGTTGCCTCAGCCGTCATCCTTCAGAGGTCAGCAAATGAGTACAGTGTCACAAGCACAAAAGGCTGCAACAAAGGGAAGGGTTTATCAATGGATTGATTTAATCTGGTATTGGTGTGCAACAGGCATGATGGGGCTGAATGGCCTCCTGTGCCTTATTTACTTGTAAAATGTGGTAAGCATTCTGACTGGGGGTCTGGAGAAGAAGAATGAAAAATTTTTTTTACGTGAATTTCCAAAATTGACTAAGTCGGCATTTTGACATACTTCCAGTTCATGTGATCGGCAAATGAACCTCCTGCAAAATTTAATCATCACTACCCTGAACCGAAAGCCTGTATCTCACTGGCTGCGACAGCTCGCGACTAGTTTGGAGACACCAAAATTCGCGATAAACAGCGATAATTTGCATTTGAATCACACTGAATTTATAACTAAAAACACATTCGCGTATGTCCTCAGGATATCGCACGAATGTCCCACTCCACGACCCCGGCGAAATTTGGGATGAACTTCGGCCTAGAGTTCACATACATGTCGCAGGACATTCGCGCGAACCTTCAGGTGACAAAACTTGAGATTTTTTTGGCCATGCAACTGCGAGCGAACGGTCACACCGACGGTCATGCGAGCATCATGCAAATGTGCGTGGCAACAGTCGCACACAAACTGTGCGTGGACAATTGAGAAATCGGCGACCATATATATATATATAATATATATATATGATATATATATATATATATAAATATATATATATATATAATATATGAAAGGCCTCTCGCTTCCAGCAGTCATATGTCAGTTGGGAAACGAGTAAAGAGATAACCTGAACTTAAGTATTACAATGGTGTGGGAGCTGTTGCCCTGGGCAGAACAGGAATGGTGGGAATTACAGGAGAAATGCTGACCAAGAGCCCTGATTGTTCAAAAAGTGTTCTGTTAACTTGTCAAACGTGCACCCTACAAACATTGTGTGGTGACCCAATGTTCATCTGCCTTGATAGGGGCTTGTGGGTGGTGACCATATTTTTGTGTGTGAACCTATATTTATGTAAAAAATATGTGCGACGTGATTTAATGAATGATGAAAGTGAAAATTTGCAATTGAAAGGCCAATTACTCAGAACAGGAGAGAAAGAGGACAAGACCAATGCTGGTTTTACAATATGGACTATGAAGTTTTTTTGGTTTTTTTAGTCATATCTGGATTGAACTAAAATGTGAATCTCATCTACATTACATTGCAATGTTCACATTTGTCGCACCTTCTGACTCACAGGAAAACTAAAATTGAGAAGGGTTCGAGCCGGTTCGAGACAACCGCGACGAACTCTGTGACTATTTTGAGATAAAACCTTTTGTCGCACGAAATTTTTTTGAAACATGTTCAAACTTCCAGCGACAACCAAAGAGCGAAGTCCTGAACTCAACGCGAGGAAATTGAGAACCACGCGCGAACGTTTCCCAGACATTTTGAGAATCCCGTTCGCATTTTGTCGCGAGCTGTCGCAGCCCAGTGAGATACAGGCTTAAGTCAGCCTTGTAATGTTGTAAACCCAAATTTGAAAGCATTCTTGACTGGTGGGTCTGCAGAAGAAGATTTTGGAAAGGAATTTACGTGTTTTCCCAAAAAATTGACAAAGTCGCATTTCGACACACTCGCCAATGTGATCGGCATGGTGATCGGCATGACCTCTCAATTTAACATCTCGACCATGGTCTGATGTTTGTAACCCAAATTTGGTAGGCAATTCGACCGGTGGGGTCTGGAGAAGAGGAAATTTTGAAGGAATTTAAAGTAATTCCACCATTTTGACCTAACTTAATATCAACGTGAACTAGACCCTGTTACCAGTCATGAGCGGAACATTACTGCCCAAATTTTAGCCAGATCGTCCAGCAGTTTGGCCGGAGAAAGTCAAAGGGAAGATGAACAGATGGGACGGACGGTGGCAACGATGATTGACAATACCTTATTTGAAACTCCAATTCCAGAAAAGCTAAAAAATTCAAATCCTATGTTTTAGTATTTAAGCAGTGAGCAAAATGGCGGTTTTTAACATTTTCACTTTGAAATGATCCAATTAACTATAGAGGAAAATGCTTGAAAAAACTATAAACAAGCCCTTGGTAGAGTACATAAACTCCACGCAGATTGAACAGTTTACAGTTTTGTATCCCACTGAATAAGCCAGATTTACATCCGAACCCTGAAACCACAATTGAATCAGCTTGTTTCTCGAAACTGGATTGTGGGGGAACTACAGTAAGAATGGCCATCCGTCCATTCCATCCGTTGCGACCAATACTCTGTGCGGAGCATTGTTGCTGCCTAAGCGTCTTCCTTTGGCTATTGGGCACAAACCCTGGAAAGGGTCGCCACTCAGACAACAGGATACCCAGCAAAGCTGGCACTCATTTTTGCTGACGCTCGAGAAGGATGACAGCAGAGTCCAACCCCACTGTATTTAATTCAATAGCCAAGTGGGATTTGAACTCAGGATCCTAAGGATTACAAGCCCCACCTTCCTTAACTGTTAGCCAACAGACAACCAGCAGGCATGTTTTAAAATATCATGTGAAATATCGTTTTGGCCCCCATCTTACAAGGTAAAAGATCACTAATTCAATAAAAGTGCAATATCCAGATCCGGATTCAGATCTTCACCAAATGTACGTAGTTCTCCTCATCACACACCCAACCTGCCCACCAAGTTTAGTCCGAATCCGTCCAATAACTTTTTGGAGATACATGCTATATAGCGTTTTTAAGCCCCGAAACACTTTAACCGATGGTGAGAATGCACTTAAAAACATCTGGATCCGACCCTGAATTTGTATTCTTCACCAAAATCGAAAACAATCATTCTTGTCACAACACACAACACTGTACACCAGTTTCGCTCGAATCCGTCATCAACTTTTTGAGATATCCCTGGCACACAGACAACAGACACACAAGGGATAAAACATAACCTCCGTCCACCTTCGGTGGTACAGGTAAAAAGTTGGGAAATGATCATAAAAATCTCCACTTTATTTATAGAGAAGTAAAATAATGTAAAGAGAATAGATAACTGCGACAAGGACACAGCAAAGAAAAATATAGCCCTTGCAATGTGGTTTCAGATTTTTAAAAATCTAGATGCTATTTAAGCCGAATCATCATCGAATCATGAATAAGCAGATGCGCTAATTAGGTATGTTGGGTCGAACAATTGGCCAAAGGACAAAGCTTTCTCTTCTTGTATATGATTGTCCGTATTCCTTGTACCATTTCCTCTTGGATAAGTTCATACTCATTCATACAGTCAGAGCCTAAGGTAGTTTTCAACTCGGGTCCTAACTAAAACAAAATAAAACGAAACACCGTTAAAGCGTAAGTAAAAGAACATTTGGAAAATGGTGTAAAGTATTGTGAGGAAAGCCATTTTTTTGAACAACAGGACTCTAACAAGTCCTGTTAGCAGGTTGATGGGGATTGTTCGACAAGGCTTCCTGTTTCCATTAGATCAGAATACTTTGGGCCATGATTTTTAAGCAACACGATAGACATGAGAGCCTGGGAAGTGGCAATCTCAACCTCATGCTCATCAAACTAACAAATGAATGAAAATGTTTTTCAAGCATTACTTGTGGCAGGTTAGTGAACCCCAAACGAAGGTGTATTACAAACAAGCGGTCAGGTGGCATGGTAAGGTAACAAAGAAATAGGCAACTAGCTGTTAATCTTTCCTTCCTGGAATTCCAACTCTCCTTCCCCATTCATATAATCCTCGGAGAAGGAACATTCAGGAAAAAATTCCTCCCTCTAACAAAACGGCTGATATACTTGTGAGACGATTCAAACCAAAAGTAAACCAGAAATCTGTCGAACCCTGGTGTACATAACAACGGGTTAATGTCCTAACAAACAGCCACATTAATAAATTGTTGCAATTTTTTTTTCCAAAAAAATCACTTTTAGCATTAACACGCTCAACCCAACAAATATATTACCAGTCGTGTACAGCACAGCAACAAATTCGTTCAGTATCGAATCATAGGGTGTACACGTGTCAATTTCAACAACTCTGCACCATACACTACACGAACTTACATCAATCGTAAGGAATCTGTGATTAATTAGTGTAAAATTATGGTAGGAACTGTTTTCCGATTTAAAATAACATTAAAAAGCGATAAAAACTTTCTCATTTTGGAAATGATCAGCACAGAAACTGGCTACCCATCAAAAACGAGTAATGGGATGGGTTTTTGTGAATGTGTCCTGTAAATGCTCCTGTGATGTTGGACCCGTGGTCCCGGTCTGATTTTTTGCAAACTTCGTGAAAATGTCCTACTTTTGAGCGGGTCAATCAGATTTGAGCGTTAAAGTGAATTTAGAAAGTGGTAAGCACAATTGCACGACATTGTTTAGTTAACTGTACCTACAAAATACAAGTGAGGATGCGCAAAGTGGTGAGAGAGGAGAGAGAGGTACAACGGAGAGGGAAGCGAAGAGGAAATCGGACATACACCATCCTTTAATTTAATTAATCGATGTCATTGTACCTTCAACAAAACAGACTGAAATAAAAAAAAGTCATAAAGTTTCCAACAGCAGGCTCAAAAAATTTCAAAATCACAAAATTCCAGTGGAAAACGTACGTTCCAAGGAACCCAGGATTTATAAACATTTCTCACTTGCTTGCTCCATTCATCCATGTTTCAGACAGAGGCATTCCTGTCCATCTTTCAAAGTCACATTTTTTGTTTCCCTTGGGATTTTTAACTTCAATCGGCCATCTTCTCAAATGTCGTTGAATCAATGAAGCTTTTTATAACTCCGCAATGGAAAAGACGTTGGTTAAGAATTTTAAAAAAAAAAAAAAAAACAGGTTCAATCACAAGCAACAATGATAAATGTCATCAGAAGAATGCCTTGTTAACAGTGTAATATTGGAAAATTATAATAATGGCTTAATGATCCTGAAAGAAGTAACAGGTTGACAGCAGATTACCCAAAGGATTTTGTGGCTAATCATATAAATTGCCCTGAGGCTTTCAAAGAAAGAAAGACCAAAAAAACTCACTGTGATTGTGCTCTGAGAAGCCAAGGAGAGTACAACATGGTTTGGCCCCAAAAGAGCTTAGGGGTCATCTTCCCATCCCTCTGCAAATCGTGCTCCTCTGAACATGGGGCTAGCCACCTGTGCAGAAAACTACATTTTGGCTTTTGAAAATGTGCCTCTGCTGTCACATAAAAATGAATTGTATTTACGAGTTACAACTGCGGAGGTGGAATCAGGACATTTATAAAAGGAATGTGCAAACATGCGTGACGGGGATGGGAGGCAACTCTACTTATCAAAACGTTGATAAATACAAGGTGAACACTGGAGATACATAATGAAACTAACTATCATAGGAAGCCAAGATATAACAGGGTGAAGGAAAAAAAGTATAAACGTACAACTTTTGCCTTCACTCCTGTATATATGTGTGTGATGTAATATATATATGTGGTGTGTGTGTGTAATAATATATACTATATAATATTATATATATATATATAATATATTGTTTACGATCTGGAAACCATTTGCATCCAACATACAGGTCCCAAAAGTTCAGTTATTCCGTTAAGTACATGTCGAGACAGGTCCCTTCCTTTTTGTTTAGTGGAGATATTAAATGTGGTGCGCTGCGACGGCTTAGTTAAGGTTAATAAATCGCTTTCTTTATTTTTACATCCCCCATTGTGATCCACTACCATCGCGCTTGGCGCCCTCAGGTTTCGCGGGCCAACAGCCACCTTTGCCTGAGAACGGATTCCCGAGGAATATTCAAGGTGGCTTCAACCACCATCCACCTTCCTCAAACACGGCCGTGGAGGGGAGGGGCGGCTTTTCTCCGGCATGGCCGATAACCCCGCCAGGAAGTCTTGGCCGTAGGATCTTGGCCAATTAGAGGCGAACAGCGAGGTGGTGGCTGACCAAAGGCCCGCCTCCCCACTGGAGGGAGCGTCCAAAATTCCAAGAGACTCTCCTGAGGCATTGTTGGTGGGTTGCACGAGAGGTTCTGAAGAGGTTTTAAGGGTTTTTGCTGTTACGAAGGGGGTGTTTACGAGGTGAGAATTACGAAAGAGTGGGGTCACAGGAGGTCTACGTTGCTGTTACGAAAGGGTTTTTGCTGTCCAATGAGGGTGAAACATAGGGCCATCGAGGCGACGAACGTGTCTCTGCTGCCCGCCTCTAATAAGGAAAGGACAGAGCGACCCTGACCCCCCCTCCGTGGACCGCCCGATTATTCGCACCCGAACTCCACCATGGGCCTCGAGTCCCCCACGTGCGACTGGGATCGGAAGCCAGACGACCTTTGTCAGGTGCTGCATCACGGAGCACGCCCTCACATCTGACGGTCAGGTACCACCCGAACTCTGACCCCCAGCATCGCCCGCAGCTCGCTCTCTCATCAATCGGCTAGAGGGTCCAATAAAAGAACTCTGGGGGTTATTTTTCTTTTGTGTGTGTGTCTGATGTGGGCCCTTCTTTAAGTAGAAATGAATAAGTGTTTTTGGATCATTGTAATATACCTTCCTGCATAATTCGCGTTAAGGCTTGCCTTTGGTATTTTAACTGTAAATAAAATTTATTAGAAATGTTCCCAGTCCGTTTCTGTCCCTTCTTCACATGGTCCAGCATGGTTCATATATGAGTTTAGAGGGGGTTTTCATCCCCGGTAATAAGTACATTGTAAGCCGGAACGTCCTGGGCAGGCCCGCTTCGACTGCATCCGAGCCCGGAATGGTAAGGGTGGAAGTTGATACTCCACCTTAGCTGGTAGAGTGATCCGGTTCGGTGCCAAAACGTCCGAGGGCGTGAATCCCGTAGCCAAGACTGCGTGGTTTACTTCGGTATAATTGGATCTAGACAATTAACCCTACGCCAACGCGGTCGCAGAATATTGGCGTTTCACGGTCGATTAATCGACTCGCCGGCTCGCGGAGTTTATCCGAGCGACGGGGCCTATAATTCCTGGGAGTCTGGTGGGAGCGGCGTAAACTTCCGCCACCTAGCGGTCGTTCTCGCACACTGACCCCCGCCCACCACAACAATATATATACAGCCTCTTTCGAACCAATGACTGGCTGACTCACTGATATAAATGTTTAATCCCTTTCTAGGTGGGTACAAAAGCTAAAAAATGGTAATCGCTGATGCAACTCAAAGCCAATATTCCGCGCCAAAATCACATAAACAGAGTTGAAAACTCTCTGTAAAGGGAAATATTCAACAAATAAAATCCAATGGTGTAGACTCCGTCTGCTCACTGCAGATCACAGTGACCCTAGACAATGGAGCTTACACTGGAAATGGGTCGCTAAGGCAATGGGTAAAACAAGTGCCTCTTTTGCTGCTTATTTTTATACTTTTGCCCTATTTACATTAAAAATTTACTATAGCTTAACTTAATAAATAAAGAGCTCATTCTAAATTGAGTTATTTTAGCTACTTATAATAAAGCAAAGCACAATGGCTTTTAAAAAGTCAAAAGAGACGCGAAACTTGATACATCAGAAAATAAGCAATTACAAGTGATTCCAATATATATGTCTCTGATCATGATGTTCTTCAAGTGTTTAATGTTTTAAATATTCCTCAATTACTGAGCAGCAATTTGTTAATGACAACGTAATCATATTCATGAAAGCACACTTTAATATTACATATTAAATTATATTGCATCTTGTTGTCACTGAACTTGCCAATTATTTGGTCATTGTTTTTTTGTTTTTTCCTTGGAAAAATCGTCGAGGTTTATGGAGCTAACACAGCTAACAGAACATACAACAAGGGGGGCAGTATAGGGAAGGACAAAACAGTGGGGAATGGAGACATTAGGAGATCTGTGAGGGAGTGGGGTGGCGGGAAACACGGGGTAACAAATGGACAACTAACAAGGGACTTTCAGGAAGGAAAGCAGGGAATTTGAAAGGATGTTGGGGTTGGGGTGATTAATGGGGGTATTAAAAGATCATGGTTTTTGGATGGGGGAAGATAAGAGGTTATGGTGAAACAGCTGTGTTGAAGACCTGGAAGGGAAGAATGGATTGAAGAGAGCGATGGGAGTTTTATTCCAATTGTGGGGAAAAAAGAGCAATAAAAGAATGAAGGTGAGCAGACTTCCTTGAGAACTCTGGGAAAGGGTTCAAAAACAAAGTAGCCACTTCCCTGTGTAAGTCTTCTGGGTTCTTTACGCAGCTTCTTGGCTAAAGAGTGGGGAGGGGTCAATTATTTGTATAATCCTAGCCACCTAGGTTTAGTAGTTGATTCGGTGCAGAGCTGATTATCTATTCCTTCCTATTCAGGTGAAAGAAGTGGGTGGGTCTTTATTTTTTATGGCACTGTGCAAATTCAAAACACCTCACCCATGTCGCTCGAGAGAAACGGTTTGTTATAACTGAGGATAAGTAACATGAGTTTCCGTGTTGTCATGAATTTACCACTCAAGCAAATTGAAGCATTTGTTTTGCAAAAAAAATTGATAATATTCGTGAAAACAAGATTTAATAAGCAATTTTTAAAGTAGAAGATTTAAGTTTGAAAAAAATAATTCTTTTTCAAAAGAAAAAATATATAATACCCTGAGGACTTCCAGACAGGAGAGCGAATGTGGCAGGCCCGGAAGTTTGGGTACGATTTTCACAAAAGCTTTGAGGGAGTAGCTCAGTGACAACACGTGACAAGACACTGCCAGATATATACATATACAATTTATAAAGCCTCATTCGACAACCACTCACTGAACTTACTGACTGACCTGAACTGATATTAATGTTCGGTTTCGGTAGCCTGTGGGTGATGTAGAAAACTGAAATTTTTTGTGGCGACAGACATCAAGGGGTAAAGTCAGAAGCGAATGTAAGAAGAATTCTACGTTCGCTTCTCGGCTTTGCCTATTCCATATTATTCGTTTACCTCATGAGTGTTTGTAATATCGTATTTTGTTATATCAATGGTATAGTATTAATTTGTGATTGGAATTATGCTGTTTGGAATGAAAATATAGAGATGGAGTTTTAAGCAAAATCAGGAATTTACGTGAGGGTGTTACAACCGTGACAACCATCGCGGATTGGGCATGTGTAGATTCACCGTGACAACCATCGCGGGCGGATTGGGCATGTGTAGATTCACCGTGACAACATTCGCGGATTCGGCATGTGTAGATTCACCATGACAACATTCGCGGATTCGGCATGTGTAGAT
>CM068957.1:144804089-144823712 GCA_035128595.1 Eptatretus atami
GCTGTCCATGCCTGGCATTTGATTGAAAGTACAATGGGAATGTGGAAATTATTGGTTCATTGTTTAGCATTCGCCGTTTCCACATTGTACGTTCACTTCTGGACTCCCCGTCTTGTGCGTAGCACGGGCACCTTGCGAGTTCTATATTATATCATGGAGTTGGTGAATGTATGTAACATCTCCTCCTCCGAGAGGATTTGACCGAGGAAGCTGAAACTTTCAGGGATTCATGAGGACACGCTGAACTTGTACTTGTGCACGTTTCGTTTGATTGCATCAAGTTTTGAAAATTTTTATTTTCGTCCATCTTGGTATTTTCTTCCTTTTTTTTGGATGGGGGGACGAGGACGGCGTTTAGTGCAATTGGATTATCCGAGCTATATAACCATACTGTGTATATTTTATAATATTCATTAATATACTATTATTTTTATATATATATATATATATATATTATATTATACCTAAAGAACTGTTATTACACGCACATAGCAGTACGCGATGTTTTCGTTCATATACGTAACTTCGGGTTATTTTTTTTTTGGACGACACCAGCGGTGATTGAAAGGACGGTAACTAGGGTCTTGCTGATCGAGCAGCGGGTCTGTTGCCTATACACCGCCAAAATAATTGGACGGATTGGAAGAACATCGCCCATCGGGTGTGTACCCTGTTACGGTATTAATAATTATAAAGATAATAATAACATGATCATTCTGGCGGCTCCCGGAGGGAGCGGCTGTTTCTTGTGAAAATAAAACGACAAAGGATAAATTAAAAGTAAAACGTGTTAAAAACTCTGTGCTCTGTTTTCCTCAAACTGTAGATTGTACTTTCTTCTTTCAGGGTTTACATTAGAACGTGTACAGATTGGGATTGTACTTTTAAATGAATTGCAATCCCAAAACGGTGAACTTCTTCTTCTTCATTCGTATGTGGCACGAGCCTGCACGGTGACGTCATTGCCTGAGGGGTGCGGCTGTGCCTCTGATGCAGTGCCCTCTGCTGGTTAGTGCATGAAATTGGAATATGTTGAGGGTGCCGGCGATGGCTTGCTCACAACAGGGGCCAACAGCATTTGTATGGGATTTGAATCCATCATCATGTGTTTATTTATGGGATTTTAATGTATCACGTGCTTATGTGTGGGATTTGAATCCAGCATCAGGTATTTATATATGGGATTTTAATCCATTATGAGGTGGTTATGTATGGGATTTGATTCCAGCAGGTGCTTATATAATAAAATTTTAATCCATTATTGAAGTGGTTATGTGTGGGATTTGAATCCATCATCAGGTGCTGATATAATATATTTTAAATCCATTAGAGGTGGTTGATAGGGATTTGATTCCAGCAGGTGCTTAAGTATAATTAGATTTTATCCATTATGAAGTGGTTGTGTGGGATTTGATCCACATCAGGTGCTGATATAATATATTTTAATCCATTAATGAGTGGTTATGTAATGGGATTTGATTCAGCATCAGGTGCATAATTAGATCAGATTTTAATACGCATTATGTAAGGTAGTTATGTATGGGATTTGAATCCAGTATCAGATGCTGATGTGGAGGATTTGAATCCAGCATTACATGCTTATGTATGGGATATTAATCCAACACCGGGTGGTTATGTGTGGGATTTTACTCCAGCACCACTTGCTTATGTATGGGATTTTAATCTAGTATTAGGTGCTTATGTATGGGATTTTAAACTAGTACTCTGTGCTTATGTATCGGATTTGAATCCATCATTAGGTGCTTTTTGTTTCGGATTTGAATCCATCATCACTTGCTTATGTATGGGATTTTAATCCAGCACCGGGTGCTTATGTATGGGATTTTAATCCAGCATGTGCCTTAACCCTTGAAGTTTTGCTGCTTTGTTAGATATTGATTATGTCCACACGTCCTTCAATTGTCCTTCTCGCTGAGAAACCACTCAATGGGGAATCCTTTTGTTTTGAAGGAGACTTGATATATTCATCCAAAACCTCATCCTCGGTCACTCTGGCAGCTTCCCGCAGCTCGCAGGTAATCCATCGCCACTCGACCGCCCAGGTAGATGAGCCATATCTACGGGTCGCTGAAGGATGAACACACGTTTTAATTCTCCTGACTGTGTTTGCAAGGTCATGACTGATAGAGATCGGCCGATGAAGTCCAAACTGTGTTCTGTGATTGACAGGATGCACCTGTGAAGAGGTTTAGTAATGTTGTATTTTCTCTCGAACGAGTCAAAAAATCAAAAACATCGGGTTAATTCATCATGTTAGCGGAATGCTTTACAATGCGCAAACCTCGAGATAATTTAATGCTTCTACACAATATGGTGCTTGTAGTGAAATGTAATATAAACGGGTTATTTATTCCATGGTCACAGAGATGAAAAACAGCTGTCAGCGTTTGACTTAGTTCCCTTCAAATCGCAGGAGACATTGCACAAGCATAAAGGGAAATTGACATTTTGAGAAGCATGAAATGGTCTGCAAATGCTCGTCGTACGCTACCTCGCTGGTTCCAATTCGGTATTTTGATTTTGATTCGCTTTAGTCCAATTCTTATTTTTAGAGACGTCACGAGGAAACGGACGTTGCTCGGCCTGTTGGTGTTGCCGTCTGAACCACGTGACATCACAAGGCAAGTTCATCAGGTTCAAGTCCCACTTACCGAATGCGTTTGCCCATTGTCCGCAAACGTCCTCGTAATTCATGTAAAACTCGCTTGATGTCGAACAATGTGTTTGTCCTCCGCGTGTATTTATGTGCAAGATCCTTCCTGATCCTTAGATCAATGTGGAAGGAAAAATTTCCAGCAAATTGCTTTCTGTGTTTAATCTCCAAATGAACAAGTTGATGTGTGGTTGATGTTGTGTGATTTTAACCAAGCCCATGCCCCTTCCTTAAGGGGAAGAAAAGGGGGGAAAAAACTTCAAAAACTACAAAACCCCCCCAAAAAACCCAAAAATATATTATTTTTATTTCATTAATTAAAACCTGTTTTTTTTGCATTTTCTTCCTTGGATCTTGTGTAGATGGGTTGGTGTGGTGTTCGCGCAGGCATGATGTGCTGAATGGCCTCCACCTGTGTTGGATTTCCTTGTTATTCCTTGTAATTGTTTATTTCTTTATTTTTTTGTAAAATCTCTTCTCTTATTTGTGAATTGCAAGGTGATCAGAAAGCTCAGTTTAAAAGGAACATGGAGGATTATTTTTTTTTAATGAAATAAATGTTTTTTTTGAAAGGTGGTCAAAATGTACGGGTCGAACGTGCGGGGATTACCATCTTGCGTTCATTGGATCCTTTTCTTGTCGACAACCGATCAAACACCTTGAGGAGAAAGTGTGGACCCATGAAGGGGACCTCACTATATGTTACAATAAGTTGGGATACTTTTTGAGTTCTTTGCTGGCCACAACAGGCGGAAGTCGTCTGACATCGTTCCCCTCTGATAGCAACTGCCCAACTCAAACACTCCATTGTGCAACACTGCAAGAGTTTTGATGAAGCCTTGACGTTCCTGAGGTTACGACAACAGACCTGATGGTGTATCTCACAAGATTGTCTTCTCTATCGAGACGTTCAAATGATATAATCCAGGGCAGTCTCTTCTCTCACTGTGTTGTGTTTCCGCCACATGGAACGGCTATCGTTGTTAAAACAAATCTCCTGATCACTGGCGACCGACCGGAGCCTCCGAGACCCTTTCCTTTTCATTCTCAAGATCTTTTCCGAGCTTGAAGGCTAATTATGCATTGTTGCTGTGGAAACGTTTTAATTGATGTCACGCGAGCGGTCCTGGGGGGTTCACGGCATAACATAATTCAATCAAATATTAGATCGACAATTTGGTTCGTTGGATCCACCGGATGCTTTTGTGACCTCTGCCACCAAAGGTGGACGGAGGTTGTTTTCACCCCTACCTGTCTGTGTCTGTCTGTCTGTAAACAGGATATCTCAAAAAGTTGTGCACTGATTCGGAGGAAACTTGATGGACAGGTTTGGAGTGTGACGGGGACGAATTTATTCGATTTTGGTGAAGATCCGAATCCGGATCCTGCCTATCAGTGGGATGCAAAACGTGAACTGTTTAGCCTAGCGAAGCTATGCGCTCTATCTTGTGCCGTTCTCGTTAAAGTTCTGTTTCGGGAAATATTGCACGGATCTCATCAAAGAGGCAAAAAGAAGGGAAACAACATCGATAAATAGGAGATCCATCAAAATGGCCCAGTTTTGCCTGAACTTACCGAGGAATGAACAGTTAAAGGAGAGGAAAGGACTGCTCGGTTTAAGTGTGAAGGTCAGATTCACCAGTGAACCACTTGCTGAGAATTCATGTCGACATGGGGTCTTGCACACCCCGTGACGATTTGCCTTCAGCACCGTGTCACCGATAGATGAGGTGACACGTTTGCTGCCACAGTTCAATGAATACACAATGCATGGAATGCTTTGGGGTTTTTTTTGTTTTGTTTTTTGAACCAGGTTGAACCGTAACAAATACTAAAACTAAAATCATTTAAACGGTGTTGTTGCCCATTGCCTGCTGCTGCTTAAAGCAATTGCCCGGTTCAGCTGTCACTCTGTAGAGTATTGATCACCGCTGCACCAATGAAGTGTCCTTAGAGAGTTGTGAATGTGAACGAACGTCAACTGGTTTCTCGAAACACGGAAATGAGAGTATAACTCGCTTTAATCCAGAGGCAATTCTACTCTTTTAAACCTGCCACATACCTGTTGTTGCGAGTGATGTATTGCTCTTTTCTTGAAATTGGTGTTCCTTGAAGTCCGGCTTGCCACGTGAATTTATGGCTGTATTTTAGTGGCAGGCTCTATCGTCCTTGTATTTATGATCTCGTGATTGTGCCGTGCAGTATCTACCACTGCTACTTTAACGGTCCCGACGATTTCCATATTCGTCGCGTTTCCCGGGAACGTTTTCGGCCCAAGACTCGTGACCGGCCTGTCAGGCCTGACGGACTGAAGTTGGTCGGAATTTGTTCACGGTTCCGGCGGTGACTCGCCTACTCTTTAAGAAGGACGCTGTGGGATCTTAAACGTCCACCAACTCATGCCTGCAGATGTATCGCCCAGCTCAACATGCCTGCGATGGACAATGTACATATTGATTGCTCACCCTGCATGTGGAACACTCGGATTCGAACTGGGCCAGGATTCTAACCCAGGCTAGACAGCTCAGAGGGGAGTCCTGCAAGCTATTCTGTTGTACAGTATAAAGCTCTTCATTTGAAGAAGCGTGCACCATTTCTGTAGAATCTGTGAAAAAAAACAACGAAATGAGAGAGTTTATAGAACACTTTACACATGGAAGCATTATATTGAACAGGTACTTTGATTAATTTGATATTTTTGTCTTGAGATAAAAGGGGTCTGCGAGCAGCAAATTTGATTGGTCGAGATCAATGATTTAGAATATTTTGCCCAAGTACTGCTAAACGGAAGGGTTTTTGAAGTGACAAAAAGGTGATTTGCGTTCTACAGTGTTCAGGTATAATATGGAATAGGCAAAGCCTAGAAGCGAACGTAGAATTCTTCTTACATTCGCTTCTGACTTTACATAAAACTTGTTCACAACTGTATACTTGCCACTATACCGTGGTACATGTAAGCGCCGCACAGCTGATGATTTTGACGCAATTTCTGGTTACTTCGGCTGGATTCGGGATCAGCGAACAAATAATGTAAATCACGATTAAAAATTATTTTTATGATGCGCGGGAGAATACTTTATTAAAATTAACTTTGGAAAAAATAATTGAATAATAATAAAATAAACGATCACTTCTAGTCAGGAATAAAATAAATTAAAAGTTCCGGAAAGAGTTTCAAAATCACTCCCGTAATGTTAAATACAAAATAAACACTTCCTGTCATGAAAAAAAAAATCACTTTCGGAAGTATAAATTAACTTTGGGAAAAAATAATAGAATAAATAAATAAACACTTCCGGTCATGATCTCCCGGCATGCATCATTCCCCATGACAAAACCGGAAACAAAAAAAAAACAAACAAAAAAAACGGAAGCAAAATGGTCATAGGCAACGACACGGATTCACAATTGCCAGGGTATGTGTTGTTTTTGTTGTTTCCTATTCTCTCATGTGCACGCGTTAAGTAATATTCACAAGATAGAAATAAAACCCAATCGTGTTTATACACCGCACAGCGTTTAAAAACAACCGGAAGCAAAAGTCATAGCTAACGACACGATTCCAAATAGCTAGGGCTATTGTGTTGTTGTTGTTTCCTATTCTCTCACGTGCACACGTTAAGTATTAAGCTCACTTCGTTCGCTATAATTCAATTTAAATAAAATATAGATTTTAAAGGTCTTAAAAAAAAATCACTGAGTTTTCCGCCATTGATGCAACTTCTTTCACACCATCTTATTTAGCATGTTGCATTAGTTCTTCATGCCTGTTGTATGTGTCCTTTATGACATGCTTTTAAAACAGAAAGTTTCTTGTTTGGAATGATTTTCAATTTTGTTTGACTGCCACACAGACGGACAGAGTAAAAACATTACATCACTCCTCTCTGCGTACTGTATGTGCAATCGGGACTAATTCGGAGAAAAAGTGCTGATAGACTACAGGTTCGTGTTCCGATTCATGTTTCGATTTGTGTTCAAAATATAACATTCAATTGAAACAAGTTGTTCCTTGATCATAAACTGATGTTTGTGGATGGGATGGACGGACAGAAGTGAACCTATTGCTTAACCCTCTTTGCTTCACGTGCGTGGGATAGATAGATCGACAGACAGACAGAAATGAACCAATTGCTTCATCTCGCTTTCAGCTTTGCGTGCATGGGATAATAATCTCCTTAAGTAAGTCGGAGGAGGAAATATTGATGGCCTGAGGTTCTATCTTATAAATTAAATTTAATAAATATATACGTTAATGTACCATACATCTACCCCTTCTTTAAAATCAGAAGTACCATTCTAAGATGATTTTCCTCCAGTTGTTTGTCAAAATATGTATAAAGTGGCTGCTGCCATTTACACATTTATATTTTTACAAGCAAATATCACCTGTTGCTTTGCTGATGAGAATATGAAGAAAGGATGGGGAAAAAGGGGGGGGAGAGAGAGAGAGGAGAGAGAGAGAATGAATGAATGACTGGGGTAGCAAGGAGTGGGTGAGGAAAGGGGGAAGAGCGAGGAAGAGGGCGAGTGATGCCTCACCACATGTCATGATACACACTGGGAGGGAGGGCATGTGAGGAAGGGGGGGGGGTGGGGGTGGGGGTGGGAGCGGAGAAAGAGATAGGGAGGGGGAGAGTCAGTGAGGGGTGAGAGATTGAGGAAAGAGGAGGGAGTGAGGAGGGTTGAGAGAGTAGGAAGGAGGCCATTAAACAACGACGAAATGCTATGTTTTTTTTCAGTAATTTACGTAATGTAATGCTTGATTATGTGTGTTCTGACATACCATACATTCTGACAGGCTTGAGTAAACCTTACTGTTGTTGAATATATGATTAGATTTTTCAGGGTCCCTCATCATGATTAAATCTCGACCCAAACAAAGCCAATGGAATTCTGATGCAACAAAGCCAGACAGTGTTTAATCAGCAAATGCTTACGTCCATGAAGCCATGAGGCCTAATGTGTTCGGCCCATCAGAAAAACAAGTTGGCAGCCATATCATTTTGTCTGGGTGATGTGGTGGGTGGAGGAAAATGGCCATTGTGGGTGTGGTCGGGCAGCTTTCCCACCAATGGGTGCATATTTCAAATATCAACCCCCAGCAACAACTTCAACAACAACACAAACACAAAGCTCTTGTAGACCTGCGACATATTGCAGGTAAAAACAAAAAACGCTGTCCGTCCGTGAAGCCGTCCATGAAGCCATGAAGCTGTCTGATTGGATGTTTATTAATTACGTACTGTTTGAACGTCAGTTGCATCCGAACTGCATGTACGTCTAATAATTACGTACTATTGGAAAGTACCTTTTCATACCTTTTGTTCCTTACTTAGACTGCTGTGACCCCTTAGTCCTTTGAAGACCCTTTAAGACCCCTAAGACCCACAAAATCCTTAAGTTCCCAAATACCCATAAGAGACTTAAGACCCTTGAAGATCCTGAAGACCCCTAGAACCTTTAGACATTGACACCCCTTCGACCTTAACACCATTTAGACCCCTTCCACTCTTCAGACAGATTAGACAGCTTGGACCCTTGACCATTTTGAGCTTTAGACCACTTGGACCTTTTTAGACCCTTTTTTCATGCTTCAGAGATTAGACCCTTTCAACCCCATTGACACTAAAAACTATTGGAACGCACCCTTTCGAACTTCAGACCATCAAGAACCCTTGAAGCACACAACACACAAACATCTATAATCTTCTTGCAAAACACAGACTATACTTTTTTTCAGCAAGTGATGTACAAACTCGACCCGCCCAGAGGATGGGTACCACACTCTGCTGGTCGATTATAAATTAGAAAAACAAACTTGCTTCAGGAACGAACTTGGGTGTTGGAAAAATTTCCATAACCATAAAACTGGGAGAACGAAAATTATGGGTTTTAATGTCTTGGCAATGCATTCTGCCTTCATGTCATTTGGAACTTTTCTTTTTTTAATACAAAACTATGTTTTGCAGTCTCTTTGCACGATTTCTTATTCACAAAATGCTGGTCGTCGTTAGTAAGATTACTATTCAAAACTGGAGGTCATCATGGTTGCCCTTCGAAGCTGAAGATGACCTCTCACGTGTGATATACGAACAGCCTGCGTCAGTGGATTTTATATAGTGGAGGATCTGCTGTCCCAACAACAAGCACACTCCGACAGGGCAAGCCGTGTATTCTGTTGTGAAGGAATATTCAAGAACACCAGATAACTTGCTACCTACAGTTTAGGCAGGAATTGTAATTTGTTCAGGGCGTCAGAGGTAACTCACCTATGTTGGAAACACACCGTTGGACATCTTTAATGCCAACAGACGGGACACCCAGCTTAACGTCTATCTGATGTACAGTACACAAATTGATGCAATGATGCGTCACCTTGCCTGCGACACTTCAGCATGACAGTTTATCGTTGGGCCCAGATTCAAACCCAGCGAGTCTGCATTCCTCTAAGCAAGCTTTCCTGCCACCCCCAAAACTCAAGGTAACCCTTGTAACTCAAAAAAAAAACAACTAACCCTAACCCTAACAGCTCAAAGTACCACTGTCTCCAATATCTGTCCAGTAGCGAAGAGTCAGGTGTGATATGTTTCACCCTCCGAATGGTCATTCATCCGGGACTGTGACCGAGACATCATGTGCTCGGTGTTCTGTATCCTCCTAATGAGGGAGGAAGTATCATGTGACTACGGTAAGCAGATTGTGAGATTTAACTTGACCTTCACATAGTCAGCTAAATTGAATGCTAAATATGAAATAAAGATGAGTTGTACTCGTTGGTGGTGCTTTTACTTTTGAAGCATCTCTTGCCTTTGTCAACACTCCAGTCTCCAGGTGTGCTGTAGTTAAGCATTAATTTATAGTAGCTGTGACCTTCCAACCTGCACCATCATTGGCATTGATACGAAGTAACGACAAAACACATTATTTATCCATGGGTTGTCCATATCGTGGGCTGGCAGGATAGTACAAAGGTATGCACACTTGCCTCTACTTGTCTCTAAGTTGTCTAGCCTGGATTGGAATCCCGACCCAGCTAAATAATCTGTCATCCTGGTGTTTCCCAGGCAGGGTGATTCATCAATGTGTGCTGTCCCTTGGATGGATGCTAAGCCAGGCATCCTGTCTGCCATCATTGATTGGTGGACATTAACGATCCCACTGTGTCCTTTGTGAATAGTGGACGAGCTATTACCTGCACCCCTCATTCCCCTCATATCACCGTGATGAAATTCCAAATTTTGCTCCAACCAACCGAGTTGAGCATCAAGCTGGGCCAGCAGGTTCATGATAAGACTTGGGCCAAACCTTCCCTGGCTGACCCAACGAGAAGGTTGGAATAATGGTGGCCGTGAAAGAACACCAATTCCTGATATCATGTTCTCAGCATAATTCACAGTGATCGTGCGCTAAGGATGGATCGCCATCGTACAAAGGTGACCAACAGTAAAATGGCTCTTTTGGTTGTGCACCTAAAAAGAGATTTAATTTTTAAGCGTGGGAGGAAATGGAATGCAAAATTATACTTGACCGCTCGGCAAATGAAGCAGAGAAGCAGAATGGTCGTGGGATTCGTGAGGGCACCGAGATCGAAATTTAATAACTATTGAGAACGTAACGGGTTTCATGGGACAATCAAGAGAACCCATGACTCGAGCATTATATTGAACAGGCACTTCGATTAATTTGATGTTTTTGTCTTTCCCTAAAGGGATTTTCTTCATCCATGTGGGAAATGAAAGGGTGATTGTTTCCTTGGAGGTTGGTGACCCCCTGTAGTCCTTGCTCTGTGTACCTTATCTTACACCGTTGAGGTCTTGAGCCAAACACACATATAACAGTAGACTTTGATATGGCAGTATACGGTTTCAAATTGTATCGATCAAGGCAATGTGAAGCTCTGATTTCCAATATCTTGTGTTTAAGTCCAGAGTCGTGTGAAAAGTCGATCGGCCTTACTGGAACGTTCAGGAGAGACTGGTCATACTCCATCTTTAACAGTCCTCGTTGGTAAGTGAGAAACCATGTTCTGCCAGATTTTTAGAATGTACGTTTAGTTTCCTGTGCCTGCCTTGTGGGCTTTCAGTGGCTGACAGGATGACCTCGAGGTAGGCACACTCGTCTCTAAGCTGTCTTGCCCTGGTTCGAATCCCGAGCCAGCTATATACTACCAATTTGGTGTTTCACAAACGGGATGATTCATCAATATGTGTGACTTTTCTCGAATGGATGTTAAACGTGTGTCCTGTCTGCCGACATTAGCTACCTCCACCACCCAAGGTGGACGGAGGTTATGTTTTCACCCCTGTCTGTTTGTGTGTGTTTGTTGCTTGCTGAATCAAAGATTCGCAACTACATTGGTTGGTCTGGTCTGTTTGTTATTCTGTCAGTTTGTCTGTATGTCAATCACCTACGGGTCACAATTTTACTCTGATCTTCACAAAGCTTAACCACCTGGTCGAGGTCGTGACAAGCTGGAAGCCTATTGTCTTTGAGGTCAAAAGGTCAAGGTCATAAATCGTTAATTTTCATCCAATTCTCATGTGCTGATGGACATCGAAGCCGATATACTGGGAAAAAATCACAGAACCCGTCGGAAAGTGTCCGTAAATGAAAATATAAATAAATGAAAAAATAAAATGCAGGTAAACGACCCGAGACAATGCGGAAGCAGGGTTCGCTATTGCTTACAATGTGTAAGCATACCTCGCTAGTATGTATACATTCTGGTCAAAATAAATCGGAGGTCATGGTCAATGCCACCAAAAACATCTAAAACACCTATTAGATGGCAATCAGGAAATGTATCGACCAAATTTGTTATACGCATCATTCCATCATATCGTGTAAAACACTTGATAGGTCAAATTTCCCAAATTACCAAATTGACGTTTCCATGGCAACTATTGTTCATTTGAATTTCACAAGTATCACGCTATACATTGTTATTGGTCTATTAATTACATCTATTGGAACATACCTTTTAGCCATTTACACCTTTTAGACCTTTTATACCCCTGAAGACCTTCACACCTTTTAGATCACTTAGACCCCTTGACCTTTGGACACTTTAGACCCTCTAAACGCCTTCTACCCTTTAGACTCCTTCGACCCTTTAGACCCGTATCTACTGTTGGAACATACCTCTGAGACCCCCATTTCGACCATTTTAGACCCCCATTTTGACCCTCTTAAACTGCTGAGATCATTCGACTCTTTATACCGCCGACATTTACCCGTACTCAGTTGGTCTGCCCTCATTGCTTTATCAGAATAGAGTGGACACATTTCATGGCTTTCAGTCTCCAACAATCCAAAATGAAATGCACACTGTATTTGGCAAGAAATCTTTTGGCTACAGCTCTGAGGCAGGGTAATTTGGTAAAAGCCTTGTAAAGCTCTTCCTGTCCGCCTTGCTTGTGCCATTGTCAATTCCCTTCTTCTTCTTTTTTTTTCTCGGACTTTCATAAGCTCTAATGGTGCCATTAAGTTGGAATTGAAATCCTGCGTCGTTTTCAGGAGTTGGAAGGCGTCCCGGATTTCGGATATCAAGCACAAAGTGCATCACACAGTCCGACAAGCCTTCGACGCGACCTATGCAAATGTTGCCGTCCAAAAACGAGAGACCATCCGTTGACCTATTCGGTTCCCATTTTGTGCTTTATCGTTTGAGCGATTCTTTGTGCAATTGTTATTTTTATTTCAGATATATATATATATATATATTTTTTTTTTTCAAACTGTGACTACGTCTGCATCGCTGTGCTGATTTTGAGGGTAAGGGATGAGGCCTGCTCGGGCCTCGGTACGACGGCAGGGTATTTGATGTCGTGTGGGCCCCGTCTTCCCTCAATCTGCCTTTTGTCCCACTCACAAGAGCCGAGATGCGGAGTTGCAGGAAATGGTTTCTCGCGTATGTCAAGCTTTTAATCAAAAAGGATACCTTTTTGGAAAAAAGAATCCATTATTTTATCACAATTGCCAAAGAGAATTAGCTCCCTCCAGGGCCTGCCAGCATGCTATATGTTGCTCTGAAATTGTAGTGGTGCTCAGGCACCATAGGATAGAATTGTACTCATTCCAAGTGAGGCTCCATTGGATTGGGAAGGTAAATTGAATGCTCGATACGAAGTAAAGATTAATTTGTGTTCAGCAGGAGGTTTTATTTTCGACGACTGTGCACACTCAGCGTGAATAGGCGGTAAGCCACATTTTATTAAATGGTGTTTTTTTTTGGTGTCGTGGCATCATGCTTTGGGCTTATAAATAATGAGTTCCCTGACGAGGAACTTCAAGGCAGGTGGCCATTTCAAGACATCAAAGCCTGCGCTATTATTACCAACCTATGGTTGTTTGGCCCTGCTCTCTCATTTACCATGCTGAATGTAAGGTAACTAAGCAGCGCGTACCATTTTGAAGTGTTTCCAACCTCCTACCCTCCCAGACGAAGAGCGGACGCTCTCACCATCACACCACCAAGTCTGGTCTTTTCATATAAACAAATGAGAGTCCATTATTTTACAAGGAGATGCTAATTCTGAATCACAGTGGGCCAGTTGCTCCAACAGAACTCGATCTATCGCTGATTAATTATTGAGATTGGTGGATCCCCATCATGGAAAAGACTTGGTGATCTTAAGTCTTAACTTGGGAAATGGTTGTGTTTTGTGGTCCTCATCACAAGTGTGTGTGTGTGTGTGTGTGTGTGTGTGTGTGTGTGTGGTGTGTGTGTGTGTGTGTGTGTGTGTGTGTGTCATAACGCAAACACATATGATGGGAAGAGACAGCCTTGAACGAGGTGTTTTCTTGGCTTCTCCTCCACTTGAATCCCTTTAATGGCACACGAGCTGTCGAACTACAAAGGGTTGAAGTCTCGACGGAGACTTGCATGCAGTGCGTGATCGCACTGGGCAAAGCAAGAAGCCTTTTTCATTTAGCCAAGTGCAGTTTCCAATTTGTTTTATACGTTGAGAGGTTGAACGGGACAAGGCAGGCGTCCCTGGGATTGCTGAAGGAGCATGGTGGAATGGATGTGGAGGGGGGGGGGTGCTGGGGCGTGGGGAGGGGGTCTGGAGCGTGGGGGGGGGGGTGCTGGAAGGGTTAAGGGGCCGATTTGGAGGGTGAGGATGGTGGAGCTAGTCACAGACTGGACTGTATCAGAATACCGGCTTCCACCACGACAGCATCAGTGTTAAAGAGCAGCACGTTCTCCTATTTCAGGCGCAGCCATTAGGTCCATAAAATGTGATGAATTACTGTCGCAACAAAGGAGCTGAGACTTGAAAAGGAAGTTTGTCTCTGTCTGAGCCACTGTCCTTCTGCTCGACCCAAGAAACCATTTACAGAGGCATAGGAACGTCATCAAAAGTGGTGGTGGGGGGTGGGGTGGCAATTTGTTTAAAAATCTGCCTCACCTACTACACACACCCTTGACCTGTTCTGCGAGAGGGATCTGGGGAAAGAAATGTTAACATTCTAGGGTGCATTTTACACACTGGTGCATTTTCTGGGATTGGGTTGTGGGGAGTGGGGGGTTGGGGCGAGGTAAAATAATTTAGGGTTTTAACTGATTTAGAGAGAGGAAAAAAAATGACGATCAGGCTGAACGTGATGAAAATGCAGGTGTCTATGGTGAATTTGGAAAGCTCTCTATTTCGGCAAAATTCGGTGAAATATTTAAAAATTAAAAACTTTGCATTTTACGCACTTTGTTCATTTTCTGAGTTTGTTTGGCATCAGTCAAATTAGAAGCAAAATACTTCATCCTTGAATCATTTGCTTGACAATTGTTATTCGCTAATGCTGATACGCCTCCGTGGGCGTGCGGGCTCATCATCGGGCTCCAGGGGCGCACGGGCTCGTCCAGGGCCGCGTGGGCTCGTCCAGGGGTGCACAGGCTCGTCCAGGGGTGCTTGGGCTCATCCAGGGGTGCACGGGCTCGTCTAGGGTTGCACGGCTCGTCCAGGGGCGTGCGCAGGCTAATCCAGGGGTGCGCGGGCTCATCCAGAGGTGCGTGGGCTCGTCCAGGGTGCGCGGGCTCGTCCAGGGGTGCGGGGCTCGTCCAGGGGTGCAGGGCTCATCCAGGGGTGCACGGGCTCATACAGGGGTGCACGGGCTCATACAGGGTGCACAGGCTAGTCCAAGGGTGTGCGGAGGCTCATCCAAGGGTGCGCGGAGACTCATCCAGGGGTGCGCGGAGGCTCATCCAGGGGTGAGCGGGCTCATCCAGGGGTGCGCGGGCTCATCCAGGGGTGCGCGGAGACTCATGCAGGGGTGCGCGGGGCTCATCCAGGGTGGCGAGGCTATCCAGGGGTGCGTGAGGCTCATCCAGGGGTGCGTGAGACTCATCCAGGGGTGCGTGGAGGCTCATCCAGGGGTGCGCGGAGGCTCATCCAGGGGTGCGCGGCTCATCCAGGGGTGTGCGGAGACTCATCCAGGGGTGCGCAAGGGCTCGTCGTGGACCCCGGCGTGACCGCAGTAAACGCGTCTTTCGCCAAATAAATGATGGTGAAAAAAATTAATCAAATTAATTTTTTTGTTCACCAGCAAATGGCCGGAGCTCGAACAAGTTTATTCCCTCATGGTAATTCCTGTGCGTGGATATACATTTGCATATTGATTATTGCTCCTCTTCCTAAATGAAGGACAAAGGTGATGACGCGCTAATGGAACGTGACTTTGAAAGAGGATGTGTTATTGAAGCTGCTTCGTCGTGGCGGCATTTCTTTTGTTTACTTGCCTTCGTGTTCGCTCCCCGATCACCTCGAATGGCGTGTAGCTTTTATCGCAGTGACGGAAGCACCTTGAGCGGTGTGTTTGGTCACGATTAACCCCGACGCGGCACGTGTCCTCCTTCCGTCACGGAACAATGCAGCTCGGCCCTTGGCACGTATTAGGGACTGATGAGATGATTGAAGCGACGACCTTTTCGACCATCCAGACAAAAACATCAGAACTTCTTGCGTGTTTTGTTTTCCTTTCATTGCTGATTATAAAAAAAAGTTTATCTTCACGATACACCTCATTTAACTTGTTTAAATTATAATTACTCCCGCCAGATTGATATTGCCCTTTCCATCACTTATCGCAGTTCTTAAACCTCCTTCGATCTCTCAAGTGCACATACTTGCTCTCGCTCAAATCCCTCTCTATTTATTTGATTTATTTATTTATTTTATTTTGCCCAAAACAGACTTGTCAACAATTTATTGACTGAAACGAGTTCGTGTAATGACTTGAAAATTAAAATGAGACGTCGGTCTTGATGCTCTCTTTTAAAGGTCATGTTGTAAACGGCTGGGCGACCTGCGCATGAAAGAACGGCACTTTGTACCTCGATGGAGGTGCTGTGCCGTGCCGTGCTGTGCTGTCCCCTAATATCTGTGTTTATCCATATAAAAAGCTCACCTATCGATGTAATATTGCATATCACAACACAAGGTGAGAAATTACCTGCAGATCCAGACAATTATTTATATTGAGCACGAACAAACGAGGTGATCTTGTTTCCCCTAAAAACATCCTTTTTGTAGTTTTTGCCTCGTCTCTCGGCCCTTATCCTGTATCCAGAAACCCTGTGCATTTAGTCACAGGTACAGACACCTGGGTTCACTGAAAAGGTGAGAATGTGACACACAGCAGGGTGGCACGGGTAGCCTACAACTGCTGACCGATATGCTCAACCCCTTGCCAACTGTCCCGCCAGTTGGCCACATTCCGTGTGGTGTCGTTGGCTACTTGGGGAGTTTGAGGTTGCTTTTCGCCTGTTCCATGTAAGATGGATACATTACCGTTTACTTTAGTTACTGTTCTGCGAAAGACGACATGGTTTTATATCATCTTGTTTTGGGACCAATCCATGTCGGGCTACGCCTGAGTGTCCTTTGTGGATTTTCACCGCCTTTGGCCCTTTTGTTCTCGTTATCCCAATGATGTGAAAAGAAAGCATCTCCACACACGTCTTTAACACAATCATCCTTCACAATGGTTCACGGACCGGTGTTTGTGTGTTTGTTTGTCGTGCTACTCCTCCTACAGTTCTGGGCCGATTACATCCAGACTTGCTGCATAGGGCCATTGTGACCCCAATTAATGTGCAGGGGTGTTTTTATCTTTGCCGGTGGTCTTGCTCGATATTCCCCATTGCTGAGAGAGGGAGTAGCCAATTTGATTGGTCGATATGATGAAAAATTGCATCATATTTTTGTCCATGTTCTGCAAAATGGAAGGTTTTTGAAAGTTCCAAGAAGGCAATTTGTGTTCTATAGTGCTCAAGTATACAATTCAATTGAAACTAGAACAGCACTCGGTAAAGTGCATACCTACACCAAGCTGCACAGTTTACGTTTTGTATTCCATCGATTGGCCGGATCTGCATCTGGACCTTAACCAAAATCAAATCGATTTGTTCTTGTCACCTACCCATTTCATACACCAGGTTTTGTCATAATCCATCCATAACTTTATGAAATATCATGCTACATATCTTTTTTTGGTCCCGTCTCGCAATGGTGAAGAATCAAGGAAAAAAAATTCAAAAAATTATCGGATCTGGATCCGGATTCGGATCTTCACCAAAATTGAATCGATTCGGGTTCGTGTTTCAATTCATGTTCTGATTCGTGTTCTACAGCATTCAAAATGCAAAATTCAATTGAAATTAAGTTGTTCTTTGATCATGAACTGACGCCTGTAGACAGACAGACCAAGTGAACCAATTGCTTCACCCTGATTTTCGCTTCGTGCACATGGAGTAAAAATTCCATGTATTTCTGCAAGCTGATAAATCATTTACGTAACTTCGAGAGTGAGGTAGAAAACTGGGAGCATGATGAAGAAAATATGGAAAGCGAATGATGATAAAAATTTGGGTGATGAGAGGGCGAGGTTTTGCCTGTTAGTCGAGCAGGTCACTCAGTGTGCATTTCTCCACGAAGCCTGGTCAAGTGCGAAGGCCCACATCCAGGCAGATGTGGAAGTAACAACGGGCAGATGTTTTCAATAACACAGACGATGCATCAACTCGCTATCTCTCTCTGCACTGGCACTCGTACTCCAACTCATCCTCAGTCCTCAACCACAACCGTCACTCAGGCCGATTGCCTTGCTTTAGATGAACTGAAACAACTGCAACAGCAACTTGGCATCCTTGTGAACTGCCATTTCCACCTGCAACTGTCTGAGCATCTGTGTGCCCCATTTTCAAGTTGCAGGAGGTACCAATACTCCTTACTCCTTTGTGCAATGTGACCACCTGTACCAAACAATAAAAAAAGTCCTGGTTCCTGTGCAATGGGGAGGGGATGTAGGGAATCAGACTTGTGTGGCGTGGCGAGAAAAGAGAGGTGTTGATGGATGGGCACAGCTGGTGGCGGTCAAAAGTTATGGACATGAAAAGTTTATAATCATGAAAAGTATGTGGGTGGGGAGGAATGGAAACATGGGGTTTTTGGGAGAAACCTGCAGCATACTAACAAATTCAGTCAAACCCAATGCTTATTTATTTTTACAAGGTGTTTCCTTCCCAAAAACCTGACACATTCATTGTTTCATTACCCTGGGCACACAAAGTGAAAAGTGGGGTTACGCAATTGGTTCACTTTGTCTGTCTGTCTGTCTATCTGTCTGTCTGTCTGTCTGTCTGTCTGTCTGCAGACGTCAGCTCATGATCGAGGAACAACTTAATTTAAATTAAATTTTACATTTTGAATACTGTAGAACATGAATCGAAACTCGAACCTTAAGTTTAACAGTACTTTGCCGAATTCGGCTCTGAATTGGCCGAATTGTACGGAATCTCGTCCCGATTGCACATTCGCAGAGAGGAGTACGATAATATTTTTACTTTGTCTGGCGGTCAAACAAAATTGGAAATCATTCCAAACAGGAAACTTCCTGGTTTAAGCAACGTCACAATGGGCACAAACAACAGGCATGAATAAGTAATTTAACATGTTAAAAAGATGGCGTAAACTGTAAAAGACGCTGCATCAACGGCGGTAAACTTCTGAAAACCTTTTTTTATTTGTTTTTTTTTCGACAACCTTCATAATCTTTTATTTTATTTCAATTGAATTATATATTTGAACACCGGAGAACACAAATCACCTTATTGTCACTTCCAAAAACCTCCAGTTTATCAGGACTTGGATATAATATTTCACCATTGTAAGCCACCTCGATCAATCAAATGTGCCACTCGCGCTCTCAGCTTTGGGGAATGTCGAGATTCAGACAAAATGGCGGCTCGGAGGAGATATAGATTGTGTTCAGAAATGCAAAGCAAGAGCTTGAAACACCCTTCACATTTACTTCTTCTCAAGACTGTGTGAGGTAAGGTGTTCTCTGAACTCTCTCAATGAACAAGTAGACACACCTGGAGACCACCCACCCCTCCTCTCATTTTTCTTACATGTTGCATCGTGTTTACAAGAATATAAAATGTCTGTCTCTTTTTGCTTTCTGTTCATGTGCTGAGACTCATGGAGGAGTGGCTACATCTACTTGCGTGCTGTGACTTAGAGACAAAAGATAAGTCAACATCGTATTTTATTTGCCACCTGAACCAGATACCACAGTGGTGCGAGTGAGCTACGTGCTGAGATGGGAATGGCAAACAGGCGAACCAACGCTGTTCTCTGTCGTATATGAAAGTTGGGAAAAAATATAATCGATCGTATGTGTGAACGTCATAAGTTTCTATTCTATCTTGCTCATGGGCCACATGGCAAATATACAACAATTGTGCTGGTGAAAGGTACTGAGTTGAGTATATTTTGATCAGTAATAGGCCTTGCCATTATATTTGATGCTTGGATTGGTTTGGTTTGTACAGTGATTGTGGTGTATGGCATTGTGATGATCTCAAAAGAATATTATCCTTGGGATGGTGTGATATCTCCATTGAAGGCTATTCCAGTAATGGGACATCTATTTATTATGTACACAAA
>CM068957.1:144823722-144839063 GCA_035128595.1 Eptatretus atami
CACACCCCAACCCATTCAACTCCTATCCCAGTCCAACCTTTTCTCTTCTCTTCACACTTCCAACACCAAAGTTATCGCTATCTTATTTATCTCTCCTCTCTTATTCTTCTCCGCATTTTAGATGACCTCCGAGATCATAACAGAACAATTGAATTTCTTAAAATTTTTTTTATTAACTCCTTCATCCCCTTCCCCCAACCTCAAATTCCTTGTGTGTGTGCATAATATAGATGACCTCAAATATCATAACAGAACAACTGCTGGTATTCCCACCAATGAGCACTCAATTATATATAGCTCAGTAAATAGAAGGCGTGACACCGAGGGTTAGAAAGGAGGTGAAAATTGTTTACAGAAGGTGAGAGTGAATAGTGACCATAATCTCAAGTTGTCAGAATAATAACACAGACTGAGGGAATTTTGACCGCCACTAGCTGAGCAGTGTGAAAACAATTTTCACAGACAAGAAGCAGTGCCTTGCCACGCATGCTTATGTATGAAACAGGGCAGCAGGTATGCTCCGGTGTTGATTGCCTGGCAGGTGCCAGGTACCATACAGGCACTGTTAGGACCCACGGTACAGCCGAGACCCTTTTGTAGTTTGTAAATTACGGACAACATTTGTTTGGTGTTCAAACGCAGTTATATGCCTGGTGTTGGCTTAATGGTTAAGGTGGTGGGCTTGGGATCCTAGAATCCTGAGTTCAAATCCCCATTGGCTGTTGAATCAATACCAGGTGGGGTTAACTCGACCTGTCATCCTTCCGAGGTCGGCAAAATGAGTGCCAGCATGCTGGTATACTGTGTCGGAGTTGCGACCCGTCCAGGATTGTGTCCAATAGCCAAGGAAACTGCTTACGCAGCACCAACGCTCTACACAGAGTATGGTCCCAATGGATGGATGGATGGACTGCATTTATAAAAAGGGTTTTTAAAGGCGGGTTGCAGAAACTTTGATGAACTGCGAAATAGATTGTTCCAACATGTTGTTTTCAAATATTGAATTGGAAAAATTTTAATCAGACTTTTTAATTTAATTACAAATTTGAGGCACTTGGAAGAGTGAGGTGACTGGGGGGAAAAAGGCATTGCACTGATCAGCAGTGGGACCACATTTGGATACAACAAGCGGATGGACTGAACGAACAGGAAAATTGGAAAGAGTGGACTGGTGGAATGCTGGGAAATAATGAGAACGAACACAATAACCAGCAACTAAGAGGGTTTGGTTATGTTGAGTTAATGGAAGTAGAAAAGTTAATGGATAAGGATGGCGGATGACAGGAGATGATAGTGCACTGCCTACCTGAAGTCCTGGAGGGATGAAGGTGTTGAACCATCTCCAAAAAGCAGTTCTATAAATGGGAGAAAACAGGAGTTTTGGTGAGTTTGAGGTATGTCAAAATCTGGCTTTGGTGAGTTTAATTAGGAAGGGATTACTGGAGGAGCTAAGAAGGGTCATTGGTTGGTCGGCTGAGGCAGACAGACAGACAGACAGACAGACACACCGACCGACCGACCTGGAGGAAAGGTGGTATAAAACAAAGATTACACCGACCTGTCTGCAATGTGAGAGAAACAGACCCTGTGCTTCAAACTCATGATGGGAGATTCCAGTTTTGTTGAGAGCTTTAGATTCCACAGACTCCAGAAGACAGATGTGATGTTGGGGGCACCAGATCGTAGGGGAGAGCGATGAGCTGCGTTAACATTCACATAGATACGAATATGATAAACCTCACGATTAATGGTTTTCTATGTCTGGATGCAGATACAGATATGGCATGCGAATACAGATACAATTATTCCGATCACAGCATGTCATGATTGGAATAATATCTGCAAATGCCACCGGACGGTGAATTCCCACCATTGACGTCACGTGGAGTATAGAGAACCATGCCATGCCATTCTTGTCTGATCAGAGCTGAAGGGGTTGAGTTCAAGTTGATTGAGCTGGTGAGGGAAAACGCTTCCGTATATGACATTACACTCGCTGAGAACTAAGATGCTCAGCGAACTAAGATGACATCAGACTCGCTGAGAACATACATTCAATATTATAATCAGAAACTAATCGTCAAACAGAGAACATTGGATCATTGACATAGCTGGTACCAGCTTGCTCGTTTGTGCAGAAAAATCCGATTTTCGCACTCGGGGCCCATTCTCTATTCATATCTGTATGCACGTATATGTGAACGTCGCTACACTGTGTTGAGGAATGGACAAAAGCTTTGTAAACTGTGAGTAGTTTTGATATATTGATGATTGACTTGGAGCGATGGAGGATGCTCAGTCTGCGACTGGCTTTGGAGGCCAGTTTTGCAAGATGGTCAACCCAGCAGAGGTCATGGCCAATAAGTTCAAGAGATTGAACCTCTTCTGGTGGCTAGCCATATAATAAATGGATAGGTGGGTATGTTTGATGAAACTTCCCAAGGGACAGGGTTTAACTGAGGTTTGCAAAGATTAAAAGACTTGTTCGATTTGTCTGACCAACACCAAATCAATTCCAGATCAACGCAGAGTCACAATTCGTGTGTCTGCATGATAGTAGGATAGTGTACTTCGACGCAATGTGGAGAATCGTCTGAAAAAAGGAAGAGGGGGGGTTCAGATAATCGTATGGCTGAGTTGTGGATATGAAACTGCCATTCAGCCATAATGTTTGTGCTGATTTTTCCTTTTTTAGACAGATATCTGTGCTCATGGAACAGCTAAATGACATGGGGCACCAGGTTCATAAATTGACTGAGTATCAAAGGGCAACAGAAAGACAAAAACATCGGAATAAGTGGATGCGTCTCAGATAATAAAAAGGAGGGATGGGGATCAGGTAGAGTATAAAAGAGCAGGTGTGGGTAGTGGGTGAAAGCACAAGTTGACTTTGAGCAACACTCTTGAAGGAATGGAGGGAGTGGCACAAGACCTAACCCTGAAAAAGGCTCAGTTCAACAGACAAAAAAATTGAACAATGATGGAATGGAGGTGAGCGTTCAGCCTAGAATTGGGGAGTGGATCCAGATGTGGCATTCTGGAAGAATGTGCATTAACTGTGCAGGTTTGGATTGATGGAAGGATGAGTAGGATGAGTGAGACAATAAGTGAAAGAATAGAAATGTGAGAGTCCACCTCTTGCAATGGTCTAGATGTAGACCTTGGAACTCCACTGCCTGCCTAAATATGATAATAAAGACCCTTTGACTCGATGACCTCCAATATAGAAAGATTAAAAGCAGCTCGACTAGCTCAGAGTGGAGACTTGTACTTCATTTTATTTCAGAAGGAGCCTTTGTACATTATCACAGGCTCTGATCAGCTCAGGATAGACTTAGCTTTGCACATAGTACTGATGTGTCAGCCAATTTAAGATGTCAGTTTTGAGATATGGTCCTGCAAATACAGGTATTGTGAGAAGGTGAGCTCCCAGGACTCATCGAGGAAATTGTATAACCATTCAAGGAGGAGCCCTGTGGACCGTTACAAGTAGATCGCTTGAGAATGGGTGCCAGAGAGTATTGAAAGCTTGAGAGATTTCCCTGATCTCTTGTTTGAAAATTATTGTGTCCGTCCATTGTTGTGTTTAAAGAACGGACATGTGCATGACAGAACAGCCTGGCATTATAGAATGATCAGAGATGAGGGAGTTGAGAAAGAGATATTATCGGAAGTCTACAGCGATGATAGATTCCATCACACTGCTTATGATGATTGGGCTGACCGGTCTGTAATTGAGTGGATCAGATGTGTAGTCCTTCTTGTGAACAAAGGTTATTCTTGCAACTTTCCAAGGTTAAGGCAGGAGACCATTTGAGAAAGACCTGGGAAAAAAGGAAAGCAGAGAGGATGTAGATGAAGCATCGTTCTTTAGGATTACAATGTCTTCCTTCGTGAGATCTGTATGCAGAGGAGGCGTCAAGATTGCCCAAAAACGGAACTTGGCCTTTTCATTAAAAGCAGAATTCAGATCGATATCCAGCTTTTCCATAGTGGTTTCAAGCATGACTCCATCCTTTTGGAGTGAAGGTACAGAAAGGGAATTTGTACTGGAGACAGATTTGAGTAGCTGCCACCACACTTGGGAGGATGGTGAGAGACTTGAGAGGTTTTCCTGCCGGTGAGCTTGTTGTTTGGTTCTGACCTTTTGAAGAACTGATACACATTGATTTTACATTCCTTGTCAGTTAGAATATTGTTTACTGTGCTGGAGGTACAGCTGTGCCACTGATTCAGTGCCCCTTGGTTAGAGCAGGGATTTGTATTTTCTTCATGGTGCCGGCGATAGCATGCCTACTCTTCACGAAGGATGTCATGGGATCTTTAACGCCCACCAACTAATGGTGGCGGACAGGAGGCCAAATTAACATCCACCTGAGGTAAGGCACACACATTGATGAATCACCCTGCCTGCGAAACCCCAGGATGACAGTTTATAACTGGGTCGGGATTCAAACGAAGGATAAATAGCTTAGAGGGCTTATTGCATGAAGAGTCCGCGAGTCGTCACCGGCACACTGAACAAATGATAGATTCCTGCCATTTGAACGGATGGCCCGGCTAACTGCTTCCAGAAATACTTGCGACTGAAACATTTCCCCCATCTGACCCCATAATTGGTGCGAATAAATGAGGCTGTTACAAATTATGTAAAATGCATTTCTATACATATAGAAGTTGTATTTTCTGTCTGTCTGTCCATTGATAGAATCACCCCCACTGGTAGTAACCCCATCATATCGGATACTGTTGGAATCCTCTTGGCAAATGGAGACTCAAGAAAACATTCTCAAACCTACAGGGTCGGGGATTCAGGGTGGGGAAAAGACCCCAATTCTCTCGACGTAAATGCATATCGAAGAGTGCCACCCGGTGATAGGCGGTGTTCCAAATCATCTTATCGATATCGCCAAGCTCACAATTCTAGCACCCAACAACCAGACTCAAAATGTTGTCTATCCAGAGGCACCGCAGTAATCATCATTGTGTAGTATTGCCTTGTATCGTATTATTGCCTGCTTTGTGTGTTTTTTAAAATTAATTATTGTATATATTGTATTATCGTAACATTATTATGAAGGTATTTCCTGCTAAATGATATGTGCTTAATTAATTGGAATTGGACAGGGTACCTGGCTCTCTTTTTCTCAACTCTTCCTTCCTCACGAGGTGCGGGTACCTCTGCTGGTATTTTATCAAGTAAAAATAATTTTGTTTGTTTTTTCAGCTTTCATTTTAGAAATTATCATCATCTATGAAACTTCGGATTGAGGTTTTCTTTGAGTCGAGAAAATCCGAACATAAAATAGCATCGGATTTCCCACTTCCATTGCAACACAAAATCGTTGATGTAGTAAAAGTGCACATTTATCAAGGGAAGCGCCAAGTGACCCTCTCTTTATCTGGAACGGTTTTGTCCGTATGCAACTTCAACACAGGGACGGAAAATTTGTTTCTCGGCTTCTTCAGGACAAAATCGGATGCAAGTTTCAGAAGTAAATCCTTTGTACGTCGAGGTAATACGTTCCAAATTTCAGCAACATCCATGTCTGCATTCTTGAGTTTTTAAGGAAAACCCTCAAAATTCACGTTGGTGTCTGTCAGTCTGTCCATCCGTCCAAAATGTGTTGGTACTCATATCTCCAAGGATTTACATTGAAACGAGCTGAAACTTGGAATATGCATCGGCCAATACGTCTAATTAATGGCGTTCGAAACATATTCCACCGAAGTGCCATCGTGCTTGTACTTTTGCTATTTTTTGTTCATATTCAACTATCAACACGTCATCCACAACTCGGAAACATCATGCAATTATGCTTGGTTTCCACTGGAGGGCAGCACTATCTATCATTTATGGATATGCATTTGTCGATTAATCTTGAGAAAAATGCCAGGGGCATAGACAATGCCACTTTATATGGTACGCACCACGTGGAAAACTATAGAAAAGAAGGGACATTCCATGGCTTGTGAAAAATGGCAGGTGATAGAAAATATGGCACATTCAAAAAAAATCTCGTATGCATGCTGAACTACCCTTGTGTTCTTCGTAAGCCCCTTTGTATGAACTTTTCTCGAGCATTACTTGGTTCCGCCTAAGAACACAAGGGTAGTTCAGCATGAACATGAGATTTTTTTGAATGTGCCATATTTTCTATCGTCTGGCATTTTTCCACAAGCCAAGCAAGCTTCTTTTCTATTGTTTGCCACATGGCATGTACCATCTAATGGGGCCTTCTCTCTGCCCCTGGCATTTGTCTCAAAATGTATCACATCATTGAAACATCATGGTTTTTCTGCAATGGATGCTTGTAATGGAAGATTATTATAATAATAATAATATTTTCCCTTACAAGGAACTTCAATGCAGGAGGCCATTAGGCTCAAAAAAGCCTGTGTTAGTATTGCCAACCTATGGTTGTTTGTCTATGCTCCATCCTTTTTAATGTTCAGCGTCGAGCAAGGAAGCAACATGGATCATTTTTGAAGTCTTTGGTATCACTCGGCCGGGGTTTGGATCACTAGTCTCAGAGGAGATGCTCTAACCATGAAGCCGCTGAGTCTGGTAAATATGTTTCTGATGAATGCATTGTGGTCTGTCAAATGTAATAACTGATGATTCCTCTTGACAAACAAGAAGGTAAAGTAACAAAACAGAAAAGAAGACAATCCACGAGATAAATACTTCAAGCACTTGTCCTTGTTTATTGATCTGTATGTAAACAGAGATGTCTCACTTGTATGTGTAAACGGTTGTTATTTATTTATAGACTGCATTCGACTCCTGTCACAGGTTTGAAACAGCAGCATGTCTTCTTCTTCTCCGTCCCTTCTGGTTATAAGGAGCGAGGTCCAATAGTACCAATTTTCTACACCGCCTTGACCACGATACTCCTCCACCTCCCCCTGTCCTCAGCCAACTCTCTTCACTCTCCAACCACTCCGACCTTATCGATATCACTCCTCATACAATCCTCCCATCTCAACCGCGGTCAACCTTTTGTCCTCCTCCCTCGACCTATCCGCTCTCTTTGCCATTCTCTCTGCCTCCATCCGCTCCATGTGTCCAGCCCACTTCAGCCGAATTTTTTTCATTCTCCCCATCGAGCTCATATACACATCAATCTCCACCCTCAGTTCAACAATCCTCCTCCTATCCACGCTCTTGACTCCCACAATCCTCCTCACTCAGTTGTTCTTGCAGACTTGGCGCCTGTGTTGTCTCTCTGCCAATGCCAGTCTCCAAACCATAAACATAGGTCGGTGTTACACGAGATGCCAGAACTTTCCATTTCAATTTCCAAGATATTTTTATGCCTGCCACCAATCCCTCCACCCTCATCCACACATTTGCATCCACCTGAGTCGTCCTCCACACCTCTGCCACTGACTTACCATCCCCGGTCATGGTTCCTCCCAGATACTCAAATTTCCCTGCCTGATCTCCTTCTCCTCCAACCTGATATTTATTCATTTTCTCTGCTGCCCGACCCACATCACCTCAGTCTTCTCCATCCTCATCTAAAGTCCATGTTTCTCGAATGCCTTCTTCCACTAAGCCAGTACTTCCTGCATCTCCTGTCTACTCTCCGCCACAACAGCCAGATAGTCCGCATACAACATCCTGCTCAGAATACGGTTCATACAACACTCTCTTACTTACCAGCTCCATCACCAGGATAAGCATGAGTGAGCTGCGAGTGCTTCCCTGTTTCAACCCAATGTTCATGCTGAACTTTTCTGACATTCGAGGACCATTAAACACTCTTCCCTTCCTTCCCTTGTACATCCCTTCCACCAACTTTACTTATGTGTCCGACACTCCTATCCACCTCAGTGTCGTCATATCCATCTGTCTTGAGACATTGTTGTAGGTCTTCTCCAGGTCCATAATTCTCAATGCCATTACACCTTGCACCTCCAACTTCTTCTCCATGAGCTATCTCAGGATGAACATTCCATCCATCATCCCCTTACCCTTTCTAAACCCCTGTTGATCTTCGCTGATGTTCACACTTCTTAATCCTTCCATCCAGAATCCTCCCCAGTGCCTTCATGACATGACTTTGGAGCATAATGCTCCTGTACTTCCCTCGATCTTGAACATCACCCTTGCTCTTTCCATATCAGCACAATGAGCCCTGTACTCGAATTCTCTGGAATCGAACCCTCTCTCTTACATCCATTCATCAGCTTCTTCGTCCAACTTACTCCGACTTCTCCCGCAGCAACTGTCATCTCTATACACACCTCATGAATGCCTGGCACTGTTCCCTCCTTCATCATCTTTAATGCTGTCTGCACCTCCTCCTCCTTGATCTCCACCAACTCGACTTTCCCCGCTACATAACACGAAAGCTCCAGCTCACCTTTGTTTGTTTTTTTCCACCCTGGTTCAACAGCTCCTTGAAACATCCTTCCCATACCTTCCATAATGCCTCCCTCTCCGTCAATGGACTTCAGCTGCCATTTAAGTCACCCCACTCCTCCCTTCATGTTCTTACTATCCACAGCCCTGTCACGAGCCAATTTATGGATCATCTTTCCACCATCCTCTTCCAACTTGTTGTACACCTCCTCTTCTATATCATTCCTCGCCTTATCCACCGCTCTCTTTGCTGCTTTCTTATTTTGCCCACGCAGGTTTCAGCAACCCTGCATCCAGTTATTGCCCTCTATCCTTGATTTTTCTCCATTTTCTCCCAAACCTCTTATTTTTCATCAATTACCTTCACTACTTCCTCCTTCAATTAGTCCATGAGCTCCGATCCTCAAAACCGAAGACGGATTTTGATTATATACTTTAACTCGATGGTATTCATAAAATACTTACCCCACACAGTCTTGAGAAGGACTTGGTGTGAGGCAACTCTTCTGGCGGCAAATTTGTGATTGCATCTATCTACACTTCTGAGTTTAATGTGTGCAAATTATACTTTGAAAAGTCTGCTCTCGAGTACATTCATAAACATTTACAAAGTAGCCTTTATTCTCGTTCTCGAGTGTTTTCATAACTGCCAAGGCTGATAAAGACATCAGAATAGATCACTAAAGTAGAAAACCTCCAAATTGTATTTCTTCTTCTTCGCTTTTTTTCATCAGCTGAGCACAATAAAGGTTGAAGCAATTACAATGATTCTAATTTCGAACACTAGGAAGCGACATTGTCTCTGGGCATTAGGCTTTGTTTAATTCAACATGTAAGTTCTGAGTGGGTGTGTGTGTCATCCAAGTTAATATTCGCAATATCAGATGGTGATGTAACATGTGGTAAAGTTTCTATTTCCTCTGTTGAATGGTTTTCAAGCACGCTCTTAAAAAAAAACAAATGCAGACACGGACATATATGACAATTGCTTAACCCTTCATTTTGCTTTGCACATGAGGTAATCACCCTTATTCCCCATGGGAGCAATTTCCATGTGCTAAGTTTCAATTTTTTCTGTGCAGTGGTTTTGCGATGCAGAGGTCCAAAGTATTTCCCTTTTTTCCAACATGGCTGCCACACCACGTGACCTTTGACGTCATTTATCATTGAAACATTCTACATGAGTAGGCACACTTATGGTGAAAAGATTGTGTCAATCCGACAAGCGGTTGCGGAGAAAATGCATTTAAAAGGGGATTTTTAAAATGCAGAGACACGTACGTACGTATGCGACGGATTGCTTAACCCCGCTTTTTACTTTCTACGTGGGGGGGGGGGGGGGTAGTCTGTGAAAGGCCATCGTGGAAAAACGTATCATATCATGCATAATATCGCTCCAAGCTCCTAATTTGAAAACTATAGCACTGACAAAAGCATTTTATACAGAGATTTGTAGGTATAATTGTATAAAGAGCAGGCTTTCGGTGATATGAGTGAGGAGAGTGGAAAAAAACATAATTGTTGAGCACTTTATCATACAGAAACTAGGGCGGCCTGTTCCAAGTCAAGGCATTGTTGAGCAGGCCGAAACAAAATGGCGGCTTAAGACCTCTGCGAGGTGACAGGGGGCGAACAAGATTGTGCTCCATAATGTTGGTAACGTTTTTTTCTTTTTAAATGATGAGCACCCACTGAATTATCTTCAGGAGGGGTGTTTGAATTTACCCAAATAGCCAGTTTTCATTCACGCAATCGCGTGGAATCCCCTTAGTATGTATGCAAAGATTGGGCCGCTCGGTTTCATGGTTTTGGAGTCATGGAGCAGACACGTACTGAAAATGCCCATCTGTGCTGATTATGTTTTTTAAATCGACTTCCAATCTTTTTGTTTTGTTTTGTCAATACAAACATGAGAGTAGATGTCTCATTTGGGATAAATTTCAATTTATGACTGCTCCAAGCATTAATTAATTATGGATGTAATGAAAACACAAGCTGAATGCTGATGGGGCAAATATGTCATAATGCTGTGTGTTTTCAAATGTGAAGAAATAATCCTGCTAACACTATCCAGCCTCATATTGAGCCTTTTCGGCACAGACTTTAACAACTTCATTGGATTACCTTCAACGTTAGGTGGACAGAGGTTATGCTTTCACCCCTGTCTGTCTGTCTGTAAATAGGATATCTCAAAACGTTGTGGACGGATTCTGCCGAAATCTGATGGAGAGGTTTAGTGTGTGACAAGGACAAAGTAGTTAGATTTTGGTGAAGATCCAGAAACTAGAAATTTTTAGTGATGCTTCACCATTGATAGATATGGCCAAAAACGATACGTAGCATGATATCTCAAAACATTATGTATGGATTCGGATGAAACAGACAGGTTAGGTATGTGACAAGGAAGAATTGATTCAATTTTGGTGAAAATTCTAATCCGGATCCGGATATAAGAATTGTTTCAGTCATTCTCACTACTGCGAGATGGGGCCAAAAACGATATGAAGCACGATATTTCAAAAGGTTGTGGACGAGTTATGAGAAAACTCGGTGGATGAGTTGATTATACGACAAGGACAAGCCGATTTGATTTTGGTTCTGGTCCGGATCCCGATCCGGCCTATCAGTGGGATACAAAACGTAAACTATTCAGCCTGGCGGAGGTATGCTCTCTATCGAGTGCCGTTCTAGTTTAAAATATCTTTCCTTTGTCACTGTATTTGCAATATAATGTTCACCAGTAAGTATGGTTCAACTCTAACAGAATGATACAGAGGTAAATCTACTTATCTTTGAGCTGTCTTGGCTGGTTTGGATTATTTGCTGACCATAAAGTGTCAGATTTGTGCTTCATGGACTGGCTGTTGCATCACAAAATGTTCCATCATTCTGATGGACTTGCACTGGGATACTGTTTGTAAGCATTTGTTATTGGACGTTAAAGATCCTACGGTGTGTCTCGCCAAATAACATATCCCCAAACAAACTCCTGGTGGCTTTAGTTGAATGTAGGACATGACTTGTTGTGTCATTGATGGACCTTTGGTGTGGGTCAGCCAAGTCATTTTCGATTCCATAAGGAACAGACATTCAAGACCAGAGACATTGTCTTATTTATATAGTAGGGTTTTACATCCTCATTGAGATTCACTGATAGTTATGCAACGTTTGTGAAGTTAAACATGCTGTCTTTTAATTACATCCCTCAGCAAAGTGATAGGTAGTTACCGCTAGAGTTTAATACAATGACAAAATGAAGATTAAAAGCGGTCCAAGTGGGTCGGCCTGTTTGTCGTTCCCTTTTTAGCACGTGGTTCATGATTTGGTGATTCTACTTCCAAGTCTCATCTACTTTGTTGACTTATCTATTTCTACCCTCTTGTGTTTATCATTAACTTAAAGTGTACCGAACGTCTACTCATGCCCTTGTCTTGCATATGATGCATGCTCGAGCTCGTTCATGAGCCTGAGATCATAGAAGAAAACAAAATAACATCCTGAGTATCATGTGAACAGGCCTGTAGAAATTGCACGTGTTTAACTATTTCCATTGACTTTCAGCTGAAACTGATTTGAGGCAAAACTGTGGATGTAAATAGATCAAGCTTCAAACCTCTGTTTTGTAGTAAAGATTTGCAGAAGGATTTGAACTTTGAAGTATTCTCAAGTTTTCCTGTTTGGTTGAAATGCACCAAGAGCGACAGTTCCCCCCCCACCCATGGGTATGGTGTGGTGAGACTACTGGACTGGAATCTTCAAAGTGAAGGATTCAAATTCAGCTGAAGGAACTAGTCTTACAGATCTTGATTATAAGCTAATGGAAACAGTTATTCTCAAGATAATTACCTGTCGCTCTCGTAATTGTCAGTAAAAGCCCATCTTGCTCATGGATGACCTTGAGGGGGGATGCACTCTGCCTGCCCTGCACGAGATGGTCTACAGATAGGGCCGGTCAACTCAGATTGTGGTTGATGCTTAATTTATTCGGGCATACTTGGGATGAGCATTAAAACGCTACTTGTAATGAGGCAGCACTGTTCAACATGAGTAGCTTGTGGTAGAGTTGGTGAAGTCTTCCTCCTCCTTCTTGCATGTGGCAGCTTGGCTGGTGGGTAGATATAATTTTGCTGGGACACGTGACAACTATGCCACTGATGGCGTGCCCCGATACCAGTACACTGGTACTCATTTCGCTGACCTCGGAAGGGATGACAGGCTGATTCAACCCATCTGGGTTGTTAATTCAGCAGATAACTGGGCTTGAACTCATGACCTTAAGATCCCAAGCCAGCCACTCAAACCACTAAGCCAACACCAAGGTAAAGTCTTGCTGCATTGCCTTCACTAGTGTGGGATTGATTCCCGTGACCACTCGGCAAAAATTTCTGCACCTTTCAACAGAGTGGGTGGCTTGTCCAGGATTGGTTCCTTCCTATGGAAACGTTCACAACTTCCTGCGAATGTCCCAACACTCTATCAAGAGTACCAGCACTTCCTGAAATAGACAAAAAATAAGCTGAGTAAGTAACTGGAATTTTTTCAAATTTGTGCAAAGCTAAACTTCTCATTTCATACACGGTGAAGATTTTAATAACTAATAGCACAGTTCACCGCTGAATTGTACTCACTCTGAAAAACTGTTCTGATTTGTTATTCAAATTTTCTATTTTTGGTACAAAACCATCATTTTCTCCAATCCAAGTTGTGATTTTTCTCTGTAGAAGGCCTTCAGCTTGTTACCTTACTCTCCTTGATCATCACACAGGAACAGCAGTACATCATCCATTCCAAGTTCAATATTTCACAAATTTTTTGCAAAAATAGTTCTTCATACTTCAAATCATTCCACAGGATTCAGGTGTACTGATGGAAACACCTGAGTTGGATTAGTAATGACTATGAAAGCGACATTGTTTCTGCCATTCTGGAGCTCAGCAACAAGATTCAGTCGATGATGAAACTCTCCCTGTTGGATTCTGGTTTGGCACTCCCGTTTGAGTGTTTTATTATGTAATCCAAGGTTAAAATCGTTTATTCTGTTCATTGTTTTATTTTTATTTTTATTTTTTGGTCATATAAAGGTAGCCGACCCACATTTTGTCTCCTGGTTTATCGTTTGCTGGGAACAGGTTTGTAATTAATGCATGCGACGGAAACAAAAGGTGCAGCCACAGACATGCTTCACACTTTTTGTTCTAATGTCTCATTTTGGGCGATCACATTATTAGATTTCAAGATTCTAATCGACTGTGTATAGTGAGGCCTACCCTAGCCAGACCATGCATTTTCGTCACTGACGATAAGGTACAAGTAGCCAAGATTTTCTTTGTGTCAAAATGGTGGGACGCAGGACTGGTGGTTATTGGTCAATAGTAGAAGATCACAAGAAGACGTCCGTTGGCTACATACACATTCCATGAATTTTATCTCAGTGGGAGTGACCAGGGTAGTGGCACACAACGATTGACTGTTTTTGAAAGATAGTGTGGAACTTTAACATCCATTTCTTAAAATGAAAAGGGACAGCCGGCTTTATGTGCCTATCAGATGGATGGTTTGATCCAAGATGCAGCACTCCTCGCTGACGTTGCATAAGAATGCTAGTTTTAGTCGGATTCAACTCGACAGGGAGACACGTCAGGGGTCACATAGTGCGCTCACCTCGGACCTATCAACAGCACTTTCCCAACCGTATCTGATGTAATATTTTGCTTGGAACTCTTATTGTTTCAACTAAGGAGACAAAGACATCTCAGAGAATGCAAAGTTCCCAGCATGACCTGGAAAATCATAAAATAATGTTGATTGTTCAGTTTCAAAGCTAAAATGTAATTTTTGTTTTGCTTGCACTAGAATTCAACAAAAATATTGTACAGAAATAAATTTCATTAATTCTCATGGAATGACTTACTTCAGGCAGATACATTTTCACGCACACCTGTATACGCCGACACAACTGATGTTAAGGAACTGAGCTAATTTTACTCACGAAATGTGCTACTGCGCTAATTTTCACTCAGACGACAGCCTTGAACTTGCAATACCTGTGTCATTAGCATGTAATCATCTGATATACCACAAGTAACCCCCACCCCCTTCCCACCTGTACGTGTGTGTGTGTGTGTGTGTGTGTGTGTGTGTGTGTGTATGTATATTTGTAGAAAAATAAAGCAGCACACCGAGTTATTGTTAGCTGCCATTTGTTATTTATTGTTGCCCGAGGTTTCAGACGAGTTGCCTTCTTCAGAGGTGGTAAGTGCAGAGTGAACGTTATGCTGTGCTAAGTTCAGGTGGAATTACTGCGTGTTGTGCATTGGTCCGCATCCTTGCCAATCAAGTTGCTCCCTGTGTTCAAATTCTCCACGTGATCTGCTCCTTCCTGTGTTGTGAGCACTCTTGTGGTGGCACATTATTTATATGAGCAGTGTTTGCCCATTTTAGTCTTTGGCGGCATTGGAGTTGATTCTTCCAGGGTGGGAATCAAACCTCAGATCGGATGGTAAACCTTCTTCTTCTTTATTTTATTTTTTCTCTGGTACTCAGGTAAATTCCTGCCGATACTAGAGGCGACTGTTGATCATATTGTTGCGGGCCGGGGGTCGGTGGCGAGAATGACCACGAGGTGGGGGAGGTTATGCCGTCTCCCACCAGACTCCTCGGAATTGTAGGCCGTCGCTCCGGATAACTCCGTGAGGTGGTGGGTCGCAGAACCGACCGTAGTCGCCAATATCTCAACCGCGTAGCGTAGGGTCTTTTTGTCTAGAACCAATTTACCTAATTAACTACGCAATTTCAACTACCGGGAACCACGCCCTCGGCACGCCTTGCTCGAACCGGGTCACTCTACCGGCTGCGGTAGAGTTCCAACGACCGATTACCAACTCCGGTTCGGGTGTAGTCGAGCGGAAACTGCCAAAGCCGTGCCGGCTGGGATGAACAGATTATCGGGTATAAAAACCCGGCTAAAACT
>CM068957.1:144843722-144855515 GCA_035128595.1 Eptatretus atami
CACAAGAGAGGAGATGCAGCAATGCTATATACACACTCCAATGATGCTGGCACTGTCCTTTTTATCTTAATGTCTGACTCCTCCTCTTGATCTCCCAATCGGACTTTCCCCGCACTTAACACGAAAGCTCAGCCCACCTTTGTTGTGTTTTTCCACTGTTCAACGAGCTCTTTGAAACATCCTTCCCATACTTCAATCCTCCCTCTCCGTCAATGGACTTCAGTGCCATTGTAGTCCCCCACCTTTCATGTCTTACTCACAGCCTTCACGAGCCAATTATGGATTCTTTCACCATCCTCTCCAACTTGTGTGACACTCCTTCATACATTCCTCGCTTATCCACGCTCTCTTTGCTGCTTTCTTATTTGCCCACGCGGTTTCAGCACCCTGCATCCAGTATTGCTCTACCTTGATTTTTTCCATTTTCTCCCAAACCTCTTATTTTTCATCAATTATTCATTACTTCCTCCTTATTATCCATGATCTCCGATCCTCAAACCGAAGACGGATTTTGATTATATACTTTAACTCGATGGTATTCATAAATACTTACCCACACAGTCTTGAGAAGGACATTGTGTGTGGCAACTCTTCTGGCGCAAATTTGTGATTGCATCTATCTACACTTCTGAGTTTAATGTGTGCAATTATACTTTGAAAAGTCTGCTCCGAGTACATTCATAAAACATTTACAAAGTAGCCTTTATTCGTTCTCGAGTGTTTCATAACTGCCAAGGCTGATAAAGACTATCAGGAATAGACATAAAGTAGAAAACCTCCAAATTGTATTTCTTCTTCTTCGCTTTTTTTCATCAGCTGAGCACAATAAAGTTGAAGCAATTACAATGATTCTAATTTCGAAACTAGGAAGCACATTGTCTCTGGGCATTAGGCTTTGTTTAATTCAACATGTAAGTTCTGAGTGGGTGTGTGTGTCATCCAAGTAATATGCGCAATATCAGATGGTGATGTAACATGTGGTAAGTTTATTTCTCTGTTGAATGGTTTCAATGCACGCTCTTAAAAAAAAAACAAATGCAGACACGGACATATATGACCAATTGCTTAACCCTCTTTTGCTTTGCACGTGAGGTAATCACCCTATATCCCATGGGGAGCAATTTCCATGTGCTAATTTTCAATTTTTTGCGATGCAGAGGTCCAAAGTATTTCCCTTTTTCCAACATGGTGCCACACCACGTGACCTTTGACGTCATAATTATCATTGAAACATTCTACATGAGTAGGCACACTTATGGTGAAAAGATTGTGTCAATCCGACAAGCGGTTGCGGAGAAAATGCATTTAAAAGGGGATTTTTTAAATGCAGAGACACGTACGTACGTATGCGACGAGTTGCTTAACCCCCTTTTTACTTTCTACGTGGGGGGGGGGGGGTATCTGTGAAAGGCCATCGCTGAAAAACGTATCATATCATGCATAATATCGCTCCAAGCTCCTAATTTGAAAACTATAGCACTGCAAAAGCATTTTTATACAGAGATTTGTAGGTATAATTGTATAAAGAGCAGGCTTTCGGTGATATGAGTGAGGAGAGTGGAAAAAAACCATAATGTTGAGCACTTTATCATACAGAACTAGGGCGGCCTGTTCCAAGTAAGGCATTGTTGAGCAGGCCGAACAAAATGGCGGCTTAAGACCTCTGCGAGTGACAGGGGGCGAACCAAGATTGTGCTCCATAATTGGTAACGTTTTTTTTTTTAAATGAAGCACCCACTGAATTATCTTCAGAGGGTGTTTGAATTTACCCAAATAGCCAGTTTTCATTCACGCAATCGCGTGGAATCCCTTAGTATGTATGCAAAAATTGGGCCGCTCGGTTTCATGGTTTTGGGATCATGGAGCAGACACGTACTGAAAATGCCCATCTGTGCTGATTAGTTTTTTAAATCGACTTCCAATCTTTTTGTTTTGTTTGTCAATAAACAACTGAGAGTAGATGTCTCATTTGGGATAAATTTCAATTTATGACGCCCAAGCATTAATTAATTATGGATGTAATGAAAACACAAGCTGAATTCTGATAGGGCAAATATGTAATAATGCTGTGTGTTTTCAAATGTGAAGAAATAATCTGCTAACACTATCCAGCCTCATATTGAGCCTTTTCGGCACAGACTTTAACAACTTCATTGGATTACCTTCAACGTTAGGTGGACAGAGGTTATGCTTTCACCCCTGTCTGTCTGTCTGTAAATAGGATATCTCAAAACGTTGTGGACGGATTCTGCCGAAATCTGATGGAGAGGTTTAGTGTGTGACAAGGACAAAGTAGTTAGATTTTGGTGAAGATCCAGAAACTAGAAATTTTTAGTGATGCTTCACCATTCGTAGATATGGCCAAAAAATACGTAGCATGATATCTCAAAAACTTATGTATGGATTCGGATGAAACACAGACAGGTTAGTGTATGTGACAAGGAAGAATTGATTCAATTTTGGTGAAAATTCAATCCGATCCGGTATAAGAATTGTTTTCAGTCATTCTCACTACTGCGAGATGGGGCCAAAAACGATATGAAGCACGATATTCAAAGGTTGTGGACGAGTTATGAGAAACTCGGTGGATGAGTTGTTATGCGACAAGGACAAGCCGATTTGATTTTGGTTCTGGTCCGGATCCCGATCCGGCCTATCAGTGGGATACAAAACGTAAACTATTCAGCCTGGTGGAGGTATGCTCTCTATCGAGTGCCGTTCTAGTTTAAAATATCTTTCTTTGTCACTGTATTTGCAATATAATGTTCACCAGTAAGAATGGTTCAACTCTAACAGAATGATACAGAGGTAAATCTACTTATCTTTGAGCTGTCTTGGCTGGTTGGATATTTGCTGACCAAAAAGTGTCAGATTTGTGCTTCATGGACTGGCTGTTGCATCACAAAAATGTTCCATCATTCTGATGGACTTGCACTGGGATACTGTTTGTAAGCATTTGTTATTGGACGTTAAGACTCACACGGTGTCTCGCAAATAACATATCCCCAAACAAACTCCTGGTGGCTTTAGTTGAATGTAGGACATGACTTGTTGTGTCATTGATGGACCTTTGGTGTGGGTCACCAAGTCATTTTCGATTCCATAAGGAACAGACATTCAAGACCAGAGACATTGTCTTATATATAGTAGGGTTTTACATCTCATTGAGATTCACTGATAGTTATGCAACGTTTGTGAAGTTAAACATGCTGTCTTTTAATTACATCCCTCAGCAAAAGTGAAGGTAGTTACCGCTAGAGTTTAATACAATGACAAAATGAGAATTAAAAGCGATCCAAGTGGGTCGGCCTGTTTGTCGTTCCCTTTTTAGCACGTGGTTCATGATTTGGTGATTCTACTTCTAAGTCTCATCTACTTTGTTGACTTATCTATTTTACCCTCTTGTGTTTATCATTAACTTAAAGTGTACCGAACGTCTACTCATGCCCTTGTCTTGCATATGATGCATGCTCGAGCTCGTTCATGAGCCTGAGATCATAGAAGAAAACAAAATAACATCCTGAGTATCATGTGAACAGGCCTGTAGAAATTGCACGTGTTTAACTATTTCCATTGACTTTCAGCTGAAACTGATTTGAGGCAAAACTGTGAATGTAAATAGATCAAGCTTCAAACCTCTGTTTTGTAGTAAAGATTTGCAGAAGGATTTGAACTTTGAAGTATTCTCAAGTTTTCCTGTTTGGTTGAATGCACCAGAGCGACAGTTCCCCCCACCATGGGTATGGTGTGGTGAGACTACTGGACTGGAATCTTCAAAGTGAAGGATTCAAATTCAGCTGAAGGAACTAGTCTTACAGATCTTGATTATAGCTAATGGAAACAGTTATTTCAAGATAATTACCTGTCGCTCTCGTAATTGTCAGTAAAAGCCATCTTGCTCATGGAACCTTGAGGGGATGCACCTCGCCTGCCTGCACGAGATGGTCTACAGATAGGGCCAGTCAACTCAGATTGTGGTTGATGCTTAATTTATTCGGGCATACTTGGGATGAGCATTAAAACGCTACTTGTATGAGGCAGCACTGTTCAACATGAGTAGCTTGTGGTAGAGTTGGTGAAGTCTTCTCCTCCTTCTTGCATGTGGCAGCTTGGCTGGTGGGTAGATATAATTTTGCTGGGATAACGTGACAACTATGCACTGATGGCGTGCCCCGATACCAGTACACTGGTACTCATTTCGCTGACCTCAGAAGGATGACAGGCTGATTCAACCCATCTGGTTGTTAATTCAGCAGATAACTGGGCTTGAACTCATGACCTTAAGATCCCAAGCCAGCCACTCAAACCACTAAGCCAACACCAAGGTAAGTCTTGCTGCATTGCCTTCACTGGTTGTGGGATTGATTCCCGTGACCACTCGGCAAAAATTTCTGCACCTTTCAACAGAGTGGGTGGCTTGTCCAGGATTGGTTCCTTCCTATGGAAACGTTCACAACTTCTGCGAATGTCCAACACTCTATCAAGAGTACCAGCACTTCCTGAATAAGACAAAAAATAAGCTGAGTAAGTAAACTGAATTTTTTCAAATTTGTGCAAAGCTAAACTTCTCATTTCATACACGGTGAAGATTTTAATAACTAATAGCACAGTTCACCGCTGAATTGTACTCACTCTGAAAAACTGTTCTGATTTGTTATTCAAATTTTCTATTTTTGGTACAAAACCATCATTTTCTCAATCCAAGTTGTGATTTTTCTCTGTAGAAGGCCTTCAGCTTGTTACCTCACTCTCCTTGATCATCACACAGGAACAGCAGTACTCATCCATTCCAAGTTCAATATTTCACAAATTTTTGCAAAAATAGTTCTTCATACTTCAAATCATTCCACAGGATTCAGGTGTACTGATGGAAACACCTGAGTTGGATTAGTAATGACTATGAAAGCGACATTGTTTCTGCCATTCTGGAGCTCAGCAACAAAGATTCAGTCGATGATGAAACTCTCCTGTTGGATTCTGGTTTGGCACTCCCGTTTGAGTGTTTTATTATGTAATCCAAGGTTAAAATTTTTATTCTGTTCATTGTTTTATTTTTATTTTATTTTTTGGTCATATAAAGGTAGCCGACCCACATTTTGTCTCCTGGTTTATCGTTTGCGGGGAACAGGTTTGTATTAATGCATGCGACGGAAACAAAAGGTGCAGCCACAGACATGCTTCACACTTTTGTTTCTAATGTCTCATTTTGGGCGATCACATTATTAGATTTCAAGATTCTAATCGACTGTGTATGGTGAGGCCTACCCTAGCCAGACCATGACATTTTCGTCACTGACGATAAGGTCACGTGACCAAGATTTTCTTTGTGTCAAAATGGTGGGACGCAGGACTGGTGGTTATTGGTCAATAGTAGAAGATACCAGAAGACGTCCGTTGGCTACATACACATTCCATGAATTTTATCTCAGTGGGAGTGACCAGGGTAGTGGCACACAACGATTGACTGTTTTTGAAAGATAGTGTGGAACTTTAACATCCATTTCTTAAAATGAAAGGGGACAGCCGGCTTATGTGCCTATCACATGGATGGTTTGATCCAAGATGCAGCACTCCTCGCTGACGTTGCATAAGATGCTAGTTTTAGTCGATTCAACTCGACAGGGAGACACGTCAGGGTCACATAGTGCGCTCACCTCGGACTATCAACAGCACTTTCCCAACCGTATCTGATGTAATATTTTGCTTGGAACTCTTATTGTTTCAACTAGGAGACAAAGACATCTCAGAGAATGCAAAGTTCCCAGCATGACCTGGAAAATCATAAAATAATGTTGATTGTTCAGTTTCAAAGCTAAAATGTAATTTTTTGTTTTGCTTGCACTAGAATTCAACAAAAATATTGTACAGAAATAAATTTCATTAATTCTCATGGAATGACTTACTTCAGGCAGATACATTTTCACGCACACCTGTATACGCCGACACAACTGATGTTAAGGACCTGAGCTAATTTTACTCACGAAATGTGCTACTGCGCTAATTTTCACTCAGACGACAGCCTTGAACTTGCAATACCTGTGTCATTAGCATGTAATCATGATATACCACAAGTAACCCCCACCCCTTCCCACCTGTACGTGGTGTGTGTGTGTGTGTGTGTGTGTGTGTGTGTGTGTGTGTGTGTATGTAATTTTTGTAGAAAAAGCAGCACACCGAGTTATTGTTAGCTGCCATTTGTTATTTTTGTTTCCCGAGGTTCAGACGAGTTGCCTTCTTCAGAGGTGGTAAGTGCAGAGTGAACGTTATGCTGTGCTAAGTTCAGGTGGAATTACTGCGTGTTGTGCATTGGTCCGCATCCTTGCAATCAAGTTGCTCCCTGTGTTCTATCTCCACGTGATCTGCTCCTTCCTGTGTTGTGAGCACTCTTGTGGTGGACAATTATTTATATGAGCAGTGTTTGCCCATTTTAGTCTTTGGGCGATTGGAGTTGATTCTTCCAGGGTGGGAATCAAACTCAGATCGGATGGTAAACCTTCTTCTTCTTTATTTTATTTTTCTCTGGTACTCAGGTAAATTCCTGCCGATACTAGAGGCGACTGTTGATCATATTGTTGCGGGCCGGGGGTCGGTGGCGAGAATGACCACGAGGTGGGGGAGGTTATGCCGTCTCCACCAGACTCCTCGGAATTGTAGGCCGTCGCTCCGGATAACTCCGTGAGGTGGTGGGTCGCAGAACCGACCGTAGTCGCCAATATCTCAACCGCGTAGCGTAGGGTCTTTTTGTCTAGAACCAATTTACCTAATTAACTACGCAATTTCAACTACCGGGGAACCACGCCTCGCGCACGCCTTGCTCGAACCGGGTCACTCTACGGGCTGCGGTAGAGTTCCAAGACCGATTACCAACTCGTTCGGGTGTAGTCGGACGGAACACTGCCAAAGCGCCGTGCCGGCTGGGATGAACAGATTATCGGGTATAAAAACCCGGCTAAAACTCAGATCCGAACCATGCTGGACCAATGAAAAAAGAACGGACAGATGGGAACATTTCTGCAATCATTTATTTACAAATAATTTACAAAAGAAAAAGGACACAGGGCAGATTACGCGGGAATACAAGGCAGGCAAGATTTACAATGATCAAACACTTAAACAATTCCACTTAATGGACTGGCGCCACACAGACACGCACACAGCGAAAATAAAACCCAGATTGTTTTATTAGACCCTAGCAGCCAGGGAGAGAAACGAGCTGGGGGTCGCAGTTCACTTGGGTACCTGCACGTTGGAGGGAGGGGTGCTCCGCGGTGTGGCACCGGCCAATAGTCGTGCAGCTCGGCCACGGTCACACGCGTGGTGCTCGTGCACGCGGAAGAACTCGAGTCGAGTAGTCGGAGTCCCAGGGCGGGAATCAGGGTCACGGACAAGACCCAGCAAAACTCAACGAACGCCCCACGCAGAGCTGCAACAAATCCTCCAACGAATGCTCCAAAATACCAGAGCTGATTTTCCACACACAGAACTCCTTTTGAGGACGGCGTTGCAATTTATCGATCGATCTCCGTGGGGACGAGCCTTGGTGAAGCCGATGTCACCGTCCGCTCTGATTGGACAGGACCTTTGTGGGGTTCACCTTTCTTGGGGGATTTCGGCCAGGCCGGGAAAGCCCGCCCCACGCATGTTTGAAGAAAGTGGATGGTGGTGCAGCCAAGATTGAATTACTGCAAGATGATTTTGCCCCGGGCAGCGAGTCGCCGGTTCGGCGAGTGAAGCGCTTGTTCAGTAGCAGGTTGTTGGTTTGTTTGTGGGATGGTCATTAGATGTAAAGATTTAATAACCTACCTAAAAGAAATCGCAACGCACGCCTTTGATTCTCCCACTAGACAAAAGGAAGGGACCTGTCTCACATGTACTTAATGGGATAACTGACTTTTGGGACATCTGTATGTTTGAATGCAAATGGTTTCCAGATCCGTAACAATATCAATTCAATGTAGAAGTCGTTTAAAGCACACATCCATGGCATTCACTGTGTATTGCTCACCATCACTGCACGCTTCTGAGTTCATACCCTGTAGCTGTGGACACGACTTGCATGTGATAACTCGGTATGTAAAGTTTTTCTTTTGGATGATTCATGGATGAATGAGAGGACTGTTTGCAATTTCAATGGCTTGCTTGTCAGTTTATCATGTAGTAGTAGTAGTACTACTACTACTACTACTACTACTGCTACTATTTTAACAACCCTAATTATACCCACATTGTGAGGTCGGCCTGGAGTTCCCCCCCCCCCCCCTCTGTAGAATCTTTAAGCTCCACAAACTCATGCCGGCAGACGGCCACTCAGCCTAACGTGCATGTGAGTAACTACACAAACTGTGATGTACCACACAAGTGTGGGAATCACTCATCCAGTTTATAATCGGGTCGGGAATCGAACCAGGGATCTTTGTGAGATGGTTCTTATTTAATCAAAGGATTGAATTTTTTAGAATAGGAATTCGAAATGAATAAAAACAATTGCCAAAAGCTTCCATAGACTTATTCGGGTACCTATGGAGGTAATGAATGCATTCGAGCGATTCCAGTTGCCATGGAATTGGTGAAATAGTCTCATTTACCTCCTCAATTTTACCATTTCACTCACAATGATGAAACGTCTGATCTTTTATGATTTCCAGGGCTTCTCGGATTGAAAAAGTCACTAATAATGGATTGAGTTTTTAAATTGCTGTTGTATATCAGAGGGAGATGAACCCAACATCGATTTCCGATTTACAAGGTGTAGCTGAAAGGGACAGCATTGGACAGCATTGCTCACTCTTCATTGGGAAAACGACCAAAAAGATCACCCAACGTTCAAAACAACCGATGCCGGCCTTGCTGATGTCAGGCGAAAGTCGCGACTACGTGCGATGCCGGTCTGGAATGCGGAACGCGTTTGGGTGCTCGAAGTGGAAAAACTGTGAAAGCTCACCACCTGCTGGAAGGTAGTTATGGGTGCACCTTAATCGGAAAGCACATTCCAAGAGAGATTTTTAAAATGATGAACAAACATTCCATCCTCTTGGACAACAAGTGCGTGTTACTTCGACGCGAGCTTTGACGTAATTAATAATAGAATCTTTACACACCACCATTTTGACCTCTCAAGCAGGATCTGCATTTCTATAGGAGAAGGACAAGTGACGTGCACGATTCAGTTTGTGAAAGTGCATGTGTCAGCAGAACAAGACGTTGGTATTGGGAGGAGAGAGGGGGTTGTGGTTTTTGGGAGGTTTTGAGGGGTGAGACCACGATGCCTCCTTAACTGACTCCATATTGAGATGCAAAATCTGTCGGCTCAAAGACTTGTCGAACACGAGAACAAAAGGACATTCTGTGGTTATTCCCAGGACTCACGGCTACTCTCCATCTTACTTTACCTCACCTAGCTTTCCTTCCAAACCTTTTACACTCACATTTGACATCACTTTTGAGCTATTTCATTCAAACCTAGGTCAGGTGCCATGGGGTATTGCGCACGACTATCCGGCTTGTAATAGATATGCTTTTCGAGCAGTTGGAAGATTAAAAAGATTTATAATTTCATTGGGAAGTCCTACAAGCTTACTTGTGGTTTGGATTTTTAAACATTCCTTTTGTCTCTCGGGTGGAATAACTTTGCTCTTGCCCGACAAGGTTTTTGTAATTAATTTTTTTTTATATAAAACCATTGAAGTTCCACTTTTGAACACTTGTACATTCATCGGGATCCGTCGTCTCTTCTGTTCTATCCGTGATGTAATGCACATTCTTAACTGTTCTTGTGTCATCTGAGTGTTTAAGTGGGTACTTTTCTTTAATTAATCGTAGTTTATTTTTCTTTTTTTCGTATCATTTCTCCACCGTCTAGTCCAGAAACAAATGTCTTCAAAAAATATTGTTGTTTTTTGTTTCTCTCATGTCACTTCTGCTTTTATTTCAATTGAGGACTCTGAATGCTTCCAGAATGTGCATGAGTTGGCACGACGCGGTGATTTCATTGTATGACGTCATTGAGGATGTGAATGAAACTTTTGATTGGATGTCCGTCGTCCTTTTTTCAAATAAATTAAGCTTTTTCGATTATTTATTTATCTTAAGCTACATATAACTCGTCAATGTTTGTTTATTACTCGATTTGAGAATTCCGTTCAATAAAGATTTCTCTGAAAGAGTGCGTTGACATATCCACCAAATGTGCAATCATGCAGATTTGACATTCGTAGATGATTCTTCATTGGATTGGTAGGATATCCTCGAGGTATGCATGCTTGCCTACTTTAATTTGTCGAGCTGAGTTTTAATCACGACCCAGCTATAAACCTCGACCTGGTGCTTCGCAGGTAGGGTGAGAATTTTCAACGTGTTCCATCCCTCGGATGGATGTTAATCTGAAGGTCTCATCTGCCAGCACTGGCCATTTGTGGGCATAAAGATCCATCAGGTGTCTTTCATGAAGAGTAGGTGAGCTCTCCACGACAGAAATTACAAATTACTGACCAAGTCACTTTTATCATGCACTACCCTGGCCAGCTGTTTGTGAAGATATGAGAAAATGTCCGACTGACTCCACAAGGTGAGAATATATATATAATATATATATATAATATTAATATATATATATATATATATATACATACAGGGTGTCCCAAAAAAAATACAACTTTTCATCTGCAAAGAGGATGGTCATAAACATATTTTTTAAAAAAGATATATGGCTGGATAGAAAGCTGAAAGGTTGAAGTTTATTGTACCAATGTCAAAATTGCCACCAAAATTTAAATTTTGGTATGGAATCGTCGTTTTCTTTAAGACCACATGTTCGACGTAGGCTCCACGTTGTCTGATCACTGCCTGCAAACGCGTTGTCATGTTCTCATCACTTTGGGAAACGTTTCCTGAGGAATGTTCTGGATTTCTCGGTGGATGTTTTCCTTCAGCTGATCAGAGTCTGAGGCCTAGGGTTTCCATAGATCCTGTCCTTGAGATACCCCCACAAGAAGAAGTCTTGAGGAGTAAGTGCAGGGGAATACGGTGGCCACTCAATGTCTTCGTAGAGGAGATAAGCGGCACTCAAAATGTTGGTTGAGAAAACGCCTTGTTTCCCTGGCTGTATGGGCGGTGCCCCATCCTGCTGGAACCACTGGTTTCTCATCTTGATCAGGTTGTTTCTCCTACGGGCCTGAGTACGTAGCTCAGGCAGATAGAATTCCTGAATCATTTCACGATAGTTCCTCTGGTTTACCGTGCAAGTGCGTCCCTGGTCATCTTCAAAGAAGTAGGACCAATTATCCCATACAACCAACCGCCACCCACATGGTGACTTTGAGAACAGATCGAGGTACCAGTTCAGTTGATGCATTACCAGGATTTTCAGTTCCCAGTACCGAAAGTTTTGCTTGTTTACCTAACCGGACAAGTGAGCATGGCATTTGTCCGTCATGTGAAGTTTTTTGAGGAAGCCTGCATCTCTTCCAACTTCCCTGAGAACCAATTTGCAAAGTCTAGTCGTTTGTGTTTCTGTTGATCAGTAAGCACGGTTCTGTTTGAATTTTGTATGGAAAGGCATGAATGTCTTGGCGAAGGATCCTCTGAACGCTGCTCTTATGAATGTTTGTCTCGGCAGAAAGTCGTCGAATCTATTTTTTTGGACTCTGAACGACCGCCTGTCTCAACATTTCCACATTTTCTTCACATTTCCACAACCTGTCCTCTTCCGACCACTGTGACCCTTATGAAGGTCATAGATGGTTCCCACATTGGTAAACTTTGCGATGGTGCACTTTATTGTCCGAAAGTTTGGTG
>CM068957.1:144855540-144866975 GCA_035128595.1 Eptatretus atami
CTTAGGTAGGTCGAGTTTGGCGAACAACCCTATCCTACGCGGGTGGCCGATTGCATGATTGTGGTGAGGTCGAAAGGCCACCGGTGACTGGCTCGGGCGATAGTTCCCGGAGGGTCACGACTGAATTGTCCATCCGTGGGCGACGTGCCGCGATTTGAGTCACGTGGCCGTTCGCACGCCGGCGGGCGCGAATTCGCAACAATATATATACATATATGGTGTCCAAAAAAATATACAACTTTTTAAAATGCTTCGTTTGATCCTAAAAAAGCAGTAATTTTTGTCACTAATGCTTAATTTCTTGTTGCAGAGACCCTGAAGTTTATTTTGATACCAAGCTAGCGCCAGAAAAATGCCAAGACTGACCGTACAACAACGGACGAAAATTGTTGAATTTGGCACCAGACGAAAAGTGTCATACAGGTGCAGCGTCTTTACTCGAGACATTTCGGTATCCACTTGGGCCATGCACCAAACTTTCGGACAATAAAGTGCACCATCGCAAAGTTTACCAATGTGGGAACCATCTATGACCTTCATAAGGGTCACAGTGGTCGGAAGAGGACAGGTTGTGGAAATGTGAAGAAAATGTGGAAATGTTGAGACAGGCGGTCGTTCAGAGTCCAAAAAAATAGATTCGACGACTTTCTGCGAGACAAACATTCATAAGAGCAGCGTTCAGAGGATCCTTCGCCAAGACATTCATGCCTTTCATACAAAATTCAAACAGAAACGGTGCTTACTGATCAACAGAAACAAAACGACTAGACTTTGCAAATTGGTTCTCAGGAAAGTTGGAAGAAGATGCAGGCTTCCTCAAAAAACTTCACATGACGGACAAATGCCATGCTCACTTGTCCGGTTAGGTAAACAAGCAAAACTTTCGGTACTGGGGAACTGAAAATCCTGGTAATGCATCAACTGAACTGGTACCTCGATCTGTTCTCAAAGTCACCATGTGGGTGGCGGTTGGTTGGTATGGGATAATTGGTCCATACTTCTTTGAAGATGACCAGGGACGCACTTGCACGGTAAACCAGAGGAACTATCGTGAAATGATTCAGGAATTCTATCTGCCTGAGCTACGTACTCAGGCCCGTAGGAGAAACAACTGATCAAGATGAGAACCAGTGGTTCCAGCAGGATGGGGCACCGCCCCATACAGCCAGGGAAACAAGGCGTTTTCTCAACCAACATTTTGAGTGCCGCTTTATCTCCTCTACGAAGACATTGAGTGGCCACCGTATTCCCCTGACCTTACTCCTCAAGACTTCTTCTTGTGGGGGTATCTCAAGGACAGGATCTATGGAAACCCTAGGCCTCAGACTCTTGATCAGCTGAAGGAAAACATCCACCGAGAAATCCAGAACATTCCTCAGGAAACGTTTCCCAAAGTGATGGAGAACATGACAACGCGTTTGCAGGCAGTGATCAGACAACGTGGAGCCTACGTCGAACATGTGGTCTTAAAGAAAACGACGATTCCATACCAAAATTTAAATTTTGGTGGCAATTTTGACATTGGTACAATAAACTTCAACCTTTCAGCTTTCTATCCAGCCATATATCTTTTTAAAAAATATGTTATGACCATCCTCTTTGCAGATGAAAAGTTGTATTTTTTTTGGGACACCCTGTATGTATATTATATATATATATATATATAATATATATATATATATATATATATATATATTCTCACTTGTGGAGTCAGCTGGGAAATATTTGGCTCATATCTTTCACAAACTAGCTGGCCAGGTCTAGTGCATGAATAAAAGTGACTTGGTCAGTAATTTGTAATTTCTGTCGGTGAGAGCTCACCTACTCTTCATGAAAGACACCATGGGATCTTTATCGTCCACAAATGGCCAGTGCTGGCAGATGAGACCTTCAGATTAACATCCATCCGAGGGATGGAACACGTTGAAAATTCTCACCCTACCTGCGAAGCACCAGGTCGAGGTTTATAGCTGGGTCGTGATTAAAACTCAGGCTCGACAAATTAGTAGGCAAGCATGCATACCTCGAGGATATCCTACCAATCCAATGAAGAATCATCTACGAATGTCAAATCTGCATGATTGACACATTTTGGTGGATATGTCAACGCACTCTTTTCAGAGAAATCTTTATTGAACGGAATTCTCAAATCGAGTAATAAACAAACATTGACGAGTTATATGTAGCTTAAGATAAATAAATAATCGATTAAAAGCTTAATTTTATTTGAAAAAAGGAACGACGGACATCCAATCAAAAGTTTCATTCACATCCTCAATGACGTCATACAATGAAATCACCGCTTGGTGCCAACTCATGCACATTCTGGAAGCATTCAGAGTCCTCAATTGAAATAAAAGCAGAAGTGGACATGAGAGAAACAAAAAACAACATATTTTTTGAAGACATTTGTTTCTGGACTTTTAGACGTGGGGAGAAATGATACAAAAAAAAGAAAATAAAAACTACGATAAATTAAAGAAAAGTACCCACTTAAACACTCAGATGACACAAGAACAGTTAAGAATGTGCATTACATCACGGATAGAACAGAAGAGACGACGGATCCCGATGAATGTACAAGTGTTCAAAAGTGAACTTCAATGGTTTTTATGAAAAAAAAATTAATTACAAAAACCTTGTCGGGCAGAGGGCAAAGTTATTCCACCCGAGAGACAAAAAGGAATGTTTAAAAATCCAAACCACAAGTAAGCTTGTAGGACTTCCACAATGGAATTATAAATCTTTTAATCTTCCAACTGCTCGAAAAAGCATATCTATTACACCGCCGGATAGTCGTGCGCAATAATCCCCAGTGCACCTGACCTAGGTTTGAATGAAATAGCTCCAAAAGTGATGTCAAATGTGAGTGTAAAAGGTTTGGAAGGAAAGCTAGGTGAGGTAAAGTAAAGATGGAGAGTAGCCGTGAGTCCTGGGAATAACCACAGAATGTCCTTTTGTTCTCGTGTTCGACAAGTCGTTTGAGCCGACAGATTTTGCATCTCAATATGGAGTCAGTTAAGGAGGCATCGTGGTCTCACCCCTCAAAACCTCCCAAAAACCACAACCCCCTCTCTCTCTCCCAATACCAACGTCTTGTTCTGCTGACACATGCACTTTCACAAACTGAATCCGTGCACGTCACTTGTCCTTCTCCTATAGAAATGCAGATCCTGCTTGAGAGGTCAAAATGGTGGTGTGTAAAGATTCTATTACTATTACGTCAAAGCTCGCGTCGAAGTAACACGCACTTGTTGTCCAAGAGGATGGAATGTTTGTTCATCATTTTAAAAATCTCTCTTGGAATGTGCTTTCCGATTAAGGTGCACCCATAACTACCTTCCAGCAGGTGGTGAGCTTTCACAGTTTTTCCACTTCGAGCACCCAAACGCGTTCCGCATTCCGAACGCGGCATCGCACGTAGTCGCGACTTTCGCCTGACATCAGCAAGGCCGGCATCGGTTGTTTGAACGTTGGGTGATCTTTTTGGTCGTTTTCCCAATGAAGAGTGAGCAATGCTGTCCAATGCTGTCCCTTTCAGCTACACCTTGTAAATCGGAAATCGATGTTGGGTCATCTCCCTCTGATATACAACAGCAATTTAAAAACTCAATCCATTATTAGTGACTTTTGCAATCCGAGGAAGCCCTGGAAATCATAAAAGATCAGACGTTTCATCATTGTGAGTGAAATGGTAAAATTGAGGAGGTAAATGAGACTATTTCACCAATTCCATGGCAACTGGAATCGCTCGAATGCATTCATTACCTCCATAGGTAACCCGAATAAGTCTATGGAAGCTTTTGGCAATTGTGTTTTATTCATTTCGAATTCCTATTCTAAAAAATTCAATCCTTTTGATTAAATAAGAACCATCTCACAAAGATCCCTGGTTCGATTCCCGACCCGATTATAAACTGGATGAGTGATTCCCACACTTGTGTGGTACATCACAGTTTGTGTAGTTACTCACATGCACGTTAGGCTGAGTGGCCCGTCTGCCGGCATGAGTTTGTGGAGCTTAAAGATTCTACAGAGGGGGGGGGGGGGGGGGGAACTCCCAGGCCGACCTCACAATGTGGTATAATTAGGGTTGTTAAAATAGTAGCAGTAGTAGTAGTAGTAGTAGTAGTACTACTACTACTACATGATAAACTGACAAGCAAGCCATTGAAATTGCAAACAGTCCTGCTCATTCATCCATGAATCATCCAAAAGAAAAACTTTACATACCGAGTTATCACATGCAAGTCGTGTCCACAGCTACAGGGTATGAACTCAGAAGCGTGCAGTGAGTGGTAGCAATACACAGTGAATGCCATGGATGTGTGCTTATAACGACTTCTACATTGAATTGATATTGTTACGGATCTGGAAACCATTTGCATTCAAACATACAGATGTCCCAAAAGTCAGTTATCCCTTAAGTACATGTGAGACAGGTCCCTTCCTTTTGTCTAGTGGGAGAATCAAAGGCGTGCGTTGCGATTTCTTTTAGGTAGGTTATTAAATCTTTACATCTAATGACCATCCCACAAACAAACCAACACCTGCTACTGAACAAGCGCTTCACTCGCCGAACCGGCGACTCGCTGCCCGGGGCAAAATCATCTTGCAGTAATTCAATCTTGGCTGCACCACCATCCACTTTCTTCAAACATGCGTGGAGTGGGGCGGCTTTCCCGGCCTGGCCGAAATCCCGCCAAGAAAGGGTGAACCCCACAAAGGTCCTGTCCAATCAGAGCGGACGGTGACATCGGCTTCACCAAGGCTCGTCCCCACGGAGATCGATCGATAAATTGCAACGCCGTCCTCAAAAGAGAGTTCTGTGTGTGGAAAATCAGCTCTGGACCTATTTTGGAGCATTCGTTGGAGGATTTGTTGCAGCTCTGCGTGGGGCGTTCGTTGAGTTTTGCTGGGTCTTGTCCGTGACCCTGATTCCCGCCCTGGGACTCCGACTACTCGACTCGAGTTCTTCCGCGTGCACGAGCACCACGCGTGTGACCGTGGCCGAGCTGCACGACTATTGGCCGGTGCCACACCGCGGAGCACCCCCTCCTCCAACGTGCAGGTACCCAAGTGAACTGCGACCCCCAGCTCGTTTCTCTCCCTGGCTGCTAGGGTCTAATAAAACATCTGGGTTTTATTTTCGTCTGTGTGCGTGTCTGTGTGGCGCCAGTCCATTAAGTGGAATTGTTTAAGTGTTTGATCATTGTAAATCTTGCCTGCCTTGTATTCCCGCGTAAGTCTGCCCTGTGTCCTTTTTCTTTGTAAATTATTTGTAAATAAATGATTGCAGAAATGTTCCAGTTCGTTTCCGTCTTTTCCTTCATTGGTCCAGCATGGTTCGGATCTGAGTTTTAGCCGGGTTTTTATACCCGATAATCTGTTCATCCCAGCCGGCACGGCTTTGGCAGTTCCGCTCGACTACACCCGAACCGGGAGTTGGTAATCGGTCGTTGGACTCTACCGCAGCCGGTAGAGTGACCCGGTTGAGCAAGGCGTGCGAGGGCGTGGTTCCCCGGTAGTTGAAATTGCGTAGTTAATTAGGTAAATTGGTTCTAGACAAAAAGACCCTACGCTACGCGGTTGAGATATTGGCGACTACGGTCGGTTCTGCGACCCACCACCTCACGGAGTTATCCGGAGCGACGGCCTACAATTCCGAGGAGTCTGGTGGGAGACGGCATAACCCTCCCCACCTCGTGGTCATTCTCGCCACCGACCCCCGGCCCGCAACAATATGATCAACAGTCGCCTCTAGTATCGGCAGGAATTTACCTGAGTACCAGAGAAAAAATAAAATAAAGAAGAAGAAGGTTTACCATCCGATCTGAGGTTTGATTCCCACCCTGGAAGAATCAACTCCAATGCCGCAAAGACTAAAATGGGCAAACACTGCTCATATAAATAATGTGCACACAAGAGTGCTCACAACACAGGAAGGAGCAGATCACGTGGAGAATTTGAACACAGGGAGCAACTTGATTGCAAGGATGCGGACCAATGCACAACACGCAGTAATTCCACCTGAACTTAGCACAGCATAACGTTCACTCTGCACTTACCACCTCTGAAGAAGGCAACTCGTCTGAAACCTCGGGCAACAATAAATAACAAATGGCAGCTAACAATAACTCGGTGTGCTGCTTTTATTTTCTACAAATATATCATACACACACACACACACACACACACACACACACACACACACACACACACGTACAGGTGGGAAGGGGGTGGGGTTACTTGTGGTATATCAGATGATTACATGCTAATGACACAGGTATTGCAAGTTCAAGGCTGTCGTCTGAGTGAAAATTAGCGCAGTAGCACATTTCGTGAGTAAAATTAGCTCAGTTCCTTAACATCAGTTGTGTCGGCGTATACAGGTGTGCGTGAAAATGTATCTGCCTGAAGTAAGTCATTCATGAGAATTAATGAAATTTATTTCTGTACAATATTTTTGTTGAATTCTAGTGCAAGCAAAACAAAAATTACATTTTAGCTTTGAAACTGAACAATCAAACATTATTTTATGATTTTCCAGGTCATGCTGGGAACTTTGCATTCTCTGAGATGTCTTTGTCTCCTTAGTTGAAACAATAAGAGTTCCAAGCAAAATATTACATCAGATACGGTTGGGAAAGTGCTGTTGATAGTCCGAGGTGAGCGCACTATGTGACCCCTGACGTGTCTCCCTGTCGAGTTGAATCCGACTAAAACTAGCATTTTATGCAACGTCAGCGAGGAGTGCTGCATCTTGGATCAAACCATCCATGTGATAGGCACATAAAGCCGGCTGTCCCTTTTCATTTTAAGAAATGGATGTTAAAGTTCCACACTATCTTTCAAAAACAGTCAATCGTTGTGTGCCACTACCCTGGTCACTCCCACTGAGATAAAATTCATGGAATGTGTAGTAGCCAACGGACGTCTTCTTGTGATCTTCTACTATTGACCAATAACCACCAGTCCTGCGTCCCACCATTTTGACACAAGAAAATCTTGGCTACTTGTACCTTATCGTCAGTGACGAAAATGCATGGTCTGGCTAGGGTAGGCCTCACCATACACAGTCGATTAGAATCTTGAAATCTAATAATGTGATCGCCCAAAATGAGACATTAGAACAAAAAGTGTGAAGCATGTCTGTGGCTGCACCTTTTGTTTCCGTCGCATGCATTAATTACAAACCTGTTCCAGCAAACGATAAACCAGGAGACAAAATGTGGGTCGGCTACCTTTATATGACCAAAAATAAAAATAAAAATAAAACAATGAACAGAATAAAGATTTTAACCTTGGATTACATAATAAAACACTCAAACGGGAGTGCCAAACCAGAATCCAACAGGGAGAGTTTCATCATCGACTGAATCTTGTTGCTGAGCTCCAGAATGGCAGAAACAATGTCGCTTTCATAGTCATTACTAATCCAACTCAGGTGTTTCCATCAGTACACCTGAATCCTGTGGAATGATTTGAAGTATGAAGAACTATTTTTGCAAAAAATTTGTGAAATATTGAACTTGGAATGGATGATGTACTGCTGTTCCTGTGTGATGATCAAGGAGAGTGAGGTAACAAGCTGAAGGCCTTCTACAGAGAAAAATCACAACTTGGATTGGAGAAAATGATGGTTTTGTACCAAAAATAGAAAATTTGAATAACAAATCAGAACAGTTTTTCAGAGTGAGTACAATTCAGGGTGAACTGTGCTATTAGTTATTAAAATCTTCACGTGTATGAAATGAGAAGTTTAGCTTTGCACAAATTTGAAAAAATTCCAGTTTACTTACTCAGCTTATTTTTTGTCTATTTCAGGAAGTGCTGGTACTCTTGATAGAGTGTTGGGACATTCGCAGGAAGTTGTGAACGTTTCCATAGGAAGGAACCAATCCTGGACAAGCCACCCACTCTGTTGAAAGGTGCAGAAATTTTTGCCGAGTGGTCACGGGAATCAATCCCACACAGTGAAGGCAATGCAGCAAGACTTTACCTTGGTGTTGGCTTAGTGGTTTGAGTGGCTGGCTTGGGATCTTAAGGTCATGAGTTCAAGCCAGTTATCTGCTGAATTAACAACCCAGATGGGTTGAATCAGCCTGTCATCCTTCTGAGGTCAGCGAAATGAGTACCAGTGTACTGGTATCGGGGCACGCCATCAGTGGCATAGTTGTCACGTTATCCCAGCAAAATTATATCTACCCACCAGCCAAGCTGCCACATGCAAGAAGGAGGAGGAAGACTTCACCAACTCTACCACAAGCTACTCATGTTGAACAGTGCTGCCTCATTACAAGTAGCGTTTTAATGCTCATCCCAAGTATGCCCGAATAAATTAAGCATCAACCACAATCTGAGTTGACTGGCCCTATCTGTAGACCATCTCGTGCAGGGCAGGCAGAGTGCATCCCCCTCAAGGTCATCCATGAGCAAGATGGGCTTTTACTGAACATTACGAGAGCGACAGGTAATTATCTTGAGAATAACTGTTTCCATTAGCTTATAATCAAGATCTGTAAGACTAGTTCCTTCAGCTGAATTTGAATCCTTCACTTTGAAGATTCCAGTCCAGTAGTCTCACACCACCATACCCATGGGTGGGGGGAACTGTCGCTCTTGGTGCATTCAACCAAACAGGAAAACTTGAGAATACTTCAAAGTTCAAATCCTTCTGCAAATCTTTACTACAAAACAGAGGTTTGAAGCTTGATCTATTTACATCCACAGTTTTGCCTCAAATCAGTTTCAGCTGAAAGTCAATGGAAATAGTTAAACACGTGCAATTTCTACAGGCCTGTTCACATGATACTCAGGATGTTATTTTTGTTTCTTCTATGATCTCAGGCTCATGAACGAGCTCGAGCATGCATCATATGCAAGACAAGGGCATGAGTAGACGTTCGGTACACTTTAAGTTAATGATAAACACAAGAGGGTAGAAATAGATAAGTCAACAAAGTAGATGAGACTTAGAAGTAGAATCACCAAATCATGAACCACGTGCTAAAAAGGGAACGACAAACAGGCCGACCCACTTGGATCGCTTTTAATCTTCATTTTGTCATTGTATTAAACTCTAGCGGTAACTACCTTCACTTTGCTGAGGGATGTAATTAAAAGACAGCATGTTTAACTTCACAAACGTTGCATAACTATCAGTGAATCTCAATGAGGATGTAAAACCCTACTATATAAATAAGACAATGTCTCTGGTCTTGAATGTCTGTTCCTTATGGAATCGAAAATGACTTGGCTGACCCACACCAAAGGTCCATCAATGACACAACAAGTCATGTCCTACATTCAACTAAAGCCACCAGGAGTTTGTTTGGGGATATGTTATTTGCGAGACACACCGTAGGATCTTTAACGTCCAATAACAAATGCTACAAACAGTATCCCAGTGCAAGTCCATCAGAATGATGGAACTTTTTGTGATGCAACAGCCAGTCCATGAAGCACAAATCTGACACTTTATGGTCAGCAAATATCCAACCAGCCAAGACAGCTCAAAGATAAGTAGATTTACCTCTGTATCATTCTGTTAAGAGTTGAACCATACTTACTGGTGAACATTATATTGCAAATACAGTGACAAAGGAAGATATTTTAAACTAGAACGGCACTCGATAGAGAGCATACCTCCACCAGGCTGAATAGTTTACGTTTTGTATCCCACTGATAGGCGGATCGGGATCCGGACCAGAACAAAATCAAATCGGCTTGTCCTTGTCGATAATCAACTCATCCACCGAGTTTTCTCATAATCGTCACAACCTTTTGATATCGTGCTTCATATGTTTTGGCCCCATCTCGCATAGTGAGAATGACTGAAACAATTCTTATATCCGAGATCCGGATTCGAATTTTCACACAAATTAGAATCAATTCTTCCTTGTCACATACCTAACCTGTCTGTTTCATCCGAATCCATACATAATGTTTTGAGATATCATGCTACGATCTGTTTTGGCCATATCTACGAATGGTGAAGCATCACTAAAAATTTCTAGTTTCTGGATCTTCACCAAAATCTAACTACTTTGTCCTTGTCACACACTAAACCTCTCCATCAGATTTCGGCAGAATCCGTCCACAACGTTTTGAGATATCCTATTTACAGACAGACAAACAGGGGTGAAAGCATAACCTCTGTCCACCTAACGTTGAAGGTAATCCAATGAAGTTGTTAAAGTCTGTGCCGAAAAGGCTCAATATGAGGCTGGATAGTGTTAGCAGGATTATTTCTTCACATTTGAAAACACACAGCATTATGACATATTTGCCCTATCAGAATTCAGCTTGTGTTTTCATTACATCCAATAATTAATTAATGCTTGGAGCAGTCATAAATTGAAATTTATCCCAAATGAGACATCTACTCTCATGTTTGTATTGACAAAACAAAAACAAAAGATTGGAAGTCGATTAAAAAACATAATCAGCACAGATGGGCATTTTCAGTACGTGTCTGCTCCATGACTCCAAAACCATGAAACCGAGCGGCCCAATCTTTGCATACATACTAAGGGATTCCACGCGATTGCGTGAATGAAAACTGGCTATTTGGGTAAATTCAAACACCCCTCCTGAAGTAATTCAGTGGGTGCTCATCATTTAAAAAAAAAAAAACGTTACCAACATTATGGAGCACAATCTTGGTTCGCCCCCTGTCACCTCGCAGAGGTCTTAAGCCGCCATTTTGTTTCGGCCTGCTCAACAATGCCTTGACTTGGAAACAGCCGCCCTAGTTTCTGTATGATAAAGTGCTCAACATTATGTTTTTTTTCCACTCTCCTCACTCATATCACCGAAAGCCTGCTCTTTATACAATTATACCTACAAATCTCTGTATAAAATGCTTTTGTCAGTGCTATAGTTTTCAAATTAGGAGCTTGGAGCGATATTATGCATGATATGATACGTTTTTCCACGATGGCCTTTCACAGAACCCCCCCCCCCCCACGTAGAAAGTAAAAAGCGGGGTTAAGCAATCCGTCGCATACGTACGTACGTGTCTCTGCATTTTAAAAATCCCCTTTTAAATGCATTTTCTCCCGCAACCCGCTTGTCGGATTGACACAATCTTTTCACCATAAGTGTGCCTACTCATGTAGAATGTTTCAATGATAATTATGACGTCAAAGTCACGTGGTGTGGCAGCCATGTTGAAAAAGGGAAATACTTTGGACCTCTGCATCGCAAAAATTGAAAACTTAGCACATGGAAAATTGCTCCCCATGGGGAATAAGGGTGATTACCTCACGTGCAAAGCGATACCCACGCGGATGGTAAACCGGGCGATCGTACCTCGCCGCAGGTCGACTACGGACACGAGCCGCTTGGGTGGCCCGTTCCATGCTATCGGGATAACCGAGCGGTGTTATCGCCGACCTGGACGGTTCAGATTAATTCCCGGGCGTATTAAG
>CM068957.1:144878761-144904345 GCA_035128595.1 Eptatretus atami
TGAAAATTGCTGTGGCACTTAGCGGACATGTCGACAATGTTTGGGAAGTCTTGGCGTTCCATAGTACCACTTGCATTTTGCATAATGCGTATTTTTGTCATTCCCCGTGTACGGTCTGTCGGCTGCTACCAGCTATGTTGTACTGCTATCCCATGCATGTGCACGGGTATCGCTAGTATATATATATATATATATATATATATATATATATATATATATATATATATATATATATATATTACTGCCGCCCTTTTGCCTGGGATTATATATATATATATTATATATATAATATATATATATTATATATACATATATACATATGAATATATATTTTTACGATATACATATGTATATATATATGTATATATGTATGTATATATATATATACACATATACAGTAGACTAGGCGTAAGTCGTCACCATCGGGACCGAGAAAAAAGTGACGACTTAGAAATGTGACGACTTACGCGTATGCGACATTCATGATGAATGTGGGTGAAGGATGAAGTCGCGCGTGGCCTGGACACGTATGTGTGAGAGCCGGCTATTGTACCAAAAGGAAAACACAATCCTCGGGGCATAGGTGGGGTTCATTGTGAGTTGGAAAGTGATCAAGCAAAGATGGAATTCATGAATCAGTTTATCAAAAGTAAAGATAATGAACAACTGTAAGACAACTCATATACCATCGGTGATGGTATGGTGACAAATACATGACACACAGTCATCGTGGTGATGATTACCACTCAATGCCTATGTGTAAGTGAATGCGGTAATGTACAAAACAAGCCAATATAAACCATGATCGGACTTCAACACTAAGCTCGATCGATCCTTTACTCCTTCGCAAAGTAATCCGTTATGTTTGACTGCCTCAAACTCTTGGCATCTGGTGCATGAGAAAGGACTCAAACCGGTCATTGTATTCCATGATGTTGTCTGGGCAATCCTCCACCGAAAGACAGTATCGTTCATAGGGATCGTGTGACGGTGAGCCGAGTTTTTAGTGTGCAAGCTTGGTATTATAATATATATATATACATACACACACACTCACGAGCCTTTTCTAATTCATTGGACAATTACTGTACAATTGCATGTTCAGTGTGTTTGTTCGAATTATGTTGAAAGACAAGAATAACAGGTTGCCGGATTAAATGATAGTGTATGTGAGAAAACCGTGTGTAATATGTTTCATTGATATTTGTTCTTAACATTTTACATTTCAAGCCATGGACCTTTTCCCATCACTCAGCTTATTGTCATAATTTCTCATTTCAAATGTCTCATGAAGCTGATAATCAATTTCGTGTTGTACATATGTGGATACACAATTATGCAAGTTTGGTTTTGAAAACGAAATTTGTTCAATCAAAAGCCAATGCAGTTTTAACTACAATGTTGTTAGCAAATGGACTTTAATTAATTTGATTGGCCAGCATTTCAAACAAGATTGTGATTTGTACCATTGTGCAGGTTGATAACAAGATTGTGATTGTGCATCTAACGAGGTACGTTGTTGAACCGTGTTCTGCACGATTCCAGATGTTCCCCCTTTAATACGTGTAGAGAGAGCATCGTATTACCCTCAAAAAATGACTGACAATGGGATTCCAAGAGGTAGATGTTGCACTTTGGTTAAAAGCTTTCCGGATGACACCCGACGTGCTCTTTGCTCGAACGTCGATGTGTGACCGAGCGAGATGTTCCGAAAGGAAGGAATTTGCGGTTGTGGCAGCGGTGATGTGCGGTGAAGTCGACACTGTCGGCCTTGGAATGTGCAGGTGCATGGCTGAGGTTCAAATGTAAATCATTTTGTTAGGCCTGTTTGGAACGCATGTTCGGTGCAAGACGGCTGCAAAAAATAATATTATGCGCCAAGTGTGAGCGCTAATGTCCCACATGTTTATGTGATGCAGACGTCCAGGCAAGCTTTTGAGTAACCCCTTAAACTGTGAAAAAGAGTGATGAATTGGAGCGATAAAAGATGGCGGCCAGCGGAACACGAGGTCATGGAGGTTGTGCTAACGAACGAGCACCATTGTAATCTGCTGCCGTTTGATAAGATGATGAGACAGGAGTAGAAGCAAAGCAGAGCCTGTGAGCTTTGTCGGTAAAGCTCTTTGTGTGTCCATCCTTTAACCATTTGTTTACCAACTGTTAGGTGTGATATCCTGGTGAATTGCGACACCTGCGGCCTATCCTGGGCCTACCCTGGGCCTACTTTAAGCAAATAATGAGGCCATCCGTCCCACAGGTGGCTATTTTAGAAGATGTTGCACAACTCTGATTACATATTGAATACGATCCACTTCACAACTTGTACATCACATGCATCCTCGATCATCATGTGCATGGCATCGCAGTAAACCTGCCAGCTGCAGAGGGGTTTCTTTATATCCTTTTAAACTAAAGAGTGAAAGTTGTTCATTTTGTTGTTTTATTTTCAACAACGTGTTCCTCAAAACAAATACAATCATTTACTGAACAGCAACCGTTATTACAAATGCACTAAATTAACATGTAAACGATGTTAACACGAAAACTAATTCTCCATCGTGTACACACACGTTTACACACAGACGTACAGACACGTATACATGTACAGATACAGACACACACACGCACATGTACTGTCTAGAATACAGAACATACACACACACGCACGGATGTACAAGTGCACACTGTATATGTGCACAGGTACACACATACAGGCGCAACACACACACATGTACAGATGTACAAGTGTACACACATACAGACGTACACACACATGTACAGATGTACAAGTGCACACATGTATATGTGCACACGTACACATATACAAACATACACATACAGGTGACACACACGCCACACACACACAGCACACACACACACACGCACACACACACACACACACACACACCACACACACACACTGTGCAGATGTACAATGCACACACATACAGACGTACATCCACAAAACCAAATTTCTTCGTTTTGACAATGAAAATATTTTGATTATTCATGTTTGTTGTCAGTATAACCAGTTTTTTTTTTTTTTGCATACCTTGTCAAGGCTCGTATGAGAGCAACACACAACGCACATCAAGGGGGGCATGAGACAGGAGGGGAGGGAGTGGGAAGGACAAAACAGTGGGGAACAGAAACATTTGGAGATCTGTGGAAGGGAGAGGATGGGGTGGGGAATATGGGAATAGAAGATGGACATTACAGGGACTTTCAGGAAGGAAAACAGGGAATTTGAAGGAGGTGGCTTGGGTGGATTATCGGGGTAGAAAAGATCGAGGACGTGGATGGGGGATGATAAGAGGTGGTGGTGAACAGCTGTTTTGAAGGCCTGGAGGAAGAATGGGAATGAATAAGTGAGTGGGAAAAAGAGGAATGAAAGAGTGAAGGTGAGCAGTGATTCGTGATTTTGGTAGTTTTACCAGAAGGGGGTTGTTGCGGACCTTGAGGACCTGCGGAAATGTGGTGGGACAAATCGCAAGAGAGCAGGGGGGGGCAGGCTGGAGAGGAGACGGTAGAAGACAGAAAGACCACCGACCAACCTACAGTGGTTGAGTGAGAGGCCCAAAGACTCAGCCCATTGCGGGAGATGCCAATGATCCGAAATGCCTTGGTTTCTACAGCGTGAAGCCGAGAAAGGTGGAGGCAGGAGCACCAGCCCAGAGGGAGAGAGCACTCCATCAGGCTGCGGACAAAAGCTTTGTAAGTGGTCAGGAGCTCAGGTGGGCCGAGGAAGGACCTTGCACGACGGAGGATTCCCAGTCGGCGACTGGCTTTGGAGGCGAGGTTTGAAATGTGGCTTTCCCAGGAAAGGTCATGGCAGATAGTGAGACCCAGAAGTTGAAAGAAAGGACTTCTTCCAGAGGATTGTTGAGAAAGTGGATGGGGGGGTTTCTAAATGGTCCTTTCGAAGAGACATACTGAGAGTGTGAGATTTGTCCGGATTGAAAGACATGTTCCACGTGTTGGCCAGTTTGTTGATTTTATCCAGATCAGCAGTGAGCGAAGAAGCTGCTGCTTGTCGGTCTGAGGGAGACGATGGTACGGCAGAGGGTGGAGTCATCAGCAAAGAGATATAGAGGTTTTCCAGAGAGATGGAGGATCATTGATGAAAACCAGAAAAAGAACAGGGCCCAGAACGCTACCTTGAGGAACTCCAGCCTGGACAGGAAGGGGGATGAAAAAACTCCATTTAGGGCCACACGTTGACTGTGACAGGAGAGGAAGTCTGCGAGCCATGAGTGGAGATGGCCTTGGATACCATGGAAGAGAGTTTGGTGAGCAGGGCAGGGTGCCAGACTGTGTCAAAAGCACGTGATATATCCAGGGATACGGCTGGATTTCCTGTCTGGCATTGAGGGCTTCCATCCATTGTTGGGAGAGCAGAAGCAGCATATCCAGGGTAGAGTGACCTGGTCTGAAACAAAATGATTATCAGTAATCAAGCCATTGGAGAAGAGAAGGATTTGATGTCTGAAGCGATGATGGATTCCATAACCTTGCTGATGATTGGGAGAAGGCTGATTGGTCTGTAGTTGCAGGGATCTGTTTTTGCACCTTTTTGTGCAGGGCAGTGATGTTTGCTGATTCCAAGCAGATGGCAGATGACCTTGAGCAAATGAGAGGGAATAGAACAGAGAGAGGGTGAGCAAGAGCAGAAGAGCAGGCTTTGAGGACACGTGGGCTGATGCCGTCTGGACCGGTTGCAGAATCTGAGTCGAGGTTTGACAGCAAGCTCTCCACCTTGTCAGAGAAAAGGACACAGAGTCCAGGGACAGTTGGGTGCGACTGGGTAAGGTGGTAGAGAAAGTTATGGGTTTTGGACACAAGATTTAGCTGCAAACACCGATTGAGTGAGAGGCGCATAGAGGCGTTGTATAGAACATAACTGAAAATAAAAAAATCGTAAATCAACAAATTTCAACAATAACACCACAAACTTATTTTACTTTGGTTAATGACTTACAAAAAAAGTAAATTCTCAAAGTATTGTAATAACTCTCATAACAAGGGTTTGTAGGGAAAGAGATTATTTAATATATCACTACGCAGATGTGCCAAGTTGCTTGGAAGGAAACGTGCACGCCGCCCGCTCCGCCGCGCCACACACGCCAACCTGCGCCGCCAGCTCCACCCGCGCCACACACGACAACTGCCCGCCCGCTCCACACACGCCAACCTGCACCACCAGCTCCACCCGCGCTACACACGCCAACTGCGCCACCAGCTCCACCCGCGCTGCCCGCTCACACACGCCAACCTGCTCCCCCGCTCCACACAGCCAACCTGAGCCGGCCGCTCCACACACACCAACCTGCGCCGCCCGCTCCACACACGCCAACCTGCGCCGCCCGCTCCACACACGCCAACCTGCGCCGCCCGCTCCACACACGCCAACCTGCCGCCCGTCCACACACGCCAACCTGCGCCGCCCGCTCCACACATGCCAACCTGTGCCGCCCGCTCCACACACGCCAACCTGCGCCGCCCGCTCCACACACGCCAACCTGCGCAGCCCGCTCCACACACGGCAACCCATACCGCCCGTTCCAACCCGCTCCACACACGCCAACCTGCGCCGCCCGCTCCACACACGCCAACCTGCGCCGCCCGCTCCACACACACCAACCTGCGCCGCCCGCTCTACACACGCCAACCTGCGCACCCGCTCCACACACGGCAACCCATACCGCCCGTTCCAACCCGCTCCACTCATGCTATCCTGCTCTGCCGATGCCAACCTGTGCCGCCTGCGCTACCCACTCCACCCATGCTTGCCACTTCTCATCACATATCAGCAGTTGCGTGTGGCCTGGTGGAGTATTATGATACCATTTACCTCAATGTTATCCCTTCAGATCATATGCATTGATGGTATATGACTCGTGTACACAGCAACACATCGCGGGGGTTGGCTTGTCATATTAAACTTATGCCATTTTATTTTCCTCATGACCTCTGTGCTTCACCCCACCCCCCTCCTTTTCCTTGAGTTTTAAACAATAATTTTGTAACGTCATGCTCTCGTGATGGAATTTTAGAAAATTGCACTGACTTTTGTTATCGAGGTAAATTAATACGAAGGGAGAATTATTATTAATGACTGCAATGATAATAATAATTTGCTCTCAAACATTCGAAACAGCTTGTTGTTTGTACTTGATGTCCTCAATGCCTCATCACCAGAAGGATTAATTAATGGCATTTTCACAATTATGAGAATTCTAACTTTGTTGTGGTTAAGATTATTCAGAGCCAAGGTCTTCGTTCGTATGCAACACAAGGCTGCTGGACACCTTCATGGGCTGTGGGTGTGACTGTGCCACTGATGCAGTGCCCTCTGCTGGTTTGGGCAGGAATTTGTAATTTGGTCATGGTGCCGGCGATAGCTCGCCTACTCTTCGCGAACGACACCGTGGGATCTTTAACATTCACCAACTATTGCCGGCAGACATCCATATGAGGTCAGTTTATCGTCCATCCGAGAGAAGGCGCACACATTGATGAATCGCAATGCCTGTAAAACACCGGGGTGACAGTTGATAGCTGGGGTGGGATTCAAACCCAGGCTAGATGGCTTGGAGCGAGTGCGCGAACCTCTCGACTATCCTGCCATGATGCGACGATTCATTACTTTGTAACAACTGAAAACATTTTTTACTTTTTGTAATCATCTAATTTATTTTGCCTTCCTAACTGTGGAATGTCCCCACGGAGAACTGAGCTGCCATAATTGATCGCCATCAATACTTTAAGAGCACTCGTCTGAATGGCAAACCACTCAAGCAAGCACTCCAATGAAACGGTGAAGAAACTTAAAAACTAAATGTTTAAGTTTTCAAATGTATCTATCTATACCGAAGTGATGGGTCATTTAATGAAAGAAGATTGTATAAAAAGGGCAAACGTGGTATAAAATAAAATTGCACATTTTCAGTGAGTGAACCACCACCTGATGCACCACCTGAGGCACCGCATGGCCAAATGCAGGCGAATGGGCCCTGAACTTTGTTTAAGTCGATCGATATATTCAGTGACAGTGTGAATATTGTAGAGTGCTTGCGAAGTGGCTTAAACACTTGAGCAAGCACTCCAACAAAACGGTTGATAAGGAACAGCTGGCTTGGCAAGCAATTGCCGAGCGGTTAAACACCATGCACCTGGAGATGTCCGGAATGTCAAGCGATGTCCGAATTGGACAAATGAACACTTTTATTTGAGCATTCAGAACTACTGCTGAAGTCAATAAAAAAATTTACAATTTGAAATTTGCCTGAGATTAAGAGATTCTGGAGGTTATTGCATGTGCGGAAATTAAATAAAGCCACAAACGCTGGCCTCACCACGTGTTTATAAGCATTGCAATGTACCCAGCGATTTTGTAGCTATGATTATCAGCATTTTGCCGATATCAGAAGGATGACGTGCTGAATCAACCCACCTAATGCCATTTAACATAACGACTGGGGCTCAAACTCAAGACCCTCAGAACTTAAGCCAGTAACCTCAACCATGAAGTCAACACCAAGCTTTCGTCACATACATTACTTAAACAGACGTGATCTTCAAAACAACAATAACCACAACTGCAATAACAATAAATAAACCAATGTCACCCGTAGGGTGATCCGTATCTTGCCAAAAGGTGACCACGTGTGACTTCTTTAAGGTCACACTGAGGTGAACAGAGCTGCTATCCACCAGGAGCGACTCCTTGAGGAATATCTGCCTACGAGAGATTCCGATGAGAATCGTTCTACAGAGTAACCATGAAAAAATATGCCTTTGCCTCATAACGTCACCAAATCACGTCATAATGTCTCAAGCTTGATAATCTAGAAAGCACTCATCGAGGTGTTCAATTTGAGGTACTACACATATGGTTCCTAAACTTGAAAATTTGACCTTGGGTCAAATGTTTGACCTTAGGCGTTAACCATGAAGGTCAAGGCCAATCGCCACCAAAAATTAATCAGCTGAGCGGCAGACCATGAACTATATTCCCATGAAGTTTGAAGACGTTCGATCAAAATTACTCAAAAAATGAGGGTTTTGTCGATTACACTGATTTGCGAAAAAGTGACCTTGACCTTTGACCTTGACCTTCAAAATTTTATGGCCTCCATAGGCCTCTGATATGCGAAGTTACAAAAATTTCCAATGAAAACTGTGGTCTGCAGAATTTTTTTTTCATGATTACAGACAAACAAACAAACAAACAAACAAAAAAAAAAAATTAAAAAAAAAAAAAAACATACAGACTGACTAACATATCTTGCAAAAACTTCGTTTTGGCAAGATAAAAATCGAGCAAATTACTCATCCCTTTATTTGAATTACAAGCACTAGTGCATGCCCATACATGCGTGGCTGTACGTGAAAATAGAAAAAACCTTTCAAACCGTATGCCAGAAACAACAACCACACAAGGCTGTTCCTTCACTCTCGCATGCCCATATGTGCGTAGCCGTACGTGCGCGGCCGTACGTGTAAAAAATAAATAATAAAATTCAAACCGCGTGCCAGAAACAACAACCACACAGGCCGTTCCTTCGCTCTCGTGGCCCGTACGTTGAAAAAAAACCCCAAAACTTTCAAACAAACACACAGGCCGTTCCTTTGCTCTTGTAAACGACGACTGGATTGGGGCATTGTGTTTATCTATAAATGCGCATAAGAAATCGAGAAATTATTAGAATACAGTAAGTCATCGCTATCCGGAAGTCCGTACGTTGTAACCCATAATGGGGAACGCGGCTGAGGATCTCTTCCCAACGGCCACCGCTACGCAGCAACGTGTCCTGTCATTGTAACGAAATGGCGCCCTTTCCCCATCGGCCACGCCTACGCAGCAACGTGTCCTGTGATTGGTTGGTAAATAAATGGCCATAACTTGGGAACCACTGTCGATATATCAAACCTTGAAAAGGCATGTACTCAGGTCCCCAGCAATATACCTGGCAAGTTTCAATTAGATCGGACCAGTGGTTGTCGAGAAACAGCGGTCACAGACACACAGAGATTGCTGGAATTATAGAGAGATGAAGGAACACCCTTCTAGATTTCCATACTATTCAGCCTTGAAAGTCGGCCTGAAACCAAAATTACCTTAAAAAAAAAACCTTCATTAATTAACCAACTCGTATAAAAAGCCCGTCAAAAATGACGGTTTGAGTTATTTATTCGAAATATTCAAGGAGACTGCAAGATATGATGTTTCGTAGCAAGAAAAAGCGTTATTTTAAAACACGATATGTAAAACGTGACCCAATTTTATTTATCTTCTGGGATGTTTGTTGCGATGGTTTCATGACCATAGCCTGGCTTGCTTGCCGCCAGCTACGGTATTTTATTGCAACACCAACAAAAAAAAGTCCAAAAAAATCTCGACAATAAACTCAATAATAGAAATCAAAATACAAGAATCAAAAAGTAAGAAATAAAAGCAAAGATCTGAAAGAGAGAATCAAACCAGAATCAAAACAATAATCAGAAAGAAAAGTGAAGAAAAAAAATAATGAAAACAAGAAGGTCAAGCAGGAATCAAATCAGAAATCAAAAGCAAGAAAACCAAAAATCAATGAAGAAAATCATCATTTTCCCACCAACAAATACACATAACCTCCGCCACTTCCATGTGTGTGGGTTGGTTGGGGACAAAAGTAAGGGGTGGGAACTTTCGTCTCTGGAACAAGAGTGGAAACGGGAAGGAACAGGGAGGAATAAATGGGGAACTCTCCTCATGATCCGCCATGTCCTGTCCCTGTCCTGTCCCCCCCCCCCCCCGGTTAGGCCGTCTGATGACCAGGGGGCTCTGTGCCCCACAGGCTTATTTGCTTGGGTTTGCAGGGAAAACATTCCCTGTGGGGCCTTGCCCAGGGGAAGCAGTCTTTTACACTGCTGGCCCCTCCTGCGACATTTATTCATTGTCCATTTGTCTGTGTCTATACCAGCATCCATGGAGGAGGAGCCATCACTTTCAACCCCTGGCAGCAGGGTCTCTTGAAAGGAGATTGTTCCCTCTGACCTCGCCACCAGAGCAACCCCCCTTTCTGCAGTGTTATCACCCACCTCATTTGGCCGGCACCCGACGTAACCACATCCAGGTCCTTCACTGGAGGTGCGCGGGGACTGCAGCCTCATCCAAACTCCTTCCCTTTCTCCTCCTCAGCCTTAAACTCCGGCACACCCAACAATGCTGTCCGACCAAATACCTCATTTGGCGGAATGAGTCCCGGCTTCATGAACTTGAACGGGACACAGTTATGGCACCTGCTCGCTGTGCCAGAGTCCTGGGGATGGTGGGGCCAACACTTGGAAAGAGGGGGAGGGGAGGTAGGAAGTGGTTGCGGGGAAACGCAAGACTTCCTTCCAGCCTGGTGAGCGAGGCCTGCCAGACAGGAGGAAGGCCGGGGAAAAACATGAAGGGAAGAGTCAAATAAAAATGCAGGATGAAAATGACAAAAATTATCTCAACAAATACACGATATGGGGGAAAAATTAAAATGTGCAAGAAAAAAACGACAATTGGCACAAGAAGCCCAAGGCAAAAAAACAAACAACAAACTCAAAATGAGTGCCTCGTGTCTGCCACCACCCCACAGCCTCGTGAGTACCAAAGTCAGAAACCTCGGCCTTGCGTCAGGTAGTTGACATCTTCTTTGCCTATGGACGTAAATGAACACTCGTTTTACTTTGCGCGCATTACACATCACGTGCAGTGAATTTCACCTCCCTACGCCTTGCATTTATGGATACCGAAAAAATACTTGCTCTGTATTACTGCCCTTGAGGCTTGGTTTGCAAGTCACCGTCTACAATTCCAAGAGAAGAGACAATTACTCTTTTATGGAAAAAGTTTTTCTAGCTTTTGAGCCTCAAAAATAGACTGGAGTGAATACACAGTCGTGTTCAACGGTTGACTTTTAAAATCCTACTCAAATTGCCCTTATGAAGGGGAACAGAACAAATACACAGTGCATTATATTGGTATATTTACTTATCCATTTATTTAGGAGGTGTATAATTCCACAGATTGCTGCCAGGATCAGTCCCGAAAATAATAAAAATAACCTGGTGTATATACATGAACCAAAAATATGCATACTGCTTATGTACACATACATAATACATCGTGGTTATTTACCAAGGATGATTCAAATTGAACTGGGCCATGGACTGACACCCCAGACCTGCAGCCTACACTGCTTCACAAATTGGTGGCGCGTGATACTGATTGTGTGCGGAGTAGGGTGAGCTGTCCAACCAATGAGGTAAAGGCAATAGCGATGTCATTTCCATGAATGTGAGGTAGACCATTTCCAGAAGGTCACTTCCTCTGCGACAGAGAAATATATATATATATATATATATATATATATATGAAAACAAAGACCAACCCACATCTCTCACCTGTGAATGGAGGGAATAACCAATCAGCTCTCACCTAATAAATTAAAACCAGGTGGCTAGGATTATATAAATAAATCTACTCCTCCCATGCTCTTCCAGCCGAAGAAGCTGCATAAAGCAACCATGAAAGAGTTACCCAAGGTAAGCCCCTTGCTGTTTCAAACCCTTCCCAGAGTTCCTCCACAGCTGTAAAGACGTTCACAAATTGTACACACATGAGAATCTCAATGCTACACACACCTTCACCTGCCGGACCGGTTTCATCGCTTGTTGGCGACTCCTCGGTGACAGCGCAGACAGAAATTCATACCAACGAGGCTCCCAAGCATGTACTACGTGTAAACGTCAAAAAAGGCAATATATGAGAACGAAGAACCACCCACATCTCTCACCTGTGAATGGAGGGAATAAGCAATCAGCTCTCACCTAATCAAGCATGGGAGTAGTCGAGTTATTTATATACATATGTCTGTGAGCATGATATCTCAAAAAGTTATTGACAGATTCGGAGGAAACTTGGTGGATAGGTTAGGTGTGTGAAAAGGACAAATTCATTAGATTTTGGTGAATATCCAGATCCGGATACGAGAGTTTTTACGTGATTCATCACCATTGAGAGACGTGCCCAAAAACGATATATGGCACGATATCTCAAAAAGTTATGGACGGATTCACAAGAAAGTTAGTGGACACGTTGAGTGAGCGACAAGGACGAATTGATTCAATTTTGGTGAAGATCTGGATCCAGATACTAGAATTGTTTTTATGATTCTTCACCATTGAGAGATAAGGCATAAACGATATATAGCATGCTATTTCACAAGGTTGTGTACGGATTATTACAAAAACAAGCTGATTATATTTTGTTTAAGGCCCGGATGCAGATCCGTCCGATGAGTTGCAGACAAAACATAAAGTGTTCAGCCTGGCGGCGGAATGCACTCTACTCAATGCCGTTCCAGTTGTTGAATTGTTCTCTTTGTTCAATTTTGACAATGCGATTGTTTGATAGTGGGTTTTTGTTGTACTTATTGCTGTTGTTTTTGTCGTTATTTATTATTTTAATTGCATTTGGAAATTAATTGTGCAAAAAACGATTGTGAGATCTGTTTGACAGTGCAATTTTCCCCTTTTGTGGGAAAATAAGAGAAATAAATTTAATTTTTTTTTCAAATAAGATTGTCCAATCCTTCGTCACACCCATACCAGTAAAGTGTCGTTTTTACTGCATGAATATTCTGCCTCATAACTACAGTTATATTAATAAAAAACTCACAAAGTTTTCAAACAATTTGCAAAAATGCATTAGTTTTGGGACAAAAAAAACCCCCTTTTATTAAATAAATACAGATCACAGGTCCTTGGAAGGAATTTATTTGACACAGGATTTGAATATACAACTTGATCGTCTTAAATCTGTGGGTTTTATCCACAGGCCGAGCGTGCTGCCGATCATGTCGGAATAAAATGGGAAAATCTGCCGTAATCAGTTGCTACGATACCTTCATTTTGTGTCTTTTACGAGCCTGCTTGTGATATTTCAGCACAGTTGGCCATTGGAAAGTGAAGCATTACCGAACTGAAAGAATGCACTCAGAAACCAAATGCTCTTTTGGCAAAAATCTTGTTTTGCTGGAAGCATTTGGAAAGTGGCTTATGGGAAGAAAAATAGTCCACTCGAGCACAGTTGACCTGTTCGTTCTTTACTAGTTTGCTTTGTGCGTTTTGCAAGCAGATTTTCCTGCTGAACTGTTCATTAAGTAATGGGCAGAAGGTTTTCTAAATATCTTCCAAGAGCTCGTTTTGAGTGAACTGAAGCCAACAGTAATCCGAGCGACCAGGCCGATTATTGCTTTTGCATTATCACAATGCTGATACAAGATACAATTGCACTTTAAAAGGTTCCTTCAAATGCACCAACCTTTGTTCATCAATAATTATTTTGCAAGTCGTGCAAATCGCACACAAACACAGGCCTTTTAAAGGCGGTAACATGGCCGACTCGGTACACGATGGGGATATTGGATCTTGTAACGTGTCCGATTCCCTTCCCCTCTTGTCGTGTTCTACGCGAACTTTGTTCTGATCCAGTGGAGATAGGTTCGTTAGAGGATCTTGTTGATCATACTTCATTTGTTGTATTGATGTGGTTTTGGTGGTGTTTCTTACTGTTACAAAGTCATTGACTTCACTTCAACCACAAAATTGACCCTGAGCCACATATTTTACGGCTGTTTGTCATGGCTTATATGTTTGACTGGGTTCACGAAAAGTTACTCACAAATAAAGGAACCAGACGTTCCATGACGAATGCCCTACAAAAATCGACTCAAAGTTATAAAATACCCAACTTCACCAGAATTAGCGTTTTCTTGAAATTCGAATTGAAGAAACTCTGATTTTAATTATTTGCATTGATTAAATATAATTAAAAAGAAATATTAACCGTATGATTGTGTTTGAAGTTACCCGAGATGGTTTGAGCTTCAATGCATTTATTCATTGACCACGTTTATTGTGGTATTTCATATACATATTGCACCGTAAAAAAAATTAACATATGCACACAAGAAACAATGAAGGAGGTGGGAATTGAACCTGAACACTGACACTATGAGTCATCATTCATACAATTTGAATTTTTTTAATCTATGGATGAAAATTTCATCACAACCCATCACCCCACTCCCCCCCCTCGCCTTCCCTGCCAACCTTCCCCTACCTTCTCGTTTTTCTCAGCATAATCCTTACTATAATTCACGGACCGACCGGTATTTGTGTGTGTATTTGTTTGTCATCTACCCTTCCTCATTTCTGGGCCGATTACATCGACTTGCTATTAGGATCAGCATGACCTCAATTAATTTGTCGGGGTGTTTTTGTCTTTTATGGTGGTCTTGGGGGGGGGCAGAGGGGGGATGATGTAAATTCTCCATGTAAATGTGTATCATGTAGCACTGCCTCTAGGTGGGAGAGGGTATTACAAGTCGTCATATACAGTTCCTGCCCCACATTTTCCTGTACAGTGAGGTGTTTTAATTATAAGCAGTAGGTATGTTTTGCTTCATCCATGTAACCCGACGTTATTATTATTATTATTATTATTATCTTTGCGTATACAGAGCTGTCATTTACCTATACACCACCCAAATAAAGGTATGCGTCAGAAGAACGTGTTGCATGCTTGGAACAAGATCGCCCATAGGGCGAGTACTCTACTCGTCTACATCAATTAATGATCAACAAAATGGAAGGATTTGCTGTAGTCTATGAAACAGGGATACACCTTCCTTTGATCGAACCTCTTCCTCTTCTGAAACATGCTTGCTCAATGTGCACATCTTGCTTAATGAAGTGTTCTATTCTGTGTTGAATGATCCTCTCGTAATATCTTGATAGGATGTGAAATCAAGGCAAACTTTCGGTTACTTGGCATCCTCTTGCATCCTCTTTCTTTGGCATTGGCATGTAAACTGACTGCTTCCACCTTCAGGCCACAAAATCCTGCTCTCGATCTGTGTACAGATCCCTGTTAAATTTCTGATTGCCTTCACCACAACCACAATAAAGAATTATATTGGAATTTCATCGGCATCTGGTACTTTTCCATTCACCAGCTCTTTCAAGGCTCTACGTACCTCACATTCTGTCACTGTTGTGTTGGTTCTTGTCATAGCTCTTTCTTCGAAGGTTGCCATCGTATTGCTCGCTCGTTTGTATGCGACTGGGTAGTGGGTAGTTTCTGTACTACACTAGCATTGATAGTGCACTTTTTTTTTTTTATAAAGGAGTGGACATCGAACAAAATTTGCATTGAATATTTAGCAAGGGATGAATTGATTTATTATTTTTCATTAAATAAATTCAGACGGATCAATTGCACAAGGTAAGGGCCATCACTGTTAAAAAAGAAAAATCTGATTTATAAAATCATATTCTCTTGCATTTAGAGATGATAGAGAGTTTGGTACGTTTCGTGTACACCATACCTGGTTAGTGGTTGCAGAGATGGAAGCAGTGATTATATGTGTTGTATGAAATCACAACTCACAAGAGTAAATAAATAAATAAATTAATTGTGTTTCTTCATTTGTGATGCATATTCAAAGCTGTAAAGCCTAATGAGCTACAATGTTAACAGTTAATAACACTGTACAGTATAAAAGAGGACTACTTAGTACATTTGTAAAAAGGTGTCTAACAAAGTCAAACCGACTCTCAAGAAAGACAAAACATTTGGCTATCTTCTTCTTTCTTTAACAGCCACATTTATTCCCACGTCCTTCTGGTTGGCCGGGGGAAGGTTTTTGCTCAATTTTTCAGGAATTGGCTGGCTTGGTCTGACGTTTGACTCAGTAGTTTGGCCAGGAATTTGGAATCTGGCCATGGTGATGGTGATAGCTCACGAAACATTTGATGACAAACACAGGAAAACATCTGTAATGGGACTGCTGGGAAAGGTGACGACAACTTCTGTTCTTTTCGAAAAAAATTCGAGAAAACTGAGTCACATAATTCTATCGTGTCCCATTGTTCATCATATTTCAGTTATTTTTACAGATCCCTGTTACCTGATTGACTTTTCAATTTATGTAACATCCGTAATTGCCTGATTATGACGAACCATAATTGACTATTTATCACCATTATCACTTTTAGACGCAGATTAACTGATGAAATAACAACACTGTTGATAACTGCAGGCTGGACGATTTATTTTATTTAAATAATTCAAAGTCGCCAACTGTGCATGAACAGCTTGCAGATGAAAAGCAAAATTAAAATTCAAGTTTATCTCATCTTTTGAGCATTAACATAGCATGTATTCATACAATTCCTTAATTACCATATTAAGAGAGCACCATTGAAAATCATGGAATATATGTTTGTATATACAAGTATGTACATGTTTCCATATAATCTCTGTGGATATTTCATAGCACTTTTGCAGGTGAGGCACTTCCCTGCATGATAAACAATCATCTGAGTATGGTCGGAGAACTCATCACAATGTACTACATATTGTAACTGGGTGATTGAACATTTCAGTTTTACTTATTGTAAAATGTTATTCCATCACGTTACTTCAGTTTTTTCTGTTTCCACAATCCTCTCTCTCTCTCTCTCTCTCTCTCTCTCTGTCTCTGTCTCTGTCTCTGTCTCTGTCTCTGTCTCTGTCTCTGTCTTTGTGTGTCTCTCTCTGTCTGTCTCTCTCACTCACCCACACAACTAAATACAACCCACACAACTAAATACAATGAATGTTACTGTCACTATCAGTAGTGACAGTAAAATTGAGTCTGCGATACTGCAGGGCAAGGTTGGATAATTTGTTGACAACTTAATACCGGACATCCCTGCTTGTTTCACTCATAATCGTACTATAAATGTTTCTGTCCCAACACAAGAGTGCATCATTACAGAGTAGTGAGGAGTCATGCAGTTATTGCTTTGTGAATGAGTCAAACCATGTGACATTCTTAAGAGAATGACTTCACAATATTGTAGGAATTGTATGTCACAGAATCGGCTCCGTCTGTCTGTCTGTCCATCCGTCACGCTATCTTCTCCTAAACAGTTGGGCAGAAATTCACCAAACTTGGTAGTTATGCTCACCACATGGAAAGAAGGTGCAAGAACATTATTTTTCGCCCTGCTCCTTGGGGTGAGGTCAAAAGGTCAAATACCAAAAAATGAAATTATGGGCACATTTTAAAACATTTTTTAAAGAAACTTTGTATATGCAATCAACATGATGGGATGCATGAAATATGTAACAATTTTTTGGATTTGACTCCTGGTCCATACCCCAGGCGGTTGGTAATTAGGGTTACAGTGGTTAAAGCAGACAAAAAAATTAACTCAAAACTTGATATTGGGTCATTCCTGGTGGAACTTTTTGCCATCTTTCACCTTTGCTTGCTTTAGGTGGGAAGCATGGGGATTTGCAATGGCGCGCCATCAACTTCACTCTAGTTTCTAATATTGTTGTGTTAAAAGGCTCACAAATGTGATCTTCCTCGGCACAGGGATATTTTGATCCCACAAACGGCCAAAAGGTTTACAACTAACCGCATTAAATTAAGGATTACCCTGCGCTCAGGTTCACCTTACCATCCCCCAAAGTCACCTGATGGAAAGCCTAATTTGGCAGCAACATTCATGGGAGGTGGAAGGAAAGGAAAAAATTTCTTAACTTACTAAGGAATATGGGGAGAAAGGTGAACAGGACATGGAAGATGGATAAAGCACGTAGAAAATGGATAAACCAACAGACACCAGTGGGGAGAAGGGATTGCACAGCTTATATACAACAAAATGAAATAAATAAGTAAACCCAACCTTTCTCGGTGCCACAGAAAACAATCACTACAACGATGGGGAAAACAGGCGATGACTTAACAGGCACAAAGCTGGGAATGTGCAGTGCAATGCTGCAGCTTGGGAACAGGAAGCATGGTGGGAGTGATGCAGTGGAGGTCAGGGATTGTAAGGTGGCATCTACATCTCCAGAGAGCAGTCCTCCCTGTCATGACAATGAAGCAGAGCAGAAAATAAAGACAGCCAAAGAAGCAAAGAGAGAAAGAGACTGAGAGCAATCTTCTTCTTGAAAAGGTTCCGCTCCAAGCTCCTCACGCATCTGCAGACACAGCCTTTGTGAACTCTGGGACCGCCTTCGCCTGCGGCGGGTGCCATAATTGGTTGCCAGCTGCTTGTGGGAGGTGCCAACCTTGAGGCTGCTCCGCTCCGAGGGCAGTCTCAAAAAGAAAAAGTCTTCCGTCCCCTCTTCCAGGCCCAACGGCGCATCCAGCCGCCATGGCGTGCGCACTTGGCCAATTAGATTGTGATCAGTCCATGAAAGCACAAAGCCCTTCCGTTGTACCCTTTTCGTGGCCAGAAGTCCTCTCCTGGCCTCACCCACTAAGAAGAGGTTTTTACATATATAATCTAATGCCTAGCTATAGTGTCTATAAATTACATACACTGCTTCCACAGCATCATGTGTAACACCAATTACCCAAACAGGTTCCTGGTACATGGCAATGTAACCTACTCAAAACACATAGTCCTACACACAATGTAGCTATGGATTCCCCATCTCCTTCCACATAACAACATAATATGACATACAGTCATGAAATGTTGTTTAATATGCTAAGCAATCTTTCCTGTTATTTGTTTAGCAATCAGAATGGGACAGAACATGATGCATAAAAGTATGTTACAAATGATAATTTTGTATGTCTCTTATAAAGCAATAACAGTGGGGAAAATATCTTCTCTTGATGATCTTATCCAGAATAGAGATCTTCAAAAGTAGTGTGAAGCAGAATCTTACAAAATCGACAAACAATGCTGTGACACTTAAAGCTGCTGATACCACATCGACCTTTTTTTTTTGTATACCTTGTCAAGGCTTGTAATAGAGAGCTAACACACAACGCACCGCAAGGGTGGGGGGGGGGGCATGAGACAAGAGGGGCGAGAGTGGGAATGCCAAAACAGTGGGGAACAGAGATATTAGGAGATCTGTGGAAGGGAGAGGGATGGTATGTGGAACATGGAGAATACAAGATGGACACCGCAGGGACTTTCAGGAAGGAAAGCAGGGAATTTGAAGGAGGTGGGTTTGGGGTGGATTAACGGGGTAGAAAAGATTGAGGATTTGGATGGAGGACGATAAGAGGTGGTGGTGAACAGCTGTTTTGAAGGCCTGGAGGAAGAATGGGATTGAACGGAGTGAGGGAGTTTATTCCAAAGGCGGGAAAAAAGAGGAATGAATGACCTGCCATTGTTGGGCAATTTTGTTAACGATGCTTATGGGATAGCGTGCTTTGTTTTTTTCTTTTTAATCATCATCTCAGATCCTATTTTGATGTCAAGTCTGAGAGAAATAATGAGTCTATGCTTCTCGTTTCCTGCAGTGAATGATCACCAAATAAATCACAGCCATTCGAGCTTTCCTGGTTTGATGTCTCAACACCTTTCGGAGATGATCACCTTTGAGTAAGAATAACAATTGAAGTTCGGAAAACTTGATCCCCCACTCAAAACACCACACTCCTGTGTGTGTGTGGTCTTGCACCATCTTTTCTTACATAATCATTCCATCGCAGAAACCGTTTGGCCAATGAGGATTAAAGGCACGTGTGTAGGAGTTTGAGAACGAAATACTGATGGGAAATCTGTTCACCCTAATCACGAGCATAACTATCTCCATGATTATTTAACATTGTCAGCAAATAATACTTTGTTTAGATTGCTTTTTCACTTTCAATCAAATATCGTTGATTTATTTCCTTTATTTGTTTGTTGTGAAGAATGCGCTAGTGATTTACGAACATCACAGTGCAAGGCCTGCGAGAGCTGAGAGGTCGGAGGTTATAGAATTTTTTTTTTAGTGTACAATGTCGAGGCTCCAGGAGGAGCTTGACTACAGAACAGATCAGGACATTACAGAACAAAAAGAACAGGAGAAAGATGCAGGTGGTGGTAGAGGGGGGGGGGGGCAGGAGAGTCGGGGACAAAATAGAGGGAAACTTGAAGAAATATGAGATGTGGGGAAGAATGAGGGCAAGGGGATGACACGGGATGAGCAAGATGTATACAGCCACAAACTCAGACTGAAAACTTGGAAAGAAGTGGGCTTGTGGAGGGTTAATTGCGGTGGAAAAGATGGTGGTTTTGGATGGGGGTAACCTGAGATGGTGGTGAACAGCTGTTTTGAAGCTCTGGATGGAAGAATGAGATTGAAGAGAATGTGGAAGTTGCTTTCACAGGCAGGAAAAAGAGGAACAAATGAGTGGAGGTGAACAGTGATTCTGGATTTAGGTAGTTTCACCAGATGGGGGTTGATGTGGACTGCATGTGCCCTGCAGATACTTGGAGGGGGGAGGGATAGAGTTTGGAAAGAGCAGAAGGTACAAGACCAGAAAGGAGGTGGTAGAAGACAGAGAGCCCACCAACCTGTCTGGGATGTGAAAGCATGAGGCCCAGAGACTCAGTTTCTTCACGGGAGGTTCCAATGGTCTTGAAGGCCTTGGTTTCCACGGCATCTAACTGAGCAAGGTGCGAGGCAGGGGAGCCAGCCCAGAGGGGAGAGCAGTGCTCAATCATGCTGTGGATAAAGGTCATGTAGATGCATAATAGTTCAGATCTGCCAAGGAAGAACTTTGCATGACTGCAGATTGTGAACTTATTGTGAGTATCCCCCTAGTATTAATTTGCAATCTGTCATCGGCTTTGACAACAACACAAATTTTTATGACGGATCTTTGGCATCAAAAAGCTGCACGTATCGAAAAAACAGTTTTAAATTGAGTACGTCGCCATGATTAGAGCATTTAAATTGCATCAGATGTGGCAATAAATGCGAATTGTTACTCCTAGCTTGCCAGCTCGATGACAGAAGACACCGTTTGCATTTTTGCCAGCTCCATCCCAACCCCGTTTAGAATCCCATGTGGGCATGGGCAACTTGCTAGTAATAGTAACAATGATTTATATGTGTATAATTCCATTGTTATTTCAGCAAATAATTTGGTAAATTATATGCATTGAAATGATAGTTCATGAAAAATCATTTTGTGGCCAAACAAATATAGGATTGCGAAGTACGTCTGCCAAATATTTTACGGTAACATTGTCACATTTTTTTCAAATTTGTACTCGAACAAGATAATGCAGTTTCTTCTCCGTGGTCATCAAAGGCTCAATTGAACAGCTTGTACGAGGACATGTGTAACGTGTACGACAAGGATAGCAGACCTAATTTTAAATATTCACCCTAACTTATAGCGGAAATTGCATCAGCCACGTGACCATGCTGCAAAGAATGTTGCGATTCATAACCTTGTGCTGCATGTACTTCGATCAGATCAGAACCCCACAAAGAGGACTTCAAGTCGATCTCCCTGCATGGGGCCATTTTTATCTGACTGTAGAAATCCTCAACATCATGCGATCGTTTTTTTTTGTTGTTGAATCATAATCACATGTTTCCTCGGATTAATATTTCAAAGAGAATGACTCTAAATGAGTTTTTTTTTTTTTGAAATGGATGGGTGTTCACTGATCCCCTTTTTCCTTCAACCCTACAAGTCATTTGTATCAAAACAAAATGGTGTTGTGTTGGTTGATTTAACCAAACTCTCCCTTAGAAAACACTCGTACAAGGCTAAGCTGATATTGTTGTGTTCATTTATTGAAGGTGCAATCAAACCTCTCTAGCATCTTTGTTTGGTCAAAGGTAACCATGACCACGAGACAAAAGAAAAGGTAAATAAGATAACGACGATGCATTGTGTACTCGAGAGGTGTAGGAGCAAACCCTAGAATTGTCCTGTTCACGAAATCAGGCCACAGAAACTGCCACAAATTTGAATTCCACAAGCTGGTTACAGAGTTGTGCAATATCTATGAGCAAGGAAATAGCTGCGTCTGTAGTTGTCGGATGCTAATGTCCACCAGGTTTATTTCGGGAATTTTGCAAATCATGGAAAAACGGTGCACATCATCTCTACATATGAAACATTGCTCTCTTAATGAACGCCAATGACGAAAAGATCCCATTAACATCGGAACGCCGTGATTATGAATAATGAGTGTATATTGTGCTCATTTTTCTGATGGTAAATTCACATGGCCTTCATAGCCCTTTGACTCGAGCAGAGATGTTCAAGCTGTGACACGTGAGAGATTAACGTGATGATATTCCATAATGGACATCCTGGCACTCTCAAACTAGGCTGAATCAAGCAGGTTAGTGTGGTCGATTTTACTTGGTTTAAACGAGTTTCTGCATGGTCACGGTGAGTCGTGCACAATACAACTGGAGCCTCGTAGATGAGGAACAAACTTGTGAAGAGCAAGTGCAAATGGCATTGCATTCTTGATCATCTCGATGTGTCAATATTCTCTGAGGATGCATGCTTCGTTTATACAGCACAAGGATCAAAGTTAGTTAAAAAATGTTTTAATCCACAAACACGAAGACTGGACTATTTTATTACGGCAACAGTTGTTTTTGCAAAACAAACGTCAAAGTGCCCCATTTAAAAGTTTTCAATCACTGAGAGAATGTGCTTTCACTGATTTTAACTTGTTTTCAGATTGTTAGCTTTTGGTGCCTGAAGTTGAACAAAACCCCCATCCCCTTGAATTTGACTCCCCGCAGATCACAGTTTCACACTCTTGTTTGAACCTACAGGCAAGCATTGACCATATGTACTGAGCAATCAGCATGGCTGTCTGTAGGAAAAGAATGCTGTCTGACTAGATCGTTTGGAACTTCAATCACAGAAGCACTCATTTATCATTTGGTGCGAACTCTATATCCCTCCTTGGCTCATTTTCTCAGGGGGCTGTTTGTGCGTCCCCGCATGCTCGGTCACACAAAGGGAGTCCTCGTCCAAGCTTCGTCTAATTCCTTAATGCATGCACACCGCCGCATTAAGGTAATAAGTAAATGCATGATAAAAAGGAAACTATAATCAACAAAGTGATAGTAAAAATAGACTTTGCTCGTTTGCATTACTGAGCTGATAATCACAAGAATCCTGTGCATAATCAAATGCTGATGTTCATTTTCCATCCAAAATAGGAACTATAAAGTATGAAATAATTGACACATAATAGCTGTTTGAGTAATAATACGAAAACTATTATTAAGTTATTGTTGATGTACTAAAGTGTTTAATCTAAATTTTGACTGTAGTCTCATGAAAATTGCAACTTCATTGTGACATACAATGGCCTCTAAAACGATTCACCCCAGACCAATAATGCCATATTTAGATGAATTATGAATGATGTTGAAACAATTTTTGCAAATTAACTTTTTTTATTTTTAACTGAAGAGATCAAACTAAACTGTTCCAGTTTAAGGAGGTTACATGCCAGTAAAAAATATGAACAAATCAAAATTCACTGGTTCTAAAAGTTTTCAGCCCCAAAGGTGAGTACTTGGTGGAAGCATCTTTTACAGCAATGACTGCTGGTGTATATACACATACATATATGTGCATGGACCAATATATATATATATATATATATATATATATATATATATATATTGTTGAGAGTTTTAAATTGCACTCTGTTTAAACATGATTCATTTCAATCTGATGTAAATGGAGTTGATTCAGGAAAATGTTCAAGAGAACAGGAGAGAAGTAACACTTTCATTAATTTTGCCAATCTAATTTCAATGTCATGCCAAGGATGTCCTCATCGACCCTCATCAAATCCATTTTGAAATTAAAATTCCAAATGTGATCGTTTTTATGAATGTACACACAGCAGATACTTTTATGGCTTGAGAGCAATCAAGTAAGACATGCTGTCAATGGAGTGAAGCATGAGTGCATGTTTATGATTGTAAACGGTTTATGACAAATCTTGAAATTAAATTTGGAATGAGCAATTGCACGCTATAGATGTCGAATAGGTTGGTACTGGAGGACACTTGCATTTGAGTTGTCTCGTTTGTGTTTGATAACCGACTTGATTAAACTGTCTGATCGGTGCATAGCAGGTGGGGCATTGTATTGCCAAGTGTTCCTTACCTTGGATGTACGTTAAGCCGGACATTTCATCTGCTAACATCAGTTGAGGGACATTAAATATCAGTGTATCTTTCAGGAAGAGACGGCGAGTTATTACCAACACCCTGAATATATTTCAAATTCCTACCGTCACCTACTCCAGTCAAATGTCAGGCCTCGCCAACAGTTCATGAAAGACCTGGGCCAAAAATATTTCCCCTGCAAGAAGGTAGGAATAACTTGGTTCATTAAAGAAAGAGTAGCAGCAGCAGCAGAAGTACATGTCTTAGGAGTAGCATCAGCAGAAGCAACATAAGAGAATTGCAACCTGGCATAATCAGTTCAAGATAACAAAGGTGTATTATATAATTTAAGGTATAAATTTACCTGAAATTAGAATAGCTTTCCACAATGTTAAGAAGGATATGAACTTAATTATAAAGTGTTTTATGCTAACCTTTATGTTAACTTTCATGCCCTCATTTCCTGTGCATGCGAGACTTTCATCATGTCCCAGAATACATCAGTATGGTGTTCTCAGAGTGCGTTCCACAACATGGTTCATGTCTGACCAGATTAATGATGCCCATTTTAGTTCGTTTTGGATTGCCTCTGGCTAAATATGCTCAACCTGTCTTTTTGTGTACTGTTGAGGCTGCAGAATGGAAGTTACTGGTATATAAACAAAAGGGAAAAGGTTATGCATTTCATGTTCTCTGAGTTGTAACGAGGCTAATGGCTGATGAATCTGATTCATTGCTGGCCTCATTAGCTGCTTGGCTGGCTCCATTACCAAGCTGAGCATCTACGCTTCTTCCACCGTCTGTGTCCCACGTTGTTATTTCTGGTGTGATTTGATTTAGACGTGATTTACTTCAATGTTGATGGTTTTCTCGGCCGGTATACTTGTTTAGGCAAAGCCACATTTTTAATTGAGGTAAGCTCTTTCGCACTGCCAGTGCAGGCAGGTTTCCGGGCCTGCGTCCCGCCGGTAAGTGCTCCTTTGCAGCCCAATCCTTCAATGCTAAGCACAAGTGATGTGGGTGAAGGGCATGAAATGGATGAAAATTATTCCAGAGTCTGAGGAATGAGAAAACACCTTTGCTAATAACAGACCTGAGTTTACTTTCTGTGCTTGTGGCATGCCACAAACCCTCACAGATATATTTCCTGCTAACTTGACAATAAATAATAGATTAATAATAATATGATACTGCATATGTTCCCTTACAAGAAACTTCAACATAGGGGGAGGCCGTTTGGTCCATCAAAGCCGGCTCTGGTGTTGTCAACTTGTGGTTGTTTGTCTGTGCTCTATCCTTATAAATGGGGAGTGTCAAGGAAGTATGTGGCATGTACCATATTTATAGTCCTTGGTATGACTCAGCTGGGGTTCCAATCGCTGACCTTACGAGTACAGCTGTCAAAGCCTAAGGACCACGTGAACAAATATGACAGAAATTAGGTCATCTACAGTATAGCATCCATGTGAAGATTGTGAAGCCAAGTATGTTGACCAAATATCCAAATGTTTAACCACATAGCTAACTGAACACCAACGTGCTGTGAGGCCAGAAGACCGGCTGTCAATGGTTGCAAGACACACACACACACA
>CM068957.1:144906415-144921919 GCA_035128595.1 Eptatretus atami
CTTTTGTCATGGTCAATAGTTATTTTTTGATTCCAATTACTTTTGAGGTACGACTCGCACTGTTTTTGCCATCCAGCTGGTCCTATTGCAAGAGGATAGTGATGACCACAGCAGGGGTATTTCTACTTTTCCTTGTTAAATAAGATTCGGTTTAGGTGATCACCTAATCAGTACCTCCCTAAGTAGAATGAGGTGTGCCTTTGTTGGAATTCAACAGACACTGGAATGGAATGGCTGCTGTACATGTAGAGATGCTGTTTTTAAAAAAATTTGGAGGCTCCCTTATTTTTTCCAGAGCTGTATATATATATATATTATATATATATATATATATATATATATATATGTAAACATATAACATACATATACATATACATATATGTATATATATGTAAACATATACATGTATATGCATATACATATATATATATATACATATACATATATATGTAAATATATTCATATATATATATATACATATATATATATGGGTAAATATTATACATATATACATACACATATTTATATTATATATAATATATATGTAAATATATACATATATATACATATACATATACATATATATATATATATATGTAAATATAAGCATATATATATATACATATACATATATATGTAAATATATACATACATATTCATATACATATATATATGTGTAAATATATACATTATATACAAAACATATACATATTATATATATACATACACACATATATATAATATATATATATATATATATATATATATATATAATACTGTATATATATATTATATATACATATACTTATACATATATATGTAAATGTATACATATATATATATATGCTATACAATATATGCCAACACCAGGCTATATATATATATATATACTCATATATGTCGGCCCCGGTTAGAATAGGTGAACCATATCCCTGTGTGTCATATGAGGCGACCAGGGTTGCGTCAGGAAGGGCATCCGGCGTCAGAACCTTGTTCTATTTTTCTGGATAAAAAAACTCGAAAACGATTTTCCATTAAAGCGTAATTACGTCTCTTCTTTTGGAAATGTGGGATGGTGACTTGCAATCAGGCCTCAATGGCGGTGTACATGAGCGTTAAAATAAAATAACAATAAATACAAGGCACAGGGAGGTGAAACTCGCTGCACGTGATGTGTAACACATGCAGAGTAAAACGAGTGTTCATTTACATGCATGTGATGTCGAATAAATGAAGAAGATATCAGCACACATGACACTTGGCCGAGGCTTCAGGCTTTGGCATGTTCACGTGGCAGTACCCTCGAAATGAAAGGACACAGAAGATAAAGAAAATCGGGTAACACTTGTACATGTTGTCCAAAAGTATTTGGACACGTACTCGTCCAACATCTCATTGCAAAATCATGGGAGTTAATATGGAGTTGGTGCCCCCTTCGCTGTTATAACAGCCTCCACTCTTCTGGGAAGGCTTTCCATGAGATGTTGGAACATTACTGCGGGATTGCTTCCATTCAGCCACAAGAGCATTTGTGAGGTCGGGCACTGATGTTGGGCGATTAGGTCTGACTCGCAGTCGGTGTTCCAATTTATCCAAAGTTGTTCATTGGGGTTGAGGTCAGGGCTCTGTGCAGGCCAGTCAAGTTCTTCCACACCGATTTCGACAAACCATTTCTGTATGGACCTAGCTTTTTTCACGGGGGCATTGTCTTGCTGAAACAGGAAAGGCCTTCCCCAAACTGTGCCACAAAGTTGGAAGCACAGAATCATCTGGAATGTCATTTGTAGACTGTCGCGTTTCTCTTCAATGGCACTAAAGGCCCGAGCCCAAACCATGAAAAACAGCAAGGTAGTTCTCTTCCTCATCGGCGTAAAGTTTCATGGTGACACCGTGTTAAGTTACGTTGGGACAGTTTGCATCTTGGATTGTCCAAGTCCTCGCCAATTCCAGGGCTCCATCCATTGAAAATATTCTGCCGCTTTTGTAGACATTGTAATTGATTGTGTAGTGCTTCGTATGTGGGGTGCAAGTCGATGTGTCAGTTGACGGAGTTTTCACAGGAGTACCAGGCCTCGATAATCTTGCAGTTGACCCTTAATGAGCCTGTGCCAAAGATAGTGGGCCGATTCCATGAGTTGTGTGTGTGTGTGTGTGTGTGTGTGTGTGTGTGTGTGTGTGTGTGTGTGTGTGTGTGTCTTGCAACCATTGACAGCCGGTCTTCTGGCCTCACAGCACGTTGGTGTTCAGTTAGCTATGTGGTTAAACATTTGGATATTGGTCAACATACTTGGCTTCACAATCTTCACATGGATGCTATACTGTAGATGACCTAATTTCTGTCATATTTGTTCACGTGGTCCTTAGGCTTTGACAGCTGTACTCGTAAGGTCAGCGATTGGAACCCCAGCTGAGTCATACCAAGGACTATAAATATGGTACATGCCACATACTTCCTTGACACTCACCATTTATAAGGATAGAGCACAGACAAACAACCACAAGTTGACACACCAGAGCCGGCTTTGATGGACCAAACGGCCTCCCCCTATGTTGAAGTTTCTTGTAGGGAACATATGCAGTATCATATTATTATTAATCTATTATTTATTGTCAAGTTAGCAGGAAATATATCTGTGAGGGTTTGTGGCATGCCACAAGCACAGAAAGTAAACTCAGGTCTGTTATTAGCAAAGGTGTTTTCTCATTCCTCAGGCTCTGGAATAATTTTCATCCATTTCATGCCCTTCACCCACATCACTTGTGCTTAGCATTGAAGGATTGGGCTGCAAAGGAGCACTTACCGGCGGGACGCAGGCCCGGAAACCTGCCTGCACTGCAGTGCGAAAGAGCTTACCTCAATTAAAAATGTGGCTTTGCCTAAACAAGTATACCGGCGAGAAAACCATCAACATTGAAGTAATCACGTCTAAATCAAATCACACCAGAAATAACAACGTGGGACACAGACGGTGGAAGAAGCGTAGATGCTCAGCTTGGTAATGGAGCCAGCCAAGCAGCTAATGAGGCCAGCAATGAATCAGATTCATCAGCCATTAGCCTCGTTACAACTCAGAGAACATGAAATGCATAACCTTTTCCCTTTTGTTTATATACCAGTAACTTCCATTCTGCAGCCTCAACAGTACACAAAAAGACAGGTTGAGCATATTTAGCCAGAGGCAATCCAAAACGAACTAAAATGGGCATCATTAATCTGGTCAGACATGAACCATGTTGTGGAACGCACTCTGAGAACACCATACTGATGTATTCTGGGACATGATGAAAGTCTCGCATGCACAGGAAATGAGGGCATGAAAGTTAACATAAAGGTTAGCATAAAACACTTTATAATTAAGTTCATATCCTTCTTAACATTGTGGAAAGCTATTCTAATTCAGGTAAATTTATACCTTAAATTATATAATACACCTTTGTTATCTTGAACTGATTATGCCAGGTTGCAATTCTCTTATGTTGCTTCTGCTGATGCTACTCCTAAGACATGTACTTCTGCTGCTGCTGCTACTCTTTCTTTAATGAACCAAGTTATTCCTACCTTCTTGCAGGGAAATATTTTTGGCCCAGGTCTTTCATGAACTGTTGGCGAGGCCTGACATTTGACTGGAGTAGGTGACGGTAGGAATTTGAAATATATCAGGGTGTTGGTAATAACTCGCCGTCTCTTCCTGAAAGATACACTGATATTTAATGTCCCTCAACTGATGTTAGCAGATGAAATGTCCGGCTTAACGTACATCCAAGGTAAGGAACACTTGGCAATACAATGCCCCACCTGCTATGCACCGATCAGACAGTTTAATCAAGTCGGTTATCAACACAAACGAGACAACTCAAATGCAAGTGTCCTCCAGTACCAACCTATTCGACATCTATAGCGTGCAATTGCTCATTCCAAATTTAATTTCAAGATTTGTCATAAACCGTTTACAATCATAAACATGCACTCATGCTTCACTCCATTGACAGCATGTCTTACTTGATTGCTCTCAAGCCATAAAAGTATCTGCTGTGTGTACATTCATAAAAACGATCACATTTGGAATTTTAATTTCAAAATGGATTTGATGAGGGTCGATGAGGACATCCTTGCATGACATTGAAATTAGATTGGCAAAATTAATGAAAGTGTTACTTCTCTCCTGTTCTCTTGAACATTTTCTGAATCAACTCCATTTACATCAATTGAAATGAATCATGTTAAACAGAGTGCAATTTAAAACTCTCAACAATATATATATATATATATATATATATATATATATATTATATATATATATATATTGGTCCATGCACATATATGTATGTGTATATACACCAGCAGTCATTGCTGTAAAAGATGTTCCACCAAGTACTCACCTTTGGGCTGAAAACTTTTAGAACCAGTGAATTTTGATTTGTTCATATTTTTTACTGGCATGTAACCTCCTTAAACTGGAACAGTTTAGTTTGATCTCTTCAGTTAAAATAAAAAAAGTTAATTTGCAAAAATTGTTTCAACATCATTCATAATTCATCTAAATATGGCATTATTGGTCTGGGGTGAATCGTTTTAGAGGCCATTGTATGTCACAATGAAGTTGCAATTTTCATGAGACTACAGTCAAAATTTAGATTAACACTTTAGTACATCAACAATAACTTAATAATAGTTTTCGTATTTTACTCAAACAGCTATTATTTGTCAATTATTTCATACTTTATAGTTCCTATTTTGGATGGAAAATGAACATCAGCATTTGATTATGCACAGGATTCTTGTGATTATCAGCTCAGTAATGCAAACGAGCAAAGTCTATTTTTACTATCACTTTGTTGATTATAGTTTCCTTTTTATCATGCATTTACTTATTACCTTAATGCGGCGGTGTGCATGCATTAAGGAATTAGACGAAGCTTGGACGAGGACTCCCTTTGTGTGACCGAGCATGCGGGGACGCCACAAACAGCCCCCTGAGAAAATGAGCCAAGGAGGGATATAGAGTTCGCACCAAATGATAAATGAGTGCTTCTGTGATTGAAGTTCCAACGATCTAGTCAGACAGCATTCTTTTCCTACAGACAGCCATGCTGATTGCTCAGTACATATGGTCAATGCTTGCCTGTAGGTTCAAACAAGAGTGTGAAACCGTGATCTGCGGGGAGTCAAATTCAAGGGGATGGGGGTTTTGTTCAACTTCAGGCACCAAAAGCTAACAATCTGAAAACAAGTTAAAATCAGTGAAAGCACATTCTCTCAGTGATTGAAAACTTTTAAATGGGGCACTTTGACGTTTGTTTTGCAAAACAACTGTTGCCGTAATAAAATAGTCCAGTCTTCGTGTTTGTGGATTAAAACATTTTTTAACTAACTTTGATCCTTGTGCTGTATAAACGAAGCATCATGCATCCTCAGAGGAATGTTGACACATCGAGATGATCAAGAATGCAATGCCATTTGCACTTGCTCTTCACAAGTTTGTTCCTCATATACAAGGCTCCAGTTGTATTGTGCACGACTCACCGTGACCATGCAGAAACTCGTTTAAACAAAGTAAAATCGACCACACTAACCTGCTTGATTCAGCCTAGTTTGAGAGTGCCAGGATGTCCATGATGGAATATCATCACGTTAATCTCTCACGTGTCACAGCTTGAACACTCTGCTCGAGTCAAAGGGCTATGAAGGCCATGTGAATTTACCATCAGAAAAATGAGCACAATATACACTCATTATTCATAATCACGGCGTTCCGATGTTAATGGGATCTTTTCGTCATTGGCGTTCATTAAGAGAGCAATGTTTCATATGTAGAGATGATGTGCACCGTTTTTCCATGATTTGCAAAATTTCCCGAAATAAACCTGGTGGACAGTAGCATCCGACAACTACAGACGCAGCTATTTCCTTGCTCATAGATATTGCACAACTCTGTAACCAGCTTGTGGAATTCAAATTTGTGGCAGTTTGTGTGGCCTGATTTCGTGAACAGGACAATTCTAGGGTTTGCTCCTACACCTCTCGAGTACACAATGCATCGTCGTTATCTTATTTACCTTTTCTTTTGTCTCGTGGTCATGGTTACCTTTGACCAAACAAAGATGCTAGAGAGGTTTGATTGCACCTTCAATAAATGAACACAACAATATCAGCTTAGCCTTGTACGAGTGTTTTCTAAGGGAGAGTTTGGTTAAATCAACCAACACAACACCATTTTGTTTTGATACAAAACTGTGTAGGGTTGAAGAAAAAAAGGATCAGTGAACACCCATCCATTTCAAAAAAAAAAAACTCATTTAGAGTCATTCTCTTTGAAATATTAATCGAAGGAAACATGTGATTATTGATTCAACAACAAAAAAAAACGATCGCATGATGTTGAGGATTTCTACAGTCAGATTAAAATGGCCCCATGCAGGGAGATCGACTTGAAGTCCTCTTTGTGGGTTCTGATCTGATCGAAGTACATGCAGCACAAGGTTATGAATCGCAAAATTCTTTGCAGCATGGTCACGTGGCTGATGCAATTTCCGCTATAAGTTAGGGTGAAAATTTAAAATTAGGTCTGCTATCCTTGTCGTACAACGTTACACATTTCCTCGTACAAGCTGTTCAATTGAGCCTTGATGACCACGGAGAAGAAACCGCATTATCTTGTTCGAGTACAAATTTGAAAAAAAATGTGACAATGTTACCGTAAAATATTTGGCAGACGTACTTCGCAATCCTATATTTGTTTGGCCACAAAATGATTTTTCATGAACTATCATTTCAATGCATATAATTTACCAAATTATTTGCTGAAATAACAATGGAATTATACCACATTTATAAATCATTGTTACTATTACTAGCAAGTTGCCCATGCCCACATTGGGATTCTAAACGGGGTTGGGATGGAGCTGGCAAAAATGCAAACGGTGTCTTCTGTCATCGAGCTGGCAAGCCTAGAGTAACAATTCGCATTTATTGCCACATCTGATGCAATTTAATGCTCTAATCATGGCGACGTACTCAATTTAAAACTGTTTTTTTCGATACGTGCAGCTTTTTGATGCCAAAGATCCGTCATAAAAATTTGTGTTGTTGTCAAAGCCGATGACAGATTTGCAAATTAATATACGAGGGATACTCACAATAAGTTCACAATCTGCAGTCATGCAAAGTTCTTCCTTGGCAGATCTGAACTATTATGCATCTACATGACCTTTATCCACAGCATGATTGAGCACTGCTCTCCCCTCTGGCTGGCTCCCTGCCTCGCACCTTGCTCAGTTAGATGCCGTGGAAAACCAAGGCCTTTCAAGACCATTGGAACCTCCCGTGAAGAAACTGAGTCTCTGCGGCCTCATTGCTTTCAAATCCAGACAGGTTGGTGGGCTCTCTGTCTTCTACCACCTCCTTCTGGCCTGCACTTCTGCCCTTTCCAAACTCTATCCCTCCCCCTCCAAGTATCTGCAGGGCACATGCAGTCCACATCAACCCCCATCTGGTGAAACTACCTAAATCCAGAATCACTGTTCACCTCCACTCATTTGTTCCTCTTTTTCCTGCCTGTGAAGCAACTTCCACATTCTCTTCAATCTCATTCTTCATCAGAGCTTCAAAACAGCTGTTCACCACCATCTCAGGTTACCCCCTCCAAAACCACCATCTTTTTCACCGCAATTAACCCTCCACAAGCCACTTCTTTCCAAGTTTTCAGTCTGAGTTTGTGGCTGTATACATCTTGCTCATCCCGTGCTATCCCTTGCCCTCTTCTTCCCCACATCTCATATTTCTTCAAGTTTCCCTCTATTTGTCCCCGACTCTCCTGCCCCCCCCCCCCTCTACCACCACCGCATCTTTCTCCTGTTTCTTTTGTTTTAATGTCCTGATCTGTTCTGTAGTCAAGCTCCTCCTGGAGCCTCGACATTGTACACTAAAAAAAAAATTCTATAACCTCCGACCTCTCAGCTCTCGCAAGGCCTTGCACTGTGATGTTCGTAAATCACTAGCGCATTCTTCACAAACAAACAAATAAGGAAATAAATCAACGATATTTGATTGAAAGTGAAAAAGCAATCTAAACAAAGTATTATTTGCTGACAATGTTAAATAATCATGGAGATAGTTATGCTCGTGATTAGGGTGAACAGATTTCCCATCAGTATTTCGTTCTCAAACTCCTACACACGTGCCTTTAATCCTCATTGGCCAAACGGTTTCTGCGATGGAATGATTATGTAAGAAAAGATGGTGCAAGACCACACACACACAGGAGTGCTGTGTTTTGAGTGGGGGATCAAGTTTTCCGAACTTCAATTGTTATTCTTACTCAAAGTGATCATCTCCGAAAGGTGTTAGACATCAAACCAGGAAAGCTCGAATGGCTGTGATTTATTTGGTGATCATTCATGCTGGAACGAGAAGCATAGACTCATTATTTCTCTTCAGACTTGACATCAAATAGGATCTGAGATGATGATTAAAAAGAAAAAAAACAAAGCACGCTATCCCATAGATCGTTAACAAAAATTCCCAACAATGGCAGGTCATTTCATTCCTCTTTTTTCCCGCCTTTGGAATAAACTCCCTCACTCCGTTCAATCCCATTCTTCCCTCCAGGCCTTCAAAACAGCTGTTCACCACCACCTCTTATCGTCCTCCATCCAAATCCTCAATCTTTTCTACCCCGTTAATCCACCCAAACCCACCTCCTTCAAATTCCCTGCTTTCCTTCCTGAAATCCCTGCGGTGTCCATCTTGTATTCTCCATGTTCCACATACCATCCTCTCCCTTCCACAGATCTCCTATATCTCTGTTCCCCACTGTTTTGGCATTCCACTCTCGCCCCTCTTGTCTCATGCCCCCCCCCCCACCCTTGCGGTGCGTTGTGTGTTAGCTCTATTACAAGCCTTGACAAGGTTATACAAAAAAAAAAGGTCGATGTGGTATCAGCAGCTTTAAGTGTCACAGCATTGTTTGTCGATTTTGTAAGATGCTGCTTCACACTACTTTGAAGATCCTCTATTCTGGATAAGATCATCAAGCGAAGATATTTTCCCACTGTTATTGCTTTATAAGAGACATACAAATTATCATTTGTAACATACTTTTATGCATCATGTTCTGTCCCATTCTGATTGCTAAACAAATAACAGGAAAGTTGCTTAGCATATTAAACAACATTTCATGACTGTATGTCATATTATGTTGTTATGTGGAAGGAGATGGGAATCCATAAGCTACATTGTGTGTAGGACTATGTGTTTTGAGTAGGTACATGCCAGTAGCTCCAGAACCTGTTTGGGTAATTGGTGTTACACATGATGCTGTGGAAGCAGTGTATGTAATTTATAGACACTATAGCTAGCATTAGATTATATATGTAAAAACCTCTTCTTAGTGGGTGAGCCAGGAGAGGACTTCTGGCCACGAAAAGGGTACAACGGAAGGGCTTTTGCTTTCATGGGACTGATCACAATCTTAATTGGCCAAGTGCGCACGCCATGGCGGCTGATGCGCCGGTGGGCCTGGAAGAGGGGACGGAAGACTTTTTCTTTTTGAGACTGCCCTCGAGGCGGAGCAGCCTCAAGGTTGGCACCTCCCACAAGCAGCTGGCAACCAATTATTGGCACCCGCCGCAGGCGAGCGTCCCAGAGTTCACAAAGGCTGTGTCTGCAGATGCGTGAGGAGCTTGGAGCGGAACCTTTTCAAGAAGAAGATTGCTCTCAGTCTCTTTCTCTCTTTGCCTTCTTTGGCTGTCTTTATTTTCTGCTCTGCTTCATTGTCATGACAGGAGGACTGCTCTCTGGAGATGTAGATGCCACCTTACAATCCTGACCCTCCACTGCATCACTCCCACCATGCTTCCTGTTCCCAAGCTGCAGCATTGCACTGCACATTGCCCAGCTTTGTGCCTGTTAAGTCATCGCCTGTTTTCCCATCGTTGTAGTGGATTGTTTTCTGTGGCACCGAGAAAGGTTGGGTTTACTTATTTATTTCATTTTGTTGTATATAAGCTGTGCAATCCCTTCTCCCCACTGGTGTCTGTTGGTTTATCCATTTTCTACGTGCTTTATCCATCTTCCATGTTCCTGTTCACCTTTCTCCCCATATTCCTTAGTAAGTTAAGAAATTTTTCCTTTCCTTCCACCTCCCATGAAGTTGCTGCCAAATTAGGCTTTCATCAGGTGACTTTGGGGATGGGTAAGGTGAACCTGAGCGGCAGGGTAATCCTTAATTTAATGCGGTCAGTTGTAAACCTTTTGGCCGTTTGTGGGATCAAAATATCCCTGTGCCGAGGAAGATCACATTTGTGAGCCTTTTAACACAACAATATTAGGAACTAGAGTGAAGTGATGGCACGCCATTGCAAATCCCATGCTTCCCACCTAAGCAAGCAAAGGTGAAAGATGGCAAAAAGTTCCACAGGAATGACCCAATATCAAGTTTTGAGTTAATTTTTTTGTCTGCTTTAACCACTGTAACCCTAATTACAACCGCCTGGGGTATGGACCAGGAGTCAAATCCAAAAAATTGTTACATATTTCATGCATTCCATCATTATGTGATTGCATATACAAAGTTTCTTTAAAAAATGTTTTAAAATGTGCCATAATTTCATTTTTTGGTATTTGACCTTTTGACCTCACCCCAAGGAGCAGGGCGAAAAATAATGTTCTTGCACCTTCTTTCCATGTGGTGAGCATAACTACCAAGTTTGGTGAATTTCTGCCCAACTGTTTAGGAGAAGATAGCGTGACGGATGGACAGACAGACAGACGGAGCCGATTCTGTGACATACAATTCCTACAATATTGTGTGAAGTCATTCTCTTAAGAATGTCACATGGTTTGACTCATTCACCAAAGCAATAACTGGAATGACTCCTCACTACTCTGTAATGATGCACTCTTGTGTTGGGACAGAAACCATTTATAGTACAAGTATGAGTGAAACAAGCAGGGATGTCGGTATTAGTCAACAAATTATCCAACCTTGCCCTGCAGTATCGCAGACTCAATTTTACTGTCACTACTGATGAGTGACAGTAACATTCATTGTATTTAGTTGGTGTGGGTGTATTTAGTTGTGTAGGTGAGTGAGAGAGACAGAGAGAGACACACAGAGACAGAGACAGAGACAGAGGGACAGAGACAGAGGAGAGAGGAGAGAGAGAGAAGAGAGAGAAGAAGAGAGAGAGAGGAGAGAGAGAGAGAGAGGATTGTGGAAACAGAAAAAAACTGAAAAGTAACGTGATGGAATAACATTTTACAATAAGTAAACTGAAATGTTCAATCACCCAGTTACAATATGTAGTACATTGTGATGAGTTCTCCGACCATACTCAGATGATTGTTTTATCATGCAGGGAAGTGCCTCACCTGCAAAAGTTGCTAGGAAAATCCACAGAGATTATATGGAAACATGTATATACTTGTATATACAAACATATATTCCATGATTTTCAATGGTGCTCTCTTAATATGGTAATTAAGGAATTTGTATGAATACATGCTATGTTAATGCTCAAAAGATGAGATAAACTTGAATTTTAATTTTGCCTTTTCATCTGGCAAGCTGTTCATGCGCACAGTTGGCGACTTGAATTATTTAAATAAAATAATCGTCTAGCCTTGCAAGTATATCCAACAAACAGTGTTGTTATTTCATTCAGTAATCTGCGTCTAAAAGTGATATATGGTGTGATAAATAGTCAATATGGTTCGTTCATAATAGGCAATTACGGATGTTACATAATTGAAAAAGTGCAATCAGGTAACAGGATCTGTGAAAATAAACTGAAATATGATGACAAATGGGACACGATAGAATTATGTGACTGTTTTTCTCGAATTTTTTTTCGGAAAAGACAACAGAATGTCGTCACTTCCCCAGCAGTCCCATGTACAGATGTTTTCCTGTGTTTGTCATCAAATGTTTCGTGAGCTATTCACCATCAACCTGGCCAGATTTACAAATCTCCTGGGCCAAAACTTACTGAGTCAAACGGTCAGACCAAGCCAAGCCAATTCCTGAAAAATTGAGCAAAAAACCTTCCCCCGGCCAACCAGAAGGGACGTGGGAATAAATGTGGCTGTTAAAGAAAGAAAAGATAGCCAAATGTTTTTCTTTCTTTGAGAGTCGGTTTGACTTGTTAGACACCTTTTTACAAATGTACTAAGTATCCTCTTTTATTACTGTACAGTGGTATTAACTGTTAACATTGTAGCTCATTTTAGCTTTACAGCTTGAATATGCATCACCAAAATGGGAAAAGGGGAAAACACAAATTAAATTATTTATGTTATTTACCTCTTGTGAGTTGTGATTCATACAACACATTATAATTCACTGCTGTCCATTCTCTTGCAACCACTAAACAGGGTTGATGCGTTGTACACGAAAACGTTACCAAACTCTCTATCATCTCTAAATGCAAGAGATATGATTTTATAAATCAGATTTTTCTTTGTTAACGTGATGCGCCCTTACCTTGTGCAATTGAATCCGTCTGAATATTATTTAATGAAAAATAATAAATCAATTCATCCCTTTGCTAAAATATTCAATTGCAAAATTCTTGTTCGATGTTCCACTCCTTTATAAAAAAAAAAAAAAGTGCACTAATCATGCTAGTGTAGTACAGAAACTACCCACTACCCGAGTCGCATACAAACGAGCGAGCAATACGATGGCAACCTTCGAAGAAAGAAGCTATAACAAGAAGACCAACAGTGACAGGAATGTGAGGTACGTAGAGCCTTGAAAGAGCTGGTGTGAAGGTGGAAAAAGTACCAGATTGCCGAGAAATTCCAATATAATTCTTATTGTGGTTTGTGTGAAGGCAATCAGAAATTTAACAGGATCTGTACACAGATCGAGAAGCAGGATTTTGTGGCACTGAAAGGTGGAAGCAGTCAGTTTTAATGCCAATGGCCAAGAAAGAGGATGTCAAAGGATGGTTCAAGTTACCGAAAGTTTCCTTGATTTTCACATCTCTATCAAGATATTACGAGAGGATCCATTCAAACACAGAATAGAACCACTCCATTAAGAGCAAGATGTGCACATGAGCAAAGGGGGCAATTTTTTCAGAAGGAGGGAAAGTTTTTTGTGTTCCCTTGGTTTTCATAGATTACAGCAAATCCTTCCATTTTGTTGATCATTAATAATTGATGTAGACGAGTAGATACTCGGCCTAATGGGCGATCTTGATTCCATGCGTCAGAAGAAGAACAACACGTTCTTCTGACGCCATACCTTATTTGGGGTGGTGTATAGGTAAATGACAGCTCTGTATACGCAAAGATAATAATAATAAAATAATAATAATAAGCTCGGGTTTACATGGATGAAGCAAAAATACCTACTGCTTATAATTCAAAACAACCTCACTGTACAGGAAAATGTGGGGACAGGATAACTGTATGTACACTTGTAATACCCTCTCCCACCTAGAGGCAGTGAGTGCTACATGATACACCATTTACATGGAGAATTTACATACATCCCCCCTCTGCCCCCCCCCCTCCAAGACCACCATAAAAGACGAAAAACACCCCGACAATTAATTGAGGTCATGGCTGATCCGTACATTAGCAAGTCGATTTGTAATTCGGCCCAGAAATGTAGGAAGGGTAGCATGACAAACAAATACACACACAAATACCGGTCGGTCTGGTGATTATAGTAAGATTAGCTGAGAAAAAACGAGAAGGTTTTAGGGGCAAGGTTGGCAGGGAAGGCGAGGGGGGGAGTGGGGTGATGGGTTGTGATGAAATTTTCATCCATAAGATTAAAAAATTTCCAAATTGTATGAATGGAATGACTCATAGTGTTCAGTGTTAGTTCAATTCCCACCTCCTCTTGTCTTCTTGTGTGTGAAAGTGTTATTTTTACGGTTGCAATATGTATATGAAATACACAATAAACGTGGTCAATCGAATAATATGCATTGAAAGCTCAACCATCTCGGGTACTCAACCACATCATACGGTTAATATTTCTTTTTAATTATAATAATCAATGCAAATAATTAAAATCGAGTTTCTGTCAATTCTAAAATTTCAGAAAACGCTAATTCTGGTGAAGTTCGGGTTTATTATAACTTTGAGTCGAATTTTGCGGCCATTTCGTCATGGAAGTCTGGTTTTCTTATATTGTGTGAGGTAACTTTCGTGAACCCAGTCAAACATATAAAGCCATGACAAACAGCCGTAAAATATGTGGCTCAGGGTCAATTTGTGTTGAACGAAGTCAATGGACTTTGTAACAGTAAAGAAACACGTACCAAAAACCACATCATACAACAAATGAAGTTATGATCAACAAGATCCTCTAACGAACCTATCTCCATGGATCAGCAACAAAGTTCGCGTAGAACACGACAAGAGGAAGGATCGGAACGTTACAAGATCCAATATCCCCATCGTGTACGAGTCGGCCATGTTAGCCGCCTTTAAAAGGCCTGTGTTCGTGTGCATTTCGCACGACTTGCAAAATAATTCTGATGAACAAAGGTTGGTGCAGTTGAAGGAACGCTTTTAAAGTGCAATTGTTCTTGTATCAGCATTGTGATAATGCAAAAGCAAATAATCGGCCCGGTCCCTCGGAATACTGGTTGGGCTTCAGTTCACTCAAAACGAGCTCTTTGGAAAGATTTAGATAAACCTTCTGCACCCCATGATCCTGCACACTCTGCCATACATACTTAATGAACAAGTTCAAGCAGGAAAATCTGCTTGCCAAAAAAGCACAAAGCAAACTAGTAAAGAACGAACCAGGTTCAACTGGTGTGCTCCCGAGTGGACTATTTTTCTCCCATAAGCCACTTTCCAAATGCTTCCAGCAAAACAAGTAATTTTGCCAAAAGAGCATTTTGCAACACTTACGCCCTGCCCTCTCATTCTCTCAGATATTCCTTCATACACACTCTCTTTCGCCACGCCTGTTACCAGGCAGGGCAATTACCTGCCTGGCTTTACTGTTTCTGAGTGCATTCCTTTCAGTTCGGTAATTGCTTACACGTCATCCATTGCCAACTGTTTGCTGAAATATCACAAGCAGGCTCGAAAAAGACACAAATGAAAGGGGTATCGTAGCAACTGATTTTACGGCAGAAATTTTCCCATTTTATTCCGACATGGATCGGCAGCACGTACCGTCCTTGGATAAAACCCCACAGATTGTAAGGACGATCAAGTTTGTATATTCAATCCTGGTGTCAAATAAAAATTCCTTCAAGGGACCAGTTGAAAAGAAAAGTTTTGAGTGAGGAAAAGAAGGGTTCAATTCTGGCTTTAATGGCAGAGGGATACAGAGAGCATCAGGTTGCTTCCATCCTTAAAATTTCAAAGACGGTGGTTCATATGAACAAGGTCAAGCAGCAGATATTGGGGACAACAAAGCTACAGACTGGCAGAGGGCGAAAACGACTCTCCACTGGCCGGGATGACCACCAACTCATTCGAATGTCACTCAACAACCGTAGGATGAATTCAAGTGACCTACAAAA
>CM068957.1:144933993-144950181 GCA_035128595.1 Eptatretus atami
TTGCCCAGCACTGAGAGCAGTGTCACCCCTCGGTAGTTGTTGCATCCTGGCAATCATCCTTCCCTTTCCAGAGAGGCACAGCAAGACCCCTCTTTCAGTCAGTTGGGATTATGCCTGTGTTCCAAACAGAGCAGAGAACTGCATGCAATGATATGAGTACAGCATTTCCACCAGCTTTGAGAAGTTTGGCATGGATGCCACATATTCCAGGAGCTTTACCCCATTTCAACCGGTTCACAGCAACCCATGTTTCCACAAATGAAGATGGTTCGCAATTGATTGGAGGGTCAGCAATAGGATTAGTAACACCCCTGACATCCAACTCAACAACTGGTGGGTCAGCCTGGTGCAACTGCTCAAAGTAACTGGCCCAGCAGGTCTTCACTTCAGACTCCTCTATCAAGAGCCCACCACCCTCCTCTCTAACTGCAGTACATTGAAGGACAGGCTTCGAGGAATGCAATGCACGGGGGATAGTCTTGGAGGAACTCTCAAATCGGAGGAGACAATAGCCACAAGAGATAAATGATTGAGGAACATCCTATGGGAGGAAGGATTCTGTTAAACAGATGATCTCCAGATTATCAGCAGTGGCATGGATTGAAAGATCTATCAGGTTGGAGCGGAGGTCTTGGATGTTTGAGGTCCAGGTGGCTCTAAGAGAAACTGCTCCTCATAAAATCTCATGTATGTCAGAAATGGCACCATGGCACAGACCGCTCCAGACGAAACTCCACCAACTGGGTGATTTCCAATCTCAGCTCCACCCATCTTCACACTTTCATTATGAAAGTCATTGTTTGCAAAACAGCCCCTCTAAGTGAGGTTTTGAATCACATTCATAAATTAATTCTAAAGACCATTACACCTCCTGATATTTACATAGAATGTCATACAAAGAATCCTTCCTGCAATTCACCGACCAGTGTTTGTGTGTTTGTTTGTAGTGCTACTCCTCCCATAGTTCTGGGCTGATTCCATCCAGACTTGCTACATAGGATCAGCATGACCCCAATTAGTGTATAATGGGGTTGTTTTTATCTTTTCCGGTGGTCTTGGTGGCGTGAGGGGTGGTGGGGGACACAAATTAAATTCTCTATGTCAATTTGAATCGTGTAGCACCACCTCCAGGTCGGGGAGGATATTACAAGTCTCCATCATTTACAGTGCAGTATTCCTGTCCCCACATTTTCCAGTGCAGTGAGGTGCTTTGAAGAATAAACAGGAGGTATGCTTTGCTTCTTGCACATAACCCGGGTTTTTTTTTGCCCATACATAGCTGTCAGTTGCCTATACACCGCCCAAATAAAGGTATGCATCAGAAGAATATGTTACTTGCTTGGAAGAAGATCACCTGTAGGGCGGGTACTCTACTAGTATCTTGGAATTTAACGTTCTTAAATACACGACTCATTCAAATATTTTGAGAAAAGAAAGTGATGAAATGGGCCTATAAATGAGCCTTCTCATATTTATCACCACTTTTGAAAGTGGTGTAACTTTTGCTAATTCTAATATCTGGAAGTATTCCCTTATTTAAAGATAAATTAATAATGTGGCAAAATGGTCCAATAATTTTAGCCATAACAGATTTGATTACCCTGGGGCTGAACTCATCTAATCCAAGAAAATTCTCATCTCATCTAATGGGTCACAAAAAATCGTGAAAAAAACAAAAACAAAAATGAATACGTCCACGAAAAAACGCAAAACCTAAAAAATAAATGCGAATACACCCGTGAAAGATTGCAAAAACTCAACCCCCCCCCCCACACGAATATGTGAAGCACAGTGCCGTGAATGTAGAAGCTGGTCACATTTTATCAACTGCAAATAGCAGGGTCTAACAGTACTTAATAATATTATTCTTAAAACACTTGACAATATCACAAATCTCTATCTCTGTTGTAGCATAGAAATAGAAAGATTTCAAATAATCATCGTCAAGATAATGATTAAAATTGAGATGATAACCTACTTCTGATAATGGACCTCATAGGTCATTAGACAAGTGAAATTCCCCCATCTAATGATGGACCTATTTCTGTAATGAAATAATTAAAATTTCCAAGTTATCTCTCCATCTCACCATTACAATTTATTTTAACATTGGAAGAATTTACTTTTCTTTGTTATTTATCAAATACTTTTAAAGACCAAATACCCATAATATTAGATTGATATTGAAAAATTACATTTTCAAAATAATTAACTCTTGGTACTTTAATCATTGAAGCCTATTTGTAAATTGTTTCTATTAATATAACTCATTTAAACTGGATAGTTTATGCAGAAATTGTTAGTAAAGTCTATTTTTATACTTAATCAATTGCAACAATCCATCGGTCATCCATAGTTTTAGTTTAATTTTTTCATTTAGTTTTATTTGTGACTACAAAATGGAAAATTAATATCATATTGGTTGGTTCAAGCAAGTTGTATGCTTCATTGGGTTCTTCAGAAAGCAATATCTCATTACAGTTAGCTTGTTCCAACTTACTCTTCAAATGTCCAATCCATTCAAAATTAATACGTATATTTTGAAGGAGTAAAAGTATCACTCCCCTGGTTTAGTCGAGAACTATAGCTCAATGAGGTAATCTGAAAAATCAGGTAAATGATCTGTGATGTCACAATGAAATTGCTCACTCATAGTTGGCAAAGCTATTGATTAGTTCATATATTGCCAATCAAAGTAGCTGCTGATGTCATGATGCAAGTAGGTCTATTTATCAAGGAGAGACAGAAATTACTCGATAATAAATTTATAAAACTTTTGCATGAGATATTTGTGTCATATTAAAGAAAATCACTCTTCAAATCACCCATAATATCCAATGATTTATTTTTAGTACTGTCAAAAACGTCAGAATTTACACAGGGAGGTTTGTAGATTAGACCAACAACACTATTTTAACCATTTTTCCTGATTTATTTCAGTGGACAAAGAATCGCACAATGTGCCATTCAAAACTGTCTTCATGATGAATAAAAGAAATGGCATTACGAATGTTCATTGAAACACCACCACCACACTTTCCACAAATTTTCTTACATAAGTATGAATATCCAAATACATATGGTAAAGGAGGCCGACTGTGTTTTTTAAGCCACATCTCAGAAAAATCCTCACATCAAATTGAAAATTCAGGAGATTAATGAAATCTACAATTGGGTCAAATTTTTTTAAAAGGCTTCTTGCAATAAAATGTACACAGAACGGTACTAGAAAATTTAAATTCATCATCCTCATTATATTCAATAGAAGTACAAACTGTTTAGTATGATAATGTTGAGAATCATTTCCAGTATTAGAAAATATATTTCTATCTTGATCTCATTTCTCATTTCCAGTAACATTTTCATGAAAATCAAATGCATGGAATCTTATCTGTGAGCTGATCATTATTTCTGTTCCCATACAGTTTTTACATCTAGAACAACTTTATCAAAATATTATGATTCAATTTGACTGAAAAGTAGAAGTTGCAGAAAACATTTGGCACACAGATTAAAAAATAACAACTCATTTCAATCGTACAAAGGACTATACTGAAAAGGTTGCATGAAGTAATCAAACTATATATAATTCAGCTTGTGCATTTGTGGTTGTATTTGCATATGTGTTGAACTTGTATGTACACCTTAACTGCTGGATGGAATGAGTTGAAATTTTGTGGTTGTGCTTGGGGTGTTCCTGAGAAGGATTTAGGTGTTAAAAAACAGTCATTCAGGGAGGAGTGGGAATGACGATGCAAATTCTCTATATACCGTAAATGTGTCGGTGTTTCTGGTGTTAATAATAATAATAATAACAATAATAATAATAATAATAATGATTCTGATTACGATATCTCCTGCTCTTGTGTTGATGTTTCTCCATTCATTAGAAAACAAATGTCGGAATTTGTTATTTTATGAGTTTTGGTCGGTATATACTGGCTCATCCATGTATTTTGACCATGATGTTTGAGGTCGGCCTTTCTCCCACTGTTCCAAAATCAATGTCGTACATATCAGGTGTATTCTTGTAGAATTTCTGTGATATCTTCATAAGGAGTTGGCGATATTTCTCAAGCTCCAATCATAGTGATTTGAGCTTTGGAGGGAGATCCGTATGGATTAATTGTAGGCTGACTTTTCTTTGTTTTATTCCTTGCCTGTATCGCTTGTAGAACAGCATTCTGGTCATTCATTTAAGAAACCTGACATCATAATATTGTGCGTTGTGCTGTTCCTCTGAGGCATTTTGTCGGGGCTTTCCAGGAAATTGATGCGCGTTGACCAGATTTATGGATTTCACTTGACCTTCTGTGAATCCCAGCTGCATAATCACACCACGTACCTTATTAACAGCATTCATTGGTGTTTTTGCCAGAAGATTGTGGAACAAGTGTTTGTTTTCTCATGGCTTTTTAGTACTGTCAGGGCATCCATTTTATTGGTTTGAGCATCATCTGCCTATCTGCAGGATATGGTGTAGATTTTTTTTTCAGCTTTACTCGTGTCATGGTTATTCACTTCATTTCTTGCGAGACCATTGTCATGATGGTGTTCATACCATCTAATTTCTGCATGACCTGAGCCATGCCATTTTTAAATCGCTCAGGCATGCCACAAGCACCTCCTCTGTGGCATATCCTCCCTCAGCCATGGTGATTTGAGTTGAAGGTTGATTTGTCCCTTTTGGCCAGCAAATTCAGAGGCATGTTGCTGCACCAGGATGGCCCATCAATGTTTTTGGATTGAAAATGGGTTCCAAAAATCTTGAGGTTGAAAGCCAGACAGACCTACCATCCATCCATTGAGACCATACTCTGTACAGAGCGGCAGTGCTGCCTAAGTAGTCTCCTGGGGTATTGGGCACAATCCTGGACATGTTGACACTCCGACGCAGGATACTCAAATGGCTCAATCATCCCAGCAAGCTGGTACTCATTTTGCCAACCTCGGAAGGATGATAAGCCGAGTTAACCCCACCTGGTATTAATTCAACGGCTGAGCAGGATTTGCATTCAGGACCCTAGGATCCCAAGCCTACCACACTAACCATTAAGCGAACACCAGGCATACACAGACCGACAAACATTTCCCGGTTGCCATTCTTTCCGTCAATGGCTCTGGACATTCAATCGGCTCCCATAACATCAGGGTGGCAGTTCCCACAGACCTCATCAACTGTGTTGCATGTTGCATTGCATGTTGAGCGACGTAATCGTATTTCAACAACTTGTCCAAGTTTACTATCCTGTGAAAATCCATACCATGATTTTTATAAGCTGTTTCTGTGGGAAGAAATCTAGCTTTGGCTTGCACATGAATAGCTTTGGCTGAAAGGGCTTCCCCAGTTGGCCAAAGGAGGGCGTGCTGACAAACCCCTGGGAGTTAACTCGGTGAGTCCTGGAGAGTGGCTGCAGGAGGCCAGTGTCCCATTGGCTTGGTTTTTCACCTCACGTTTAGTCTCACAGATCCAGTTTATTGTGCGACTGTGGGACATCAGCAGGTTACTTAATTTGCTTTTGCCAGGGAGGATAGCTGATTCCAACACTGCTGGCAAGAGTGTCAGGTATTACAAAATTTAATTGTCTACGCTAGGATCGCGATAGCTCCATTGAGTCATCAATCATGCAGGCAATACATACGGATTTTTTGAACATATGCTTGCTGTTCATCACATCCAGTACAATTCATTGATCACACTTATATATTTAAGCATTTCTTATGGTTGTCCCTTCCCTCACCCCATCCCCATTCTTCTTTTGAGGCCATTTCTGAGGCTGCTTCCATTGTTGTCGGTTGATGCAAAGCATAGCTTTCTACAAGAACAGGTTGTGCCATTCAAATGGTTCTTTATCTGTGACAGACACGGCTACGGAAAAGTGGCCTCAGCCAACACCACAGAGAGGAAAAACGACGACCAAAAGTCTCATTAAGTGCTCAAGTGCAACTGATTCCTTTATTCTGACCTGATAATCCATCGTTAACTCTCATCATGGGTTTGCGTTGTTAAACTAGTTGCTTTTCTGCTCCATAATATAAGCCGTGCTGTACCACATGCCAGTAATTTCTCCAAATGTATTGTAAATGAACAGAATAATGCAACCAGGGAGATTGGCAGACCGGAGTGTAGCAAAGGCGCTGCTGGTTAATCAATTTGTCAATTTTCTGGCTTTCCTGTACTCATCTCTTGGTATTATTTGCCGAGTCATATCACGATGTCCTCCGATTGGATTAATCCGGTTGTCTGCTCTGTCTGTCTGTCTGTCTGGGAATGTCATCTTTCACGTTTTTGTGTTTTTTACAGGAGTGACGTGTAATGCTTGACATGTTTCATATTGGTAAATGTTGTTATAACATTGCTTCCATTTGTGTACATCTCATTTAATCTGGTTTGTGATTATTATTCAGACTGATTATTAGCATCACCAATTATTGCTGTTCCTTTTGTTTCACTTGTATAGCAAGTAGATCTGTTTGAATGAAAATAATTTGGATGAGTGGGTGCATGCAAGTACGTAAGTGGCGAAGGGGACAACTTTTCCATTTGGCCAAAGAGTCTGACTCTTGACATTTTTGCACTCTAAACGTCTAGACCATTGATTGATGGAATAGGGCAATACCGTAGACTTAAACGAAAAACATAATGGCTCCAACAGAATTAACTGCAATCGGTGCAACCACCAAAAGTGCATGGCTTACCATAAGCTGGGTCGAAGCATAAGAATGGGTCTTGAGGAAAATGAGGCTGCCACACGTCACACCTCTTCGTGACAACTGACACCGCACTTTGCTTTGACTCGAGCTGCCAGTGCCCACAAGGTCGGGAAGCTGTCAGATTTGGCACGTTGCACTACATTAGCAAGGGTAATACCCAGTGTACGCCATCAGGAAATGCCAGGCAATGCAAGGATAATCACCCTGCCGGCTGCCTCGTGGCCTTTCATCTGAAGCCACGTTGAATAATCTTGGTGGGGATGGAGTGTTGGCGACGCCTGTGTTCAGAATTCAGCACTGTGCAAGTCGTGTCAGCCTGTTGGAGATAATGGTAATAGTTAGGCAAAGCATGTGGTTAAGGATGACATAAAGAAGATAACCTCGTGCAAACTAACGCCAAGTGTCCGCAATGCTGCATTTATTTTCCCGTCACTTCATTCCGCTACATTATCCGTACTAAGGACTATCGGTTGGTTTCTGCCTGTGTTCATTTTTTTCAATGTCACTGCCCGTCCTTTAAGCATTCTGCCCAACACACACTGTCAATGTGGGGTCGATCGGAGTAGGCCTGCGGGTCACCCACCCGGCAAATTATCAGTCCCCTTTGCCTTACAGTGAGCAGTTGTGGAGCTGCGATGCTCCGTGGAGTCTGACTTCGTGTGTTACACCTTGATTTAGCTCCTTGCGCGAGTGCCAGCCTGACCGATCGCCGCGTCATCGTGTACCTGAGGCTCGTTTGAGGCAGAATCTCATGGCAGTCCATTCCGGGCGATACCTGTGGCAATGTGGTAATCTCGCAGTGCAGGGCCTCGCGTCTTCTACACCCATTTAAAATGGTGGCTCTCATATACCGTCAAGACTTCTTCTGTCGTTAAATAATCTCACTTGCAGCAGTAGATTGTGGGTTGTCTCAAATAATTTGCAAGCCTGTAATTCTCCCCTAATGTTAAAACATTTCATCGTTAAGCTCATCATTTTGGATGATCCCAGTGATCACTTTGGTTTTAACATCTTCAAAAATACGTAGCTTGATGTAATTTCAACTGGAACATGAAATATGTCAAAATGTATCATCCGCCCCTCTACCCCTCCTCTCCACCCACACACACCCAAAAAAGAAGAATCTATGCAAAGCTGAGGCCTCCGAATATTTACCATAAAATGTAAATGACTGCAGCCTGCAGGTGGATTCTGTAAACCAGCAGAGGGCAATAGAGGCTCAAGCAGGTTTCCAAAAACATCATGGTTTCATCAATTCACTCTTGAGACATCACTACCAGTTGAAAAATGGTTTTATGACCGATATCATGAAAACTGCAGAGAACTTATACCGACTCGTGTGTTTTCACTGCATAAACTAAAACCTACCGTTCGCAACAACATCTTTCTTCACTGCTTGCCTTATTTAGAAAGGAAATGTTGCCAAACATTCCAATAAAGTTACCTGAGTTAAGGGAATGGCAGGATAACTCAGGTGGGAGTGTCTTCACCTGTAGTCCGGCAAGATACTTGAAGGTTATAGTTTCATGTGCGGAAGAGCCAGGAGTTTGTTAGGAAGACAAACGACTTAAAGCTGACCAATAAGTAGACCAGATCACCGAGGGTGATGAAACAATTGTTTCATATACCGTGATGTACAATAAGTATGTTGTTTACACGCAAACCTCCCGAAGATATAATCGGTGTCATTATGATGTACCTGTACCTTGACGCAGATCCTGATTTGAGGAAATGCACATCATTTGACACCGATGAAATTTAAGTTTTTCAACTTGTTTGAGTACACCTCCTCTTCCTCCTCCTCCTCCTCCTCCTCCCCCTTCGTATGCAGCACACAGTTGTAGGCAGCATCATTGGCTGAGCATGTGGCTGTGCCGCTGATGCTGTGCCCCTCCACCAGTCCACTGGTATTCATTTCACTGACCTCAGAAGGATGACAGGCAGAGTCAACCCCACCTGGTATTAATTCAACAGGAAGCTGGGATTTGAACTCAGGATCCGAGGATGCCAAGCCCACCGATTGAACTGATCAAGAGAACTATGCCGATCTGTTAGCTGTTGCGCAATATCTAGGATCAGCTGAATTTCTTTAGCTCCACAAATGTCACTGTCAACCACTTCTTCGATAACTTGTGAGATGCTGTTTTTCCAAGTGAAGTTATCGTTCTGTTCTGCCCACTTCTTGAATGTCTGCCAGTGTAAGTGGGTGAATGCCTCACTGAGTACTAGAATGGCATGGAGAGTTTGATAATGGCCCCCTCTCTCAACCATGATTTTCTGCGCAGAGTCCTGCTGACACAATCAGGTTCTCGGCACCACTGTTTTGGATGATTTTGCGAATGGCTTTGACATATTTGTGTGCTTGATGAAATCCACCGAGGAGTACTACCTTTCCAAAGATGTCACTGTACTTCTGTCGAAGAACTGTGGCTGGTTAATGTGTAGCTTGATCCCCAGTGATGATCATCCGCTGATGATCCAGGACATGTGGTGTCTTTACAAGACGAGCAATTTCCTCTGAATATGGCAAGATTGTTTGGTGATTTAGGAATAAGTGGCAGGTACCAACCTTGTTGGCTTTCTGTTTATCAGAAAGTCTTGAACAGGATGCGGGGAACTCTGGTAGTCCAATACCCTCATCGATCGATACATCAGTTAGGTCTGAGGTTCTCGCAAGTCAACCAAGTTTCCATACAAGAAGATTGTTTGCAAAGTTATCAGTTTCCATTTCTAAACTGTGATGTGTTGGAATATTTCCCAGTGATTGTGATTTCTGTCGGTCCTTCTTAGATACATAACACACAGGTAGGAAGGGGTCGGACTCTGCGGTGTATTCTTAACGACTGCAGTCGAAAGGCCATACCTGGCTAAAGGCCATACCTTTAGCACCAAAGATTTAGTGATATTGGACAAGGAAAACAAATGGTTTGAGCATGGAGTAAAGGAATCCATTTGTGAAAGTCGAGGCACCAATACTTGTTGCAAGAAGGGAGGTCTCCACTTCAATTTATCTCATCCATGGGAGGGAAGTTCCTCGTCATCTGTCACATGACTAGCAATGGTCACGTGACTGTCAACAGCATTTGTCACTAGTCCTTTCCATATCCAAATCCATTGGGACCACACTCTGTGCAAAGTGTTGGTGCTGCCTAAGCAGTCTCCTGGACTATTGGGCACAATCCTGGATGGATCACCACTCCAACACAACTATTGGGTACAATCAATTCTGGATGGTCACCACTCTGACATACTTGGGTACAATCAATCCTGGATGGGTCACCACTCTGACGTAATATTAGTGCAATCATTCTGGATGGGTCACCACTCTGACATAACTATGGGTACAATTGATCTGGATGGGTCACCACTCTGACATAACGATTGGGTAAATAATCCTGGATGGGTCCAACTCTGACGTAACTATTGGTGCAATCAATTCTGGATGGTCACCTTCTGACACAACTATTGGGTACAATCAATCTGGATGGGTCACCACTCTGACATAACTATTGGGTACAATCAATTCTGGATGGGTCACCACTCTGACATAACTATTGGGTACAATCATCTGGATGGGTCACCACTCTGACATAACTATTGGGTACAATACAATTCTGGATGGGTCACCACTCTGACACAACTATTGGTACATCAATTCTGGATGGGTTACCACTCTCACATAACTATTGGTACAATCAATTCTGGATGGGTCACCACTCCAACACAATTGGTACAATCAATTCTGGATGGGTCACCACCTGACACAACTATTGGGTACAATCAATTCTGGATGGGTCACCACTCTGACATAACTATTGGGTACAATCAATTCTGGATGGGTCACCACTCTGACATAACTATTGGGTACAATCAATTCTGGATGGGTCACACTCTGACATAACTATTGGGTACTATCAATTCTGGATGGGTCACACTCTGACATAACTATTGGGTACAATCAATCCTGGATGGGTCACATCTGACACAACTTTTGGTACAATCAATCCTGGATGGGTCCCACTCCAACACAACTATTGGGTACAATCAATTCTGGATGGGTCACCACTCTGACACAACTATTGGGTACAATCAATTCTGGATGGGTCACCACTCTGACACAACTATTGGTACAATCAATTCTGGATGGGTCACCACTCTACATAACTATTGGGTACAATCAATTCTGGATGGTCACCACTCAACAAACTATGGGTACAACAATTCTGGATGGGTACCACTCTGACACAACTATTGGTACAATCAATTCGGATGGGTCACACTCTCACATAACTATTGGGTACAATCAATTCTGGATGGGTCACCACTCAACAACTATTGGGTACAATCAATTCTGGATGGGTCACCACTCAACAAAACTATTGGGTACAATCAATCTGGATGGGTACCACTCTGACATAACTATTGGGTACAATCAATTCTGGATGGGTCACCACTCTCGACATAACATTGGGTACAATCAATTCTGGATGGTTACCACTGCACAACTATTGGTAAATCATTCTGGATGGGTCACCACTCTGAACACACTATTGGGTACAATCAATTCTGGATGGGTTACCACTCTGACACAACTATTGGGTACAATCAATTCGGATGGGTACCACTCTGACATAACTATTGGTACAATCAATTCTGATGGGTCACCACTCTGACAACAATTGGGTACAATCAATTCTGGATGGGTCCACTCCAACAAAACTATTGGGTACAATAATTCTGGATGGGTACACTCTGACATAACTATTGGGACAATCTGGATGGTCACCACTCCAACAAACTTTGGGTACAATCAATTCTGGATGGGTCACCACTCCACACCTATTGGGTTCAATCAATCCTGGATGGTGACCACTCTGACATACTATTGGGCACAATCCTGGATGGGTCACCACTCCAACACAACTATGGGCACAATCAATTCTGGATGGGTCACACTCTGACTATATTGGGCACAATTCTGGATGGTCACCACTCACATAAACTATTGGGTACAATAATTCTGGATGGGTCACACTCTGACATAACTATTGGGTAAATCAATTCTGGATGGGTCACCACTCTGACATAACTATTGGGTACAATCAATTCTGGATGGGTCACCACTTCGACATAACTATTGGGTACATCAATTCTGGATGGGTCACCACTCTGACATAACTATTGGGTCAATCAATTCTGGATGGATACCACTCTGACATAACTATTGGGTACAATCATTCTGGATGGGTCACCCTCTGACATAATATTGGGTCAATCAATTCTGGATGGTCACCCCTGACATAACATTGGTACAATCAATTTGGATGGGTACCACTCTGACATACTATTGGGTACAATCAATTCTGGATGGGTCACCACTCTGACATAACTATTGGGTACAATCAATTCTGGATGGGTCACCCTCTGAAATAACTATTGGGTACAATCAATTCTGGATGGTTCACCACTCTGACATAACTATTGGGCACAATCCTGGATGGATCACCACTCCAACACAACTATTGGGTACAATCAATTCTGGATGGGTCACCACTCACCACACTATTGGGTTCATCAATCCTGGATGGGTCACCACTCTGACGCAATTATTGGGTTCAATCAATCCTGCATGGGTCACCACTCTGACGCAAAATACTCACATGGTTCAATCATCCCAACAAGCTGGTACTCATTTTACCAACTTTGGAAGGTTGACAGGCTGAGTCAACCCCACTTGGTATTAATTCAACAGCTGTGCAGGATTTGAACTCAGGACCATAGGATCCCAAGCCCACCACCATAACCATTAATCCAACACCAGGCATACTGTTCCTTTGCCAACCATAATCACGTGATACCCTTACATAGCACATAAAAAGAGCAGCCATTTAAAACCAGGCCTTTGCCAGGTGACGCTGATTTTGTGATCGGCTCAACATTTCCTTCCAAGCACCAGTGTTTTATTACCGGTGTTTTATTTGATTCTCGTATCACTTGAAGGGGATATTTTGGTCATGTACTGGCCCCGATTCTATGAGGTGTAGAGCACACTGTTTATTTGGATAAGATGATAAGCTAGATGTTCAGTCTACAATCATGTGGATCAAGTAAAATATCCTACGTTTTTCTTCCCGAGAGCTGCCATTATTGTTGTAACATCGACAAGCACATTCTGCTTAAATGTTTTCTGTTGATCGCGGTCACATCGTACATTTATTTATTGTGACTGCGATTAAATTGAGGCTCCAGCTACAAGTGGCTGAAATCACAGAGATCTCCCAGAAAAAAAAGTTGTTAATAGTGGGAGATTGTATGCGCATCCTTTACAGAATCGCCATGTTTTTGTTGACTTAATCGTGTCTCATGGAAGAGCGAGAGCAGTATGAAAAGGGGGAAACACCAACAGCAGAGTCGGAGTACACGTGGGGTGAAGTGGTAGTACACATAGCAGAGTAGGGAAGGGGGAGAAGTACGCATGGGGGTGAACAAGGGAAGGTTGAGAAGTACACATGGGGGTGATCGTTTTTGGCCCCATCTCTCAATGGTGAAGAATCACTTAAAAATTATTGTATCTGGATTCAGATCTTCACTAAAATCTAAATAGTTTGTCCTTGTCACAAGCATAACATGTCCATCAAATCTCATCTGAATTTGCCCATAACCTTTTGAGATATCCTGCTCAGAGACACAGACAGGGGTGAAAACGTAACGTTGTCTCATAGTAAAAATAAACATTTTCAATTCCGCAATTTTATACATGAAAACCACAATCATATAAGTGTGGAAGAACTATATTATGATATTGTTATATGGAAGGGGTAGATGGTCGATCGATAGTTGGACCATGTCATTGCATAGGTTACATTCTGTCTTGTATCAGGGTAAGTTGTCTTGTTAAACGTACACTGAGAAGGCAGTGAGTGTAAATTGTTAGACCCTTTAGAGTAAATTTGGTGTGTAAAACCTCCTGTAAAAGGTGAGGCCGGGTGAGTACAGAAGAAGCACTATGCAATTTCAAAAAAGGAAATAATCATGAACAGTGGCTGGCAGACGCATAAGCTATAGCGGCGAGGTCGGCTGCGGAGCCTTGGAGGAAGGTGGAACACTTTTGTTCAGGGCTGCCCCACAGGCCAGAATGGCCCAGAAATGGTCCCGTCCTCAAGCAGTGGGCGGTCAATAACAGGGACTCACTGTGCATGAGGGCGGTTCCATATTTCATGAGGGTTGTGGAAGTGCCCGGTTCAGCAGTTGAGCTTTGCACATGTTGACGTCAACATCTCACTCTTTGCTTCACCCTCTGAGGAAGAGGTATCCCTCTCATCTTGCCTCCCTCATTGCCATTTCCACAGCTCCATCGCTCCCTGAGTCGCACTTTGTCTGTGCAGCAGCAACGCGCATGACCACACCATCAAGCTGGAGCCTTAACCAGCTTGTGCTGGCCACAAGCCCTCATCTTTCCCCATTGTTCATTGTGTACAAGTCTGGTAAACAACACAATGAGGGGTTAGGCTTTATTTTTTTTCCTATAGTACATAAGTTTGGCTTTTCGTGCCTCAACTCCCATTTTTTTTTTAATCTTGAGATGTTTTCCTGCCTTTTGTCTTGCACACGTTGCTGCGCCGGGTTCGACTGCCATTTGGGTGATCCTCGAGGAAGAGTCGTAAGATTGAACACAGTAACAAGAAACTCCAACAGCGTTTCTATCCTCTGCGGGGGTCTTATTCACCCATCTCAGAGTGGTCTGTGTTAACAGACGCCTCTGACGCGACAATATCATTCTGTTTGTGTGTTTGTTTGTTTTATTTCTGTTACGCATTCCTGAATCGCTGGACGGAATGAGTTGAAAACTGTTGGCTGTACTCTGGGTGGTGCATCGGGAGGTTTTATGGAGTAAAGGGAATCGATAGTTCCTGTGATTCAAGGTCGGAGAAGCACTCCAATTTTGTATATGTAAATGCGTATCATATAGCTCCTCCTGGTGGAAGCTTGTAATACAAGTCGTTATAAAATGCATCACAGACATCGTAAAATAAAAAGTGACCGAGAGAACGAATCTGCCTGAAAGGATGGGTTCTTTGCCCATGTTGAAAAAAAAACAAAAAGTAGGTATTATTGGACAATTGTGCATCTTCTAGAATGTCCATGTGAAGGATGTCAAACAAAACAATTCAAATAATTACAAAGTGATTAAATCGGATTTCATATCAGCAAAGAGCTCAACACATTATATGAGGACAGCAGAGCCAAACTCGAAATGAACTCTCCAAACCTACCTATGCATATTTCACCTGTCATGTCAAGAAACACAGGCGTTATTACCTCCACCATCTGTGATGGACGGAGGTTATGTTTTCACCCCTGTCTGTTTGTTTGTTTATATGCAGGAAATCTCAAAAGTTGTGGACGGATTTTGATGAAAGTTGCTGGGCAGGATGGGTGTGTGAAAAGGATGAATTTATTAGATTTTGGTGAAGATGCGGATACTCCACTTTTAAAAATTATTCTGCACCTTTGAGAGATTGGGACCAAAAACGATATGTAGCATGATATCTCAAAAAGTTATCGATGGATTTTGGATGAAACTTGTTAGAAAGGTTGGACGTGTGGCAAGGAAGAATTTATTCAATTTTGGTCAAGATCTGGATAACGATCAGGATCCAATAATTTTAAAAGTGATTTTTCACCTTTGATTGATTGGGCTAAAATTATATATCGCACGATATCTCAAAATGTTGTGGACGGAGTCAGACGAAACTTGGTGGATGAGTTGGTTAGATGATAAGAACAAGCCGATTCGATTTTGGTTAAGGTCCGGATCCAGATCCGGCCTATCAGTGGGAAACTAAACGTAAACTGTTCAACCTGGCGGAGGTATGCGCTCTACCAAGTGCCCTTCTAGTTAAAGTATGTAATCATGACATTTTCATTAACGCTTTACTCTCTACTTTGATTCAATGTCTTCACAGTGTCGACCCTTACATCTGCCAACATGATAATCCACCTTTTCATATTCCTGTGTCTGTTAGGAATTGGTTCAAGGAAATCTACAGTGGCCATGGGCCAGAGCCCCAGCTTAAAACCCAATGAAAACACACTGCGATGTCTGAGACCATCACCCGAGGGGTTGAATAAACAGACTCAAATTCCCCATTAAACTTGCACTTGCTGTGAAGGAGGACATAAAGAGTCCCATCATTGATCACCAAAGTTCAAAACCATCTTGTGATCGATTCTTATCGGATGCCGAAACAGTGTAATAATTACAGTCATGTGAAGATTGAATTGTTAATGAATGGAGAAAAAAGGTGCAATTAAATGATAGCATTAGACCCCAAGCCTGGTGTTTGCTTAATGGTTAGGGTGGTGGACTTGGGATCCTAAGATCCTGAGTTCAAACCCCAGTTGGCTGTTGAATTAATACCAGGTGGGCTTGACTCTGCCTGTCATCCTTTTGAGGTCAGCAAAATGAGTGCC
>CM068957.1:144950191-144962686 GCA_035128595.1 Eptatretus atami
TATCCTGTGTCGGAGTGGCGACCCGTCCAGGGTTGTGCCCGATAGCCAAGGAGACTGCTTAGGCAGCACCAACACTCTGCACAGAGTGTGGTCCCAATGGATGGATGGATTAGACCCCCCTCTCAGTTGGGGCTCGAGAGACCTCACATGTGCCACAAAGGCTATTGCTGCACGGATCCTGAGCAACAGAATGTGTTCCGTAAACATTATCCAATCTGTGGTCCACACAACAAGATCTCGACAGGCAGTTGGGATATTTACAATTTTAAAAGTTTGTCCTCTAAATCTGATATCTGAACGAGGCTGAAAAATACACCTCTTTGTGCCCATTGCGCAAGCTATCACATGATAAAGTCAAAATGTAATGTTCTCGTATCTATAAACGCTGGAGTATTACCGATCTTGCCAAAGTTTGTCATGAGCAGCAGAATCTATTTTTTCATCCTGTGTACAGCCAGAAGAGCTTGCGTTGAAAAGAGAAAACAAAATGATGGAGTTATGTACAGTTCACCTAATTTGAAACTCTTATGTTGAGCTCATTTTTTGAACTTGAACACATATCACACACAATATAAGGATTTCAGGGACATCAGAATACATTCACTTGAATTACAACTTATGATTAGACATTGGACATATCGACCCAATAATGGGATCTGAACCTCGGATTTACAGCGTCGTGCAACGTGGTTCAGTTTGGAGCACAAATCGGGTCAATACGGTATTTGTTCAGGAATAGATTATTTGAAATATCTATACCTCCCAAGAACCAGACGACCCAGATGAGAACAGTAGTAATTGTTGGTGGTATCTCATTGTGTATCAGATATATCTGATGTCCGTTGATCACTTTAAAAGGGAGAATGAACGTGTAATTAATCGCTGGAGGTCAAGTTCACCCACAAAGCTGTACTCTTGTTACAGAGCAAACGCTGGCTGGACCAGTATATTAGTTTTAGTTGGTGAGATCCATATTCAAACATGCACCACCTACCAGTATATCTACTCAGTAAGCAGGTCTGACATTTCGACCAATAGCTAGTCTTCATCCAGTAATGAGGTCTAAAGTCCCAGGTTAAGGCCACTTCATGGGAGAAATGTCAGACCTGATCCCTGCCGATTGGGCAGCTATAATAGTTGCTGATACATTCCTAATTGAAAATCCATACTGCACCCATCCTTGTGCCACGATGGTTTGAATTGTTTTGAGAATCATGTTACAGGCTTCTCATGATTACTTGTGATCCACCACGTGAATATTCCTCAATTATCGTTTTCCATGGCATCGTTGTACTTTCTTATTCGTACAAATTCTGTGGAATATTTATTATAGCATGGATTAACATTCCTCAACATATCTTACAGTGCTTAAGGAGTTTGTTCATTGTGCATCATATCTAGCTTAGGGACCCAGCTTGATGATGCAAACAGGTCTGATTAAACTAAGGAATGTTGGTAATTGCATTGTTCTTCTTCTCTGCCTTTAATAATGGGTGAGGTCCAACAGCGCCAAGCGCCTCCCCTGCCTCAGCCACGATACTCCTACATCTCCATCTGTCCTCAGCCAGCTCTCTCCACCCCCACCTTATTTATATCCCTCCTCACACAATCCTCCCATCTCAACCACGATCTATCTCTTTTCCTCCTTCACCTATCCGCTCTTTTTGCCATTCTCTCTTCCTCCATCCGCACCAAGCATCCAGCCCACTTCAACCGGCTTTTGGCAAGCTCATCTGCACACCAATCTGAGTTCATCCGTTCTCCTTCGATTCACCCTCTTCACTCGTGCAATCCTCCTTTCCCAGTTGTTACCGCAATAAAAAAGTAAAACATGTACAATGTTTGAAAACAGAGAGCATTTGTACATTATAATCGTTAAGGGACAATGTGATTTGCTTATAATTGCTCGAAGAATTCAATGTATAATTTGTGCCTTTGCACGTAATAAGAAATGCATATTTTAATGAAAAAAAATTTATAATTCATTTCCAGGAACAAATAGTAAACCGCTAACTTCATCATTCTGCTGTTTTCATCGTGCATTGAACTCGGTGGGAATGCAAAGCATGAAGCTTAATTATGATGACGAGATAATATGTGCATAATGAAGAAGTCCTTTTTTGCAATCAGTGAGAATATGAAAGTACATACCTTTAATTAATTGAAAATGTCAGCATCACGTACTGCTTTGGGCTTACATCTGGAGAAGCATCTATTAGTATAGCTGTGTTAATTATTCACACCTGCTGCTGAGACATCATTCGAAGCGTACAGACAACAGAAAATGAGTGAAAATCACAGAGGCACAGGTGATTGGAGTTTTTGACTGAAGGCAGACTCGTGTTGATATGCTGGCTATAATGAGGTTTTAATCTGGATCCACCATGGTTGAGGAAATATATGTGTGGTTGCGATGAGGTGTAGAAGACAACGTCGCTCTCCAAGCTTTTTTTTCATTATTGTGTTCAATGCACAAAAAGGTGTGCTTCTGATTACCTTTTTCAGGCATTACGAATGGTTGAATGTCGCTCTGTTGAGCACAAGGGATTAATGGGCATTATCTTGTGATGTCATTGGAAAACTCAAGCTCTAACGATGTTTTTAATCATACTAGAAGAGCCAATTTGGTGTCTTTCTGTCTGCATGTCTGTGGCTGATGCATTCGGTTGTTACTTATCCAATCTCAACCAAACTTGCCAGGGGGACTAAGGGTCTTACAACAAAGGTTGGAGCTACTTGGCTTCCCCCCTCCCCCTCCCACCACCCACTCCCACTAGGGATTCCTAAGGTAGGACCGGAGTATATTCTCAATGTAAATGTGTACTGTGTGGCGCCGCTCCCGGTGATGGTCGGAGAGGGTATTATGGGTTTTTTAGACCATTAGGAGTACCAACCCACCATTTAGGTTTTTTTTTCTTTTTTCTTCCTTTTTTTTTTTACTGTCGATGTCTGAGCTGTATCTTGGAGCTGTCTTGGACTTTGGGAATGAGATTTTGCATCAAAAATGGGGAAAAAACAGGATGCGGTGTTCACATAATTTTTTGACCTTGGCCTAATTTCTAACACCATGACCCAATTATAGACCTTTCATCATTTTCACCATTACTCAACTAAGCGTTGTCCGATCAGAACAAAATTGCCCTTTCTAGATAGCCAAGAGGAAGCCACATTTATGTTTATTTTACATCACACCCCTCCGGGTAAAAGGTCAAGGTCAAATGGTGGTCTGAAAAAGACATTGTCATCGCTCAATATTGCCAATATGGAATCTCAAAGACTGCTTGGCCTTCCAAGATGTTCTTGCATCATAATAGTGTACCTGCACTGAAGTTGTTCACCTGGTGTTGATGAGTGTCCTTGACCTACTTTTTTTGGATTGTGACCGAATTAACAACCAATACCTTTTTGATCATAACTTGAATCATTTTCAGCAGTTCACATAACTGGTACTCAGGTACTCATGCAGGGTTAAAAAACACAACTAAATTTGTTCTTCAAAGATGCTCAGAAAGCTCAAAAGCGTACCAGCACAACAGAGGCTTTTGATGGAAGGTTTTCTCATCCAGTGTAGGTAAGATTGTTCCGTGTTAATTCTGATTTCCTGTGATTAAAATTTTTTAGTGTACACAATTAAGTTTATAAATTAGAATAATATCATTTATAAGCTATATGTTAAGTTTATAACTTTTAAGATTAAAAAAATAATAATAATAATAATCTCAGGAGAATGTGCCAGCGTAGAGGAAGAAGAGGAGGCTCAGGAGCGTCCAGAACGAAAAGAAGAGTAGTTTGCGAGTGTCTCGTCTGGAGACAACGTTCCTAGAGACCACTTACAGGGGAGTAAGATGCATACAAAGCTGAGAGGCGCTTCAAAAATCGGAGTGGAGATTGGGAAAACAGACAAGCGTGCTTGAAGCTGATAAAAAAAATTATTATCGTGGGTACCAAACCATTTCTGCTGGTACTCCTTGGAGAACTGAATTGAAATTTTTTTGTAAACCTCTGATAATTTTCCTCCAATTTTCATGATGTTGAATTTTATGGATAGATTGTAGATGAGGACACATTTTCTTAATTTACACCTTATCCCTAAATGTTGAAGGTCAAAGTCATATGGCGGATCAAAATGAAATCATGGAATCACGGGTGCCGGGGAAAGGTTACCTCTGGCGATTACTTTACGATCGCAGATATCCAGTTTCTTCATGGATATGTTGTTTTGTCCCGTCCTTCTTCTTCATCTCAGATTATTTCTGGCCAGAAAACTTTAAAATCCTCCTCAAAACCTCTGCTGAAATCCTTTAAGTTTGTTCTCTATCTTTTCCATTATTTTCCATCACTCGACACCGCACGAAACTTTCTCTTTCACCATCTGTGGTGTTGAACTTTGTACGGCTTGATCTAGATTCTAGATGGAAGCTTCATATTATGCATGTCTTGAATGAATTCCACCTTGAGCTCAAAATGAAAAAGTTAAAATGAAAATTAGTAAAGGACTACATTTACTCACATTGCGGTCACGCTATGGTATAGGTGAACAGTCTCTGGGGCGGTGCATTGCACCAACAGAAAGCAATAGCACGAGTCAGAACTTCCCTCAACTGCATTCCAGTTTTATATATATATATATATATAATCAGCTCAGGAGACATTTGGACAAAGAGTAAAAGCACAGTGAGCCTAAAATATTAATAAAATACTTTATTAAAACCTTGACGTTTCAGAAGACCACTATCTTCTGTCCTCAGAGGTTAAAATATTTTTTTATAACACCACACATTAACATCTCTGATGTTATAATTTTTTTTAACATGTATATATATATATACATATCGAAACATGTGGAGTGTAACGAGCACTCCGCCAATCTCCATTGGACATAGTCCTACACCGAAGCGTCACCTCCAACCCAGAGGCCTCGGCCCGGTCACTCTGTCAAATAGTCAAAGATTACATGGTCAACATCAAATAAACATCAAACAGAGCCACCTATCCGGATTTCAGGTTTGTTTGCCCTCATCAGGATGACATATCGATAAATATCTAACCAAACGATGACCACATTCATCGTTTATACATCAGACGCACCTCCTGACTGTTATGGTGAGCATCGCCGTGGATTACGTCTCACACGGTAAAACCGCATCATCCGCAAAGAACAACCGGAGGGCAGGAATACCCGCTCGTATCTTCAATCCGGAATGTTCTGTGCATGGCAGGTTTGCCACATGAAAATGCTCATACTGCAATCTCCATTATATTCATTCAAACCATTAAAAAAATCAAATATTTAATCGTACATTTTCCATTCTGTCATTTATTTTGAAGGTGGCTTTTCCAAAGAACCATGAATACTTGAGAAAATAACTCAAACCGGGTGCAATTTTACAGAGGAGCACGAAGAAAATAAAACATGGTTTATAAAAGTGATAAATAAATCTTTCCAAATGAATCTAATAAAGGCTGATTCATGTGGTTATATGAGATGGGAAGGAAATTGGACCATACTCTGTACGAAGCCTCAGTACTGCTGAAGCAATCTTCTGGGCTATTGGGCACAATCCTGGATGGGTCGCCACTCCGACGCAGGAGACTCCAATGGCTCGATCATCCCAGCAAGCTGGTACTCATTTTGCCGACCTCGGAAGGATGACAGGCAGAGTAAACCCCACCTGGTTTTAGTTCAATGGTTCAGCAAGATTTGAACTCAGGACCCTCAGATCCCAAGCCCACAACCCAAACCATTAAGCCAACACGAGGCATGGAAGGAAATATTTACCCAAAATTAGCACCATGCAGAATCAGAGACTCGAGAGTAGAGAAACTCAAAGTTGTGAAATCTTCTATTGGCATCCTTGTGGAGTTCCATCGATCGTGAATTACCCTGCCAAGGAAAAAGCAAAATGCTCTATACTGGGGATAAAATAAGAACACTTTGCAAACTTGTCAGCGAGGAAGAAAAACTCCTTTATTCAGCAGGAATATAGTCTAGACTACAGGCACAATAGGCCATTAAGCCTAAATGCTCTCAGCAGGTCATGTGATTTATTTGCCCTTTAACTCAAATGCCACTGGCTGCCAATCTCAAAAGGAGACTTTCCATCCTTATTTTTAACGTTTGTCTGAGCTTTAGTGCATTTTCAAATAACTCAATGTCACTCCACAAACATTGACTACTCTTTGTACGAGTTAAATTTTTTTATTTATTTCTCCACCTTCTTCACATAGTTGACACAAGGGTGAATATTTCATGACTCAATGTTCACTCGTACACCATCCTGCGAAGTGATGCTTCACTTTTAATACCTTGAAACTCCCTTATCCTGCACTGATATCAAGTTCCTATAATTTAAGTTTATAGTTCCTATAATTTAAGTTCCTATAATTTAATTTAAGTTCCTAACACCATCATTATGCAATTTAATTGAGTTGGACTGTATTTTGCAGCACACAGCTCTTTGGTATCATCATGAAGCTGATCATACAATGACTAAATATGGTGATTTTGTTCAAAACTGTACAAATTTATAGGGGCAACTAAAAGTCATTTGATGAATAGGTGGTTGTAATGCCGACTGGTGTAAAAATTTCAAAAGAATGCTTTTATTTTGTTAGACTTTGCATGTTTTATAGACTGTCATTGTCATTTATAGACTGTGCTTTAAAGCTATTCCACCACATAGAAAATAACCACCGATCTCTGTATCAATAGGTTGATACTTATCTTGAATGATCCTTTAAAATGACCTGTTCTCTTTCAAATGTCTCTAGTTAAATGCCGCCAGCTCTTTCTGTGCCCCTCATGATTCCCTTTTCTCTATCTTCCACCCCTTACTGTATGCAGCGATGGCTCCAAGGATGCGCAAGAAGCTGAAAACACTGGGCCTTAAGGAGGGAGACAAACTGACGTACAAGTGTGAGGCCCGAGCCCATCCGAGGCCAGAGTACCGCTGGTATCGAGATGGCGTCCTGCTGAAGAAGGGAAAGGGCATCCGTATCAAGATGGGCAAGTAGGTCCTAGTGTTATTGTTATCCTTTCAAGGAGACAAAAAAGCATTCCAAAGGTTATGTGTGAAAGCATGTACAAACAGATAAGTCTGTTTGTAATTTGGATAGATGTTGAAACAACATCTAGATGTCATTTTCTCTGAGTTGTCTTATTTAATCCCGAGTGCATTTCGATTTGATTCGTACTTTATCCTGATCGGAAAATGGAGAAAACAGCCCTCTCCAGAGGCAGTTGGGCAACATGCTCATAAGCAGTACCAAATTTCCCTCTTCTTTTGCTTTACAACATTGTGACAGCACAGCAGTTCTGCCACCCAGGCCCAGTCCTGGCAATACTAATCCCGAAATGTCAGTAACATTGGCCCTAGCACCTGCTATAGGGGCAGACGTAATGGAATTTGAGGTTATTGTTTACCCTAGTCCGATTGTAGTTCCATGTTGTACCAACGAAGAATCAAGATCTGTGACAGGTACTGCACCTGTCAACTTCCAACCAAAATAAGATGCACCAGATTTTGGGGTCACCATTTCTCCTGGTCCTCAGGATGGTACCGGTGAAGTACCTGAACTAACGGCACGTAATGGACCTAATGAATTTCAACTAAAACCATTGGGCAAGGGTATCACTCCTGGGCTCTGCAATACTTTATTGCAACTAGACCGACTCCAAATCACCAAATTGTGCCATGTGTGGAGTCTACAGAACATGCAGCTTCTCCAGGTGGACAGACATACCACCCCGGAATGCTCTGACTCTGTGAAGAAGATCCAGGAAACTAGATGCGCCATTATTACAGAGGTGCTTTTGCAGAAACTCAAACGTGCACAATTTTTCAGCATCATGCTTGATGAAAGTACAGATGGCAGCATTGACTGAAAAAAAATAAAATGTTAATCTACATTCGATTTGTGGTGGAGGGTACTCCAACAACACATTGCTTTCAGATCACCAGAAATTGCTGGAGTAGTAACTGCTGAGGCAATCTTTCATGAACTAGTTGTATTTCAGAAAGTTGACATCTCCCAGTTGTTGTAGGCATTGCAACAGATGGTGCTGCTACCATGTTGGGCAAAAATAGGACAGGCATTTAATGAAAAATTTTGGTCAACCTTGTACAAAGTACAACAAAAACTACCTCTTGCTGTTTTATACTCCTGAACATGTCCTCTATCCCATATAAAAAGTCTTAAAGGATCCGAGAAGAGGAAACCTGTGAATGTCACTGCAATATGACCTCCACCCAAAAATGTCATCCCCCCCCCACCCATTTCATCCTTCTTTAAACACGTTAAAACCTATCTGAAGGTTGCAGTGGACTGTTAGATACAGATTTCGATTGAAACTGTTCGGCATGCAGTTTGGGTTTGAAGGACGAGGAGGCAGTCCCGGCCGGGTAATACGAAAATCGTGTTTTCGTGAAATATAAAAACAACACTGCGATACATAGCGAGTGCACACTATTCTTGACACAATAAACAAAGTCAACAAGTTAAGAATGATGCTTGTATAATTATGTTATAGATGATGAAATAAAACACTGAAGACCACTTGTAATGATTACAGATTGTCATTGCACAAATAGTTTAAAAAATGAAAATACAAATATTGAGCAACATCAACTGGCAGGATTAGTAATGGTAAAACACAATACCAGATTGCAGGCATAATACTGAGAATCTTCACAATACTGAGAGCTTTCAGAATAAAATGGAGAGTGTGTTTAGAACTTGACAGTGAACATGTAAATGTTATATTATTCAACAGATCTGCATCAATCTGCATAGACGATGAGTAGTTGCCACATGTCGAGCATCTCCCCACCATGGGTAACCTGTGTCAATGTGCACGATGCATTCAGAAGCCAACAATGTCATCATCACCATCTTCACCAAATTCCAGCTGTGTTTGTACAACCAGATCCTTTTGCAGTTTCCACAAGCAGGAGTACACTCAACGTCGTGCTTCTTGCATGTGCACCTCAAGCTGTTTCAGTCGGTCTGACAGTTGCACCTGATGATCCGTCGCAGATCCTCGGGAGCAAGAGCTAGGTCTGTCTGGATAGGGACAAGCCCCTCGTATCTCTCCCGCCATCCCTACTCTTTTGGAAGGAGTCCATCAAAAGATCCCTTCCACTCTTGATCCTGAAAGTACACACGGAGGTTGTGGTACTTTGCTGCTGATGATGTGGGTGTTAAGCTCTGTTGTTGAATGTGAGACATGCTGGAAACCACTTTCTCACAGAACCGCTTGTGTGCTGCAGAGAGTCTAGCTTTTCACTGGGTTTCCTATTGTAGGAGATCACCAAGGCTTTCTCTCCTGCAGCGACAAAATCATCGGTAGAAGCTGAAGGTGCATCAACACACCTTGGCTTGCACACTGGGGTGACTGCTTGTCTTGAATTTATTGAGGGAAGCTCCTTTCCCACTCCCGGAGAGGTGAGATGTTGTGTCACATCCAAGGCCAGAATGGAGGAAGAGGATGTGTTTGCATATGTCTGGACCAAGTTGTTCCTTGACCACCTTGATGTTCCAGATGTGAGGGTTCTTTGAGTTCTTCTTAGTTTATGGGCAAAATAACATGTCATAAGCCTCTAAGCTTGCATGGTGGCACAGTAGGATGAGGAGGTCCGTGTCGTCGTTGACCAGAACACTGTTGGAGACCGCATCAGATTCCACAACCTTCTACACAACGAGGGGATCAGCATCTCCTGAAGCATGGTGTGTCTGACAGTTCCTTCATATGCTTTCCCACAATCCAAAAATTAAATAAATAAATACTGATTTCAGGACTTTCCCCTCACAGGATTTCTTCAGATTTCTCAATATGTCGTGGAGGACGCCTTCATCGGTATGATGCAAAGTGAGAGAGCTTTTGTTGCAATATGTTTGTGGTCAAGGTACATGATGCCTGCACTAAAACTGTGGTGGTGTAAAGAGGTCTTGAGAGACTGCGTGCCTCAACTAATCAAATTCATTATGTTGCACTTTGGAAGAGAAGTTGGAAGTGAAGAAGTTGGAATTTGGAAGAGAAGTTGGAATTGGAAGAGAAGCAGACGAAGTTGCCCATTTTATGAAATATCAAGATACATTCAATTCAATATTCAGATATTTTGAAATCTCCCCACAAAAAATGAGAAACTTGGAAGCTATCCAAGATGTCCTGCATGAAGCTCATGATGTTCAGAATGCAAGGGGAAGGAGGTTCACTCAAGTGTTTATCTCAAGGTGACTGTCCTTTAAAAATGCTTTGACTGCCCTTTTTCACATTATCCAGCTTTGATTGCTCTGCTGGAGAATGCAAGTAGCCCAAGGGCAAAAGGCCCTTCGAGGGCAATTACATGCTTCAAATTCATGTACAGTATGTCATTTACCTCTTGGCTGATGCGATGGGTCACCTAGCTCGTTTAAACAGACTGTTTCAAAGACAGAACATTGACTTCGCCAGTGTCAATCCAAGGTTAAAAACAGACATGTATACAATCAGACTTCCTTGGAACTCCTGGCCCAAATCTGCAGAGATTCTCAAACATTTTTTTCCTGAATCCTCCAGTATTCAGGTCCAAGTAAACATGCACTTCTCCACCATGACCACTGATTTGGTGACGGTGAGAATGAAAGGTTCCAGGCTAGGTCTGCCTATGAGCAGTTTGTAAAAAAAATCTTCTGGAAAACTTAGAAGCAAGGTTCTCATATTCCAGTGATCACAATATTCTGTCTGCTATGACTGCGGTCTTTGATCCTTGCGGAAATCCCCGCTCCAGTGAGGAATTGGCAAAATTAGGAAAGAGAAACCACCATTGAAATGCTGGGAAAGCACTTCATTGGTGTACTACCTAACAAGGTGGACTGTCATTCTGAATTTGGGAGATTTCAAGAGTCTTGTTCACAACCACTTAAATCACACAGTCAAGTCTGTTCCTGACCTTTGCAAGCGTGTGCTTGTTTGACACAAATAATCTTCCTGGCCTTGCAGCACTTGCTTCCATTGCAGTTACAATCCCTGTGAGCAGTGTCGACTGTGAACACATCTTCAGTCGGCAAAACTTTCGTAAAACAAGAACAACAAGCTGTCTCAAAAACACCAGTTTGCATGTATAGTTTGCTTCTGATTTCCATTGAGGGGCCTCGACTTGCAGACTTACACTTTGTCAAGTGTCGAGGTGTGGAGAAAGATGAAGTTGATGCGAAGTATACAAATTTACGGAACCAACCTGACACTTGAACTGACCTCAAGCATTTTATTCATTTTCATCAGTCAAATGCAATGCTTCTAATTCTTGCATATTGCAGCTTGGCTGCCACCGGGTAGCTATAATTTTGTTAGGACACGACAATGCCGCTGATGCTGTGCCCCTATAAAAGTACACTGGTGCTCATTTCGCCAACTTCAGAAGGATGACACACTGAGTCAACCCCATCTGGTGTTAATTCAGCAGCAAACAGGGCTCAAACTCAGGACCCTCAGATCCCAAATCAGCCACCCTAACCACTAAGCCAACACCAGGCTTAAATGCAATGCTCAGTGTATCCATCACTGTATCTGTCCCAAGCAGTTATCTGTTAATTTTGTTTGTTTCATATGTGTCGTTTTTTAAAGTTTGAATTGAATTGGTTGAATTGTGAATTGTTAACACATGTTACAGATGTTCAAGCATGGGCTTCAAACACACAGCAAGTCTGTTCTGAGTTACTGCCAAGTTACTTTCCGGTTTGTCGTAAATGTATTGGTTAACGTATATGTCAGCAACGAAACTTTCATTTGAATCTTGAAATTGTTGTTTCAGTGTCAGTTTCGGTTCTTATTTGAATGATCCTTTATATGCCATTTGTGGGAATGTATCCCTTTTCAATATTGACAATCGATTCGCTTGAAAGACACATTAAATATCACATAATAAATATTAAAATGAGCAACAGCTTAATGAGATTAATTTTACTGAGAAGAAATCCTCACCAGGTAATTGAAATATCAGAAAGCATGACGTTTCCTCCAAAAAATAGAAAAAATAAAAAAGAGGGGTGTGGGGAGGGTGGGGGAAGGGTGGGGGAGGGGTGAAGGTTATTTTTATTTTTCAGTTTGGCAAATATTTTCGCTCCACTTAAAACCAAAATCCCAGAGGAAGGTGTGTGTGTGTGTGTGTGTGTGTGTGTGTGTTTTTATAACCAGCTCTCCAAAATACAATAACACTGTTACGTCACTGTCACATTTTGTTATATTGTGACCCCTAGTGGGCATCTGGCATTGTGAATCAAGCCTTATGGGCAATGGTTCAAATGCCACAAGTAATAGACACCAACATGCAGATATCCCATTTTTCTGCTTTTGGCATTTTGAACAATTTCCCGAAATGCTTGATTCACACTGTGAGATGTAGGGGTTGCAGTGTGGCACAGTGACAGTGAGGTTAAATAAAGTAATTATCTTCTCTCAGAGGGAGTTAATTATGGTATCGGTGAAATATCTTGTGCACACAATGGCATTTGTGC
>CM068957.1:144969304-144981846 GCA_035128595.1 Eptatretus atami
CTTGGTGGTGAGGAGAAAATGTCTCTGCTCTAAGCTGGCCTTCTTTGTCTCTTGGGATACAATTGTCTTCATGAAAGCATCTCCTTCTCATTGTCACATTTAAAGAGCTCTGTTGCAATGGTACGAGAGGCGATCAAACATACGGTTCGTATTTAATTATATACATTTCATCTCTTATATAGCAACATCATATAAAATCTGAAATTGCGTTACAAAGAATGGGGGAAAAAACAAATAACAAATAAAAAGACACAAACAAGCAGTCATAGACTGTACTTACGAAATCGTCAACTTGACCTTGCCTACCAAGTCCATGTAAACCTCGAATTTCCCTTGTACTTTGGAAAGGGAAGATTATGGGTCCTGCCAAAGTTTAAAATAGTACAAGCATTTCCTGTACTTTTTTAACTGAATGGCTGAATTGGTCAATCATTCTAGTCTGCTTTTTAACGATGACAAGTCCTGTGAAAATGAAGGCTCAAATTATTTGAGCAATTGGGCTTGAAGTACCTTGAAATATGTTCTGTTGCGTTATTATACGAAGTTTATCCAAACTTTTAATACAAAGTGTTATTGATTTGGTCTCCGCTGTAATTTCTAATAAAGGTGGATTTCCATCAAAATGGAAATCAAATAAACAAATGTAAATTCTCACCAAGTATACAGCAATTCCTTCCTGTCCCATTACTTTTGCCAATATACGAAGAAAATCTAGACCATTCAAATAGAATAAATAAAGTACATTATGAATTTCACACTTTCCTCTGCCTCCCTTTTATTCAAGCATCCTATTGAGATGGAAACCTGTGGTGTGGTTCTCTTCTCAACTGTACCTCTCAGAACAGAACATCGTATAGTGTGAACAAGGTGTTTCACAACAGAGGTTGTGGAATAAGGGTAAGCAAATGGTTTCTTCTGGAAATAAAATTAATAGCTCATGTTGTGATGCAAATGGAAACTCGTTCAACAATCCAGAAAAAAAAAACATTTAAAATGAGATGTGAAAAAATAAATGTCAAATGGAATCCCCAAAAAACAAGCAAACAAGGTAGGACCAAAGGCAGATTAATATTGTTTGGGGCCATGGGCACAAAAGATATTAAGGCCCAAAAAAGAGAACTCTGATGTTATTTTCATACAAGAAAGCCTATAAAATGAGGACTCCATGTTATTTTCACGAAAAAAGGCCCCCAAAAGAGGTCTCCATGTTATTTTCACCCAAAAAGGCCCCCAAAAGAGGACTCCATGTTATTTTCACCCAAAAGGCCCCAAAATGAGGACTCCATGTTATTTCACCCAAAAGGCCACAAAATGAGGACTCCATGTTATTTTCACCCAAAAAGGCCCCAAAAAGAGGACTCCATGTTATTTTCACCCCAAAAGGCCCCAAAAAGAGGACTCCATGTTATTTTCACCCAAAAAGGCCCAAAAAAAGAGACTCAGTTATTTTCACCAAATGGCCCAAAATGAAGGACCTATATTATTTCACCCAAAAAAGGCCCCAAAAAAGAGACTCCATGTTATTTTTCATCCAAAAGGCCCAAAAAGAGGACTCCATGTTATTTTCACCCAAAAGGCCCTAAAAAGACGACTCCATGTTATTTTCACCCAAAAGGCACCAAAAAGAGGACTCCATGTTATTTTCACCCTAAAGCCCAAAAAGAGGACTCCATGTTATTATCTCCCAAAAGGCCCAAAAAAGAGGACTCCTGTTATTTTCACCAAAAGGTCCCAACAAGAGGACTCCATGTTATTTTCACCAAAAGGCCCAAAAAGAGGACTCCATGTTATTTTCACCCTAAGGCCCAAAAGAGGACTCCATGTTATTTTCACCCAAAAGGCCCAAAAAGAGGACTCCATGTTATTTCACCCTAAAGGCCCCAAAAGAGGACTCCATGTTATTTTCACCCAAAAGGCCCCAAAAAGAGGACTCCATGTTATTTTCACCCAAAAGGCCCCAAAATGAGGAGTCCATGTTATTTTCACCCAAAAGGCCCCAAAATGAGGACTCCATGTTATTTTCACCCAAGGCCCCAAAAAGAGGACTCCATGTTATTTTACCCAAAATGCCCCAAAAAGACTCCATGTTTTTTCACCCAAATGCCCCAAAAAAGGACTCCATGTTATTTTCACCCAAAATGCCCAAAAAGAGGACTCCATGTTATTTTCACCCAAAAGGCCCCAAAATGAGGAGTCCATGTTATTTTCACCCAAAAGGCCCCAAAATGAGGAGTCCATGTTATTTTCACCCAAAGGCCCCCAAAATGAGGACTCCATGTTATTTTCACCCAAAGGCCCCAAAAGAGACTCCTGTTATTTTCACCAAAATGCCCCAAAAAGAGGACTCCATGTTTATTTTCACCCAAAAGGCCCCAAAAAGAGGACTCCATGTTATTTTCACCCAAAATGCCCCAAAAAGAGGACTCCATGTTATTTTCACCCAAAATGCCCCAAAAAGAGGACTCCATGTTATTTTTCAAACTCGTTTAGCCTTTGTTGTTTAAGACTCGACTGCAAACCTCCGGAGGAATTCCCCTGTTTTTTGCTTTTTTCAGCCTTGGGAAAAAAAATGCCATGTTCAGGTGTTCCTAGACCAATCAGCTTGCTGCCCTTGCTAAGGCAGCTGTTCTTCATCAGCCGTTTTGTTGAAGTGCTTGCTTGAGTCCTTAAGCCACTTGGCAAGTGATAGCAAGCTGATTGGTAATGGCACACACCCAGATGTGCTCGACCGAAGACCCTTTTCTGTTTCTGCCATTTGTGTCATGATAAAAGTTAATTTTGGTGATTTTCAACCCTTTTCACCTTCTTTTGAGCTATCTTGACTTGTCAACACCACTGGGGTCGTTTCATTTTATCCTTGGGACAGATGATGTGATTTAAAAAAAAGCACATTTACTAATTGGGGGTTGTTTTGTGATGTACAATGTGGGTTAGTCCATTTACTGATGAGGTGTTGTTTGTGATGTACAATGTGGGTTAGTCCATTTCTAATGAGGGGTTGTTTGTGATGTACAACGTGGGTTAGTCCATTTACTGATGAGGGGTTGTTTTGTATGTACAATGTGGGTTAGTCCATTTACTAATGAGGAGTTGTTTTGTGATGTTCAATTGGGTTAGTCCATTTACTAATGAGGGGTTGTTTTGTGATGTACAACGTGGGTTAGTCCATTTACTGATGAGGGTTGTTTTGTGATGTACAATGTGGGTTAGTCCATTTACTAATGAGGGGTTGTTTTGTGATGTACAACGTGGGTTAGTCCATTTACTGATGAGGGGTGTTTTGTGATGTACAATGTGGGTTAGTCCATTTACTAATGAGGGGTTGTTTGTGATGTACAACGTGGGTTAGTCCATTTACTGATGAGGGGTTGTTTTGTGATGTACAATGTGGGTTAGTCCATTTACTGATGAGGGGTTGTTTTGTGATGTACAATGTGGGTTAGTCCATTTACTGATGAGGGGTTGTTTTGGGATGTACAATGTGGTTAGTCCATTACTAATGAGGGGTTGTTTTGTGATATACAATGTGGGTTAGTCCATTTACTAATGAGGGGTTGTTTTGTGATGTACAATGTTGGTTAGTCCATTTATAATGAAGGGTTGTTTTGTGATATACAATGTGGGTTAGTCCATTTACTAATGAGGGGTTGTTTTGTGATGTACAATGTGGGTTAGTCCATTTACTAATGAGGGGTTGTTTGTGATATGTACAATGTGGGTTAGTCCATTTACTGATGAGGGTTGTTTTGTGATGTACAATGTGGGTTAGTCCATTTACTAATGAGGAGTGTTTTGTGATGTACAATGTGGGTTAGTCCATTTCTATAGAGGGGTTGTTTTGTGATGTACAACGTGGGTTAGTCCATACTGATGAGGGTTGTTTTGTGATGTACAATTGGGTTAGTCCATTTACTAATGAGGGTTGTTTTGTGATGTACAACGTGGGTTAGTCCATTTACTGATGAGGGTTGTTTTGTGATGTACAATGTGGGTTAGTCCATTTACTAATGAGGGGTTGTTTTGTGATGTACAACTGGGTTAGTCCATTTACTGATGAGGGGTTGTTTTGTGATGTACAATGTGGGTTAGTCATTTACTGATGAGGGGTGTTTGTGATGTACAATGTGGGTTAGTCCATTTACTAATGAGGGGTTGTTTTGGATGTACAATGTGGGTTAGTCCATTTACTAATGAGGGTTGTTTTGTGATGTACAATGTGGGTTAGTCCATTTACTAATGAGGGGTTGTTTTGTGATGTACAATGTGGGTTAGTCCATTTACTGATGAGGGGTTGTTTTGGGATGTACAATGTGGGTTAGTCCATTTACTAATGAGGGGTTGTTTGTGATATACAATGTGGGTTAGTCCATTTACTAATGAGGGTTGTTTTGTGATGTACAATGTGGGTTAGTCCATTTACTAATGAGGGGTGTTTTTGTGATATACAATGTGGGTTAGTCCATTTACTAATGAGGGGTTTGTTTGTGATGTACAATGTGGGTTAGTCCATTTACTAATGAGGGGTTGTTTTGTGATGTACAATGTGGGTTAGTCCATTTACTATGAGGGGTTGTTTTGTGATTGTACAATGTGGGTTAGTCCATTTACTAATGAGGGGTTGTTTGTGATGTACAATGTGGTTAGTCATTTATGATGAGGGGTTGTTTTGTGATGTACAATGTGGGTTAGTCCATTTACTGATGAGGGGTGTTTTGTGATGTACAATGTGGGTTAGTCCATTTACTGATGAGGGTTGTTTTGTGATGTACAATGTGGGTTAGTCCATTTACTGATGAGGGTTGTTTTTTGTGATGTACAATGTGGGTTCGTCCATTTACTAATGAGGAGTTGTTTGTGATGTACAATGTGGGTTAGTCCATTTACTGATGAGGGGGTTGTTTTTGATGATTACAATGTGGGTTAGTCCATTTACTAATGAGGAGTTGTTTGTGATGTACAATGTGGGTTAGTCCATTTACTGATGAGGGGTTGTTTTTGATATACAATGTGGGTTAGTCCATTTACTTATGAGGGGTTGTTTTGTGATGTACAATGTGGGTTCGTCCATTTACTAATGAGGAGTTGTTTGTGATGTACAATGTGGGTTAGTCCCTTTACTAATGAGGGTTGTTTTGTGATGTACAATGTGGGTTAGTCCATTTACTAATGAGGGGTTGTTTTGTGATGTACAATGTGGGTTAGTCCATTTACTAATGAGGGGTTGTTTTGGGATGTACAATGTGGGTTGTCCATTTACTAATGAGGGGTTGTTTTGTGATGTACAATTGGGTTAGTCCATTTACTAATGAGGGGTTGTTTTGTGATGTACAATGTGGGTTAGTCCATTTACTAATGAGGAGTTGTTTGTGATGTACAATGTGGGTTAGTCCATTTACTAATGAGGGGTTGTTTGTTGATTGACAATGTGGGTTAGTCCATTTACTAATGAGGGGTTGTTTTGTGATGTACAATGTGGGTTAGTCCATTTACTGATGAGGGGTTGTTTTGTGATGTACAATGTGGGTTAGTCCATTTACTGATGAGGGGTTGTTTGTGATGTACAATGTGGGTTAATCCATTTACTAATGAGGGGTTGTTTTGTGATGTACAATGTGGGTTAGTCCATTTACTAATGAGGGGTTGTTTTGTGATGTACAACGTGGGTTAGTCCATTTACTGATGCGGGGTTGTTTTGTGATGTACAATGTGGGTTAATCCATTTACTAATGAGGGGTTGTTTTGTGATGTACAATGTGGGTTAGTCCATTTATAATGAGGGGTTGTTTGTGATGTACAATGTGGGTTAGTCCATTTACTGATGAGGGGTTGTTTTGTGATGTACAATGTGGTTAGTCCATTACTGATGAGGGGTGTTTGGGATGTACAATGTGGGTTAGTCCATTTACTAATGAGGGTTGTTTTGTGATGTACAATGTGGGTTAGTCCATTTACTGATGAGGGTTGTTTGTGATGTACAATGTGGGTTAGTCCATTTACTGATGAGGGGTTGTTTTGTGATGTACAATGTGGGTTAGTCCATTTACTAATGAGGGGTTGTTTTGTGATGTACAATGTGGGTTAGTCCATTTACTGATGAGGGTTGTTTGTGATGTACAATGTGGGTTAGTCCATTTACTGATGAGGGGTTGTTTTTGGGATTAGTACAATAAATTGTTGTGTGGATTTCCTTGACAATATCCATATGTATTAACATGAGGAATTTTTATTAATTTTATTGTGATGATTGTTGCATTTGTAAAATTAAACGTAGTTATTATTCCATTTGCTTTCTCCACTAACCTTACTCTCTAATTATTTGTGCGTCTCAAAGTTTGTGAACCACAATCGGTCGTGTGGGCCCCATGTTTCCATTGCATGGGTTGCAAGGCCCTCACACCGCCTCTGCCCAGGGTCCACGTTGAATTCGGGGACCACGTCGAGCTCAGCGACCGTGGCCATGGGCCCTGCGTTAATCCGCCACTGGTAGGAATGATACAACACCACAACCCTTTTAAATGGATTGCCATTACGACATCTTTTGACATTTTTTGATGTCAACACCACAACAATTATCTTCTTCTTTCGTATGCAGCACAAGGTTGCAGGGTAGCATCATCAGCTGATGGCGTGGCTGTGCCGCCATGCCCCCTGGAGGTTCGGGCAGGAATTTCAAATTTTGGTCAGGATGCCGGCGATAGCACGCCGACTTTTCAAGAAGGGGATCTTTAACGTCCACCAACTAATGATTGCAGATAGGACGCAAGATTAACGTCCATCTGAGGCACACTCGCCCTGCCTGCGAGGTACAACGATGACAGTTTGTAGCTGGGCCGAGATTCCGAACCAGGTGCAAACATCCAGTCTCGGCCATCCTGCCATCCCAGTAACAATTGTATGACGATATATACATGTGGAAGGGACTTGTACATTTGTTGGGTGGGTTGGTGTAATTGTGTGTTAGATTTGTTGGGGAATTGCGACGGGAAATGTCAAAAGTTCTCGTCATGGTAATCCGCGAAAGGATTGTCGTGTCTTATTGTGCACGACCCTCACGCCGCCTCTGCCCAAGGTCCACGTCGAACTCATTCCTTTCTGGTAGCTGCTGTTCTACAGACATGGATGAGTATGTGCAGTTGACTGCAGCATCCCCCATAATTGAAACAAACCAAGGGGGTGACTTTGTAACTCTATAATGTTGCTGTCAGGGTCTCCACTAGCACCTGCGGTGTCGTGTTCATTAGGACAACCATCATCACAATCAACGAAGGCAGTTCTTAGCTCTTGCATCGGCTCAAGAAATGCCTATTTGAGGTTGACGATTTACTTCTGCTTCAGTGACTGCTTTGCATTCACCACAACAGCTTCATTTCACATGCTGCTGTTTCCCTTTTGTCTTGCTCCTTTCTATTTCTGACTTTAATGTCATTAGCAACTACACATCTGCCATTTTCAACAATGCGAATGGTAGAGACTCTTTCTACAGGCTGATAGGTCAAGTCATTAGTAAGGTTCACAGGAAGCAGTGTGACACCCAGAGTGACCACTCCTTGGCTTTTTTCACAAGATCTTGGCTATTCGTTGTTCACCTTGGCATCTTGGTTTTTCTATAGCTATTCTTGGCGTATAGGTTTTCTATTATCATCGCTTTTCCGAAACCTTGTGAATCCTTGGCTTTTTTCATTGGCTCACCTTGGCATTTATGAAAATGAGGACTGGTCACACTGGACTGACACCCTTCCCCAAAATAATCATGTAGACGCTTCATGTAGTCTTGAGCAAAGCATCAGCGTGCTCTTTGCGCATTTCCAAGGCTTTCTTGAGCAGTCCTTTAGCTGCTATTCTTCAGACAGTCTTGATCATGACCTGAGGCAATGTCTTTTTACTGCAGTCTTGTAAAGTCTCTTTAAAACTTCCATTAGCTGAACCCAAGCAATATTGTCATCCAACAGGTGACACCGTATTTCCTTCACATGCAGATATTTTATAGCAGGCTCCGGCCCTGCCAATACATACCTGCCTTTCCTGAATTCCCGTATTTCCTCCCTGTATTTCTCTTGGTAATTTTTGTCGTCGTCTTCGTTGCTGTGATCATATGGAAGTGGAAGATCGTCTTGTTGAATCTTCTGATCATTCTTTCCTTTTTAATCCAATTTATTTTAGCGCTTGCAATTGATCGTAGTGTAATTAATGTGAGCAGCTGCCTTTTTACCTCCGTGACTGAAGGTGGATGGAGGTTATGTTTTCATCCCTGTCTGTTTGTTTGTTTGTTTGTTTGTTTGTGAACAGAGTATCTCAAAAAGTTGGGGACAGATTCGGACTAAATTTGGTGGAGTGCTTGGGGTATGTGACACAGACTAATTGATTCGAGTTTGGTGAAGATCCAGCGATAGAGCCAAAAACAACAAAGCAGGATATCTCAAAAAGTTATGGATGAATGTGGATGAAACTTGAGGGAAGAGTTGGTTAGGTGACAAGAACAAGGTGATTAAATTTTAGGTCAGGTATGAATCCAGATCCGTTCTATCAGTGGGATACAAAACGTAAACTAACCAGCCTGGCGGAGGTATGTGCTCTACTGAGTGCCCTTCTAGTTTTCTCTTGTGGTTAATGCTATAACTAGCATAGGAGGCAGCCCAGGAAGCTACCTCTCTCTCTCTCTCTCTCTCTCTCTCTCTTCTCTCTGTCTCTGTCTCTCTCAACGTTATAACTAGCATTATTTCTTTCTTGGATTTGAATATAATGATTTATGCTGGGCTCTTTTCCTTCGTAAATCATGCATTTTGTAGGACCTTGCAATCCATTTCCGACTTTACGCCACACTTTACGGCAGAGTTTCTCAGTCTGCGCATGCGTAAACAAGATTCAATGGTTGGTGGTGTATTGTGGTTGTATTTGTTTGTTTTATCACATTTTTTTTTGCTCACCTGGAACGTACATAGTTCTGGGGAGCTTATGGGATGGCTTACCATTCCGCATCGTTCGTCAATCCGTCAGGCCATCCGTCCGTCAACAAATACTTTCAACTTTTTCTCTGAAACTACACATCGGATTTCGATGAAACTTTATCACAACTTTCATCACCCTGTATGTTCCAAAGTTTGTTCATTGCATTAAAAATAAATCGAGCTCTAAGGGGGTCTACGGGGCTTTCCCCCAAAATAGGTATTTTTGCTTTTCTGTCCAAAACTACACATGCAATTCTGACGAAACTTTACCACAACCTTCACCAACCGCGAAGTACCAAAGTTCGTTCATGACATTAGACAAATCGAGGTCGAAGGGGTGTAAAGCGGTGGTTGCCCCCCCAAATATAATATATATATATATAATATATATATATAATATATATATATTATATATATTTGTTTTCTTCTCCGAAACTACACACACAATTTCGATGAAACTTGACCACAACCTTCATCATCCGTGATGCACCAAGTTTGTTCACGGCATAAAAAAAAAATCCATAGGTATTTTCTTTCTTCTTTTGTGGGTCATCTATGCCGACCAGTGGTTGCCTGGTTATCTTATCCAGCCACTACCAGGTGAGCACCCTGGGGTGTGCCTTTGTGTTTTTTTTTTGTTGTGGTACAGTTACAATGACCCTTCCTCCCTTTGGAATCATTTCAATCGCTTCAGTCATGATTGTGCTCGGCAGGCCGAGAAAAGAAATAAGAAATACGAAGTAAGTTACAATTCAGCAGTTTATCCATCTCCCATTGTGGTAATTTAGGGATGTATTTATCAGACTTAGTGGCTATGAAGATGCTCGAGAATATAAGGTGTAGCTTTTATAGGCTTATGACTTCATTGTGTAGTATATTTCAGTGTATCATTTCATTTTGTACACATTTTATGGGGTGGCCATTTCTTTTTTTCCCGTACCACCCCTCCATTTTGAGTACGACCGTACTGCATCATATGTATCCTACCCAAGGGTATGCATCATCACGTGATGCATTGTAATTCTCAAACACATAAATTGGGCAGGAACGTACATAACGCAAGAGGAGTTTCTTGTTTGGATGGATGGACGGACGGACAGACAGACGGATAAAGCGCTTTGCCATTTTGCTTCTAAATAAGTAACGCTATTTCAGAAATTGATTGGATGGATTGATGGACAGACAATTAGATGCTGTTGTCGTTTTACTGAGGATTAAATGAGGAGAGCGTGTCGTAAATGTTTGCTGTTTTTGCTTAAATAGCCATGCCGAATGGCAGATTTTTTTTTTAAAATCAAACCTATTCCAATAATTTCACGATGACATTCTACTATAACTCCACGCCAAGATTTCAATTACAGATTGCTCTTGTACACAGTGCTCTTTCATTGAACAGCAGTCATTAGTCCACCCAGCCATTTTCATAATTCACCGAAAGAAGCTCCAGGAATCCCTTGAAGCAAAGATATCACATTAATTATAATCTGCATTAAGGTGTTGTATCGGCAATTACATAACTTTGAGCAAGTAAGTGGATAAGATGAGATGGCTTTATGGGCAATGAAAATCTTATGTGGAATCGGTAATCTTCTTGTCTGGTTTTTGCGAACAGATTGGTTTGAATTATTGCTAAACGTGTTGTCAGGTTCAAATGTTTATCTCCGAAGCGAACAAAGCAAACGGTGCAATTCCAATCGATCTTTGTCTTCACCTTTTGTGGGAAATAATAAAAGAACATAACAATAATCTTGCCGTTTATCTGGTGGCCTGGGATTATAAGTGTGTCGATAACGTGAGATGATTGTGTAAATATCTTTTTAGACAAAATTGAGTCGTTTGAAGTACAAAAACTGACTTTGTGTAAACCTTCATGACGATCTGTTGTTTTTTGTTATCATGACACACCGAGCAGACATATTGGTTAATCTATTGGCGTTTTTATGTCTTACCCTCGTTGTTCTTTGGGGTGATCAACAGGGTCACAGCACCCGTCATAATCGTACAAGAAGCAGCCTGTGGTTGGGGAGTCAATAAATAATGACACGTCAAAGCACTTTTAAGTGGAAACTAACGACACAATCTCAAGGAAAGGTGCAGAGGTTTGGGACGGTCGTCCACAAGGAGCAAGTTTGCGGCCTTCCACAATCAAATCCTCAAGACACAAACCTAAAACAAGTGCACTGCCCTCGTATGTACTCCATCAATCCCCAAAGCCCACAAAGCAGCTTAATTGCAGCCCTGTGGGTTGAACATCTGCCGATCAACGCTGCGAAAACACCATCCCACCGCAGCGTACAAGTTGCTTTCGAACAAACTTGTTTATAAGTGGGCGGCGGATCCACGTGACGCCAGAGAAACGTATGTATGAATGACAGGATAGCCTCGAGATATCTACACTCATCTCTGAGCTGTCTGTTCTGGGTTTGAATCTCAACCCAAAGATAAACTGTCACCCGAGTGTTTTTCGGGCAGGGCGAGGAATCGATGTGTGCCTTCCCACGGATGTACTTTATAACGTGTATCCTGTCTGCCAGCATTAGTTGTTTGATGTTTAGTGATCCCATGGTGGCCTTCGTGAAGAGTAGGTGAGTTTTCCCCGGTACCCTGACCAAATGACAAATTCCTTCCCTAACTACCACTGCGAAGACAAACGCAAAACACCGGGTGAAATCCACACCCCGAGGCTGCTAGGCTTCGACAGATGGACTGATTTATACTCGTCACACCTGCTCCCTCTTGGAGCAAAAGGATACGTTTTAAAAATTGCTTGTTTCCCACTTGCAATACCCCCTCCCTCCAGCAGGGGTCAGTGGTTAAATCACTCGCATTATTTCACGTGGACAGCCAAAAATCGCAAATGGTCTCGCCACATTCGCGGAGGTGGGGGGAGGGGGAGGGAGTTTATTTCATGGTCATGACCTGCCCATGGGTACCCCGAGAAAGGATCCCAAATTGGGTGGAGTTTTGCCAAGCCATTTTCGATTCCACAAGGAACAGAATAATATTTATCCTCACCGAAGGAGAGGGTATTGCGTTTGGATCCGCTTGTTTGTTTTTGTTGGTTTGTTTGTCCGCACAAAATGTTCGTGTTTTTCTCTGCAACTGCTTGTCGGATTGAGACGAAATGTTCACCATAGGTGCGACTACTCATGTGAAATGTTTTAATCATATTTATGACGTCATTGGTCACATGGTGTGGCAGCCATGTTGGAAAAAATTGGACCTCTGTATCTCTGAAAAAAGGAAGATTGAAACTTGGCACGGCAAGTACTGTACTCCTAATGGAGAATGGTGTGATTTTTTTTATGATGTCATAGGTTCCTTCATTATGACGTCATAATTGCATATTATGTAGAACACTACACCTGATCAGTATGAACAATTTTTGAGGGCCATCTAAGGATATACCTGGTGTTGGCTTTATGGTTTGGGTGGTGGGCTTGTGATCCTAGGGTCCTGAGTTCAAATCCTGCTTCCATTGAATTAATACCAGGTGCGATTGACTCAGCCTGTCATCCTTCTGAGGTCGGCAAAATGAGTACCACCTTGCTGGTATCCTATGTCGTAGTGGCAACCTGTCCACGATTGTGCCCAATA
>CM068957.1:144981856-144994179 GCA_035128595.1 Eptatretus atami
GCCAAATTTGGTGCTTTCCTCACAAAATGCACAATTGTTATGCTAAGTTGCCCCACTATAAGGATAAAATGGTCCACAGTAAAGAAAACTTGATGATGTCACAGGTCACATGATTTGGCAGCCATATTGTTTTTGGTTTTTTTTAAAACCTTCAAAAATCTTCTCTGAAGTGGCTAAACAGATCGAGGCAAAACTTTACTGCACAAATGACTGTCAATCCATGAGGAAGAAAAGGTTCACACACATGACCTCATAGGTCACATGTTTTAGCAGCCATATTGGATTTACCCTTAAAATATATAAAAATCTTCTTCTCTAGAATGGCTGAACAGATCGAGGGGAAACATCACACAAATGTTCCCTGAGCCTTGGGGATACCAGGGTATTCACAAATAATTGATAGGTCACATGGTTTGGCAGCCATATTGAATTGAATAAAATATCAAATCATGGTTTCTCTGGAACCACTTGATCAATCGACATGAAACTTCACAATTATGATCTCGTGGATATTGAGAATACATGTTTAAAATTTCAACTTGATCGGACGCATGGTCTGGCAGTCATAATAATTGATTTTTTGATTTTTTGTTTTTGAATATGGCTCACTTGGCTGTGCCTGGATGAGTTTAAGGGTAGAGGAGTAGCAGCCGAAATGTGAATCCTATCCAGGTTCATCCTCGTGACACTTGTTTGGGTTCCTTTGTTTGTTTTTTCTTTTTGCTTGTTTGGGTTCCTTCTGATTCCTCCAAAGCAGGACTGTACCTATCTGGTCTTCCATTTGATTTGAGTTAAATTTATTTTAATCCCATTCTAAATTGAATTGAATAATAATTTTAAAAAAACGTCATGGGTCAGGGTCAGGTGTCCAATCAAAGCAGGTTTGCATCAAATAGGACGTCTTTGTACCTGCTCATCAGTTACAAAGTGGCAGTTCTAGTTCTGTGTATTATTAATTACGTAACACAGCAGTACACAAACGCCGCACAAAATACACTACAGATAACCACACAAAATAAGTCCTGGCGATGGTCTGTAATGTCTGATTGCTCTTTTTCTTGTTTTCACTGTCACATTTGTTTTGTTCTTGCTGGTATCAACATTCCTCTTGTATTCTGCTCAAGTTTAGATTTGCTTATTACATCATAATAAATTAACATCCAACAAACGATAAAGAAAAATCAACTTAATTGTTTGTTGGAATGAGGTTCTCACCATAGTTTATAGGTGCAGCCGGCCATGGTCCTAATACTTATTATTTGGGTGTTTTGAAGCTCTTTTTACGATCTAATACGTGCAGCGGATCGAAAGCACGCTTTGTAGCCTGGGTCGGTTTGGACCAGTGCCGACATCATGCAAATGAGGGAAAGGAAGGAGCAAATAATTCAGCTCTTTTTGCATATTTAACAAACGGCTCCCTGTCTGGGAACGCTTTTGGAAAGTGGATTTGGGATTTGTCTGCAGTTAAATTAATAAGCAGAACACTTAACAGTGGTTAAAAGTGTCAATGTGTCCCGCACATTCGAATGTTTCGGATGAGACGTATAATTAATTCCAAAACTTGTGGGCTTGTGGAGTACTGGAGACTCTCAAGGCGAGAGTGTGTGCATTGACAGAAGCGAAAGTTGTTGAAGGTATGCCAACCTATGTGGGAAGTATCGTAAGGGTGATCTTTGGGGCATTAGCCTTCATAGGACCAATAGAGGGGTGTTATGAACATGGTACATTGTGGAATGAATGTACGTGTACAAGCTCTTACAAACTTGTCTCCCTCTTCTAAAACATTCAGTGGCACCTTGCTCTACCTCCACCAGCGAAGGTGAAGGAGGTTATGTTTTCACCCCTTTCTGTCTGTTTGTGTACAGGATATCTCAAAAAGTTGTGGACGTATACGGATAAAATTTTGTGGACAGGTTCGGTGTGTGGCATCTACATACTGATTAGATTTTGGTGAAGATCCGGATCCGGATCCGACTTCTCGAATTTTTAAAGTGATTCCTCATCATTGAGAGATAGGGCCAAAAACGATATATAGCACGATATCTCAAAAAGTTGTGGACGGATTCGGATGAAACTTGGTGTACCGGTTGGGTGTCGCAAGGACGAAGTGATTCGATTTTCGTGAAGATGCGAATCCAGATCTGGATACGAGAATTATTTAATTTATAAAGTGATTCTTCACCATTGAGAGATAGGGCCAAAACGATCTAGTACTGTACAACATGATATTTCAAAAATGTATTGGGCCCGATATGTTCTCATGGATCAGGAATTTCATGGCAGAGGTATGCGCTCAACCGAGTGCCCTTCTAGTTCAGTCTGTTTCTGGTGCATGCTCTCCTTCCATCCCTTCCATCTTTTCAAATGGCACAGCAGCCGACTCCACTTGTGAGAGAGCCGAATACCTAAATTCTGCATTTGCTTCCAAATCTTGTGTCCCTAAACCCTCTCTCTCTCTCTCTCTCTCTCTCTCTCTCTCTCTCTCTCTCTCTCTCTACTCTCTCTCTCTCTCTGTCTCTCTCTGTCTCTTGCACCTGAGAAGTGAAGGAGCGAATTAACAAATCATTACCAAACATTTGAGTCAACGAGTTAGTGTGGCCCAAGTTGAGCACGAGTTTAATTTACATTCACAAAGAACGGTTTCCTCAATTGTGAGTATTATTACACAGACATGTTTCACCTTGACTGTCCTCAGATATACGGGGCCGTGAGTGCTACAAAACAACATTAAAATCCCAACTTTGCCCTTTGTCACTCGGTTTTGGCTCGGTTCCCACCCGTGTGCCGGTTGGTTTGCCACTCCTGAATTATTGGTCGTGCTGCGTGCACATCTGCCAGCTCCATCAAGAGCAGCGGCAATGCCCAAATTCCATCGTTAAATCTCAGGCTAACCGTGCTGAATTGCAGTCTTTCTGCACAAGCAGGTGGAAAAAGGCCAATTTGAAGTATGGTGGGGCAGGGGGGAATTGCGGAGGAGAACGGGGCTTTTCTCCGCAAAGTGGAGGGGGAGGCCTTAACGATTTGGTGTCGTTCTATGTGGGGAAAAAAGAGGCACAGCTTCAAAGTGATTGCCTCCATACTTGCCTTGAAGGTCTTTTTTACGTGTACAAACACCAGATGTGTATATCAGTCATCGGATTGGTGGAAAATGTATCCAAATTGCTGTAGGCCCTGAAAGCATTCACCTGACTTGGTGATAAATGGCTGGATGTTTTAACTTGGGACCATCACAAGGCACTCTTGAGGCTGGAGAAACCCTGGCGATTCACATTCTTGTAATGCATTACATAAAGGATGGATATTTAAGTAATGTGGTATTTTGCTTGGTTTCAGTATTTTTTCTGTCACACATGTTATTCTTAATCAACGATTTAAGTTTTAACCTCCTCGAATCTGGGTACACAAACAAGATCCATCCACTCTGTCCCAACCCTACACAACACATTCAGCAACAACAAAACAACTCTCACAATAGTCTTCTCAATACACTACAATTAAATATTAATGGTATCTCCAAGAAAACAACTGAACTCGATCACTTCCTACAGAAATGCAACAAACACATACAGTGCCGATAGAAAGTCCATACCCTCTTTCAAAATTTTCACCTTTTGTTGCCTTATAACCTGGAATTAATTTCCATTAAACCAGACATTTTCCACCTTTATTTACACATCGTAACCCACAACTTCAAATTGAAAAACAAATTATACAAATTTCAGAAAATTAATTAAAAATACAAAACTGGAATATCTTGATTGGATAAGTGTCCACCCCCCTGAGTTAATACTTGGTGGAAGAACCTTTGACAGCAATTACAACTATGAGTCTGTTGGGATGGATCTCCACCAACTTTGCACACCTTGATTAGGAAATATTTGCCCATTCTTATGAACAAATCTGTTTAAACTCAGTCAAGTTTCGTGGATAGCGTTGATGGACCACAATCTTCAAGTCATGCCACAGATTTTCAATTGGATTTAGGTCAGGGCTCTGACTGGGCCACTCAAGGAAATTTGTCTTTTTGTTCCTGAGCCACTCCAGTGTAGCTTTGGCTGTGTGCTTTGGGTCGTCGTCATGCTGAAAGGTGAACTTCCGTCCCAATTTCAGTTTTCTTGCAGAGGGCAGCATGTTTTTCCTCTTGGATTTTTCTGTATTTAGCTCCATCCATTTTCCCTTCTACCCTGACAAGTGCCCCAGTCCTTACTGATGAGAAACATCACCATAACATGATGCTGTCACCACCATGCTTCACAATAGGGATGGTGTTCTTTGGGTGATGTGCTGTGTTGGGTTTGTACCAAACGCAACGTTTTGCATTTAGGCTAAAAAGTTCCATCTTCGTTTGGTCAGAACACAAAACTTTTTTCCACATGGCTTCAGAATCTCCATCGTGTTTTTTACATACCTCAAATGGGACTCAAGGGTTTTTTTGAGTAATGGCTTCCTTATTGCCACCCTTCCATACAGGCCAGACTTGTGGAATGTTTGGTATATTGTTGTCACGTGCATACAGTGTCCAGTATTTGCCATATAGGCATGTAGCTCTTTCAAAGTTGCCATTTGGCCTCTTGTTGGCCTCTGTGATCAGTCTCCGCCTTGCTTGGTCTTCCAGTTCGGAGGGACGGCCTGATCTCGGCAGGGTCTTGGTGGTACCATATACCTTCCACTTCTTAATGATTTTTTTGACTGTGCTCCAAGGGATATTCAAGGCCTTTGAAATATTTTTATTCCCATCTCCTGATCTGTGCCTTTCCACAACTTTATCCCGGAAGTCTTTTTAAAGCTCCTTGCGGCTTATGGTTGAGCCTTTGCCTGGAAATGCACTACCCAGCAGAGGAAACCAACAGGAACAGCTGATTCTATTCTGACATAATCAGAATCACTTCAATTTAACACAGGTGGAGGCCAGTAAACTTGTGTGATTTTGAAGGTGATTGGTTACACCTGAGCTAATTTATCATTGCTATTATAACGGAGGTGGACACTTATCCAACCAAGATATTCTAATTTTGTATTTTTAATTAATTTTCTGTAATTTGTAGAATTTGTTTTTCACTTGGAAGTCGTGGGTTACGATGTATAAATAAAGGTGTAAAAAGTCTGATTTAATGCAATTTAATTCCAGGCTATAAGGCAACAAAAGGTGAAAATTTTGAAAGGGGGTATCGACTTTCTATAGGCACTGTATGTTTAAATTCAGTAACCAAACTCACACCTTCCACCAGAACACCAAAATTTCACAACTACTTTAATCAAAACAGATGATCCACATGGTCTTGGAGGAGGCCTTCTCATCCTTGTACACAAGGATATTGCATTTACCAACACAACAACCCAAACCAAATGTGCACTACCCCTTGCCGACATGACCACTGAAATTAACTCGACGACCATCAAAACAGCCAACAAAGTCTACAACTACACCAACATGAACATTCCACTGATAACCTCATGTCCATCTGATTACACTCCAAACCTTGAACCACTCGCAAATACACCCACAAGATGCCTCCAGCCTTAAACTGGTTGTCATCCCAACCTGAAAATCTATGTAGACAACAAATTAATACTGAACTCCAACTGTTAGCCATACGAAATGATAAACAACCAACCACAATCACAATCGGTTTGGTTCCTATCTCTCAATGGTGAAGAGCCACTTGAAAGATTCTAGTATCCGGATCTGGATCTTCAACAAAATTGAATTGATCCATCCTTGTCACACACCCAATCTGTCCACCAAGTTTCGTACAAACTCAAACAGGCTCCATTCCCACCAACAAAAAAACACAAGTCGACCTCTTCATGAAACACTTCTCACACAAGCTACAGACCCACTTGCATCGACAACAGGTGCATTACCAAACAAATACACAAAATAAAAGTCCCCTCAAACAGCATCTTGGACAAACATAGCCCCTCTTACTCAAGAACAAGTATCAGACACCATTAGACAACTTTAAAGTAGGGGTAATGCCCCTGGGCGCTCAACTGGAAGAATAATGATACTGAGGAGGAATGAATGTGGGATGGAATCAGCAAAATGAACCAATGTTATTGTAAATACCTATTTTGGGGGGCAACCCAACACCCCCCTCCCCCTGTATACCCCTTCAGATCCCGATCTCTTGAATGCCGTGAACAAACTTTGGTACATCACGGGTGATGAAGGTTTTGGTCAAGTTTCATCAGAATTGTGCGTGTCGCTTCAGAGAAGAAAGGAAACACCTCTTTTGGTGGGATAACCCCCCTGCCCCCGTAAAATATATATAATTGCATGTGTAGTTTTTGAGAAGAAAGCAAAATACCTATTTTGTAGGGCACCCCCCCCCCCTCTCCAGCTTGTAGACTCCCTTTGGGCCCCATTTTTATTTATTTATTTATTTATTTATTTTTTAAATGTGGTGAACAAAATTGGGTGCATACCGAGTGATGAAGGTTGTGGTGAGGTTTCATCAAAATTGTGTGTGTAGTTTCAGAGAAGAAGTTGCAAGCGTTTGTGGACAGACAGACAGACGGATGGACGGACGGACTGATGGGCAGATAATGCACCATCGCTTAAGCTCCCCGGAACTATGTTCCAGGTAAGCTAAAAAAAACTCATCTGCAACAGGTCCAAACCACATATTATGCAACAAACCCTGAAAACATCTCTGTGCACACACACTTGAAGCACCAACAAACCTTTTTTGAACCACTCATAGTTTGACCCCATGATCCCGAGCACATGAAAACGAGCCGTCATCATTCCAATTCTTAAATCAAACCATTTCCAATGACCATTCCTCTTAGCACCCCATATCATTACTCTTCGGTACGGCTGAAATGGCCGAGTGCCTCATTCTCTCTTGTATGGACCCTCATATCCCTCCGACCCACCATCAACATGGTTTCAGACCCCTCCACTCCACAACACCATGTTGCACCGCATTGATGCAGTCTCATTCTCGATGGATTTAATTATCCAAAACCCTTGAAATTTACCATACTCGCCACCATCAATATTCACAGTTTTTGATACTTTATGCAAGCACACTCACACAAATTATTCTTACAACAAACATGGACAATACAAGGACAGACAAACTTTGGATCTCATTGGCGGAAAAATTAAACAACACCTATTCATCTTACACAACCCTCCTGAATGGTGTGCATCAGGGAACCATTCTAGGACCACACGAAAGCAGATATTTTGCATTTCTGTGCAAGAAAATTGTGAAAGAAATCCCAAAGAGCTGAAACTTTGGCAAGGCTTATTCCGTTCACACTTGAATATGATGATAACAGAGCCTGCAAAGCATTGCATGAGCCTACTGATAGCACGACTGTCACGGTTGTTAATTTCACTGCTGAGACCTTGAAAAGGCCAATGTGCTTATTTAGTCGAGTGGGGCTTTAAGATCTTTTATCCAGCCGGACGTGCGACAAGTGTTTTGGAGGAATTTAGATTTCTGCTTTTTCTGCATTCACTTTTCTCGAGTTTCAGCATCACTTACTTGGTAGATCAACATACGAGGTTGAGAGGAATCTATTAAAATACTTTTAGAAGTAAATTTTGTTTTTCCTTAATTTTATAAGACCGATCGTTGGGACTTAAGGCTTTCAGGCAACAATATTGTTGCTGGTTGTGGGTTGGAAAGCATCTGCAATTATGAATGAAAGAGGGAATTTGTCCGTAAACGTAACTATCCCATGATTTCCATAGATACCTGCAATTAATTAAAGAATAATTTTGAATAGCAAATCATCTTGAGGTGAAGAAGGGATATTGGAGATAGGATATGGAATGGATTTTTGAGGTGAATAAGGAAGGGATGGATATTGGTGTAGACTGTAGAGGATATTGGGGATAAGTAAGGATGGCGATGTTGGGGAGAAAGAGATGAGAAAAGAAAATAAAGGTGAGGAGGTGGTGTTCAAAATTGTGGGGGTGGGGAGGGGGGTGTTGGTGTGAGGCTGTATATTGGGAATTTGGTGAGGTAGGGGATCTTTTTTGTCGAATTCACAATGACGATTTACCGGACTCGGTGGTGTAATGGTCAATGCATCAGCTCTGATTCTTGGAGGTCGCTGGTTGGAACTGTGGTCGAGTCGTACCGGAGATTTTTATAATGGTATGTGTTTTTTTTTTAACACAAAGTCAAGGCTCATGGAAGACCGAGAACACAGAATGGATCGGGATGCTCCAAACAAAAGGAACAGAAGAAAAACAGGGGGGAAACACAAACAGCAGGGCCGAGGGATAAAATAGACAGAGACGGACAAACAAGGATGTGGGTTAAGAATGGGGGTGGGGAAGGACTCAAGCGGTGGACAACATGGATACAGAAGCAAATTCTCAGGAAGTAAAAACTGGAAATTTGGAAAGTGGTAGGATTTAGGGAAGGAAAGGTGGGGGAGGTTAACATGACAGAGAAATTATCATGGTTTTGGGTGGTGGACAGCTTTCTTGAAGACCTGGAGGGAAGAATGAAATTGAAGAGAATGTTGAAGTTGGTTCCACATTTGGGGGAAAAGAGCAAAGAATGAGTGGTGGTGAGCAGTGATGTGGATTTTGAGAGTTTCATGAGGAGGTTTTTGGAGGACCACATGCACCCTCTGTGGAAACCTGGGGTTGGGGGGGGGGGTAGAGACTCTTTCTACAGGCTGATAGGTCAAGTCATTAGTAAGGTTCACAGGAAGCAGTGTGACACCCAGTGTGACCACTCCTTGGCTTTTTTCACAAGATCTTCGCGTCTTGGTTTTCTATAGGTTTTCTTGGCGTATAGGTTTTCTATTATCATCGCTTTTCCGAAACCTTGTGAATTCTTGGCTTTTGTCATTGGCTCACCTTGGCATTTATGAAAATGAGGAGTGGTCACACTGGCTGCAACCCAAGGCACGGTTGGCCCGTTGGTCTCATCCACTCATGAGGCTCCCTTGCTGAGAGAATCTGGTGAGCAAGATTGGCATCAGGAAAACGAGCCATGTGTCCATTCAGCTGCAGCTGACACTAAAGGACTATACAGGTAACAAATCTCATCTGAGACCCTCGCAGCAACCGCTTGTTGGACACAAAGTCTGACCAGCGAGAGCCAAGGATTCTCCGAAGAGACCTGGTACCAAATGAGTTGATCCCTGGTCAGAGTCCAAGTCTCACATCCGTCGAGCAAGACTGGAAGCTCCAAAGACCTGAAGACTAGGAGTTTCGTCCTCCTGCACAGGTATTGACGGCACCACACCCCTTGATTAAGTGAATCCATGACTCCCCAGGCCCGACCCAGATGTCTATTGACCTCTGACTCACAGCCAGTGGCGACATGAATATTACTGACAAGGTAAGTGAATCTCTCTGTGACCTCAACATCCTCACCAAAAACAGGTACCGACAAGATAGCAGTGTCCAAGATGTCATTGAAAGCCTGGATCTTAGATTTGACCTAGGAAACCCGTAATCCCAGTGGCTCCGAATCCTCATTCAGTACCTCAAGAGCCCCCAAAAGGATATCCAGAGTCTCTGGAAAGATGACTGCATCGTCTGCGAAATCAAGGTCAGAGATCTTGACACTCTCAAACTATGCACCACACCTTGATCCCTCCGACGTCCTACCCAGAATCCAGTCCATAGAAGCGCTGAAAAGTGTGGGAGCAAGTACACACCTCTGACGAACTCCAGCATCAACTGGAAATAAGTCAGGGATGGAACCAGGACAACTCACAGCACTCTCAGTACCAGAATATAATTCAGACATCAGATTGATCAGTTTTGGTGGCACCCCACGAAGACGAAGAATCCTCCACAAGGCATCCCAATTCACTGAATCAAACGCTTTGCAGAGATCAACATCGGCTGCAAGCAGGCCCCTGCCGGAATTCTTGTCTGCATTTGGTGAAGACCCGAAAGGCAAGCATACGGTCAATCATTGACCTCTTCGGTGTAAAGCCTGACTGCTCTGGGTGCTGGTGCTTAAACAGATGGTGGCGAACCCAATCAAGAATTATCTGAGCAAAGACCTTGCCCTGCACTGACAGCAGCGTCACCCCTCGGTAGTTGTTGGGGTCCTGGCAATCACCCTTCCCTTTCCAGAGAGGGACAACAAAGCCCCTCTTCCAATCAGTTGGGATGATGCCTGTGTTCCAGGCAGAACAGTGAACTGCATGCAATGACACGAGTACAGCATTTCCACCAGCATTGAGAAGTTCAGCATGTCTGCCACAGATCCCAGGAGCTTCACCCCATTTCATCCGCTTCACCGCAGCCCGTGTTTCCACAAACAAAAGTGGACCACAGTTGATTGTAGGGTCTGCAATCGGAACAGTAACACCCCTGACATCCAACTCAACAGCTGGTGGGTCAGCCTTGTATAGCCGCTCAAAGTAATCGGCCCAGCAGGTCTTCACTTCGGACTCCTCTGTCATGAGCCCACCACCCTCTGCTCCAACTGCAGTACACAGAGGAATGGGCTTGGAGTAACGTATAGACTTGGCTTCATCACAGGAGATTCCAATGGTGTTGAGGGCGTTGATTTCCATGGCTTCAAGCTGACTAAGGTGTGAGGTAGGGTGCCAGCTCAGGGTGAGAGCAGTACTCCATCCATCAATATGCAGATGAAGGCCTTGCAGGTGGATAAGAGTTCAAGTGTGCCAATGAAGGACTGGAGAAAGATCATGGCTGATCGTGCGACCATAGAAGTTGAGCAACGAAACGTCTTCAAGAGGATTGTTAAGAAAGTAGATAGAAGGGTTGGCCAAATGGTTTTTTTGGAGAGAGATAGTGAGTGTGAGATTTGTCAGGATTGAAAGACATCTTCCAAGTGTTTGATCAGCCTGTGATTTTATCAAGGTCTCAATAGAGGGAAGATGTTGCAACCTGCCTGTCTGAAGGTTTAGGGATGTCACGGGAGAGGGTGGAGTCATCAGCAATTATAAAAAGATGATTTTCTAGAGAGTGAGAGAGATCGTAAATGAAGATTATGAATATCGGACTGAGCCCAGAACACTGCCTTGGGGCACTTCAGCTTTAACAGGGGGAGTGGGGAGGAGATGAAACTATTCCATCGAGAGTCACATGGCCACAAAAGTGGAGGAAGTCAGTAACGCATGAGTGCAGTTGGCCTTGATACCAGAGGCAGAGAGTTTGGAGAGCAATGCGGGATGCCAGACTGTATCAAAAGCTCGAGATATGTCTAAAGAGAAGGCTCTGATCTCATGTCTGACATTGAGGGCCTCCATCCATTGTTGAGGGAGTATGAGCAGCATATCCAACCTGGTCTGAATCCTATTTGTAGAGTGACCTGGTCTGAATCCAAATTGGTGATCTGAGATGAGGTCTTTGGAGAAAAGGAAGTATTTCATATCAACTGTGAGGATGGATTCCGTGACCTTGCTGATGATTGGAAGTAATCCAGGTCTTCCCTCCAGGTCGACAAAACAGCTGTTCACCACCGTCGCTTATCTTCCCCCATCCAAAACCACGATCTTTTCTACCCCTGTTAATCACCGCCTTCAAATTCCCTGCTTTGCTTGCTGAAAGCCCCTGTCGTGTAAGGACATGAAAGTCCCTGTAGTGTCCATCTTGTTTACCTCGTGTTCCCCACCCTATCCCTCTCCCTTCTACATATCTCCTCATGTCTCTGTTCCACACTGTTTTTCCTTCCCTCTCCTGCCCCTCTTGTCTCCTGCTTCCCTTGTTGTACATTATTTGTGTTAGCTTTCATACAAGCCTCGACATTGTATGCAACAACAACAACAAAACTGCAAAAACTTTGATGTCCCAGTTCCAGAAAATTTGTGGGAACATGAACCAAAAGTAATCAATCAAAACATGGAAGTACCGACCACTCACATATGACATAATGATCCCATCGAGCGTGAACATTGAAAACAAAGCATTGCGACCACATATCATACTTAGGGACAAAAAAAGAGAATTAAGCATTGCTAATTGAGGTGTTAATAGCAGTGATTTTGGACTAAACGATGCAGAAATCAAGAAAATGACCAAAAACCAAGACCTCAAGAATGAAGTGAGAAGATCCTGGAAACTTAAGAATGCCAACCTTGTACCAGTGATTGCTGGACCTACAGGATTGATGACGAATAACCTCGCAGAGATATTAAACATAGAGGCAGTACCCCTGGGCACTCACCTGGTCGTGGCTGGATGAGATAATCAGGCAACCACTGGTTGGCACGGATGACCCACAAAATATATAATGTAGAAGAAAGTAAATACCTATGGATTTTTCTTTAATGTCATGAACAAATTTTGGTACATCATGGGTGATAAAGGTTGTGGTCAAGTTTCACCAAAATTGTATGTGGTTTCAGAAAAGAAA
>CM068957.1:144998218-145000718 GCA_035128595.1 Eptatretus atami
GTAAGATTCAAAAGGATGTTGGGATGGTATGGAAAAAAAAAGTGTGTAAACAAGTAAGGATGGTCACAATAAATTATAATGTGGAACCATCCGTACATCTTTTTTGAATCATGATTGTGCCGGCAAATGAATAAAAACATCTCTCTCGATTTGGGTTCAAATTCACCCAAAATATGAGCAGAATATACTCTGTGCGTTGGCTGCGATCTCCATATGCGGGTTTCACAATGTGGAACGGAGGAACCCTCCCATCTCAATCAAAGTATCCACCTCCGAATGTGTGTGTGTGTGTGTGTGTGTGTGTGTGTGTGTGTGTGTTGGTGTGTTGTGTGTGTGTGTGTGTGTGTGTAATTGTTTAATATTTCACTGGTTCAATTCATATATAGAAACAATCAACATGCACCATCATTGCAAATGGATGTTCGAATGGAGAGGGAAGTAAGGAACAACCATTATTCAGAGAAAGATGTAGGGATGGTTTCACGTGATCAGTTCCTGGGACAATCCCTACCTTGTTACCTCCGCCACCGAAGGTGCACCGAGGTTATGTTTTCACCCCCTGTTTGTCCGTTTGTTTGGCTGTAAACAGGATATCTGAAAAAGTTATGGACGGATTTGGAGAAAATTTCGGAGACATGTTGCGGTGTGACAAGGACAAATTGATCAGATTTTGGTGAACATCCGCGATTCGGATACGAGAATTTTTTTTAATTTCCTAAGTGATTCTTCAGCATTAAGAGATGGGGCCAATAACGATTTATAGCATGATATCTCAAACAGTTGTGGACGGATTTGAATGAAACTTGGTGGATGAGTTGGTTCGATGACGAGAACAAGCAGATTAGATTTCGGAGCTCCGGCCTTTCAGTGGGATACAAAACGTAAGCGGTTCAGCCTGGCGGAGGTATACGCTCACTTGGTGCCGTTCTAGTTTACATAATTTTTTTCAAAGCCATCCCCTCATCCTTCTGAATTTTAAGAAAAAAAACGTTAATAACTTGTATCATTAGTGGTTGGACATACTGCATAATCTAGTTTTGGTTCAACCCCAGAAATTAAACTTTTTAAAAAACCTCTGATCTGCAATCTGCTGTCCTTTACGAGGAAAACAAGCTCAAATGAGCTAAGATCCTCGTCCTCTTAATGATGACGTCATAAAAACGAATATGACGTCATGTGATGTATCAGGTTTGCGATAAATTATCTGTGCTAATGCCCCGCTTGATTCCCGCAAACAAAATTCAAACAGCTTGCCTAGTTTCGGAATAATGGTATAGGCGATTTCCATTAGCGGCGATATTATGACGTCAACTTTTTTCTCGGAAGAATTTCCAAAATCGGAGATGGTTACTGCCTGCGCGTGGGCTTTCTGCATATACTGGCAAGTTTCACGAAGATCCGATGAAAACTCTGGGTTGTGAAACAAAAAATGTCAAAAAATAGGAATGACATCATAAAAATTGATATGACGTCATAGTGATGTATCATATGTGCGGTAATTCATCTCTGCTAATGCCCTGTTCGATTCCCGCAAACAGAATTCAAAAAGCTTGCCTAGTTTCGGAGATAATTTTTTAGGCGATTTCCATTAGCGGAGATATTTTGACGTCATAACTTTTTTTCTAGGAGGAATTTTCAAAATCGGAGATGGGTCCTGTCTGCGCAGGGTATTTTTACATATGTATGCCAAGTTTCAGGAAGTTTCGATGAAAACTGTAGGCTGTGAAACAAAAAAGTCCACAAGAAGAAGATGAAGAACAACAATGTGAGTAAGACTTAGAGATCCTCCACGAGGATCTAAAAACAAAATCCTTAAAATCAGAGGAACCAGATATTATTACTTTCACAAATATTGCGGAACTTAAAATTTGTGGAATAACTTCGGACATCTCCCATTCCAAAATGGACAAGAAAAAGGAAAGATGAAAACCAATGTGCCATAATATAGGACGACACTAGAGGGCAACGTCGTAGCTGTTGCACAAGTTGTACTTGAGCTGTTGTGGCCGAGCCGTGACAACAAGCAGGCGCAATAAATGCCTCAATATGCTGATGCAAAGAATGCCTCAAAATCCAAAAGGCATGCACAAGAAAGAATCATTTGCCAAGCCGGCTGTGTTTGTATGCAAATGAAAACCGTTCAAAAATGATGAGTTACCTCGATGCGGAATAATTTAACATTCGCTCTGCTGTGAGAGCGTTGTGTGTGTGTGTATTCCACAGCATTCAGTCCAATTTCCAGGTACTCTCTGAACCAAATCCAATGTTGGTTTCCCCGCATCAGCTTCATCACGTCCCCTTGTGTCTCTATCACCTTTCCCAGCTTGTTGTCAAAAGAAAACTGCTGAGACAGCCAGCCCATGGGAGCTGCAAGGTGTGAGCACATGGGAGGCATTGTTCCATCTATCCGGGCTGTGCCAACTCTGCCAACGTACTTCGGAGGTCTGCCAGGTTCTCTCACCTCGTGGCATCATTTCCCAGGCCAATCTTTTGGAAATGA
>CM068957.1:145005718-145014019 GCA_035128595.1 Eptatretus atami
ATTGTCCGTGGTGCTGTGATTTTATGCAAGTGCATCATTCCATTTGGATGTTGGAGATATGTTCGGTGTTTCACAGCTAAATGGCTGATTAGATGCACACAACTAAACAGCTGTTCATCTCCCTTTGTAAATTGCTGTTTAGATGGGTGATTAGCTGTGCATGCACAAGGATCTCTTTTTAATCAGCGTTTTAAGGGTTAGGGGTGTGTTAGCATGACACTTGCTAAACGCCTTTCGTAAATTCGTCCAGAGTTGTTTAAACTTTTTGTATCAGAAGATGATTTGCAATATCAGTTACCACCAGGTGGCACTGTACGATAATCATTTACACAGAGAGAATTGGGGTGTTCCTCCCATCCTCACCCAAATATGCTCCCTTGACAGAATCCATACTTGGGGTACCCTTAGGCAAAGAGAGTAATAAGTAATTGAGTTGGATTTGGTTCAGGAGTTTTTTTAGTTTTTCAAGCATATACAAACAAATAAACAAATATACAATTTCACTTTTATGGTACAGATGTACGTAGATCATGCTGGTGATGTCCTCATGCCTGCCCTGTACTGTTCTCCCCCACTCCTCCCCTCCCACTTCCTCCCCTCACCTCAGCTGTTGATAAGCAATATATTGGATTAAGGTGATGTTGATGTGGCACAGTCTTGATGGGCCAAATTTCCTCCTCCTGCCTTAAAGTTCCTTGTGTAACATTTACTACCAAGTTCAGAAATGTTGCCAAACAACAGGGGTGCAGTCATTTGTGGAACCCATCGTGATACAACATTGATGCAATGTTTCCAAGGGATTGTTTTGGTTTCACAGCCTCAACCAGGGAGCCTCAAGTGCCATTGTGATGGAGCACAGCCACATAATGGGTGGAAACTTTTCAATTAATATCTATACATCTGTTTATAGCTGCTACACTTTTCATGAATACAAATCAGGTGACCTGCTTCATTAATCACTTTAGGTTTATTGTTGAGTAGATTTTTCTGTCAATCATATGTAAGGGATATTCCTGTACGATTTGGGTTTATTTGTGTTCTTTTTCAATCATTAATATTTAACCACAATTATTTATGAGTAGAATGCACTGTGTACTCTCATGGATATCATGAGCTTGATGGAAGTAGAGGACTTGTGAGGTGCCCTTTGCAAAGCATGCATCTAGGCCAGGAGAGGAAAATTGAGGACGGGGGAAGGGAGGGGACGGATTGAGGAACAAAAATGAGGGAGAGGTGGGAGTTTAAGGGAACAAGTGAAAGGCATGAAAGAGTTGAGTTCTACCATTTTTAACTGTGTTATGTAAATTGTGCTGGTGTGTGTGTGCACCCTCGAGTAATTGATCTGCAAACAATCAAATCCATTAAAATGATTTTGACTCATCATCATCATCATCATCATCATCATCATCATTTACATGTGTTACAACACCACCTTAATCCGATATATTAGTTTATTAACTGCTGAGGTGAGGGGAGGAAGTCGGAGGGGAGGAGTGGGGGAGAACAGGACGGGACAGGCACAGGGACATGATCAAAATGATATACGTATATCTATACCATAAAAGTGAAATTGCATATTTGTTTGTTTGTTTATATATGCTTCAAAAACTAAAAAACTACCGAACCAAATCCAACGAAATTTTGCCCTTTGCCGAAGGGTACCCTTAGTATGGTTTCTGTCCAGGTGGCATTGACTATTGTACAAAATCTTCGCATTCATATTTTAACACTCATAAACAAAATAGTGATTTAAACTCTGCTGGAGAAAACTTTTCGGTTTTTAATTTGCAACAAATTAATATTTTACTTCATGAAATATCAAACTTGAATTGTTTCTTCTTTTTTTCTCCTAATTTTCACATCGTCTTAATCCCCTTATTGATTGCTGTTGGGTACTTGGTTAATTTTTTGTTTTTCAAAAAACAATTCTCAAAAGAGACCTCTCAAATTTGCTGTCTGTTTCCTGCTGCAAAATGGCTTTTCATGTTTGGGGTGAATTACCATCACCGCATAACTTTGGGCTTTGATTGTATCAATTTTCCCATTGACAACTCCAAACATCTTAGCATATCTCGAAGTAAACATTTCCTATGCATTATGCCTGTACCCACTGCTGATGACATATAGGGTTGAGATGTTGTCAAGTTTTGAGACCAGCATGCATTATAATCAGCAAAAACAATTACTGCCATGGTCAAGTATCAACCACTGCTTGTCCCTTTTTTATTTCTTTATTTTTAATTATTCTTTGCTCTCTTTCTTTTCCTATGTGTCCATGGAAAGGTGAACTCTTTCAAATTGTTTTTGTTAGGCTCACTGGACTGTACCTAGGTGGGTTTGATGCTAAAGGAGTAGCAGCTGAAACCCAAATCCTCTCCAGCTTCCTCCTGAGGACTCCATCTTTACTAATTTGGGGTCAAACTGATGAATCCATCTTCACCAATTCAGGTTCCTCATGATGACTCCATCTTTAGAAATTCGGGTTCCTCCTGATGAATCCATCTTTTCCAATTCGGGTTCCTCCTGGTGACTCCATCTATACAAATTCGGGTTCCCCTTGATGACTCCATCTTTCCCTATTCGGGTTCCTCCTGATGACTTCATCTTTACCTATTCGGGTTCCTCAATGATGACTTCATCTTTACTGATTCAGGTTTCTCCTGATGACCCCATCTTTTTCAATTCAGGTTCCTCTTGATGAGTCCATCTTTACAAATTAGGGTTCCTCCTGATGACTCCATCTTTACCTATTCAGGATCTTCCTGATGAGTCCATCTTTACCTGTTTGGGTTCCTCCTGATGATTTCTTCTTTACCTATTCGGGTTCCCCCTGATGACTCCATCTTTACCTATTCAGGTTCCTCCTGATGACTCCATTTTTCTCTATTCTGGTTCCTCCTAATGACTCCATCTTTACCTATTCGGGTTCCTCCTGATGACTCCATCTTTGCCTATTCGGGTTCCTCCTGATGACTCCATATTTTCCTATTCAGGTTCCTCCTGATGACTCCATCTTTACAAATTTGAGTTCCTTCTGATGACTCCATCTTTACCTGTTTCAGGTTCCTCCTGACAAATTCATCTTTTCCTATTTGGGTTCCTCCTGATGACTCCATCTTTACCGATTCGGGTTCCTCCAGACAACTCCAACGCTTTATTTTTACTGTTATTTGATTTAATAATTTCTATATGTGTTTTGTTCAAAGGCTGACACAAATGTTTACAGAATTACATCCTTGTTCATTGGGATATGCAAAAAATTTTCATCTCAATTCTCCCGAAAACACCTGGATTATTATCACAGCTTGGAGCATTAGTGTGGTTACTTTGAAAGAATTGCCTTTTAGTTTTTTCTATATTATCCCTCCATGTAAATGCCACAGATGGCCAGTTGGTCTCAATAGGACTATTTCCCTGCATCGTGCACAATAAAGTATTTTTTTCCTATTTATTAGCCTTAATGGGGCAGTAAAAGTCATTTTTACCATTCCATGCACCTGAGATATTCTATGCCTGGAGAACTCCCTTTGGTGTGTTACATTAACCAGGAGAAAGCTGGGAATTTCAACTAATCAAATAGTAGTCTGCATGTTCAACATGTTATACATATGTTTATTATTATTATTCTTATTCTTATTATAATCATTATTATTAATTCACCTGGTCTTTCATCAGGTGAGCTTATGCGATTGAGCAGTGTCCGTCGGTAAGTGAGTGAGTGAGTGAATCAGTCAGTCCGTAAACACTTCAGTCATTATCGTTTGAATCAAACATACGATTTTGATGAAACTTGGCCACAAGCTTCATATCTGATGCCTAACGAAGGTTTATTGACCGCATCAAAACGTGCGCTTATTAAGGGGGTTTACCGGGGGAAGGGGCAGTCAGGAGGTTGGCTCCCCAGAATCGGTCTTTGCTCTCTTCTCCAAAACTACACACGTGATTTTGATGAAACTTGACAATATCAAACATGACCACAACCTTCATCACCCGTGACATACCAAAGTGTATTGATCGCATCAAAATCTGCTCTCATTAAGGGAGTTTACAGGGTGGGGTGGGGGTTGACCCCCCAAAATAGGTATTTGCTTTCTTCTCACACGATTACACTACACAAAACTATACACACGATTTTGATGAAACTTGACTACAACCTACATCAACCAAAGTTTGTTCACAGCATTAAAAAAATCAAGGTCGAAGGGAGTGTGCGGTGGGGGTGGGGGGGGAGTTTGAGTGACTATTGCTCCTGATCCAGGTGAGCTTCAGGATGTGTGGTCATATTTTTATTATTATTTTCATTGTGCTCAACCTATCAGCTGCTGAATCATGAGAAATTTATGTGGGCAATGGACAGGAGGCAATTATTAGCAGTTTCGACAAGTCTAGTTTTAAATGGTCAAACTTATTAAATTAATCATCATTCAATTGGTCAAACTCAAACCTGATTCTGGTTTCTTCTCCGATCAAAACAACTTCAAGCTATATTCTCATCAATTGAAGGTGCATTCCACATAGCAGGACTTTATTTCGAAAGAAGAGATATTTTATTTTAAAGAAGACAAAGCCATGTAAACTCTGCCAACAGATTAATTGAGATATGAATACATGAAGGTAATCTTTTGTTTACATCACCAAGACATTTCTCCTCACCTCATCTCCTCTGTCCCCTTTTGATCTCATTTGTTGAATTGCAATCTTGAGTATATCTTTTCACATTCCTCTCTCCAATCCTTCAAATTAGTGGATGATTGCCATCTTGTCTTTTCTTGCAAACCTACCCATGATCCTTCCTATTCCTACTAATCCAGCCTGTTCCAAGATGCATTCCCGAGGAAATTCACTCACTATTGAGATATTCAGGCTGCATCCAATTCCTGACACAACTCTAAACTGTCTTCCTGATGCTTCACAATTAGGATTTTGGATAAATGAGTATGCCATCCTTTGGAGGGAACTTCAGCCGGTTGTTCCATCTACTGCCATTCATTGGTAGACATTATTAGCTCCCACAGTGCCTATTGAAAAGAGGTAGGTCATTGTGTACTGGTATCCTGTCCAAATTACAAATTATTGTCCTGACCGACAGTGGTACTGCATCAGCGGCACAACCATCCCTCACTAATGGCGCAACAAACGCACCAAATTTACAATTTAATTCCTGTCCACTATGTTTTCACTAGAATAGAATCTTGAAGCATCTTTTTTTTTTCTGCCTGTTCTCCTCCATCCTGTTATTTTGTTGTTCTTACATACTCTTTCATGCAGCTCTTTAATAACTCTCATAATCCGTATTAAAAAGCATGTTAAATATTATAAATGAAGTCGAAAGGCATATACATACAATTAACAGGAAATCTTAAGTTATCGAAACAGAGCACAGGCATGTGGATATACCAGCCTGTGTTCTGACTCAATGTGATGGACCAAATGGTCTTCTCATATGTTTGGGTATTGTATTGTATCAACATGTATGAAAACCAGTGTAAGGCAAAGTTTGGATAAAATTACACTAATTTAAATACTGTGGCTCATAAAAAACAATCTATGTTTCATATTGTTGTAATCAGCAACCCCCCCCCCTTCCAAAATCATGACATGGGGTTTCTAACACTTTAAGCATCACTATTTGATGTCCTGTATGAAAGTATGTTAATCAGCAGGAATGTGCCATGCACATACTGAATGCAGTGTTTCTCTTTTCCTTGTTTCTACACACTGCATGCACATACATGTGATCCCTTCAGCTGACCGTGAACGCTTCCAATGCACGGACCCTTTGTACGTGTTCAGGCAATCCACGGAATACAGAGTTCTTTTGGTCAATGGCTGCAGCCACAGGACGAGGACGGAACAAAGTATAGACGAGCATCAAAAGAGAAGTGCAGACATGCAGAACGTGTCGAGTACCAATTTAGCTCTCAGGCTAAAGCGTGACTGGATACATCATTGTGTACCGTCACATAATCATTGTGTTCAGCTTTCCAAGAGTGACTTCACAGATTATGAGACCATAAAGATAGACAAAAAAGGGCTACTTTGAGTGCATATTTTAGCTTACCTGGAATTTAAATTCCAGATGAGGTATTGTCATCACACACCATCCGTCTGTCTGTCTGTCTCCTTTTTCGACTTCTCTGGCCAAACCGCTGGGCTGATCCGGCTGAAATTTTGCAGCAATGTTCCACTCCTGACTGGTAACAAGATTTTCAAAGCTCGTTCCAGTCACATGTCTATAAGGAGGTTAAAATGGCCGACTAAGTAAATTTCTTCAAAAATCTTCTTCTCCAGATCCACCAGTCAGAATGCTACCAAATTTGAGTGACAACATTAGGCCAGGGAAGGGATGTTAAACTGCGGAGGTCATGCCAATCACATGACCGGCAGTGTGTCAAAATGGCGGACCTAGAATTATATTGGAAAATCACATAAAATCCTTCAAAAATCTTCCTCTCCAGAGCCACCAGTCTGAATGCTCCCAAATTTGAATACCAAATAACTGAAGAGGTCAAACTAAACACTGTTATAGTTGAAGGAGGTTACATGTCAGGAATACCTGCAAAAAAATATGAAAAAAATCAAAATTCACTGGTTATAAAAGTTTTCAGCCCCTCAGGTGAGTACTTGGTGGAAGCACCTTTTACAGCAATGACTGCTGTGGGTATTTTTGGGGAGTTCTCTACCAGCTCTGCACAGTGAGATGATACAATCTTTGTCCATTGTTCACATGAAAATTGCTCCAGTTCTGCCAAGTTTGATGGGGATCGTCGATGGACTGCAATCTTTAAGTCTCACCATCAATGATCACTTGGGTTCAAGTCAGGACTTTGGGAAATTCAAGAACATTTATTATTTTCTTATTCAGCTACTCCAGTGTGGCTTTATCTTTGTGCTTCGGGTCATTGTCCTGATGTAATGTGAATCTCCTACCCAGGTTCAGATCCATGGCTGACTCAAACAGGTTTTCATCAAGGATTCTCCTGTATTTTGCACCGTCCATTGTCCCTTCTATCCTGACAAGCTTGCCAATCCATGCTGATGAAAAGTAGCCCCATAACATGATGTGGCCACCACCATGCTTAACTTTAGGGATGGTGTTGACTTGGTGATGTGCAGTGTTAGGTTTGCACCAGACATAGTGCTTTGAATTTAGACCAAAAAGTTCAATTTTGATCTCATCTGACAACTAAACTTTTCTCCACATGCCTGCAGTATCATTAAGATGTTTTCTTGCAAACTTCATTCGAGCTTTTAAATGTGACATTTTTGCAGTAATGGCTTCTTTCTTGAGACCTGTCCATAGAGGCCAGCTTTGTGAAGGGAACGGGATATTGTTGATTGATGAACACTGACTCCCATCTCGGACATAGAGCCTTGCAGATCTTTCAAAGTCATTGTCGGATTTACAGTGACATCAGGAACCAGTTTCCTGCTTTCCCAGCTGCTGAGTTTGGATGGGCGACCTGATCTGGGTAGAATCTAGCTGGTATGATACGTCTTCCACTTCTTAATGATGGATTTCACCGTACTCAAAGGGATAATGAGTGACTGAAATCTTCTTATCTCCTGGACAGTACTTCTCCACCTCTTCATGTCTGACTTCTTTGGAAAGCTCCTTGGTCTTCATGTTCACCTTGTTGGTTGACCAAGTGTGTTGCACCTTAAAACTCCAAAGATAAGTGGGTGAGCTTAATTTTTTAGTTAAGCCACTGATTGCATACAAGTGAAACCCATTACTCTTATTTTGAGTTTGAGTTGAAAGCATCATGAAATTAAGCTCAGGTGGCATCAACATGTGAAAACTTTGGAGGGGGGTGAATACTTTTACAAGCCACTATGTGCAACTTCCCCATCAGCTGGACAGGACATCTCCAAATTAGTTTTTGCAGACTCCCCCTCACCTCCAGTAGCATCCATATTCAAGCAGTCACTTTTGGGTTAGCAAATCCAAACCGTCACAGGTGAAGAACTGCATTTTGGAAGAACATGAGATGCTCGAAAGGCTGAAGCAAGTGCTGTGCGGATCCCCGGGTGCATATATTGACTGGCGATTATGTAATCTCATAAGAATACTCAAAATGGAGTGAATTTGATGGAATGTTTCCCACAACTGTGTAAAGTGTGATCACACTGAGACCTTGCAGGAAAATTTACTGCTGAGTGAAGGACGTAAAGTATGACGATTGCTTTATCGAAAGAGAGATGAGCTGTCTGCATTTTCTCTACAAATAGCCAAGATTACGTTATTGTACGAAATAATTGAAACAGTTTACACACACACACACACACGGTTAAATAATT
>CM068957.1:145014029-145026071 GCA_035128595.1 Eptatretus atami
TATATTGTATGCTTCTTTTCAACCTTAGAAAAATTACAACATTAGCCAATTTAATAAAATCTTTGCTTTTACCTTTTGATGAAAACATTTCTTACCAAACAGACTCCATAAGAGTACAGAATAGAGAGTTCATAGAACATGATACCCACCACAGTGTTATTCAATGATACACAAGGAAACGACGCAGGAGGAGGCCATTCGGCCCAACATGCCTGTGCCACATCAACACCAGACCAATTTTATCCGTCAAAACGATGCAATTTCATGGGGGGGGGGGATAAGCGGAGGAATATGGTTGAGACATGTGGCGCATCCAGGGATATCCCAAGGGTAGCAAAATGAAAATGAGGAAATATATTTATTTAAATGATTTAAATTTAAAAAACATTATTTTGTGTGATTTTTTTTTTGCACTGGGCAAAATCGGTTCTTGGGTGAGAAACACATAACCTCAACCACACACCACACATTGAGAAGACCCCCACATAAATGATACTCTGCACAGATGCTCACAATCACCCATTCATACTCGAGCTACTTAAAATCCTGCAAATATCCCTATAACCCTTTTATCTCCAATACTTCTTGGTACCGATCAAATTTCAATGTAAAGTTATCTACTGTTTCCACTGCTACTACCTTTTCAGGGAGACCATTCCACTCTCTGAGTGAAAGGCCCCTGTCTTATACCATTTTAACTCTCCTCTTCTTTACTCTCATGCTATGCCCCCCCCCCCCCCCATGCTCTCACTGTCTATTGTACTGAATAATTATTCTGCACTTACTTTGTGGAAACCCTTCAATATCTTAAACATCTCCTTCATATCCCTGTTAATTGCCCGCTTTCAAATGTAGAAAGCCCTGTCTCCTTCAGCGCTCCTCATAGTTGAGTCTTACTAGGCCCAGAATCAATGTAGTTGCCCTACACTGAACAATCTCTCTGGGAGTTACATCCTTCCTGAGTTGTGGTGACCAAAACTGCACACAATATTCTAGGCTTGCAGAGGTGCCCGGCGTTGCCCATGGACATTCAATGAAATACTTGAGTAATTGTTGGCGGGGATATAGAAATGGGTTCCGTCCGTCCGTCCGTCCGTCCGTCACATTTCGTTTCCGGAGCATAACTACAAATCCCCTCAAGATATATTTACGAAATTTGGTACACATATCAAGCAAGTAGTGAACTGTTGCCTTTTGATATTTTCTAATTGAGAGGTCACATGGTTTGGCAGCCATGTTGGATTCAAGAAAAATATTAAATAATGTTTTCTCTGGAATCACATAACCTAACGAAGCGAAAATTTACAACTGTCATCTTCCATCATGTCTGCATACATAGTAAATAATTATGACATCACAAGTCACATGGTTTGGCGGCCATCTTGGATAGAAAAACACATCTCATCCGATAGCACGAAACTTCACACACGTATTCCACTGGAGGATTGGAGGCAGAATATAAATTTATGATGTCATAGGTCACATGGTTCGTCAGCCATCTTGGATTGAAAATCAATAAATTTAAAAAATCTTCTTCTCCAGAACGGCTGGACAGATTGAGGCAAAATTTCACATACACTTTTCGCAAGACATCCTTTCAGAAGTTTGTTAATTTCTAATTGATAGGTCACATGGTTTGGTGGCCATATTGAATTTACCCTAAAACCTTCAAACATCTCCTCCAGAACGGCTGGTCAGATCAAGGGGAAACTTCACATACATATTGCACACGCTTAGGGAATATAATGGTTGTTTAATCCTCATTTACTATGGCGGGGGATATCGAAGCCTTTGTCTTCAACGGATGCTAGTTAAATTTGTGTTGTTGACAACAAATCACTACAACCTCAACATACGATGTTCACAAAACATATTACTCGATCACTCCAGGGGAAAACCCAGGCAGTGTATAAGCAACTTACTCACTCGAGGCCAGAGCATGGAGGTGTTATAATAAACCTGTGTAGAGCAATCTTTTTGATAACAGGTGTACGTGTAAACACTATAAAAATTACATTTGTGTTGTTGACAACAAATCACTAAAACCTTGACATACGATCTTCACAAAACATATTATTTGATCACTCCTCTGAAAAAACACAGGCAGTGTATTAGCACAACACCCGATCGAAGCCTGAAGGCCAATTATCTGGTAAATTTTCTTTTATCCAAACATAGCCCTCGACCTTACTCTGGATGAAAGAGGAGGCCATGCAAAGTTTGGTCCCACTGGTTCTTGCAGGGTCCGAATGCATAAACGAACGAACAAAGAAACAAATTTAAAATCACTCATAGAGTGACACTTGGCAATACACAACAAAGTAGAATGGCACTCGGTAGAGCGCATACATCTGCCAGGCTGAACAGTTTATGTTTTGTATCCCAGTGATGGGCTGGATCTGAACCAAAATCCAATCCGCTTGTTCTTGTCACCTAACCAACACAGCCACCTTGTTTTGTCATGATTTGTCCACAACTTTTTGAGATATCATGATATATATAGTTTTTGGCCCAATCTCTCAATTTTAGAAATTAGGCCGATGTTGACCTTGTGACCTTAACATTTATTGGTGGTTGAATTCATTGACCTGATATGCAAATCATGTTAAAATTTTAAATGAATCGGATGAAAATTGACAATTTTAAAATTTTGGCCTATGTTGACCTTTGGCCGATGTTTACCTCAAAAAATAGTTGGTGGTTAAATTCATTGACCTGATATTTAAATGGTCTTCAAATTTCAAGGATGAAAATTGAGGATTTTAGAACTTTGAAAAAGTTGTTGACCTTGTTTTTTTATTTAAATTTTTTAGTATACATTGTTGAGGCTCGTATAAGAGCTAACACACAATGCACAACAAGGGGGACAGGACACAAGAGGGGTGTGAGGGAAGAACAAAATAGTGGGGAACAGAGACCCTGTTCTCCAGTAGCATCCTGAATTGTCCCACTGTGGTGGGTATCATGTTCTATGAAGTCTCTATTCTGTACTCTTATGGAGTCTGTTTGGTAAGAAATGTTTTCATCAAAAGGTAATATCTGTGGAAGGGAGAGGGATGGGGTGAGGGACACGGGGTATACAAGATGGATATTACAGGGACTTTCAGGAAGGAAAGCAGGGAATTTGAAGGAGATGGATTTGGCGTGGATTAACGGGGGTATAAAAAATCAAGGTTTTGGATGGTGGAAGATATGACATGGTGGTGAACAGCTGTTTTGAAGACCTAGAGGGAGGAGTGGGATTGAAGAGAGTGTGCGAGTTCATTCCAAATGTGGAAAAAAAGAGGAATGAAAGAGGGAAGGTGACCAGTGATTTGTGATTTTGGTAGTTTTACCAGAAGGGGGTTGTTGGCGGGCCTTGAGCGCCCTGCAGAAATATGGGGGGGACATATCGCAGACAGAGCGGGGGTAGGGGACGAGACCACAGAGGAGACGGTAGAAGACAGAAAGAACACCGACCTGCCTGCAGTAATAGAGTGAGAGTCCCAAAGGCTCAGCCTCACCGCAAAGACTCAGCCTTTTGGCCTCCGATGACCTCAAACGTAGTTGTTGGTTGAACTCACTGACCTGATATGCAAATCTTCTTCAAATTTAAAGTCAATTGGATGAAAATTGAGGATTTTAGAACTTTGAACAAGTTGTTGACCTTTGGCCTATGATGACCTTTTGCCCTTTTGACCTAAAATAAATAGGATCTGTTGGACCATCAGCTCCACCATTTTGAGAAGTTTCATGAAGATTGGTTTAAAATTGTGACCTGTAGGCAATTAAAAGTGAGTGGACAGACAAACAAACGGAAGCAATCAACATACTTGTCAAAAAAAACAAACATTTTTTTTTCCAAGTAACAAACTTTCTTCTTTATATATTAGACTAGTGTGGATTGGCTCGCTATGCTCAGCTCTACACACATCGTTGCAGAGATTTACATCACATATTTGCTCTGTTGTCATGATTGACACCAATCATTAATTCCAAACATTTATTTTGTACAAATTTATTGGTAATATTGGTGATGTATTTATTTGAAACTCGCAAATACCACCCGTTGCTTCGCTGATGGGAATACGAATTGGGGGGGGGGAGAGGAGAAGAGGGAGAGAGATATTGAAAAGGTGAATGGGAAAGGAGAGAGGAGGGATAGGGGAGCAAAGAGTGTTGGGGAGCAAAGAGTGGTGTGGGAGCAAAGAGTGGTAGGGAGCAAAGAGGGGGTGGGGGTAAGACAGCATGTAGTGAGAGGAAGGGAAGGCAGACGTGCGGTGGAGCGTTAATTATGATTCACACCGTCTCATAAAAATGATTCTGCATGGAATAACAGTGAAGATGGAAACAAAATAATGTCTGAAATCCATTTTCTTCTGGTCATTGTATAAACACCACCTGGACACAGAACCCCCCGGACGCATCCGAAGTCAAGCCATCCGGACACAAACACTGCTCGGACACATCCGAAGGCAACCTCCCATTCGGAAACGTCCAGAGATAATTACTGCCCAGATGCATCCAGAGCCAAGCTGCCCAGAGAAAAACACTGCCCGGACGTCTTTGGAGCCAAACACCGCTCGGACGCATCACAAGACAAACTCCTGTCCAGACATAAATACTGCCTGGCTACGTTCGTAGAGGAACACTGCCCAGATGTTTCCGGAGTCAAGCTGTCCAGAGACAAACTACTGTCTGGACACGTGCCGAGATAAACCCCCATCTGAAGATAAACTTCTGTCTGGACACAAATAATGCCCGAAGCGTCCGGAGACAAATACCACCTGGACACATTCGGAGACAAACACCGCCTTGATGCATCCAGAGCCAAGCTGTCCAGAGAAAAACACTGCCCGGACGTCTTTGGAGCCAAACACGCGCGGACACATCGCAAGCCAAACTCCTGTCCGGACATAAATACTGCCTGGCTACGTTCGTAGAGGAACACTGCCCAGATGTTTCCGGAGTCAAGCTGTCCAGAGACAAACTACTGGTCTGGACACGTGCCGAGATAAACCCCCATCTGAAGATAAACTTCCGTCCGGACACAAACACCGCCCGGACACGTCCGGAGACAAATACCGCCCAGACACGCCCAGAGAAAACTCCTGTCTGGACATAAATACTGCCCAGATACGTTTGGAGACAAACTCCCATCCGGATACTTACGGAGATACATACTGCCCTGACGCATCCAGAGCCAAGCTTTTTGGAGAAAAACACCGCCAGGACGTGTCCAGAGACAAACACCACCCAGACGCGTCCAGAGATAAACTCCTGTCCAGACATAAATACCGCCTGGCTATGTTCGGAGACAAACACCACCCGGACACATCCGGAGTCAAGCTGTCCAGAGAGAAACTCTTGTCTGGACATGTCCGGAGATAAACTCCCATCTGAAGATAAACTCCTGTCTGGACACAAATAATGCCCGAAGCGTCCGGAGACAAATACCACCTGGACACATTCGGAGACAAACACCGCCTTGATGCATACAGAGCCAAGCTGTCCAGAGACAAACACTGCTCAGCCACGTCTGGAGACAAATTCACGTCCGGACACGTCCGGAGATGAATATTATCCTGACACATCCAGAGACTAACACTGTCCAGACATAGAGAGAATATGTTATGCTTTATGAACAACACTCACTCACACACACACACACACACACACACACACACACACACACACACACACACACACACACACACACACACGCTTTGCCGATATCGGCAATTTTTCTGGAATTGGTTGGAGTCAGTGTGATCACCGACTACAGTGCGTACTGTACACAACCCAAAAACCTTGAGTAGCTTCAAGCTAGCTTAATCGCTTTCACCGAAAAACAATGTTACATTTACATAGACATTTCAGGAATATGTTCACAAACATTATTCTTCATAAACAGCTGCGTATGATGGGAGGAAAAAAAATTTGGCTCGGTAATTTAGAAAACATGTCAATTCGGTAAACGGATAAAAAATCGGGTGTTATTTCACAACCACTCGCTCAGAATGACGGAGCACGAACCCCTCGCTCAGGATAACAGAACAGGAACCACTCGCTTAGAATGATGGAGGAGGAACCGCTCACTCAGGATGGCGGAGGAAGACCCACTCACTCAGGATGACGAAGCATGAACCACTCACTCAGGATGATGGAGCACGAACCACTCGCTCAGGATGATGGAGCACAATCCACTCACTCAGGATAACGGAGCATGAACCACTCTCTCTGAATGACGTGGCATGGCAAAAGCGTCCACAATGAGTGAACGATTCGCGCAGAATGATGTCGCGTGGTTCCGCTATCGGCTATAGGGCGCTCAGCAAGTGGCTTTAGCACTCATGCCAGCACTCCAATTAAATGGTTGATAAGGAGCAGCTGGCCAGGCTGTGGCTGCGGACCATATAGGATACCTTTAACTTTAAAGCCAGTCTTCACTGCTCACGCAGCAGTTAATGAAATAATATGAATTCGTTCAAATAATCACTTTATCCTCAAAAGAGTTGCTGTTTCATGTAAAGCAACCCTGGAGACATCGCAAAGTTTTAATCGCTCGTGAAATATACATTGTACATAATCCGCCAAGTTGCCTGCTCACCTGTGCATGCACCACGTGGTACATCATTCGTGGTCCGCACACACCGGGTGTGCATGATTAGATTATTCAGAAAAAGCAAAGACGGAATAATCATCTTTGGGAATAATCTTCAACCTACGTATGTATTGCATATGCATGTGGGAGCTAGAATGAGAAGAACTATACATCGGCAGTGGTTTTTTGTGACTTGTCATCTGCCACCTTCTTCTTTCGAATGCAGCATGTGGCTGTAGGTAGGGTCCGTCATTTGCTGGGGTTGCAGCTTTGGTGCTGATGTGTGTAGGTTCGAGCAGGAATTTGGATTTTGTTCAGGGTGTTGGCGATAACTCGCATACTTTTCGTGAAGGACACCATGTGATTTTTTTTAAGGTCAGGTGGGATGCCCAGTCAAACATCCATCTGCTGATGGCACACACATTTATCAATTGTCCTTCCTGCAAAAACACCAGGAAGACAACTTGTATCTGGCCTGAGATTCGAACTCTGGATAAACTTCTTAGAGGTAAGTGGATATACCTCCAGGGTATCCTGACTGCCCATGACGACTTTTGTCTGTGATACAAAAGAACTGTGCTAACACAGGACTTGATCTCGACGACTTAAGTGTTTTTGTTACACCGTACACATAGAGCAAAGCAGGGAAAGCAATTGGGTCACTCTGTCTGTGTGTCTGCCAGTCTATGATTGAGGAACTTTAATTGAAATTCGCATTTTTTAATTGAAACCACTGCACAACACGATTTGTCTTGTTTGCACATCGAAAAACCTGAATTTTAGCAGTACTTTGGCTATAAATTTGGAAATATTTTGGTGTCTCGTCCCTTGCGTGTATGCTCACAGTGGGGTAGAGCAATTGCTTCAGTCTGTCTGTCTGTCTGTCTGCAGTCAAAACAAATTGAAAATCATTCCAAACAGGAAACGTACCGTTTTTAGGGGTGTCATAAAGGACACAAACAACAGGCACGAAGAACAAATTTAACGTGTTAGATCTGGTGATGTAAAAGACCGTGTTTTCAAAATGCATCAACGGCGGTAAACGTCCAATTCAACGGTTTGTTTTGATTTTTTTTCTTCAACCTTGAAAACTTTTTTAAATTTCAATTTAATTATGTATTTTAAACATTGTGGAACACAAATCGCCTTGTTTTGGAGGCAGACGGATCAAACACGTTTCTTATCTTTTTAAAGGTTTATTATAAAAAAATATGGGGGAAAAAGTGGATGGGACAAGTAGTTCGGAACAAACCATGCAAATCGATAGACACAAAGAGGGATATGGGGACATAGAATCTTATGTACAAGGATGAGAACATAAATAAAACATAACCCACACCAGGAGAGCCACAGATCATACTTACAGAAACATAAAAAAAGCATGCGAGGACTTTCCTTTCGCACAATGTGCACGGTGGATGGCAATGATGAAGTGAGCCCACAACGAAGTAAGCCAGTGATAAAGCAAGCTAAACATGAAGGAAGCCAGGAACGAAGTAAGCCAGTGATGAAGCAAGCTAAACATGAAGGAAGCCAGGAACGAAGTAAGCCAGTGATGAAGTAAGCTAAAGATAAAGTAAGCTAAAGATGAACTAAGCCAGTGATAAAGTAAGCTAAAGATGAAGTTGAAGCCAGCGATGAAGTAAGCTAAATATGAAGTAAGCAAGCAACTATGTGAGCTAATGATGAAGTAAGCCAGTGATAAAGGAAGCAAAAGGTGAGGTAAGCCAGCATGACAGAAGCCAGAGTTGAAGTAAGACAATGATGAAGAAAGCCAAATATGAAGAAAGCCAGTGACAAAGTAAGCCAAATAGAGCACAATGTTCTTTTTCAAGGAGGTCCTACTTGAACTCTGTTCATTGTCCACCACTTCTTTCTGCACACTGGGAGCTCTGGTGTGCCCCTTCTCTCTTCTCAAGACCCTTCTTCATCTTTCTTCTACACAGAGTCCACCTCCAGGCCGTCCCACTCATGGGGCGGCCCCAATAAAAATAGATGTCTTTCCCCTTTTCCGGGCTCTAGAGCGCATTGCGCCACCATGGCTTGCACTGCACATCGGCCAGAGTGATTGTGATCGGCACGTTTGCCTCTGTAATGGGAAGTCCTCATTTGGCCCCGCCCATAAACAAGAGGTGTTTTTGCATACAATTTTACCCTGACTATTTTGTCGATAAATTACATATGCTGCCTCCTCAGCATTACATTTTACAAGATGACTTACTCTGAGAGATCCCAGTTACATGGCAATCTAACCTACTTGAAACACAGGGACCATGTTACACTTACGACAGTCTAGCTATGGAGCCCCCCCCCTCCCCAACCCCGATCCACGTAAATATATATATATATATATATATATATATAATATATATATATATATATATATATTCATGTATATATACAGTGGGGAGAACAAGTATTTGATACACTGCAGATTTTGCAGGTTTTCCCACTTACAAAGCACGTAGAGGTCTGTAATTTTTATCATAGGTACACTTCAACTGCGAAAGACGGAATCTAAAACAAAAATCCTGAAAATCACATTGTATGATTTTTAAATAATTAATTTGCATTTTATTGCATGAAATAAGTATTTGATCACCTAAAACCAGTAAGAATTCCGGCTCTCACAGACCTGTTAGTTTTGTCTTTAAGAAGCCCTCCATTCTCCACTCATTACCTGTATTAACTGCACCTGTTTGAACTCGTTATCTGCATAAAAGACAGCTGTCCACACTCAATCAATCAGACTCCAATCTCTCCACAATGGGCAAGACCAGAGAGCTGTCCAAGGACATCAGGGACAAAATTGTAGACTTGCACAAGGCTGGGATGGGCTACAGGATAATAGGCAAGCAGCTTGGTGAGAAGGCAACAACTGTTGGCGCAATTATTAGAAAATGGAAGAAGTTCAAGATAACAGTCAATCTCTCTCGGTCTGGGCTCCATGCAAGATCTCACCTCGTGGAACCTCAATGATCATGAGAAAGGTGAGGGATCAGCCCAGAACTACATGGCAGGACCTGGTCAATGACCTGAAGAGAGCTGGGACCACAGTATCAAAGAAAACCATAAGAACACACTATGCTGTCATGGATTAAAATCCTGCAGCGCACGCAAGATCCCTCTGCTCAAGCCAGCGCATGTCCAGGCCCGTCTGAAGTTTGCCATTGACCATCTGGATGATCCAGAGGAGGAATGGGAGAAGGTCATTGGTCTGATGAGACCAAAATAGAGCTTTTTGGTTTAAACTCCACTCGCCGTGTTTGGAGGAAGAAGAAGGATGAGTACAACCCCAAGAACACCATCCCAACCGTGAAGCATAGGAGGTGGAAACATCATTCTTTGGGGATGTTTTTCTGCAAAGGGACAGGACGACTGCACCGTATTGAGGGAGGATGGATGGGCCATGTATCGCGGGATCTTGGCCAACAACCTCCTTCCTCAACAAGAGCATTGAAGATGGGCGTGGCTGGGTCTTCCAGCATGACAACGACCCGAAACACACAGCCAGGGCAACTAAGGAGTGGCTCGTAAGAGCATCACAAGGTCCTGGAGTGGCCTAGCCAGTCTCCAGACCTGAACCCAATAGAAAATCTTTGGAGGGAGCTGAAAGTCTGTGTTGCCCAGCGACAGCCCCGAAACCTGAAGGATCTGGAGAAGATCTGTATGGAGGAGTGGGCCAAAATCCCTGCTGCAGTCTGTGCAAACCTGGTTAAGAACTACAGGAAACGTCTGATCTCTGTAATTGCAAACAAAGGTGTCTACCAAATATTAAGTTCTGTTTTTCTGATGTATCAAATACTTATTTCATGCAATAAAATGCAAATTAATTATTTAAAAATCATACAATGTGATTTCAGATTTTTGTTTTAGATTCCGTCTTTCACAGTTGAAATGCACCTATGATAAAAATTACAGACCTCTACATGCTTTGTAAGTGGAAAACCTGCAAAATCGGAAGTGAATCAAATACTTGTTCTCCCACTGTACTATATTTATACGTATATATATATATATATTCATGTATATATACAAATTATATATACATGTATATATATATATACATGTATATATATATATATATATGTGTGTGTATATGTCTTGTGCTGTGGAGACATTGCTGCACACATAAAAACTTTTTGTTTTTTAAAAGGAAATATTTTTGGGTTGTGTCAGTCTCTCTCAATTGTTGATTTTTAAAAAGGCCTCTGTAAAGAAAGCAAGCCATGAAGTGTGATACTCTTGTGAATTCATAATTGGGTCCTTGTAAATTCCTGATTTATTTTTCTAACTTTACAAGATGCATTGAGTTTCATGAAAGACTAGTCTTTCCCCCCTTTTGAAACATCACCTTTGGGAATCACAAACCAATGCAATCCTCCTTTTCTTATAAAATGTTGAACTCTAGCATAAGTGTGGTGGTGGGACTGCTGCTGGTGCTCGTGGAGGTCCATAGTTTTGGCAGTGATGGGTGCTCATGACAGGTCATGAATGTTTCTGAGGTTAACAACAAATTTTGTGATATGTCACAGCCACATTGCAGAAGTGTAGAAATCTTTGTTTTTCCAGCATGAAAATTGAACCCATAACAATGAGGACAATGGAGGAGTGTAACAAGGCTTTACCCAACCAACCAATAAGCTATTCATCTTAAGCATACTTCGAAGGATAAACGAGACAAGAGAGCTCCAATTTACTCACACAATAACTTCAATCATTTCAAAGTCTTTAATGATGTTTCAACTGAAAACACCAAGTACATATTACAATGTATGATTTTTCATGTGACACTAATAAGTGATTCATGTTATCACTCACGAGTGAGATTGCCATGATTTGTCACATTTTAATATCTTGCCTCTTCAGAGAGGAAACCTCCCCCCCCCCCCTTCCCCCTAAAATAACTTATTTTAACTCAAACATCATCCTTTTTTGGAGCTTCTGATTGTTGTTCAATTGACTCTTTAATCTTCCTTTGAGCAATAATTGGCCCAGTCTGCATTTAACCCCCCATTCTTTCTTTTATTATTCCATGGACATTTATTTCAGTGTTTTAATTTGCTAACAAATGCTGGCCTTTATTCCAATGTACTGTAAGCAAGCAAGAATAAACAGGCATGTTTTTTGGTAAATCAAACATGAACAAAAAAGAAGAAAGAAATGACTGATTTTTATCTTCCTTTTTTAGTCCTGAGAGTACTCTGGACTGTTTCTGAGAAATGGAAATGGACAGTGAATCGATTCAAAAGGACATTGCAAGGAAATTTAGAAATACAACTCTTTCAAGAATAAAGATTAGCTCAGAGGTTTTTGTAAGTTAGTTGATGAGTGGGAAATGTTGGTATTTATTGTCCTTGAATTTGGGTTTGATAATTTGCCTAAATTGTGATTTGACATTCCAATTTAGTTTGTCTGTTGGTATATTTTGACTTTTTGGTGTGGATCGTTTTTTTTTT
>CM068957.1:145026706-145036706 GCA_035128595.1 Eptatretus atami
GAAATCTCACCTAAGTTGTTGACCTTTTGCCTATGTTGACCTTTTTGCCAATTTTGACATTAAAAATAATTGGCTGGTTGACTTCAGTGAATTGAAATATAAATCCTGTTCAAATATTTAGTCAATCGGATGAAAATTGAGGATTTTAGAAATACCACCTTAGTTGTTGACCTTTGGCCTATGTTGACGTTTTGACCTCAAAAACAATAGGCTTCTTGCTTATGCCAAGCTCTACTATGTGGTGATGTTTCGTGAAGACTTGTTTAAAATTGTGACCTGTAGGCGATTGACAGACACATAAACAAACAGACAGACACACAGAATAACAAAATCGACTGACCAATACACTTGAAAAATCTTCATTTTGCAAAGAATAAATTTGTGGAAAATAAATGTTTGATTGGTGTAAATCATGCCAACAATCAACAATCAATGCATGACATCAATCTGCAACAATGTGTGGAGAGGCAAGTGCAATATATATATATATATATATAATTATCTATATATATATATATATATATATATATATATATATATATATATATATACACACACACACACACATACGTACCCTGGTTATCGGGGCATTGGTGTTAAACCCCACGTGGTGTGAATTCAACGACGACAGGCGGCTTCAAACTCAGGACCCTAAGATCCCAAGCCAGCCACCCTCAGCACGAAGCCAACACCAGGCTTACATCAGGAATCATTACTGAGTGTCACTTGCTAATTCAGTGTCCTTGTAGATTATGGAAGAAATTTGAAATTTCTGCCAGGGTACCAGAACACAATTGCCTACCCTTTTAGAAAGGCAATTGGCAGAGAATAATAAACAAAAGCTCGCAACACTTCAGAGATTACAAAGTGCCGCGCTGCTTTAATCAGCAAATTTTAACTTGTCAAAGATCTGCAGGTAGTGAAGTGACCATGAAGTTTTATTTCATTTTAAACAGTTAACTTAACCCCTCAATATTGAACAAAAACAAGAAGAATTTCTTTGAGTAATATTCCTGAAGTGCAATCTCAAGTCAACTGTACATTTTCAAGGGATAGCTTCTTGGGGTGCAGTTCAGTTAAAGTAATCTCCTGCAGCAATCATTCATGAATGAGAGTCATTCAATAGACTATCAGATGTAGTTATGTATTTACTCAGCAGGAATGAATCTTATTGAATCGAATTCCTGAAGTGCAATCTTCCATGATAATCATGACCTTGTCATCGTCGTCGTCGTCGTTGTCCTCGTCGAGGAGTTGCAAAGCTGCAGCTTGCATCAACCACCTTCATGCATTGAATTGTTGATCAGGTGGCATGAAAGATCAGCATTCTGAATGTAATTTGCTGCTGAATAAACTAAAATGCTCATCTTCTCCAACTATCAAGCAGGCTGGGTGGAAATTACCTGTTTGCCAACCAATTTAAAGTGCACCCCATTGATCCAACCAAAGAAAACGAAGTTCGACCTTGGAAATGTCTTTCAACGTTTAAATTGTAAAAGGGTTCGCCTGTGTCTTGCCTGACCATAATATGTTGTTTTTAATTCCTCCAAGACTGGTGCTGACTTGCTTTCACCAGACTAGAAACAGCTAAATATAATAATAATGTCAGGGGATCATAATATCTCAAATAGCTGTTTCTGTTTATAACTATATTCACCACATACCCCCTACAATCATGCCTGGTGTTGGCTTAATGGAAAGGGGTGGTGGGCTTGGGATCTTAGCATCCTGAGTTTCAAGTCCCACTCCACTGTTGAATTAATACTCAGGTGGGGTTAACTCGGCCTGTTATCCTTCCGAGGTCGTCAAAATGAGTACCAGCATGCTGCTATACTGTGTCGGAGTGGCGACCCGTCCAGGATTGTGCCCAATAGTCAAGGAGACTGCTTCGGCAGCACCAACGCTCTGCACAGAGTATGGTCCCGATGGATGGATGGATCCACCTCACGTCCACATTTTGGCTCCCCAGGCAAAAATAACATTCCTCTCCTGCAGTAATTCTCTGCAGACTACTGCATAAAGACTCTCATATACTATAGTTCTAACGGTAGCGTTTTTGCCTGGGGGAATATTTCCGGCTTCTTGCCTCTCTGTAACAAGCTCTTGTTTTGTGTGCTGTGTTCTATATCCCATGCTGTGATGACTCCCTCTACAAGGCTCTTCCCTTAAGCAAGGATTATCGGCTTTCCTCTCATAAGAGTTCCCTCTTTATAATATTTGGAGACTACAAATGCTGCCATGCCTGTTATCTAGGAGCCAGTCTCAAATGAAAGTGCATGATATTACAGCCATTGCCTTTTACATCTGTGTGAGTTTGACCCAATCGGTGATTTTTGCACAACCATGATCTCTGTAAATTCTTGGTTCTCCATCCTGGACATGGTCATGACTAATTTTTCATCCAACCTCTTCCATTTCCACCTTTGCCTTCATTGGCTCTTGTAATCACATCCTTGTGAAAGCCCAAACCTCTCTTGCTGCTCTTTGAGCGCTACTACAGTGCTGCATAGACTCACTCCTGTTCACTCCTGCCGACTGACAAGGATCGCAATCTGCCCTCTTACAAAAGGACATTCTTCGATCTCCTTTGCAATTTGGTTGGCAGCAAACATATCCATGCTGTTGGCCCTGGTACATTGAATCCTGTGCTGAGGCAGTGGCTAATCAAGTAGCTTGCTTTTTCATCGTGGAAGCCGAACCGGAAATGAACCTTTTTCACAGTATTCACAAGAAATCTGTATCCATCCTCATATGAACCAGAAAATATCATCTGGCTCATCTTACAGCTTAATTTTCCAACCTTTCTCTTTCCATCAGAGCCCTGGTTGCATCTCTTACCTGTGTATGGTGAATGCTACTCCTCCGTCCCTTGCCTTACCTCAACAGTCTTCACAGAAGAGACTCTGCGAGAAAAAAAAGAAACAGAATATCTGAACTCGATGTTTGCCTCCCAGCTCAAATCCCATCCCACCCCTCTCTGTCCCAACCCTACCCCCCTTGTATCCACTGCCTCCTTGACACTGTGATTTTTTTTCACCGAAGAAGACAGAAAATGTTCTGCCTTGCCACAACAACGAACCCAGATAACCTCAATCCCCATGCTCTCAAATCCTGCTGTGCTGCAAAAGCATCTCCTCGATTTGCTGCATTCAGCCTGTCCTTCACCATTCTCCACCTCTCATCTATATGTACAATACTCCATATCATTCCTACATGTAAGAAGCATGCATAAACAAACTCTCAACTACAGGCCAATAGGCTTACTTTACTATCACAAAAAGTTATGCAATCCATCACAGCTGACATCGTCCATGCGCTTCTGAAGTCTTCTCTTCTCTGTCTCTGTCTCTGTCTCTGTCTCTGTCTCTGTCTCTGTCTCTGTCTCTGTCTCTGTCTCTGTCTCTTCTCTCTCTCTGCTCTCCTCTCTCTCTCTCTCTCTCTCTCTTCTCTCTCTCTCTCTCTCTCTCTCTCTCTCTCCAAAAGATGGAGGTCCTGAAGAATAACAAGGTTTGGGCTGTCTCACTAAACATGTTTGGGCATTTGACACAATCTAGCATTCACTTTTCTTTCTTTTTTTTTACAGGCTCCAAGGCTTGTGAAGTTGTGACACAAATCACACACACATACAGACAGATACATGAGACAACACCAGACTTGACATTCATATAAACACACAACTGCTGAGGTTGGGTGAGTGACGTCACTTCCCAGAGCACTCTGGGTACCAGCAATATCGTGTTTATGACATCACTTTTCTCTCCGCACTCAGCGGGGCAATCAAGCAGGAATTTCCTCCTCCCCATGGATGCCAACTTATGTTGTTTTTTCTTCTGTGTTCTACCCCGGGGCTCAAACAGCCGACCTCCCAGACTCAGAGCAGACACTCTAATCATTACACCACTGAGTGCTTGCAAAGCTTTTTACCTGTGACATCCAGGTACAACGTCATTCCAAGATTCTTGATTCCTCCACTCACACAGTCAGTACACAGCTCTCAAAGGAATACTTTCTTCTGTATTAACGACTCCAAACAATCTGCTTCACACTATAATCATTCCTCGATGTTGTGGAATCGAAAACTATCAACATCGTTGGCATCTGCCACAAAGAAGCAGAAACACCGGGCCTGCTGCTTTCTTTTTACAGACATGTTGGTGGGTTAACACTTCAGCAGTTTAATGCCTGAAATTTTTCCTTGTTTCCGACAGCAGTTAGCTCATGTTAGTCAACGTCCTGTTGAATTCATCCATTGCCAGATCTCAAGCAAAGTAGGCAGTGATGCTGTTTCAGGTGAATGATGGGATGGAAGGAGAGCACCATGATTTGAAGAAGGAGATTGGTTGGAGAGTTCAGCCTTGAGATTCACATGATTATGTTTCCTGGCTTGTGTAAGGATGGGCACAGACAAAGGCCTTTTGTGAAACAGCTGCTCTTACTCATTCTGTCAAGATTCCTACTCACACACTCTCCAAATAGCGGTCGTCATTTGTTTGATTTAGTTATGTGGAACCTCCCCTCAATATAGTCCTTCTCCTCCAGTCCTCAAGGCTTTTCTGATCATGTCCTTGTGAAAGTGCTTGTTTTCTTTCATTATGTCCAGTTGTGGCCAATTTCTTTCGACTCTGTCTAATTATTTCTGTTTCTCAGGTCAGCTTCCACCCATGGCTATTCGACGTGAGCAATATGTTCCTTTTCCAATTCAACAATGGATGGATGCCCTAGTTTTGATATCAGTGGTCATGGCAATATCTCTGGATATCTCTTTGGTGTTGAAAACTATCTCAAAACTTGTATAATATTCCAAGATTTCTGCAATGCTATTCAGGGCACCTCTCTTGAATGATTATCAGATTTCCTTTATGACCAGAAACAATGTGTTGCTCTGGATGATATCCTTTCTCACGATATTCCTCTTGAGGCTGGTGTCCCACAAGCAGGGGGAGCGAGAGCCATCATGGGCCCCGAGGCAAACAACCTCGTGGCCCCCACCCCCACCCTTTCTCTCTTACATTTGTATTAAAAATTACAGTTTCAGGAGACGTTCGGGCTCCTCAATGGACCCAGGGCCCCGATGCGGCGACAACTTCTTCCCCCCCGCCCCCACCCTCCACCCCCTAGATGCCCATGGTCACACGGTAGCCATGAACGATCAAACTTATTCCTGGTCGACATCAGTGACCTTTCTGCTTCACTGGGTAATCACCTGTAATATTTTTCTGATGACTCCACCCCATGCTGCCTAGATACCACACCTCCGAGAGGCATATTTATACTGCATCCGTGAAAGCAGATTTATAAAATATAAACAAGTCATTATTCAGCTACCTATTACATGTCTTTCAATGCAGGAAAGGACCATCCTCTTACTCCTTCCTTCCATAACATTTGGTGGTCAAACTCCACAGCTTACTTATCTGGCCAAACTCTCTAGAAGGTGCAGTACCTGGAGCTCCTATATCTCACTGTGCCATAATGTTTTGAGTGGACATATATTTCCGAAGTGGGTTGTAAGACTAGCTGATGCCTTGGTATTCTTTGCAGAGTGAAGTCCAATCTGAGCCACATATTACAAGGTACAAAGCCTTCATCCAAAGTGCTATCGAGTATGGCTCACCATTCTGTACAAGTGCAGCTGCTCACCATCACACTCTTTCGGAGGCAATCAAGTTAAAGGCTTTTATTATTATTGGCGTCTGACAGGAGGTTACATCCTTGGTGCATGCGACTCAGCTGGGCTGCTGCTGCTGCTGAGCTTCTTGCTGAGCACAGATAGGTTGTCGGACTCTCAGTTTTCTAAAACTTCACTTCTGGCTTCGCTCGACCTACCCTCTCTTCCTTTCATCCACCCTCAGCCCAGCTGAGTCACATGCACATCCTTCCAGGAACCCTCACCTGGTGACTCTACTCAACCCAAAGTTGGGCAATCACCTCCATTCCTTCATGCCTCTATTCTCTCATCTGTGAAATTGCCTCCCTCTGCCCATTTCCTCACGCTCCTCCTTCCAATCTTTCAAGAGTGGTACCCATTATCACCTCATGCCTTCTCCCTTACCCACCTCTGATCTGTTGTATGCCCTCTGAACTCTATCCCCCTCACCATTCCCCCATCCCTCCTGCCAATCGAATCCTTATATGTGATGTGTCTGTCCACGTTGCCGTCTGTCTGCTATCTTTTTAGTGAGCTCTGTCAAACCTGCTGCCCTTTGTCCTTTCACTGTTACACTAGTTTAGACTTCCGTGTATAAATTACATTTTTCCTTCAGCACTGTTCTGTCAAGTTTGATTGAAAGTTTATCTTTAAATGAGACATAATTTTGGACATGCTGGTGGGTATATTCCATGCGCAACATAGTGTGAATAAACTCCGAATACTGAGAAGCCGAGTTGTTGGAGTGCTTGATTCCTCCTTCCAGGGCACAACTACATTTCGGAGATTCGACATCATTAACGAACTTGAACCAACTGTAAAATCTTGCCCTGGTGCACTCACTGCAAACAGGTTTTTGCTCAACAAGTCACATTGTTATTGGTAAAAAGGAGATCGTGCTGGTCATCACACAATGCAGCAATTAAAATCCGGCCATGTTGAGAATCCCATGTGCCAAATGAAGTCTGAGTTACTATGACTCCATGGTAAGGGTATTTCACATTGATACATCAGAACTCACGTCATGGTTTCGAAGAAAGAACTTTACAACTCAAGGAGTCTTTTAAAAGTCAGGTGGGCTTCCATTTACACGCGACGGGTTTCCTCAAATATGCACCATGCCACATCTGGCCAGGGTTGTCGTCAGCAAATGTAAGTGAGAATTTGCAAGATGTTTTAAAGATTATATGTAAGTCTTTAAATTTTTAATACTCATATGATGCGAGACAACCCTAAAGTAGGCCATCATTCATTGGATAATAAAACAAACTGAACCGCAGCAGTGCTTCAAAATACATTGACGCAACGGCATGCATTGAAGCTAACCATTGGTTCCATGTAATGTTTTCGTTCAAATCGCTGCAGAATCCCCCTTTTTTTTACAGCCATCAGAATCAATAGTATCCAGCAAAGTCACCTGTACTACACAAACACCACAACACATGCTCTAAACGCATCTAGTCCATTTCACTTTTACTGCAGTGGAGGGCTCGAGGAAGCCATATATACAACCCAAGCCTCGATGCCACTTTTAAATTACACCATAAATATGGCACTAGTTGTACTGTAAAGCTGTCAATCTGCCACCCTGGCGTGCTGTATAATGACATACGACAATAGAGACTGCTCGGCGGGCTCCAGAAACATTTGTCGTAAATTGTGAGCATCGCGAGGTGGGTCGGTGATGGGATGCTGCAGAGAATATGGGGTGGAGGGGATGAAGGAAATTGCGGGGAGGATGAAGGGGACGTGGCTGTTAAGCTCTGGAAATGTCACGTGCTGTGAGAAAGCTTACTGGAGTCGGGTTGTGGTGCGCTTTTTTGTCAAACGGGTCATCCATCTTATGTCTCTCGGGTCCTATGTATAACACTTGCGCTGTCTTTCCTAGAATGGGGGAGGTGGAAGGTGTGGTGGAGATCCGTAACAAAAAGTGTGACTTCGGTACTCCGACGCGACTGTGGCGCGGCGTCCTGTCGTCCTGCGACAGCAGGGCCCGAATCGGTGAAGCCACTAGAGCGGCATCACGCACGCTTTGTTGCGTCCCACTGCGTGGCACGTCCTCAGCACGTACGTGTCAGAGGAAATTAAACATTCAAGACGCACGATACCTTACCCAACATCCTCAGCATCAGGTGCAAAAGTGAATGCAACCGATAGCAGGGATATTCAGCGTTTCAAAGGGAGTGTGAGAATTATTGTGAAGTGTTAATGGAATTGTGGAATTGTTTATCAGAAGAAGGTGAATTTTGACTTTATATGCAATATGCAAATACCAAAAAACCTCAGGCAGGCACTAGTTCAACAAGATATGTGCACTTTTTGTTCTGGCATATTATTCCAGAAAAACAACTGTGATGTATTCAACGCTTGTTTGTACTTTTGTTTACTCAACTTGGGCCTTTTCATTTACTTGGTTTGACAGTTTTGAACTCGTGATGAATATTCTTTTCATAAAGTAATTTGACATTTTGTATGAATAGTACTATAGAAGTGGGAGAACAATTTTTTTGTGAATTTTTGATATGTGTGATGATGTTTCAACAGAAGAAAGGATAAGAGATTAAGGGACGGGGTGATAGGGGAAGAGGATGGACAATGCGTTGGGAAGAGATATGAGTGAAGGATGTGGGCAGCAATGTGGGGGATTTGTGTGAGGCATAACAAAATGGGGAATGGGGTTTAGCGTCTAACATCTAGATATGGATGATTGAGATTTATGTAAAAATCATAATTTAAACACCATTAAAATAGACTTCCTTAGTGGGTGCATCTTGAACAGAAATAACGAGCGGACAGACGAGAGTCTGTTCATTTTATTGGCCCGTCCGCCACACGGCGGGACACGGGGTTTTGTAATCATGTCTGTGTGTCTGTCTGTCTGTCTGTCTGTCTGGGTCATAACTGTTTTTACCACTTGAGCTTTTGTCATCAAATTTTCAACAAAGCTTTATGATGAAAATCTGGAGAAAATAAATTAATAATTTGATCAAAAGGTCAAAGATCAAAGATCAAAATCACATGAAATCAATTTTCATCCAATTGAGCTGAAATTTTAAGAATTTGCATATTGGGTCAATGAATTGGTTCACCAATAAAACGGCAGAAGCCGATTGTTTCGAGGTCAAAGGTCAATGACACAAAATCGTCAGTTTCCATCTGATTGGTGAGAAATTTGAGCAGGGTTTGCATTTTGGGTTACTGAAGTTTATTGCTTTTGAGGTCAAAAGGTCAAGGTCACCTAAAATCGTCAATTATTATTATTATTTTTTATAGGAGGTTGTGTTTTCACCCCCTTTATGTTTGTTTGTCTGTTTGTCTGTGTACAGCATATCTCAAAAGGTTTTGAACGGATCCGGATAAAATTTCGTGGACATGTTGGGTGTGTGACAATGAAGAAGTGATTAGATTTTGGTGAAGATCCGGATCCGGATACAAGAATTATTTAATTTCAAGTGATTCTCCAACATTGAGAGATGGGGCCAAAACGTTATAGTACTGCATCGCATGATACTTCAAACATGTATTGGGCCTGATATGTTCTCGTGATCAGGCATTACGTGACGGAGGTACGTGCTCTACCGAGTGTCCATCTACAGGGTGCCCCACAGAAAACCAGGAAATTTGAGATTTTGAGATTTATTTTGCCGTATTTTACCATATCAATAAACTAACATATTAATTTTCTAACCGATTTTTATTATTATTTCAGAATGCAGCAGTTATCAAATTTTCAACGTGATTTTCAATTTTTTTTTTTTCCAAGTGTATCTTTGTTTTACACTACATCAAAGTTGCTTTTGTTTTGTTTTAAATAAACTGTACCAAATTTCCTGGTTTTCTGTGGGGCACCCTGTAGTTTAAGCTGTTTTCACCATGTTTAGCATACTGAAGAAGAAAAAGAAGTCCAAATACAAAGCAGACATGGATGAGCTTTGCATTTTTAGATGCTTTCTACTTGACATTGTTATTACATCATCTTCTCCAAAATAATGGTCCTCACACTGTATAACTATTGGAAAAACCAATACATGTTGGTCAATCAAGAAGTCGGTCTTGGAAACAGTTTATCATAGTATATAAACCTAATATCACCTGACCACCCTCAAAAACAATAGAAACAATGGGAAACTTGCATGAATGTTTTTACAGGAGGAAAACCATAGAAAAAGCTTTTATATAGTTTTTAATACTCAAAACAACTGACTCACACACACACACACACACACACACACACACACACACACACACACACACATACACACACATATACACACATGCCCACCCCACACCATCCACCATGCACACCCCACACTCTAGCACACCACATTAAAACCATGCCACATACCATCCCCT
>CM068957.1:145039206-145055336 GCA_035128595.1 Eptatretus atami
TCCCCTCCCCATGGTTGCCAACCCACGCGTTTGTTTGTGCTTTATCCTCTAAATGCTGAGCGTTAGGGAGGAAGCGCACGTACCATTTTAAAGTCTTTGGTATGACTCGGCCATGGTAGGAATTGAACTGCTGACCTCCCAGACTCAAATCGGAAGTCCCAGGCTCAGAACGTTCAGAGAGGGCTCACTGACTGTGCCACTGACTCTGGTTTCATTAATTATTTAGTTTGCTGTCAGCAAAAAAATGTTATTTGTTTTTTTTTAGTCTTTGGCATCCAGCAATGCAATAAGATATTCAACTTCAGTAGCCATACCGTGGAGTTATTTGGAGAAATATATGACTGCTGTTGGATAGTGTAAAAGTACCATGATCTGAATGAATCACGAGTCATTGTTTCACACTGTGAGAAGACTTCAAATATGGAGACGACAACTATCAATGACTCAACCCTTTTTGCAAGATTCAAGGTGTGTGGTTACCTGTTTGTATCATCACAATATTTTATGCCACATCATCGGTTTATGTCTGTCATCAAAAAAAAAGAGAAGCCCATACATCTTAGAACATCGGAGCCCTCACAAGAATTTGTGACAGTTTCCATGATTGAGAACCATCCCTGGGCAGGTCACCATTCACACGGTACGATAACTTTTATCAGGATTTTGGACAATATCTCAGCACACAATGGCCTTCTCTTTTTCAAAAGACACCATCGGATTTTTAACATCCACCAGTGAATGCTCGTTGACTGAGACAGGATATCCAACCTAACGACTCATCTGAAGGACAGTGCATCTTGCCTACCAGGTATCAGGATGAGAGTTTATAGTCTGTTTGGGAATCAAACCCAGACAAGATGGTTCAAAGGCGAATTCATTACTTTTGAGCTTTCCTGTGTGATTCGTTATCAGAGTCTATTGACTTGGCTGGCCTATTTTAGTCCACTTTAGGATGAGGGCCTCCCTCAACATGGTCCATTCTTTTCTATCCTCTGCAATTTGGAGGCATTTGTACTCAAGTGAATTTTTCAATTGAATCTCTTCATCTAATCTGGCCTTACCTGCTTCTTCCAAGTCCTCTTGGATTCCAGTTTATAATTCTTGCCATCCACCGCTTGTCCTTCTTGCTATGTGTCAAGTCCAATTCCATTTTCGTTTTTTGATTGTTGCCAATATGTGTCTACCAAATTGAATTTGGTGAAAGTTAAAATGAATTTAGAAAACTGAATTGAATTTTGTTTTCTGTTCGATCCGTTGGCTTTTATTTTCTTGTCTTTCTTTGTTATGGCAAGATGGCATCTTTGCACAGTTCTTTGTGTGGGGATCAATTACTTTTCTCCATCTTCTTTGGAAGCGATCACTGCCATACGTCATTGTCGGTATTACCCATTTATTTGTAAGTTTCGTTTTCCAGATGCAAAGACTGTTTGATTTTCTGGATTAAATTTATTTTTTCACCAATTGCTGCCAATTCCGCTCTGCTACATCTCTTCAAAGCGACCGGTATCTAATTTTATGAGTTTTCTTTAGTAATGCAATCATTAGTTTCTTCAATTTTGTTTTGACCAATTTGGATCTCTAGACTTTTTGCATAGCATAGCGGTTAAATGTAATTATTGGCTTTGTTCAGTTAATTTTAGTCCATTATTCTGAAATTATAAATTCACTTTTTACATCATAATCTTCAATTCTTGGGATGGGCATTTTCCCAATATTCTTCGACGACCTTGATCGCCACCTTTGTTTCCCCAAATACGTGTTTACATCAGGTCAGGTCAGGTATGGGAGCATGCGCTGGAGCAGCGCGTCCCACTTCTGTGAAATATCAATTAATTTAATTAATGAGATAATTAACAATCACATGTATCCTTTTTTAGAAGGTTATTCAACTCTCTCAAAGCTGATATTACTGAAAATGATTTCAATCTCAGCTTGGCAGCCTTCTATGTAGAAAGATTATTTTTTACCAGACTCTGCAACTTTAAAACTGCCCCTATAGCCGATCCAAGCCTCACCAGGCACTTTAAGTAAGGGTAAGGTAAGTAATGATTGATCACCTCATCGACGAATGGTCATGTCAATTGATCCTATTAAAAATGGTCCAAGCTATAGAGGATTCCAGTGGTTAAACCGATTATTGTTTTAATATGCATGCATGATCTTGTAATTATTACAGAATATGTATCCAATGCAATTTCGTTTTTAGACACTGATAACAAATCTTTGTTTTTTCCATTAAGTGTTTTAAAAGTCTAATTATGAACTCCTGCCTCATCATATTATAGTTATTCACAGATTTTGTTTCCATCTTCAGTCTGTTGTGTTGAGTCCAATTTTAGACAAATATATTTCACCCCACATTATATATTATTTGACACCATAATGGCTATAATAGGCAACCGGCAACAACAGAATGGGGATCAACAGGGAAAAATAAAACTACAGCAGTTGGAGTTGTACATGATGTATAAAGAAATGGTCGTTATTGATCCATGACAATTATCATAACCTCAATACTCGACACTGAAGCTGTTAGAATTTCTCAGGCCAGTGTCCTCAAGGAACCAATTGTGTACAGTGTAACAAAGCCAGTAATAGGTGTGCCCATCAAGCATATGTTTTGTGGTCTATACCTTAATTATTATACATTTACTAATCACAATCGACACAATGAGCTTCATCTGTTCATTAACGTACTTTACATTTTGGATAGACACACTCAAACAATGTATATATCTCATTTACTAAACTTGCACTTTGTATCTTTATCCACATTTAACCTTTGACATGATCTTTGTGGCCAGGACATTAGATCAAATTAATAGTGTCGTGGGACATATGTCATCTCCAACGAATATGTCTGACAAAGTAAGCTTTTGGTTTTTTCAAAATATATCACTCTTTATGCAAGAAAAGCCAGACCAAAACGGCAGGTGTTGATCGTAGATGAAACTCGTTGTGGTTGGACCTCAGAAATACAGGACAGATGCAAGCATGATAATGATGAGCAATGTTGTTGGGTTTTCAGCTGATTTATGAATGACCTTTTTGGCATAAACTCTGAATTGATTCCCTTTGCTAATGATTCTGCTCAGGTAACAACACTTTTGATGAAGTGGCAGTCAATAACGAACTACAGATTAACAACAAGTCCAAGTTTTCAGATAATGAGTACTTAAAAGTGCATGTCAAAGGCATTGTCCACCAAAATGAAGTTTAATAATCCTTAAATGATTTCCCCACCTTCATTGTATTGAGGTCACCATTATGATGAATTAATCTTTAGCAGCTATTTTTATTTAACTGAAGGTAATCAAACTCAACATTGAGTACCTCTTCTGAAGGAGAACATTTAAGTCCTGCCAGTGATGACCTCATGATTTCTGATTTGCTCAATGAAGGGCTCTATAAATGAAGGATTGACATCTCAGTGGGGCAGCACAGTCTCTGGATATATATGGATGCAACAGTTTTTGATAATCATGAACATGTCCAGTATTTAATTTCGAAAAAGTTTGCACCTCTTTACTCGAGAAGTTGAGGATTTGGCACAGAGCTTGATCGGCACAGCTTCATAACTCAACACCACTTTCTTGACCAGCAGCACAAGGTAGCTGCTGTTGGTTTAGATATGCTGGAAAAGTTGCCTCTCCTCAATCTACTTCAAAATAACTTGGCAACAACTTCCCCTAATTAAATGAACATAATGAATGATGCCATGAGGAAATTGCCTTTAAATGCCTCATGAAGTTTCACAATGTCTAAACTTGGACCATTCTCGAATTGTAGAGGCGAAGGATTAGAGTACCTTATTTAATGAGTTCTGGATGACCATCACCTCAAGGATTACGAATGCATTGAAATTCATTATCCTTAGTTTAAAAAAAAAAAGTGAAGGCACATCCAATTTGTAAAACTTTGTAGCTTGCATTATTTTGATGTTTTGAGGAAGGTTGAATGCCAGGTTTTTTTCGTCTGAAAACTTGAGAGATCTCGAAGTGTTAATTGGAGCCAGAGCTGAATTTAATAGAAAGTACTGCTATTTATCAAACCCTTTGTGATGTTGTTGATATATCCTTGTGTTTAAGTCATTTGCTCCATTTAATTGCTCCACTAACACATCACAAAGGCTATCACATTACTGACTGGAAAGCAAAGGGCAACTTCTATTGACAACATTTATTGGCTATCACAATGCAAAGACCCCATTCACTGATGCAGGACTTGAGACCACATGCAAAACGGCTATTTTCTCATGGTTCCTGAATAACAGTCATGTCCACCACACTACATCCTGTCCGTGGTCCAAAATAGCACACCCTGCTTCTCACTGTGTGTGTGTGTGTGTGTGTGTGTGTATGTGCTGTTGTTATCTTCATATGTGGGTTTCAGAAGGTGGAACAGTCTTCCCAGGTTTCGAGGTATCCACCTCCATTTCTGTAAGGGATCACGATTCAGAGAACCAAGTTGTGAAGCTTTTTTTTGTTCTTAAAGTTTTGTTCCAACGGCTCTTTTAAGGATCGTCACTGAGCCCTGGACAGCTTCCAACTGCAGTTCATTTGTGGTAATATTCCCAGGAATGTTTTTTAAAATCTCCATGAGGTTATTTTTCAATCATTCCCTTTGCACCAATCATCACTGGTAAAATTTTGGCACTCTTCAGATTCCAGGATCTTTTCACTTCATTTTTGAGGTCTTGGTATTTGGTCATTTCTTGATTTCTGCATTATTTAGACCAAAATCACTGGGTCTTGACATCACAATCAACAATGCTTTGTTTTCTATGTTCACGCTCAATGGGATCAACAGGTTGTACATGAACATTATTTCCTTATTTTCAATGATTGCTTTTGGTTCATGTTTCCATGACTTTTCTTGAAGTGGGATATTGATGTTTCTGCAGACGTGCCATTGGATTACTCCATATACTTTGTTGCGCCTTTGTGTGGACAGCTGTTCTTACATGAGTTTTTACATCCCGATAGGAGGTGGCTCGTGCTTTCTGTTTCTATCTTGCAAAGTCTAGACTTGTCCGATTGAGTCAGTCCTGCCATTTTCTTAAAGCCATTGGTATTGTGTCCTTGGTCTCAGGCATTTATTATTATGATTTGTTCTCCATCCCAGTTGAGCCGAGCTCTTCTTAGCCATTCCAAAGAGCCTTCTTTGTCTATTCCCAATCTGTCCAAATCTTATTCTTTTTCATACCTTCCTGCTCTTTTATCGTTCTCCGAGTTGTCAGTGTTTCGGCCGATCTGTTGAAATTTTGTTTAATATTTTCCTTTTATCTTTCTTGCAATCATTGGAGTTGTATTTGTTGCTGTTTCAGTTTAGTGCGTGACTTCTTCCATTCACATCTGTCTTTGGAAATTATTTTGCAAGGTGGGTTAGGGATACCTTTTCTGTGTTGCTGTCTTTACGTTTGCATACAAATTGGATCATGTAGTCTGGTGAACTTTTCATGTGCTCAGCCAAGCCAACTGACGTCACTCTGTGCACTTGGTTGAGCTTCGTCAGGTTGCTACCTCCTTCTCGTCTCGGCAGATACATTATTGGGATACATCGATTTTTGTGGAACAGTTTGTGAAGAGTTTCCTTGTTTTGATATCTAGTTTATTGATTCCTGCATGTGGCCAGTTTATCAATCTGCAGCTGTACTGGAATACTGGTATTGCGAGTTGGCTTATGACTTTGATTTTGTTCCTTAGAGATCAGGATGTTTTCAGGATCAGCCTCATTCTATGCAGGTATTCTTTTGTAATTTTTTGTGTATTTGTTTATGACATATTTAGTGACCCTCTTCTACTCTGAGGTATTTGTATGATGCTTCGTTGTGTAGCTCCTGAATTGGTGTGCTTATGTTGACTTTTATGTCACCATTTTTGTTGGTCTACCTTGTACAAATGTGCAGTTGGCACACTTATCGAGGCCAAATTCAATTTGAATGCCATCAGAATATTGCTTCACCAATTTCAGTTATTCTACCAATTTTTGGTCATATGGTGCAAATAGTTTTAAGTCATCCATCTGCAGTGGATGTCATCCATGTATAGTAGATTTTACAATCTATGAACAAGAAAAAGAGCTATCAGGGATTGCAGACCCTTGCCAGGACTTGTTTTGTGTGGTGTATTATGTGTGGTGTTTGTGTACTGGTGTGTTACGTAATTAATGAGACATAATGTAAAATTAATGAGACAAAAAAAAAATACTATTTTTTTTATTTTTTTTTATTTCATGAATTAAAAACTTTTTTTTGCATTTTCTTCCTTGGATCTTGTGTAGATGGGTTGGTGTCGTGTTCGCGCAGGCATGATGAGCTGAATGGCCTCCACCTGTGTTGGATTTCCTTGTTCCTTGTTCCTTAATTGGAATTGCCACTTTATAACTGCTGGCAGTGATGACCGGGTACCAAGACGTCCCGCTTTGATAAGACACCTGACCCTGACCCATGACGTTTATTGTTAATCAACTGAATTTGGAATTGAATGAAAGCAAATTCAATTCAAATCAAATGGAAGACCAAATAGGTACAGTCCTGCTTTGGAGTAATCAGAAGGAACCCACCAACCCAAACAAGCAAAAATACAAAGATGGAGTCATTAGGAGGAACCTGGATAGGATTCACATTTCAGCTGCTACTCCTTTACCTTCAAACTTATTCAGACAGAACCAAGTGAGCCTTAAAAAAAAAAAACATCAAAAAGAACCCACATTTAAAAAAAAAACAATTCTTACTGCCACACCATTCATCCGATCAGGTTGAAATTTAAAATATACATTACCGATCAAGACTAGATCATAAATGTGAAGTTTCACATCGATTGATTAAGCGGTTCAAAATAAATATATATTTTAAGATTTTCGCTCAATACAATGTGGCTGCCAGACCATGTGATTTTTATCAATTTTATTTGTGAATACCCTGGTATTCCCAAGGCTTGGGGAACATTTGTGTGAAGTTTCCCCTCAATCTGTCGAGCCGTTCTGAGGAAGAATATTTTTTATTGGTTTTAGGGTAAATCCAATATGGCTGCCAAACCATGTGATCTTTTACATCATATGTGTGAACCATTTATTCCTCATGGCTAGGCGATCATACGTGTAAAGTTTTGCCTCAAGATGTTCAGCCATTTCAAAGAACAAGATTTTTGAAGGTTTCTTTAAAAAAAACAAGGACAAATGTGTCCAAGAGCCGTGTTCTAAAGGTTTTGTCTTCACCAGAAGAAGAAGAACAACAAGAAGAACAAGAAGAACAAGAAGAAGAAGAACAACGCGGAGCTCTCTTAGAGCCAGCGTTCGCAACGCGACGCGGCTAAAAAAAAATATGGATGCCAAATCACATGACCAATGACGTCATCAATTTTTTTTCTGTGCACCATTTTATCCCTCGATGACCCCCAAAAATTTTCATACTGATCAGATGTAGCATTCTACATATGCAATTATGACATAATAACAAAAGCACCGATGACGTCATTTAAAAAAATCACATTCCCCATGAGGACTACTTGCCATGTGCCAAGTTTCAACTTTTTTCCTTGGTGCGGTTTCAGAGATACAAAAGTCCAAAGTTTTTCCGTTTTTCAAACATGGCTGCCACAGCACATGACCTATGATATCATAATTATCAAAAGAACATTCTACACGAGTAGTCTCTTCCATGGTGAAAATTTAGTCTCAATCCGACAAGCTGTTGCAGAGAAAATCACAAAAGTTCTGTGTGGACAAACAAACAAAGAAACAGACAGACAGACAAACAAACGGACCCAAATGCAAGACCCTCTCCTTCGGCGAGGGTAATAACAAATATCGACCTCCATATGCCAGACCACCAGTCCGTGCGCAGCTCCTCAATTCGTTTTATTATTTGTTTTTCCAATGTCAGGGGCTTTCACTCCAACTTTTCTTCTGTGCAATCTTTCGTTCAGCTTAACTTACCTGACTTGCTGGCTCTACCCAAGTACCACTTGGATACTGGTATCTCCTCTGTTTCCTTTAAATTACCTGGTTTTACATTTTTTCACGGACATGATTACTCCCCTTCTCATGGTCTTGCTATCTATGTTGAGGACTCTACCTTTAGCTTGTGAAGATTTGCTTGAAAGTGGCTCTCACGAGTTTATGTGTTTCCACCTTGCTCTCCTGCATTCAACAACATATCTCTTTTTTTCTATATCACTCATCTTCTTTTCCTTCTTATGCCATGCTTGATGCGATCTCAGACAGTATTGACAGGGCTATGTTACTCCACCCTTCTGTGCACATCATGGTATTTGGTGACTTCAACATTCACCACAAGGAATGGCTGGTACACTCTCGTAATACTGACACTCCTGGAATGAATTCCTTTAATTTCTCAATCTCTCAAAATTTCACCAATATTGATTCCTCTCCCACTCATATTCCTGACAATGCCTCTGATGGAAGATACTTTCTTGATCGCTTTTTGTGCTCTAACCCTGGTGACTATGTTGCCGATATCCTGGCTCCAATTGGTAACTCAGATAATTCCATTGTTTCTGTTTATGTCTCTTACTCCTCATTTTCAATTCCAGTGCATCGTTTTCATCATACTGTGTTTCAGTTTGGGAAAGCTAATTGGGATGGATTTCATTCATTTCTTGCTGATGTGTCATGGACCTCAGCTCTTAGTCCTGGTTCTGATATGGCTGGAGAGGAAATATCCCAATGGATTCGCACTGGTATGGACATTTGTATTCCCTCACGTATCTATCAAGTGAAGGTTCATTCCCATCCATGGTTCACTGTGGCTTGTGCAGCAGCAATTGCTCATCAGAATCACTATTTTAAGCAGTGCCATGTGCAAGGGTATCTGGAGTCCAAATGTCTGTTCCACAAAGCATGTAACCTATGTAAAAGAGTTCTTGAGGATGCTAAGCATCAATATGCAGCTTCTGCAGCCGATTCCACTGCGACTCAGCGGCTTGGTTCTCAGGACTTTTGGCAGATTGCCAACAGTGTACTCAACCACAATAAGTCTTCTGTACCTCCTCTCTTTCATGGACCTGAGGTTGCTACTTCACTTCTCGATAAGGCTAGCCTCTTTTCAAATTGCTATGTCTCCAATTCTACATTTAATGATCAGGGACACCCTCTTCCTGATTTTCCATCTTGTACAGACTCTGATATTCCTGTTACACTTATCACTCCTGAGAATGTTGCCAGAATTATTCATACTCTAGATGCCTCAAAAGTGACTGGTCCTGATGGAATCCCTGTGATTGTATTGAAGATGTGTTGTCCTGAACTATCATCGATTCTTGCCAAGCTACACAACCTGTGCTCGTCTGCTTCGGCATTGCCTTCATCCTGGAAAGTGGTTTCTGTTGTCCCTGTTTTCAAGGGTGCTGGTGAGCATTCTGAGTCAAGTAACTATCACCCCAGCGCTCTGCTTCCTGTGATAAGTAAGGTAATTTAATGCTTTCATCAATGAACAACTTTTCAGCCATCTAGAGAACAATGAACTTCTCACTGACTGCCAGTATGGCTTTCACCATTCCCGCTCCACGAGTAATCTGCTCTCCTTAATTATGGATTATTTCAACAGGGCATTGGAGCTCATTGGTGAACCACACAAGGGTCTGCTCCACAAGCTTCAGTCGTATGGAGTATCTGGAGTGATGCATTAAATCATTTTGACTTTCCTTACAAATCGCAAGATGAAGGTGGCACTTGAGGGTCAATCTTCTTTTACTTGCTCCGTCAATGCTGGTGTTCCACAAGGTTCTGTCCTTGGTCCCACTCTGTTCCTTGTTTATATCAATGATCTTCCTGATAATGTTTTGTCTCAGCTTGCCACGTATGCTGATGACTCCTCACTTTACTGTATATCTGCTGATTCATTCAACACTACTTGTATTAATCAGGTTCGTGTTTTGCTGGGCAATGAGAGAATGTGTTGAAGTGGGGACATGACAGGCTGGTAACCTTCAATGCAAAGAAAACTAAATTGTTTTCCATGTCTCGCTCTAGAAACAGGTCTTTCCCTTCTGTGTGCATGGGGTTGTCAACTTCAACAGTCGCTCACCTGCATTTATTTTTCATCTGAGCTTCTTAGGCTTCTTGGTCTGGACAGCTCCTCTAACCTGGGATAAGTACATTCCTGGTATTGCTCAGAGTGCTTCCAAGTGGGTTGGTTGTCTCTATCGAGCGCAGAGGTATTTACCTCCTGATGCTGTTTTGGACTTGCATAAGACAACAATATGTCCCCTCATGGAGTACTGTTGCCACATTTGGGCTGGAGCACCAGCCTGCCACTTATCTTTACTTGATAGGCTCCAGAAATGCATAGTTAACCTGGTTGGTGCGGAGATGGGTTCAACTCTTCAACCGCTTTCACCGTAGGTCAGTTGCCACTTTTAGTTTGTTCTACAGATATGTTCATGGCAAATGTTCTGCTGGACTTTATAACTTGGTTCCTCCTGTGCTACGAGTGTTTGCACACCCTTGCACTACAGCTGACCAAAGTGCAAAACGAAATGCTATGCAGATAGTTTTATTCCTCGTGCTGTCTCACTTTGGAATTCACCACATGTAACGTGCTTCCCATTATGCAATGATCTACCCAGCTTAAAGAGGAATGTCATTTCCTACTTCCTTCATATTTGAGGTTCAATTGCATTTCACCTGACTTCTGCTACTTCCTGTGTCTTGGATGTATTTTGTTATTTTTCTCTTTCTCTTATCTTGTTTTGCTTTATCCTTAACGTACCTAATCTTCCCTTAGCCCCTTACCTCGAGTGGCTTTTTGCTTTGTTTAGGACAATTTCAATGAAAAAACAACCAAAAAACGGACATTTTTTTTTTGTTGGACATTTACCTATTCGATGTTAGGGTGTATCTATGTCCTTACTCATTAAAGAGGTTGAGTGGGGCCAGGAACAGGTAAATACATACATTCATATTGTATATATATACATATATATGCATATTTATAGATGTCAATTCTTCATCCTCACATTGCACGATTGGTCACTGATTATCGCACAACAGAACATTCCCACACTTCTCTGGCCAGCTGTTTCGCCCTATCTTTCTCCTATAGAACATGTGTGGGATGACATGGAACGACTATTACATTCAAAACCAGCCGGCGACGTTGGCCCAACTGTGGCAGGCATTGGTGCAGATCTGAAATGACATCTCTCAAGCCTTCTTCAACCATATTTTCTCCTCAATGAGGTGCGTTGCCAAGTGTGTGTCAATGCAAATGGTGGTCACACCAGATACCAAGCTGTTAACTGACATTTGACCACACCCTTCTTCGAGCCTCTGGAGACATGTCTTGTACCAAGTGTTGACATTCTCATGTTGATATCGTGTTTATCAAACACTAATGCTTCAGTCACATTTGGCTCGGCGGCCGTAGGGTCTAAAAAATCTACGGCCACTAGCAATTATAGGGCGGCCACAGTATTTCCATGGTCACACAATGTAGCAGTCACATATTGTTTATTTTTTCGGGTAGCCGCACGGGGTATTATAAATTGTGGAGACCGACAACGTGGGGGTGCCATACGGTCTTTGATTTGATGTCGCACGGTGACCTTAGGGCATCCCTGCGGCGGCCATAGAATTTTCAAGGCAGACGCAAGGTAGCCTCAAGGTGCCCGCGCAGGGACCGCAAGGGGGCCTTAAGGCGAACGTAATTTTTTTTGGGGGCGGGGGGGTTGGCAAAATTCATTTTTCATTGATAAGAGCCTACGGAAAACGCACGAATAACGCAAGCCCACCGTACGCCCTACGTACGGTCGACGTGGAACACATCTACGCCAGGCTACGGCTTGTCGAATTGCTACGGCCAACCTAGAAATGAAAAAAAGTTATAACTCCACGCTTTAATTCCAGGAGGCCCCTATGGCCTGTAAAAGATAGCCATACGGCATAGGGCCACCCTGAGGCCAGCTCAGAAACTCTGCGGCCGCCACACGTTTCTGTCAATTCAGGGGGGTACGGCTGCCGTATCCTAGCCGTTAGAGCAAATGTGACTCATGCTTAAATAGTTATATGACCAACAACGTGATGGTTTCGTTTTCATTTCTCATTTCATATCGGGTGTAAATGATGCACAGGGACTTTTTCCACTGGTGTGTGTGTTATATATATATATAATAATATTATATATATATATATATATATATATATATATATATATATATATATATATATATATATATATATATAATATATATATATACATAACAATATATATATACATATATATATGTATATATATATATATATATATAATATATATTACGTATATACTGTATATATATATACACGTATATATATATATATTATTATATATATTATATATATATATATATATAATATATAATCTTGTGGGTAAATTACTCATCAGTTATATATTAATGAGTGTTAGCACAAGTGTTTGTAACCCAATGTCTAGTTAGCCCCCTTCCCCCGTCATCCTCACCCTCGTGTATGTATCTTCCCTCCATCTTTCATCTGTGTTTAATGAATTCACACCCATTGTCCTCTCATACCAGAAATCACACTTCAACATGGATGCTACATTGGGGAACTCGAGACCCCTTGGATACGCTTTTACAAGTGGCTTCTACATGTGTGTACCTCAGACACGCTTTCTATACTGTGAGAGCGCATGCATGACACCCATGTACCGAGAGTGGGATGGGTTGATCTCACAGTTGGAGAGTGGTGGGGGGGGGATGATCTCTCACTGGGGGAGCAGAGTTGCTAGCTATAAAAAGGTGTGAGGTGCACCAATCGAGAGACAGCAACACACAGACAGCACGAAGAGACACATAGAGAACCCAGCGCAGAGACAGCCATGAACAGTCAGCTACGGAGAGCAGAGCCAGACGTACAGACCAGACCCGAGTCAGCCAGATGGAGGGCCTCACCAGAGCTGCGAGACCCAAGGGGAACACTAGACCGAGAGAGACACCGGCATGCCAGACAAGACATACCACGAGTGGAGAAGAGTCTGCAGTGGAAATGAGTCTGAAGCCGTGCCTGCACCACCGCATCCTTGGCATCTCCCAGAGAGAGACCGTTTAGAACCCCACCCCCCCCCCCATCCACTTTCTCAACAATCCTCTGGAAGAAAGTCCTTTCTTTCAAGCTTCTAGTCTCACTTTCTGCCAAGATTTTTCCTGGGAAAGCCACATTTCCAACCTGGCCTCCTAAGCCAGTCGCTGACTGGGAATCCTCTGTCATGCAAGGTCCTTCTCGGCCCACCTCAGCTCCTGACCACATACAAAGCTTTCAACCACAGCCTGATAGAGTACTGCTCTCCCTCTGTGCTGGTGCTCCTGCTCCAACTTTCTCGGCTTCACACTGTGGAAACCAAGGCATTTCGGATCATTGGCATCTCCCGCGATGAGGCTGAGTCTTTGGGCTCTCACTCTCTCACTGCAGGCAGGTCGGTGGTCTTTCTGTCTTCTCAGTCTCCTCTCCGTTCTCGTCCCCCCCCTGCTCTGTCTGCGATTTGTCCCCACCATATTTCCGCGGGCGCTCAAGGTCCGCCAACATTCCTTCTGGTAAACTACCAAAATCACGAATCACTGCTCACCTTCACTCTTTCATTACCTTCGCAAACTTTGTTGCGAAGGTTATGTTTTGATCGCTGTGTATTTATTTATTTATTTGTGAATATGTGTGTTTGTTTGTTTTTATTCGCATAACTCCAAAAGTATTGAACTGAATCGAGGCAAATTTGGTGGATGATTGGTTATTATCCGAGGACCATTTGATTAGATTTTGGGAGCGATCGGGTCAAAGGTCAAGGTCAAGGTCATGAAAAGGTCAAAATCGTCTTTACCATAGCGTGGTCAATTTGTATCCAATTTGCATGCAACTAATGCAAAATGTTCAGAATTCAATGCCCCATTTGTAGATGTGACATGACACAATGACGTAATAACCTTATTCGCGGTTGGGAGTCAAGGTCGGGGGGGTCACGACATTGCAAAATGTGCGGTTTTAGTCATAACACGGTCATTCTTATCCAATTTGCATGAAACCAACACCAAAATGTTGACTGTTCTGTTCCCCACACTCTAATACCAATTACAAAATTAAGAGTACAAAGGTCAAGGTCGAGGTCATGAAAAGGTCAAAATCGTCATTTTGCCATAGTGCGGTCGATTTTTATCCAATTTGCATGCAACCAATGCCAAATTGTTGTGAATTCAATGCCCAATGTTGTGATATACGATATGACACAGAAATTTAATGTTTTAAGCCATCATAACACATATGAGATGGCAGATGTGGTATGGGGATTAAATACCTCACAATCAACGAGTTTCTGGGGGGGGGGGAATGTAGCGTTGGCGAAGGTATGCGCTCTACTGAGTGCCCGTTCTAGTTCTCTTTTTTCCCCCCTTTGGAATAAACTCCCTCACTCGATTCAATCTCATTTTTCCCTCCAGGCTTTCAAAACAGCTGTTCACACACCACCTCTTATTGTCCCCATCCAAATCCTCGATCTTTTCTACCCTCATTCATGCACCCTAACATCTTCAAATTCCCTGCTTTCCTTCCTGAAAGTCCCTGTTATGTCATCTTGTGTACCCCGTTGTTCCCGCCCCATCCCTCTTCCTTCCACAGATTCCCTAATGTCTCTTTTCCAATGTTTTGTCCTTCCCTCTCCCGCCCCTCTTGTCTCATGCCCCCTTGCTGTGCGTTGTGTGTTTCCTCTCATTCGAGCCTCGGCAAGGTATACAAAAAAAATAACAATATATTGTGTAGAAGATAAAGTTTACACGAAATAATATAGTTGAGGTTGCAATACCTAAAAGTGTACACTGTAAAATTTACCACTGTGCACCATCTGTTTAATATGATAAAATCGCAGACACTTCTCTAATCTTGACGTAAAACTAAGATCACTCACTCCATCATGCTTGAATGATCACGCCCGTGCAAGGTCATGTGATCATGCGTTGTCTGCTCACGTAGACCCTCCAAAATCAGGAGCAAAGCTCCACCGGGAAACTTTCTTTCCGGATCTTTTCGTTGATGAACATTTCCACGATTTTTCTTCTGGAATTGTTTGTGGCTTTGATGTAAATCAGTATGCAAAATCTCAACTATTTAGGCCACCAAAAAAGCATTAAACATTTATACGTGAGAAATGGCGTATTTCCGTCCTTGAATGGGTTTTCGCAATCACGAACACGCACAAACACAAATAGAAATGGCTGATGGAAGGGAAATCACTCGTACGTTATGATCGGGGAATAAGCCGTACAGGGCCCTGGGATCTCTGAATATCTGATCAGAGGGAGTCTCAACGACTCGCTGATCAGCTGTTCGTGTTGGGATTAGTCTACGAAGGTTGTTTCCCTTCTGCGGAAACCGTCGCGTACTTCATGTGCACGTATCATTCACCAGCCTTCCGAGAAAGCCGTGCGATGCTCAGGACTTCTTAGTGGCTTCATTGAAGGGGGTTTCATATGTTTTTGTCGGCTGTTCCTGTCGCCTAAAACTATTATGAGTTAGCCATTTTGAAACAGCCCATAGTTTGATTCTTTAGTTTTGCTCAAACGTGTTTAAAATGACTAAAGAGGGAATCACCCCATGTAATGGCTGGCTTATTATGTCTGGCATTGCGTTGGGGAAAGGGGTTTCCCAAAAACACGTTTGCAGTGCCTTGCATAAAGCCTTTTTGAAATGACGTTCATTTTCCTTTATTTCAGATCATTCATCACCCCATGTGTGTTGAGGTTATAATAACAATAAAAACATGTCCCTATGAAATCGCCAAAGTGACCCTATCGCTTTCGTGTGAAATGTGATCATTGCCAAAAACAGAAATGGACTAGCACTACCAAGGAAGCATGCCGGCGCACAATGGCTTGAAGTGTACTTCGGGAAATCTATAGCCGCCCCCCCCCCCCAAAAAGAAATTGGCTCATACTCCCATGTCAGTGAGTGCGTGAATGATTTGAAAGAGCACACTTCAATGGACGTGAACAGTTTCAGCTATTCTCAGAACTGACCCTCGCGTGGACCCAAAACACAAAAGCACAGAGGGTTTTACAGAAGTACAAGGTATCTGTGTGGTCTTTCCTGCGAAGCCAGGGGAAGGGGCGCACAAGTTGTCTTAAGTTGCC
>CM068957.1:145055361-145074296 GCA_035128595.1 Eptatretus atami
ATCATGCCGGCGCACAATGGCTTGAAGTGTACATTCGGGAATCTATAGCCGCCCCCCCCCCCCCAAAAAAGAAATTGGCTCATACCCCATGTCAGTGAGTGCGTGAATGATTTGAAAGAGCACACTTAGATGGACGTGAACAGTTTCAGCTATTCTCAGCACTGACCCTCGCGTGGACCCATTGTGGAAACACAAAAAGCACAGAGGTTTTACAGAAGTACAAGGTATCTGTGTGGTCTTTCCTGCGAAGCCCAGGGGAAGGGGCGGCACAAGTTGTCTTAAGTGCCGGAGATGCCAAGGATGCGGTGGGCAGGCACGGCTTCAGACTCATTTCCACTGCAGACTTTCTCCACTCGTGGTATGTCTTGTCTGGCATGCCGGTGTGTCTCTCTCGGTCTAGTGTTCCCCTTGGGTCTCGCAGCTCTGGTGAGGCCCTCCATCTGGCTGGATCGGTGTCTGGTCTGTACGTCTGGCTCTGCTCTCCGTAGCTGACTGTTCATGGCTGTCTCTGCGCTGGGTTCTCTATGTGTCTCTTCGTGCTGTCTGTGTGTTGCTGTCTCTCGATTGGTGCACCTCACACCTTTTTATAGCTAGCAACTCTGCTCCCCCAGTGAGAGATCAATCCCCCCCGCCACCACTCTCCAACTGTGAGATCAACCGCATCCCACTCTACGGTACATGGGTGTCATGCATGCGCTCTCACAGTATAGAAAGCGTGTCTGAGGTGACACACATGTAGAAGCCACTTGTAAAAGCGTATCCAAGGGTCTCGAGTTCCCCAATGTAGATCCATGTTGAAGTGTGATTTCTGGTATGAGAGGACAATGGGTGTGAATTCATTAAACACAGATGAAAGATGGAGGGAAGATACATACACGAGGGTGAGGATGAGGGGGGGGGGGGGGAGGGGGAGGGGGGCTAACTAGACATTGGGTTACAAACACTTGTGCTAACACTCATTAATATATAACTGATGAGTAATTTACCCACAAGATTATATATTATATATATATATATATATATATATATAATAATATATATATATATACGTGTATATATATATACAGGTATATACGTAATATATATTATATATATAATATATATTACATATATATATGTATATATATATTGTATGTATATATATATATTATATATATATATATATATATATATATATATATATATATATATATATATATATATTATATATAATATTATTATATATATATATAACACACACACCAGTGGAAAAAGTCCCTGTGCATCATTTACACCCGATATGAAATGAGAAATGAAAACGAAACCATCACGTTGTTGGTCATATAACTATTTAAGCATGAGTCACATTTGCTCTACGCTAGGATACGGCAGCGTACCCCCCTGAATTGACAGAAACGTGTGGCGCCGCAGAGTTTCTGAGCTGGCCTCAGGGTGGCCCTATGCCGTATGGCTATCTTTTACAGGCCATAGGGGCCTTCCCTGGAATTAAAGCGTGAGTTATAACTTTTTTTTCATTTCTAGGTTGGCCGTAGCAATTCGACAAGCCGTAGCCTGGCGTAGATGTGTTCCACGTCGACCGTACGTAGGGCGTACGGTGGGCTTGCGTTATTCGTGCGTTTTCCGTAGGCTCTTATCAATGAAAAAATGAATTTTGCCAACCCCCCCGCCCCCAAAAAAATTACGTTCGCCTTAGGCCCCCTTGCGGTCCCTCTGCGGGCACCTTGAGGGCTACCTTGCGTCTGCCTTGAAAATTCTATGGCCGCCGCAGGGATGCCCTAAGGTCCCGTGCGAACATCAAATCAAGACCGTATGGCACCCCCACGTTGTTCGGTCTCCACAATTTATAATACCCCGTGCGGCTACCGAAAAAATAAACACATATGTGACTGCTACATGTGTGACCATGGAAATACTGTGGCCGCCCTATAATTGCTAGTGGCCGTAGATTTTTTAGACCCTACGGCGCCGAGCCAAATGTTGACTGAAGCATTAGTGTTTGATAAAACACGATATCAAACATGAGAATGTCAACACTTGTGTACAAAGACATGTCTCCAGAGGCTCGAAGAAGGGGTGGTCAAATGTTCAGTTAACAGCTTGTATCTGGTTGTGACCACCATTTGCATTGACACACACTTGGCAACGCACCTCATTGAGGAGAAAATATGGTTGAAGAAGGCTTGAGAGATGTCATTTCAGATCTGCACCAATGCCTGCCACAGTTGGCCAACGTCGCCGGCTGTTTTGAATGTAATAGTCGTTCCATGTCATCCCACACATGTTCTATAGGAGAAGATAGGCGAAACAGCTGGCCAGAGAAGTGTGGAATGTTCTGTTGTGCGATAATCAGTGACCAATCGTGCAATGTGAGGATGAAGAATTGACATCTATAAATATGCATATATATTAATATATACAATATGAATGTATGTATTTACCTGTTCCTGGCCCCACTCACCTCTTTAATGAGTAAGGACATAGATACACCCTAACATCGAATAGGTAAATGTCCAACAAAAAAAAAATGTCCGTTTTTTGTTGTTTTTTTCATTGAAATTGTCCTAAACAAAGCAAAAAGCCACTCGAGGTAAGGGGCTAAGGGAAGATTAGATACGTTAAGGATAAAGTAAAACAAGATAAGAGAAAGAGAAAAATAACAAAATACATCCAAGACACAGAAGTAGCAGAAGTCAGGTGAAATGCAATTGAACCTCAAAATGAAGGAAGTAGGAATGACATTCCTCTTTAATCGGGTAGATCATTGCATAATGGGAAGCACGTTACATGTGGTGAATTCCAAAGTGAGACAGCACGAGGAATAAACTATCTGCATAGCATTTCGTTTTGCACTTTGGTCAGCTTATGCAAGGGTGTGCAAACACTTATAGCACAGAGGAACCAAGTTATAAAGTCCAGCAGAACATTTGCCATGAACATATCTGTAGAACAACTAAAAGTGGTAACTGCCTACAGTGAAAGCGGTTGAAGAGTTGAACCCATCTCCGCACCAACCAGGTAACTATGCATTTCTGAGCCTATCAAGTAAAGATAAGTGGAGGCTGGTGCTCCAGCCCAAATGTGGCAACAGTACTCCATGAGGGACATATTGTTGTCTTATGCAAGTCCAAAACGCATCAGGAGGTAAATACCTCTTGCGCTGATAGAGACAACCAACCCACTTGGAAGCACTCTGAGCAATACCAGGAATGTACTTATCCCAGGTTAGAGGAGCTGTCCAGACCAAGAAGCCGAGAAGCTCAGATGAAAAATAAATGCAGGTGAGCGACTGTTGAAGTGACAACCCCATGCACACAGAAGGAAAGACCTGTTTCTAGAGCGAACATGGGAAAACAATTTAGTTTTCTTTGCATTGAAGGTTACCAGCCTTGTCATGTCCCACTTCAACACATTCTCTCATTGCCAGCAAAACACGAACTGATTAATACAAGTAGTGTTGAATGAATCAGCAGATATACAGTAAAGTGAGGAGTCATCAGCATACGTGGCAAGCTGAGACAAAACATTATCAGGAAGATCATTGATATAAACAAGAACAGAGTGGACCAAGAGACAGACCTTGTGGAACACCAGTATTGACGGAGCAAGTCAAAGAAGATTAGACCTCAAGTGCCACCTTCATCTTGCGATTTTAAGGAAGTCAAAATGATTTAATGCATCACTCCAGCTAACCCAAACGACTTAAGCTTGTGGAGCAGACCTTTGTGTGGTTCACCAATGAGCTCCAATGCCCTGTTGAAATAATCCATATTAAGGAGAGCAGATTACTCATGGAGGGAATGGTGAAAGCCATACTGCAGTCAGTGAGAAGTTCATTGTTCTCTAGATGGCTGAAAAGTTGTTCATTGATGAAAGCATTAAATTACCTTACTTATCACAGGAAGCAGAGCGCTGGGGTGATAGTTACTTGACTCAGAATGCTCACCAGCACCCTTGAAAACAGGACAACAGAAACCACTTTCCAGGATGAAGGCAATCCGAAGCAGACGAGCACAGGTTGTGTAGCTTGGCAAGAATCGATGATAGTTCAGGACAACACATCTTCAATACAATCACAGGATTCCATCAGGACCAGTCACTTTTGAGGCATCTAGAGTATGAATAATTCTGGCAACATTCTCAGGAGTGATAAGTGTAACAGGAATATCAGAGTCTGTACAAGATGGAAAATCAGGAAGAGGGTGTCCCTGATCATTAAATGTAGAATTGGAGACATAGCAATTTGAAAAGAGGCTAGCTTATCAGAAGTGAAGTAGCAACCTCAGGTCCATGAAAGAGAGGAGGTACAGAAGACTTATTGTGGTTGAGTACACTGTTGGCAATCTGCCAAAAGTCCTGAGACCAAGCCGCTGAGTCGCAGTGGAATCGGCTGCAGAAGCTGCATATTGATGCTTAGCATCCTCAAGAATCTTTTACATAGGTTACATGCTTTGTGGAACAGACATTTGGACTCCAGATACCCTTGCACATGGCACTGCTTAAAATAGTGATTCTGATGAGCAATTGCTGCTGCACAAGCCACAGTGAACCATGGATGGGAATGAACCTTCACTTGATAGATACTGAGGGAATACAAATGTCCATACCAGTGCGAATCCATTGGGATATTTCCTCTCCAGCCATATCAGAACCAGGACTAAGAGCTGAGGTCCATGACACATCAGCAAGAAATGAATGAAATCCATCCCAATTAGCTTCCCAAACTGAAACACAGTATGATGAACGATGCACTGGAATTGAAATGAGGAGTAAGAGACATAAACAGAAAACAATGGAATTATCTGAGTTACCAATTGGAGCCAGGATATCGGCAACATAGTCACCAGGGTTAGAGCACAAAAAGCGATCAAGAAAGTATCTTCCATCAGAGGCATTGTCAGGATATGAGTGGGAGAGGAATCAATATTGGTGAAATTTGAGAGATTGAGAAATTAAAGGAATTCATTCCAGGAGTGTCAGTATTACGAGAGTGTACCAGCCATTCTTGTGTGAATGTTGAAGTCACCAAATACCATGATGTGCACAGAAGGGTGGAGTAACATAGCCCTGACATACTGTCTGAGATCGCATCAAGCATGGCATAAGAAAGGAAAAGAAGATGAGTGATATAGAAAAAGAGATATGTTGTTGAATGCAGGAGAGCAAGGTGGAAACACATAAACTCGTGAGAGCCACTTTCAAAGCAAATCTTCACAAGCTAAAGGTAGAGTCCTCAACATAGATAGCAAGACCATGAGAAGGGGAGTAATCATGTCCGTGAAAAATGTAAAACCAGGTAATTTAAAGGAAACAGAGGAAGATACCAGTATCCAAGTGGTACTTGGGTAGAGCCAGCAAGTCAGGTAAGTTAAGCTGAACGAAAGATTGCACAGAAGAAAAGTTGGAGTGAAGCCCCTGACATTGGAAAAACAAATAATAAACGAATTGAGGAGCTGCGCACGGACTGTGGTTGGCATATGGAGGTCGATATTTGTTATTACCCTCGCCGAAGGAGAGGTCTTGCATTTGGGTTCCGTTTGTTTGTCTGTCTGTCTGTTTCTTTGTTTGTTTGTCCACACAGAACTTTTGTGATTTTCTCTGCAACAGCTTGTCGGATTGAGACTAAATTTTCACCATGGAAGAGACTACTCGTGTAGAATGTCTTTTGATAATTATGATATCATAGTCATGTGCTGGGCAGCCATGTTTGAAAAACGGAAAAACTTTGGACTTTTGTATCTCTGAAACCGCACCAAGGAAAAAAGTTGAAACTTGGCACATGGCAAGTAGTCCTCATGGGAATGTGATTTTTTTAAATGACGTCATCGGTGCTTTGTTATTATGTCATAATTGCATATGTAGAATGCTACATCTGATCAGTATTAATTTTGGGGTCATCGAGGGATAATGGTGCACAGAAAAAAAATTGATGACGTCATTGGTCATGTGATTTGGCATCCATATTTTTTTTTAGCCGCGTCGCGTTGCGGACGTGCTCTAAGAGAGCTCCGCGTTTTCTTCTTCTTTTCTTCTTGTCTTCTTGTTGTTCTTCTTCTTCTGGTGAAGACAAAACCTTTAGAACCGGCTCTTGGACACATTTGTCCTTGTTTTTTTAAAGAAACTTCAAAAATCTTGTTCTTTGAAATGGCTGAACATCTTGAGGCAAAACTTTACACGTATGATCGCCTAGCCATGAGGAATAAATGGTTACACATATGATGTAAAAGATCACATGGTTTGGCAGCCTATTGGATTTACCCTAAAACCAATAAAAAATATTCTTCCTCAGAACGGCTCGACAGATTGAGGGGAACTTCACACAAATGTTCCCCAAGCCTTGGGAATACCAGGGTATTCAAAATAAAATTGATAAAAATCACATGGTCTGGCAGCCACATTGTATTGAGCGAAAATCTTAAAATATATATTTATTTTGAACCGCTTAATCAATCGTGTGAAACTTCACATTTATGATCTAGTCTTGATCGTATATGTATATTTTAAATTTCAACCTGATCGGATGAATGGTGTGGCATAAAGAATTGTTTTTTTTTTAATGTGGGTTCTTTTTGATGTTTTTTTTTTTAAGGCTCACTTGGTTCTGTCTGAATAAGTTTGAAGGTAAAGAGTAATGCACTGAAATGTGAATCCTATCCAGGTTCCTCCTAATGACTCCATCTTTGTATTTTTGCTTGTTTGGTTGGTGGGTTCCTTCTGATTACTCCAAAGGACTGTACTATTTGGTCTTCCATTTGATTGAATTGAATTTGCTTTCATTCAATTCCAAATTCAGTTGATTAACAATAAACGTCATGGTCAGGGTCAGGTGTCTTATCAAAGCGGGACGTCTTGGTACCCGGTCATCACTGCCAGCAGTTATAAAGTGCATTCAATTAAGGAACAAGGAACAAGGAAAATCCAACACAGGTGGAGGCATTCAGCTCATCATGCCTGCGCGAACACGACACCAACCCATCTACACAAGATCCAAGGAAGAAAATGCAAAAAAAAGTTTTTAATTCATGAAATAAAAAAAATAAAAAATAGTATTTTTTTTTGTCTCATTAATTTTACATTAGTCTCATTAATTACGTAACACACCAGTACACAAACACCACACATAATACACCACACAAAACAAGTCCTGGCAAGGTCTGCAATCCCTGATAGCTCTTTTTCTTGTTCATAGATTGTAAAATCTACTATACATGGATGACATCCACTGCAGATGGATGCTTAAAACTATTTGCACCATATGACCAAAAATTGGTAGAATAACTGAAATTGGTGAAGCAATATTCTGATGGCATTCAAATTGAATTTGGCCTCGATAAGTGTGCCAATGCACATTTGTACAAGTAGACCAACAAAAATGGTGACATAAAAGTCAACATAAGCACACCAATTCAGGAGCTAACAACGAAGCATCAACAAATACCTCAGAGTAGAAGAGGGTCACTAAATATGTCATAAACAAATACACAAAAAATTACAAAAGAATACCTGCATAGAATGAGCTGATCCTGAAAACTCCTGATCTCCAAGGAACAAATCAAGTCATAACCAACTCGCAATACCAGTATTCCAGTACAGCTTGCAGATTGATAAACTGGCCACATGCAGGATCAATAAACTAGATATCAAAACAAGGGAACTCTTCACAAACTGTTCCACAAAATCAGATGTATCCCAAAATGTATCTGCCGAGACGAGAAGGAGTAGCACCTGACGAAGCTCAACAAGTGCACAGAGTGACGTCAGTTGGCTTGGCTGAGCACATGAAAGTTACCAGACTACATGATCCAATTTGTATGCAAACGTAAAGACAGCAACACAGAAAAGGTATCCCTAACCCACCTTGCAAAATAATTTCCAAAGACAGATGTGAATGGAAGAAGTCACGCACTAAACTGAAACAGCAACAAATACAACTCCAATGATTGCAAGAAAGTAAAAGGAAAATATTAAACAAAATTTCAACAGATCGGCCGAAACACTGACAACTCGGAGAACGATAAAAGAGCAGGAAGGTATGAAAAAGAATAAGATTTGGAAGATTGGGAATAGACAAAGAAGGCTCTTTGGAATGGCTAAGAAGAGCTCGGCTCAACTGGGATGGAGAACAAATCATAATAATAAATGCCTGAGACCAAGGACACAATACCAATGGCTTTAAGAAAATGGCAGGACTGACTCAATCGGACAAGTCAGACTTTGCAAGATAGAAACAGAAAGCACGACCACCTCCTATCGGGATGTAAAACTCTATGTAGAACAGCTGTCCACACAAAGGCGCAACAAAGTATATGGAGTAATCAATGGCACGTCTGCAGAAACATCAATATCCCACTTCAAGAAAAGTCATGGAAACATGAACCAAAAGCAATCATTTAAAATAAGAAATAATGTTCATGTACAACCTGTTGATCCCATTGAGCTGAACATAGAAAACAAAGCATTGTTGATTGTGATGTCAAGACCCAGTGATTTTGGTCTAAATAATGCAGAAATCAAGAAATGACCAAATACCAAGACCTCAAAAATGAAGTGAAAAGATCCTGGAATCTGAAGAGTGCCAAAATTTTACCAGTGATGATTGGTGCAAAGGAATGATTGAAAAATAACCTCATGGAGATTTTAAAAAACATTCCTGGGAATATTACCACAAATGAACTGCAGTTGGAAGCTGTCCAGGGCTCAGTGACGATCCTAAAAGAGCCGTTGGAACAAAAACTTTAGAACAAAAAAAAGCTTCACAACTTGGTTCTCTGAATCGTGATCCCTTACAGAAATGGAGGTGGATACCTCGAAACCTGGGAAGACTGTTCCACCTTCTGAAACCCACATATGAAGATAACAACAGCACATACACACACAACACACAACACACACACACAGTGAAAGCAGGGTGTGCAATTTGGACCACGGACAGGATTTAGTGTGGTGACATGACTGTTATTCAGGAACCATGAGAAAATAGCCGTTTTGCATGTGTCTCAAGTCCTGCATCAGTGAATGGGGTCTTTGCATTGTGATAGCCAATAAATGTTGTCAATAGAAGTTGCCCTTTGCTTTCCAGTCAGTAATGTGATAGCCTTTGTGATGTGTTAGTGGAGCAATTAAATGGAGCAAATGACTTAAACACAAGGTATATCAACAACATCACAAAGGGTTTGATAAATAGCATACTTTTTATTAAATTCAGCTCTGGCTCCAATTAACACTTCGAGATCTCTCAAGTTTTCAGACGAAAAAAACCTGGCATTCAACCTTCCTCAAAACATCAAATAATGCAAGCTACAAAGTTTTACAAATTGGATGTGCCTTCACTTTTTTTTTTAAACTAAGGATAATGAATTTCAATGCATTCGTAATCCTTGAGGTGATGGTCATCCAGAACTCATTAAATAAGGTACTCTAATCCTTCGCCTCTACAATTCGAGAATGTCCAAGTTTAGACATTGTGAAACTTCATGAGGCATTTAAAGGCAATTTCCTCATGGCATCATTCATTATGTTCATTTAATTAGGGGAAGTTGTTGCCAAGTTATTTTGAGTAGATTGAGGAGAGGCAACTTTTCCAGCATATCTAAACCAACAGCAGCTACCTTGTGCTGCTGTCAAGAAAGTGTGTTGAGTTATGAAGCTGTGCCGATCAAGCTCTGTGCCAAATCCTCAACTTCTCGAGTAAAGAGGTGCAAACTTTTTCGAAATTAAATACTGGACATGTTCATGATTATCAAAAACTGTTGCATCCATATATATCCAGAGACTGTGTGTGCCCCACTGAGATGTGCAATCCTTCATTTATAGAGCCCTTCATTGAGCAAATCAGAAATCATGAGGTCATCACTGGCAGGACTTAAATGTTCTCCTTCAGAAGAGGTACTCAATGTTGAGTTTGATTACCTTCAGTTAAATAAAAATAGCTGCTAAAGATTAATTCATCATAATGGTGACCTCAATACAATGAAGGTGGGGAAATCATTTAAGGATTATTAAACTTCATTTGGTGACAATGCCTTTGACATGCACTTTTAAGTACTCATTATCTGAAAACTTGGACTTGTTTAATCTGTAGTTCGTTATTGACTGCCACTTCATCAAAAGTGTTGTTACCTGAGCAGAATCATTAGCAAAGGGAATCAATTCAGAGTTTATGCCAAAAAGGTCATTCATAAATCAGCTGAAAACCCAAACACATTGCTCATCATTATCATGCTTGCATCTGTCCTGTATTTCTGAGGTCCAACCACAACGATTTCATCTACGATCAACACCTGCCGTTTTGGTCTGGCTTTTCTTGCATAAAGAGTGATAATTTTGAAAAAACCAAAAGCTTACTTTGTCAGACATATTCGTTGGAGATGACATATGTCCCACGACACTATTAATTTGATCTAATGTCCTGGCCACAAAGATCATGTCAAAGGTTAAATTGGATAAAGATACAAAGTGCAAGTTTAGTAAATGAGATATATACATTGTTTTAGTGTGTCTATCCAAAATGTAAAGTACGTTAATGAACAGATGAAGCTCATTGTGTCGATTGTGATTAGAAATGTATAATAATTAAGGTATAGACCCAAAAACATATGCTTGATGGGCAACCTATTACTGGCTTTGTTACACTGTACACAATTGTTCCTTGAGGACACTGCCTGAGAAATTCTAACAGCTTCAGTGTCGAGTATTGAGGTTATGATAATTGTCATGGATCAATAACGACCATTTCTTTATACATCATGTACAACTCCAACTGCTGTAGTTTTATTTTTCCTGTTGATCCCCATTCTGTTGTGCCGGTTGCCTATTATAGCCATTATGGTGTCAAATAATATATAATGTGGGGGGAAATATATTTGTCTAAAATTGGACTCAACACAACAGACTGAAGATGGAAAAAATCTGTGAATAACTATAATATGATGAGGCAGGAGTTCATAATTAGACTTTTAAAACACTTAATGGAAAAAACAAAAATTGTTATCAGTGTCTAAAAACGAAATTGCATTGGATACATATTCTGTAATAATTACAAGATCATGCATGCATTATTAAACAATAATCGGTTTAACCACTGGAATCCTCTATAGCTTGACCATTTTAATAGGATCAATTGACATGACCATTCGTCGATTGAGGTGATCAATCATTACTTACCTTACCCTTACTTAAAGTGCCTGGTGAGGCTTGGATCGGCTATAGGGAGTTTTAAAGTGCAGAGTCTGGTAAAATAATCTTTCTACATAGAAGGCTGCCAAGCTGAGATTGAAATCATTTTCAGTAATATCAGCTTTGAGAGAGTTGAATAACCTTCTAAAAAAGTAACATGTGATTGTAATTATCTCATTAATTAAATTAATTGATATTTCACAGAAGTGGACGCGCTGCTCCAGCGCATGCTCCCATACCTGACCTGACCTGATGTAAACACGTATTTGGGGAAACAAAGGTGGCGATCAAGGTCGTCGAAAAGAATATGGAAAATGCCCATCCCAAGAATTGAAGATTATGATGTAAAAAGTGAATTTATAATTTCAGAATAATGGACTAAAATTAACTGAACAAAGCCAATAATTACATTTTAACCGCTATGCTATGCAAAAAATCTAGAGATCCAAATTGGGTCAAACAAAAATTGAAGAAACTAATGATTGCATTACTAAAGAAAACTCATAAAATTAGATACCGGTCGCTTGAAGAGATGTAGCAGAGCGGGATTGGCAGCAATTGGTGAAAAAATAAATTTAATCCAGAAAATCAAACAGTCTTTGCATCTGGAAAACGAAACTTACAAATAAATGGGTATACCGACAATGACGTATGGCAGTGATCGCTTCCAAAGAAGATGGAGAAAAGTAATTGATCCCCACACAAAGAACTGTGCAAAGATGCCATTTGCCATAACAAAGAAAGACAAGAAAATAAAAGCCAACGGATCGAACAGAAAACAAAATTCAATTCAGTTTCTAATTCATTTTAACTTTCACCAAATTCAATTTGGTAAACATATTGCAACAATCAAAAAAACGAAAATGGAATTGGACTTGACACATAGCAAGAAGGACAAGCGTGGATGGCAAGAATTATAAACTGGAATCCAGAGGACTTGGAAGAAGCAGGTTAAGGCCAGATTAGATGAAGAGATTCAATTGAAAAATTCACTTGATACAAATGCCTCCAAATTGCAGAGGATAGAAAAGAATGGACCATGTTGAGGGAGGCCCTCATCCTAAAAGTGGACTAAAATAGGCAGCCAAGTCAATAGACTCTGATAACGAATCACACAGGAAAGCTCAAAAGTAATGAATTCGCCTTTGAACCATCTTGTCTGGGGGTGATTCCCAAACAGACTATAAACTCTCATCCTGATACCTGGTAGGCAAGATGCACTGTCCTTCAGATGAGTCGTTAGGTTGGATATCCTGTCTCATCAACGAGCATTCACTGGTGGATGTTAAAATCCGATTGGTGGTCTTTTGAAAAAGAGAAGGCCATTGTGTGCTGAGATATTGTCCAAAATCCTGATAAAGATCGTACCGTTGAATGTGTGACCTGCCCAGGGATGGTTCTCAATCATGGAAACTGTCACAAATTCTTGTGAGGCTCCGATGTTCTAAGATGTATGGGCTTCTCTTTTTTTGATGACAGACATAAACCGATGATGTGGCATAAAAATATTGTGATGATACAAACAGGTAACCACACACCTTGAATCTTGCAAAAAGGGTTGAGTCATTGATTAGTGCGTCTCCATATTTGAGTCTTCTCACAGTGTGAAACAATGACTCGTGATTCATTCAGATCATGGTACTTTTACACTATCCAACAGCAGTCATATATTTCTCCAAATAACTCCACGTATGGCTACTGAAGTTGAATATCTTAATTTGCAATTGACTGGATGCCAAAAGACTAAAAAAAAACAAATAACATTTGTTTGCTGACAGCAACTAAATAATTAATGAAACCAGAGTCGTGGGCACAGTCAGTGAGCCTCTCTGAACGTTCTGAGCCTGGGACTTCCGATTTGAGTCTGGGAGGTCAGCAGTTCAATTCCTACCATGGCGGTCATACCAACAGACTTTTTAAAATGGTACGTGCTGCTTCCTCCCCTAACGGCTCAGCATTTAGAGCGATAAAGCACAAACAAACGCGTGGCGTTGGCAACCATGGGGAGGGAAAGGAAGTGTGTGGGTGTGTGTGTTGGTGTGTCGTGTGTGTGTGTTGGTGATGTTGTGTGTGTGTGTGTGTGTTGTGTGTGTGTGTGTTGTGGTGTGTTGTGTGTGTGTTGTGTGTAGTGTGTGTGTGTGTTGCGGGGGGGGGGGAGTTCCTCACTTAATAATTCACTGCAGACATAAATGGCCCATCACAAGATGCACCCCACAGTTCAATGAATTACGTAAACATGCTGAAAGGCTACACTGTGTTTTCTTGTATTTCAACAGTATGTGTGCGATGTGGGTGCTGGTCTGCACGTGCTGTACCGTGGTTCAGGGTGGGGTTAAGGTGTGGGTGTTTGTGGATAGGCTGTTACTATACTCATAAGATGTTATGGTAGGTAGGGTGTGGGATATTAATGTGGTGTGGTGTGTGCGGTTATCGTAGCATGTGTATTTGGTTTATGTTGTGTGGTTGGTTGTAGTGTGGTACGGGTGTGAATGCGTGTGGTTGGATGTGGGTGGGTGTGTGATGTGATCTGAAGGGTGTGTGTCTGAAGGGGTGTCAATAGTGTGTAGGTGTTAGGGGATGGTATGTGGCATGGTTTTAATGTGGTGTGCAGGTGTGGAGTGTGCATGGGGATGGTGTGGGGGTGGCATGTTGTGTGTATGTGGTGTGTGTGTGTGTGTCTAAAGAGCTGTGTGGTCTGAAGGTTCATATAGTTGTGGTAGGGTGTTGTAGGGGATGATGTGGCATGGTTTAATGGGTGTTGCTAGAGTGTGGAGTGTGCATGGTGGATGTGTCGGGAGTGCATGTGTGTATGTGTGTGTGTGTGTGCTGTGTCTAAAGGGGTGTGTAGATTGTCTGAAACAATAGGGTGTCATTATAGTGTGGATAGGGTGTTGTAGGGTTGTATTGTGGCATAGATTTAATTGTGGTTTGCTAAGAGTGTGGAGTGTGCAATGGTGGATGGGTGGTGGTGGCATGTGTGTGTATGTGTGTGTGTTGTGTGTGTTTGTGTGTGTGTGTGTGTGTTCTGAAGGGTGTCGATATAGTGTGGTTAGGTGTTGTAGGATGTATGGGCATGGTTTTAAAATGTGTGTTGCTAGAGGTGGGTGTGCATGGTGTGTGTGTGGGTGGCATGTGTGTCTATTGTGTGGTGTGTGTGTCTGGAAGGGGTGTTGTGTGTTCTGAAGGGTGTCGTATAGGCTGATAGGGTTGTCTGTAGGGGATGGCTATGTGCATGCGTTTTAGATGTGCGTGTGCTTAGAGTGTGAGTGTGCATGTGGATGGATTAGATTAGTGGGGTGAGCATGTGTGTTTATTTGTGTGTGTGCTGTGTGTTGTGATGTGTGTGTCTGAAGGGGTGTGTGTGTCTGAAGGGTGTCGTATAGTGTGGTAGGTGGTGTGGGGATGGTATGTGGCATGTTTTAATTTGGTGTGCTAGAGTTGGGGGTGTGCATGTGGATGAGTGTGGGGGTGCATGATGCTGTGTATGTGTGTGTTGGTCTAAAGGGGTGTGTGTGTTCTGAAGGGTGTCATATAGGTGGTAGGGTGTTTAGGGCGATGTAATGTGGCAATGTTTTAATGTGGTGTGCTAAGTGTGGAGTGGTGCATGGTTGGATGTGTGGGGGTTGGCATGTGTGTGTATGTGTGTGTGATGTGCTGTGGTCTAAAAAGGGGTGTGTGTGTCTGAGGGTGTCACTATAGTGTGGTGGGGTGTTTGGGTGATGGTATTAGGCATGCTTTTAATGGGTGTGGCTAGAGTGTGGAGTGTGCATTGGGTGGTGGTGTGGGGGTGGCATGATGTGTGTATGTTGTGTGTGTGTGTGTTTGTCTAAAGGGGTGTGTGTGTCTGAAGGGGTGTCATATAGTGTGGTAGGGTGTTGTATGGATGGTATGTTTGCATGGTTTTAATGTTGGGGTGCTAGCTGTGGAGCTGTGCATGGTGGATGGGGGGGTGCATGTCTGTGTATGTGTGTGTATGTGTGTTGTGTCCTAAAGGGGTTGTGTGTCTTGAAGGGTGTCATATATAGTGTGGATAGGGTGTGTAGGGGATGGTAGTGGCATAAGTTCTTAAAATGTGTGTGCTAGAGTGTGGGTAGTGCATGGTGGATGGGGTGGTCGGTGGCATTGGTGTGTATGTGTGTGTGGTGTGTGTGTGTGTTGTGCTGTGTGTGTGTGTGTTGTGTCTGAAAGGTGTCGTATGTGTGGTAGGGGTTTGTAGGATGGTACTGTGGCATGCGTTTTAATGTGGTGTGCTAGAGTGTGGGTGTGCATGGTGGATGTGTGTGTGTGGTGGCATGTGTGTGTATGTGTGTGTGTGTGTGTGTCTGAAGGGGTGTGTGTGTCTGACAGGGTGTCGTATTAGTGTTGGGATAGGTGTTGTAGGGGATGGATATGTGGAATGTTTAATGTGGTGTGCTAGAGTGAGGTGTGCATGGGGATGGTGTGGGGTGGCATGTGTGTGTGTATGTGTGTGTGTGTGTCTGAAGGGGTCAGTCGGTGTGTCTATGAAGGGTGTCGTTATAGCTGTGTAGGTGTTGTAGGGAGTTATGTGGCATGGTTTTAATGTGGTGTGCAGAGTGTGGGTGTGTGCATGGTGGATGGTGTGGGTGGCAGGTGTATATGTTGGTATTGTTGTGTGTGTGTGTGATGTGTGTTGTGTGTGTGTGTGTGGGTTGAGTCAGTTGTTATTGAGTATAAAAACTATATAAAAGCTTTTTTCTATGTTTTCCATCCTGTAAAACATTCATGCAAGTTTCCCATTGTTCTATTGTTTGAGGTGTGGTCAGTGAATATTAGCAGTTTATAACTATTGATAAACTGTTTCCAAGACCGCTTCTGATTGAGCCAACATGTATTGGTTTTTCCAATGTTATACAGTTTGAGGACCATTTATTTTGGAGAGATGATGTTTAATCACCACAATGTCAAGTAGAAAGATCTAAAAATGCAAAGCTCATCCATGTCTGCTTTGATTTGGACTTCTTTCTTCTTCAGTATGCTAAACATGGTGAAAAACAGCAACTACAGGTGCCCCACAGAAAACCAGGAAATTTGGTACAGTGTATTTAAAACCAAACAAAAGCCAATTTGATGTAGTGTAAAACAAGATACACTTGGAAAAAAAATAAAAATTGAAAATCACGTTGAAAATTTTGATAACTGCTGCATTCTGAAATAATAATAAAATCGTTTAGAAGATTAATATGTTTAGTTTATTGATATGTAAATACGGCAAAATTAATCTCAAAATCTCAAATTTCTGCGTTTTTCATCTCTCTCTTTGTCCTTGGTAGTGCTAGTCCATTTCTGTTTTTGGCAATGATCACATTTCACACGAAAGCGATAGGGTCACTTTGGCGATTTCATAGGGACATGTTTTTTATTGTTATTATAACCTCAACACACATGGGGTGATGAATGATCTGAAATAAAGGAAAATGAACGTCATTTCAAAAAGGCCTTTATGCAAGGCACTGCAAACGTGTTTTCGGGAAACCCCTTTCCCCAACGCAATGCCAGACATAATAAGCCAGCCATTACATGGGGTGATTCCCTCTTTAGTCATTTTAAACACGTTTGAGCAAACTAAAGAATCAAACTATGGGCTGTTTCAAAATGGCTAACTCATAATAGTTCTTAGGCGACAGGAACAGCCGACAAATAAACATATGAAACCCCCTCCAATGAACCGCCACTAAGAAGTCCTGAGGCATCGCACGGCTTTCCCCGGAAGGCTGGTGACATGATACGTGCACATGAAGTACCGGACGGTTTCCGCAGAAGGGAAACAACCTTTCGTAGACATAATCCGCCAACACGAACAGCTGATCAGCGAGTCGTTGAGACTCCCTCTGATCAGATATTCAGAGATCCCAGGGCCCTGTACGGCTTATTTCCCCGATCATAACGTACGAGTGATTTCCCTTCCATCAGCCATTTCTATTTGTGTTTGTGCGTGTTCGTGATTGCGAAACACCCATTCAAGGACGGAAATACGCCATTTCTCACTGGTATAAATGTTTAATGCTTTTTGGTGGCCTAAATAGTTGAGATTTTGCATACTGATTTACATCAAAGCCACAAACAATTCCAGAAGAAAAATCGTGGAAATGTTCATCAACGAAAAGATCCGTAAAGAAAAGTTTCCCGGTGGAGCTTTGCTCCTGATTTTGGAGGGTCTACGTGAGCAGACAACGGCATGTCACATGACCTTGCACGGGCGTGATCATTCAAGCATGATGGAGTGAGTGATCTTAGTTTTACGTCAAGATTAGAGAAGTGTCTGCGGATTTTATCATATTAAACAGATGGTGCACAGTGGTAAATTTTACAGTGTACACTTTTAGGTATTGCAACCTCACCTATATTTAATTATTCGTGTAAACTTTATCTTCTACACAATATTATTGTTATTTTTTTTGTATACCTTGCCGAGGCTCGAATGAGAGGAAACACACAACGCACAGCAAGGGGGGCATGAGACAAGAGGGGCGGGAGAGGGAAGGACAAAACATTGGGAAAAAGAGACATTAGGAGATCTGTGGAAGGAAGAGGGATGGGGCGGGGAACACGGGGTACACAAGATGGACATAACAGGGACTTTCAGGAAGGAAAGCAGGGAATTTGAAGATGGGTTAGGGGTGCATGAATGAGGGTAGAAAAGATCGAGGATTTGGATGGGGGACAATAAGAGGTGGTGGTGAACAGCTGTTTTGAAAGGCCTGGAGGGAAAAATGAGATTGAATCGAGTGAGGGAGTTTATTCCAAAGTGGGGAAAACAAAGAGAACTAGAACGGGCACTCAGTAGAGCGCATACCTTCGCCAACGCTACATTCCCCCCCCCCAGAAACCGTTGATTGTGAGGGTATTTAATCCCATACCACATCTGCCATCTCATATGTGTTATGATGGCTTAAAAACATTAAATTTCCTGTGTCATATCGTATATCACAACATTGGGCATTGAATTCACAACATTTGGCATTGGTTGCATGCAAATTGGATAAAAATCGACCGCACTATGGCAAAATGACGATTTTGACCTTTTCATGACCTCGACCTTGACCTTTGTACTCTTAATTTTGTAATTGGTATTAGAGTGTGGGGAACAGAACAGTCAACATTTTGGTGTTGGTTTCATGCAAATTGGATAAGAATGACCGTGTTATGACTAAAACCGCACATTTTGCAATGTCGTGACCCCCCCTGACCTTGACTCCAACCGCGAATAAGGTTATTACGTCATTGTGTCATGTCACATATACAAAATGGGGCATTGAATTCTGAACATTTTGCATTAGTTGCATGCAAATTGGATACAAATTGACCACGCTATGGTAAAGACGATTTTGACCTTTTCATGACCTTGACCTTGACCTTTGACCCGATCGCTCCCAAAATCTAATCAAATGGTCCTCGGATAATAACCAATCATCCACCAAATTTGCCTCGATTCAGTTCAATACTTTTGGAGTTATGCGAAAAAAACAAACAAACACACATATTCACAAATAAATAAATAAATTACACACGATCAAAACATAACCTTCGCAACAAAGTTTGCGAAGGTAATGAAAGAGTGAAGGTGAGCAGTGATTCGTGATTTTGGTAGTTTTACCAGAAGGGGAATGTTGGCGGACCTTGAGCGCCCTGCGGAAATATGGTGGGGACAAATCGCAGACAGAGCAGGGGGGGACGAGACAGGAGAGGAGACGGTAGAAGACAGAAAGACCACCGACCTGCCTGCAGTGAGAGAGTGAGAGGCC
>CM068957.1:145075910-145086877 GCA_035128595.1 Eptatretus atami
AAAAAGAGAGAGATAACGGTATTGAATGCGAGTTCACATCTGAACCCCAACTCAAGGATGCAAGGAACTCATGTTCAACATTCAATTCCATGTACCATATGCTATGTAACAATGGCTACTACTGGACTGGGTATCTGCTTCTGTAAGAAGTTATATCATAATATTCGGCCTTAAAATAAACCTTTCACTTCATCAAAAGATCAAAGCACAGGCGCAACGATAAGAATCCAAGAACCAAGCATTCAAACATCTGGGCATAGTTTTCCTGTTTGTTTTCCTTTTTTTGGAAAAATAGGTATGTCTGACAAACACGCGACAGCATAAAGGGTCACGTAATCAAAATACAGACTTCTCCATTTGCTGAACAAACTCTGGTGTACATTGCACAGTACTGGCAATACATCTCAGTTACAGCATCAAAGAGTTCAAAAACAGGAATTCCGTACACTTGTTATTTATCCAAGTGAACACTCTAACCTCCCAAATTGCAGAGCAGGCCATGTACAGATTGTGCACAATTTTCTTGTCCCCCCCCCAACTCTCCTCACTCTTTCTCCATGGAATGCTCTCATTGCGAATGATGCATGTCCAGAGAATCTTTTAATGTGCAAGTTCCCTGTGTCATGCAATGACTAGTGGTTCTATCCATGCTGCTGTGTTTTGATCAGTGCAGAAGAAATTATTTATTTGAGGCACTATCGAGATAAACTTGCAAAGTGATTTAAACTCCTTCAATCCACAATTGTCTTTCATTTGTGTTGTTTCTTCCTCTGTCTCTCTCATGTACTGCACAACAAACGGTGGAGTGTGTGTTCCAATGATGAATGTATTCAGCAGCAGTCACAATCAAAATTTGCCAAAAAATTGCAATTCTAATGACAATCTCATATTCTTTGAGCAATTCAAGATTAATGTGCTTTAATAGTTTTTGATCCCATTTTCCAAAGATCTGATCCATTAGTTTGTAAAACAAGACCGATAATTGCTTTGCAATACATGTCCACTACCGATGTGGTATTTTACAAATCCATAAAGGGCATAACTCTGTGAAAATTGACGAAACGTCCTGAAACTCAAACTTCTTCTCTAGCTTATCATAGTAAGCCTTGTATTAAGTTCAGTTGGATATGCTAAAGGGTGTTCGACAAAGGTCTGAAAACCCACAGGTGGGATGGACGGACAGACGGACAGCAAGCCTATAGTCCCCTCTGGTGAAACCGATAGGGCACTCATAAGGCGTGCAAGACACCACCAGTTATACCCGTCCCCGCACCCCACACACATCACCTCCTAGGACCTGATTGTGTGTTCAGAATACTGGAATATCAACAGCAGAGGGCTCTTTGGTCGACGACAACATCAGAGAATTTCAATGAGAGATGTTCAGTATACTGAACATAAATAAATGTGGAGGATGTATATTATGAAGATTCAAGGGGAGATGGTGTGTGTCTCTTGCACCACCTCTGGGCTAACCCGCGTCCCAACCAAGGATTCCACCAAGTCTTTGCAAAGACTTCAATTTTGAGGTTAAACCATAAAGACTCAACGTTAAAATAAATACAAAACAGTGCCTGCGTAATTGATTTAAGCCTGAATACCGAAAGCTCGAATTAAGATGAAGGTTTTACAGGTTGTTATATTACATGAATCAGTGAACAATAAAGTGTATAAGCAAAGAAGCAGATGGGTGGCAATGTGTTTCATGACAGGACGTTCCTCAAACGCCTCGTTTACATTCAGTACCAAACAAAGTGACATGGAGAATATAAGTTTTGGAGGTTATCGACAAATTAGTACACACATCTTATTTTCCCACATCTACCTTCTTTAACATTACTCCTCTCTCATCAAAAAGCTCCCTTGTTTTTTGAAATACTACCCGCCTTCAACCCAGACTCTTTTTAGCAATTCTCACCTCCATCTGTTATCTCAAACTTGTTTTTTCTCATTTACACCCCTTCCCCTTTCCTCTTGCATCAATAATGTTTCCATACCTCCCACATAATTAAACTTAAATCGCATATACTCTTCAATTTTTGACATACAGGACTTCGCTAAACATAAGCCACATGAAAAAATTCTCATTTACATAAAACTTTACAAACGGATGTCAAGAAATTAAAATAAACAAATAAGCTATTCTGCTTTTGTAACAGTTGACAAAGCTGATCCTGCTCCTTACTAAAACCTCCTGGAAGGTAGGTGATGGATAGGAACAACAAAGTGGTTTTTTGGTCCAATAACATCGCATCCGACATTTTTGACAAAGGCCACATATGTGTGTGTGTGTAGAATATATAATATATATATATATAATATAAATATGTTGGGTCACCCAATCAAGATGGATTATTTAGACTTTTAGTGAAACATCAAAAGAAGATTGTTGTTAAAAGCTGTAGCAAAAATTAATTCGGGAGTGAAAACTCAGCAATGAATCTGCTAAATGGCCTCCGAATTTCTTATTTAAAGTCGTACAGGATCATGAGACCCCCTTGTACAGGATCATGAGACCCCTTGTACAGGATCATGAAAACCCCTTGTACAGGATCATGAGACCCCCTTGGTTACACTCATTGTTGTGTGCTGAGACTGTGGACCATTTGTATATTTCTTCCATTCTGCTTACAGACTATAAATATTTAAAAGCAATTGTTTGATTCCCGACAAGAGCACTGCATTAGAGTGGAGGCGTACCAAAGCCACCCCTTCCAGATGAGAGAATGATGCTTCTTAACAAAACTTTAAATGAGTCTCAGGAAAATGAGTTGGTTCTACACAACGATCCATCACCAAAAACACAAGCTGAAATGTTGGTTACTTCATAATTATCTTAATTGAACAATCCAAGAACAACAATAATGGAACAATTCAAACTTCCAGTGGTTCGGGGTTTTGAGTGACGGCAGGGTCTCTAGGGTTCTCTGCCGACGATCTCAAAGTTCAAATTTCCGGTCATTATCTGTCCCCTTTTAACTGTATATTTCCTCACCTACAAGTTACTGTGTGTTCCAAGTTCGTTTTGTTTCAAAAATCGGTCTATTTTTGCGAGTTTTCATCGACCTTGTCTTACCAGGTTCCTTGAGGCCTACCACTCCTTCCCTCTTGGTGTACGATCGTTTTTATTTGTATTCTCTCCCATAACCTTCAATTCCTATTTCCCCACTTTCCCATGTCCCCATCCCTCCCAATGTAAACAGTCGGTTCCTTGTCTTAAATCCAAAAACAAAAAAAACCAAACAAAACAAAAACTACCTTCTCCCTGCATACCCACGAGCTCCTCCTTCTCCATCTGCTACTTCTTCTTCTTCTCCTTCCTCATCTTCTTCTTCTTCTTTCACACCATCATTCTATTCGACTTTAACTGACCCACTCTCGCCATTACCTTCACGATTTCTTTCCAACACCTTCCATTCCCGAATCTTAACCTGTTCTCAAAAATCCATCAAAAATTAAAAATCAACCTTGTATCCTTTCGATCTATACACCTCCTGTAACCACGTGTCTTTCTCCCACTCTTCCTGGTACTTTTCATCGACCCAGCAGCTTCACACTGCATTTACAGATCTAAATTCACCACACACCTCCACGATTTTACTTCAACCTTCCCTTTTCCGAATTGTTACGCATCCTTATTTACAATAAATAAATTCACTTTTGACCTATACACCTCCCATAGCCACGTGCTTCACCCATAACCACGTGAATCTGTTTCCCCCCTGCGTTTACGCGATCCAAATACCACCATTCACCTCACAATTTTTTCTCCAACCGTCCATGACCTAAATCTGATGAAAACTCTCTCAAACAATAATAATAATAAATAATAATAATAATAATAATAATAATAATAAAAACTATATCTTATAATGCTTCATCTTCCTCTTTCACAACATGTGGGGTACTCATTAACGAATCAGCAATGCATGACTTCTTCTATTTAAACAGACTGCTCTCAATTCGACCTTTCCATTCATACCTTGCTTAAAAAATCCAACTGTTACAACGTTTCTTCTCTCCATTCTCTAAATTCGCCTTAATTACATCCATCCAAGAAATGTCCTTAATCTCATCTCTGACCTAAAAATTTAAAACCCCCAGTTTGAAATGAATGTTTCCCTTTCCATCAACCATTCCTTTTTTCAACTTCGTGCCAACTCACCCCACACCCCTCCCTCTCAAAGCAACCATAAACACTCTTCTCCCTCCAGCAACCATCACACTATTTCCCCCCCTTTTCTCAAGAAACTCCCCTCACCTTTCTCCCTCAACTCTCCCCACTCACCCTTCTCCACCATTACAGTTCCAAATTCCTTCTCAATTCCCCCCCCCCACCCTTTCACATCCATAAAGCTGCCTCCTTCCACTGCCCTCTCACCTCCATCTCAACACTCCACCTCCTCAAACCCAACTGCTTCTACCCCTCTCTTGTCCCTCTCCCCACCACCAAAGATCCTTTCTCCTCCTCATCCGGCCCCTCCTCCAGCTATTCTTCAATCCCGCACACTCTTTCAAAAACACTCCTTACCTCCTCCCCCCCTCCTCCCTTGTCCTACTTAAACCTCTCCCCTCGCACCCCCTGCACCCAAAGACTCCTCCCCTCCCTCTTCATTAACAGTGTGGACCTCAAAATAATCCGGGGCCTTCACTCAAACCTTTCAGATCTTTCCATACAGGTTGCCACTGACAAACCAGACATAAATCTGCCTAACAGAAACTTTCCTCCCTCAAGACATCTCTGACTCCAAAGTATCTTCCTGGTCACTCCCTCCTCCGTATGACAGACCTGAGCCTCTTCCTGGTGAGGAGTTGCTCTCTTCATCAAAGATATTCCTCACTCTCCATTCACTGCCCTCACACCTCCACACCCAAAGATACCTCTGATACGTCATCCCCTCCACTCCCACCTCATGTTTATAGTGTACTGTACTGTCCCACAAACAAGATGTCTCCATCTACACCTCACTATCCGAAAACATGGACCAACTTCTATCTTCTCAATCCAAACTCTCTCTCCTCATATTGGCGACTTCAATGTCCTCTTGCTAGTTGGCCTGGTTGTGGTACCTCTCTCACCTGTCATGGCACTTCAGCAAAAGCTTTCTGTGACTCATTGGACTGAATCAATCAGTCAATTTCCTGACCCGGATTCTCAACCAATGGTACTCTATCTCTTCTGGATCTGATTTTGACAAAATTTTCCCTGAAAATATCTGCTGTCTTCCTCCACTCCAATCGCTTCTTCTGACCACGTCCCTGTCAATGGACATCTCTCTGGCTGTTATCAGAGAACCACCTCAGTGCCGTCGAGTCTGGCATTTCACTCAAGCCGACTGGCAGGGTCTCCAAAGCAGCCATCAAACTTCTGAAGTGGTCTCCCATTGCTACTTTCTCCAACATCAACTCCATCCTGGGAATTCTTTCAAAGAAACTTGCTCTCCCTCATGCACAGATTTTATCCCCTCTCGTCTTCATTGTCCTACCTTCCTCCCGCCCTTGGTTTACTGAAGCTTGGGTGGTGGGGAGAGCAAGTTTCTTTGAAAGAATTCCCAGGATGAGTTGATGTTGGAGAAAGTAGCAATGGGAGACCACTTCAGAAGTTTGATGGCTGCTTGGAGACCCTGCCAGTCGGCTTGAGTGAAATGCCAGACTCGACGGCACTGAGAAAAAGAGAGAGATAACGGTATTGAATGCGAGTTCACATCTGAACCCCAACTCAAGGATGCAAGGAACTCATGTTCAACATTCAATTCCATGTACCATATGCATATGTAACAATGGCTACTACTGGACTGGGTATCTGCTTCTGTAAGAAGTTATATCATAATATTCGGCCTTAAAATAAACCTTTCACTTCATCAAAAGATCAAAGCACAGGCGCAACGATAAGAATCCAAGAACCAAGCATTCAAACATCTGGGCATAGTTTTCCTGTTTGTTTTCCTTTTTTTGGAAAAATAGGTATGTCTGACAAACACGCGACAGCATAAAGGGTCACGTAATCAAAATACAGACTTCTCCATTTGCTGAACAAACTCTGGTGTACATTGCACAGTACTGGCAATACATCTCAGTTACAGCATCAAAGAGTTCAAAAACAGGAATTCCGTACTCTTGTTATTTATCCAAGTGAACACTCTAACCTCCCAAATTGCAGAGCAGGCCATGTACAGATTGTGCACAATTTTCATTGTCCCCCCCCCAACTCTCCTCACTCTTTCTCCATGGAATGCTCTCATTGCGAATGATGCATGTCCAGAGAATCTTTTAATGTGCAAGTTCCCTGTGTCATGCAATGACTAGTGGTTCTATCCATGCTGCTGTGTTTTGATCAGTGCAGAAGAAATTATTTATTTGAGGCACTATCGAGATAAACTTGCAAAGTGATTTAAACTCCTTCAATCCACAATTGTCTTTCATTTGTGTTGTTTCTTCCTCTGTCTCTCTCATGTACTGCACAACAAACGGTGGAGTGTGTGTTCCAATGATGAATGTATTCAGCAGCAGTCACAATCAAAATTTGCCAAAAAATTGCAATTCTAATGACAATCTCATATTCTTTGAGCAATTCAAGATTAATGTGCTTTAATAGTTTTTGATCCCATTTTCCAAAGATCTGATCCATTAGTTTGTAAAACAAGACCGATAATTGCTTTGCAATACATGTCCACTACCGATGTGGTATTTTACAAATCCATAAAGGGCATAACTCTGTGAAAATTGACGAAACGTCCTGAAACTCAAACTTCTTCTCTAGCTTATCATAGTAAGCCTTGTATTAAGTTCAGTTGCGATATGCTAAAGGGTGTTCGACAAAGGTCTGAAAACCCACAGGTGGGATGGACGGACAGACGGACAGCAAGCCTATAGTCCCCTCTGGTGAAACCGATAGGGCACTCATAAGGCGTGTCAAGACACCACCAGTTATACCCGTCCCCGCACCCCACACACATCACCTCCTAGGACCTGATTGTGTGTTCAGAATACTGGAATATCAACAGCAGAGGGCTCTTTGGTCGACGACAACATCAGAGAATTTCAATGAGAGATGTTCAGTATACTGAACATAAATAAATGTGGAGGATGTATATTATGAAGATTCAAGGGGAGATGGTGTGTGTCTCTTGCACCACCTCTGGGCTAACCCGCGTCCCAACCAAGGATTCCACCAAGTCTTTGCAAAGACTTCAATTTTGAGGTTAAACCAGAAAGACTCAACGTTAAAATAAATACAAAACAGTGCCTGCGTAATTGATTTAAGCCTGAATACCGAAAGCGTCGAATTAAGATGAAGGTTTTACAGGTTTTATATTACATGAATCAGTGAACAATAAAGTGTATAAGCAAAGAAGCAGATGGGTGGCAATGTGTTTCATGACAGGACGTTCCTCAAACGCCTCGTTTACATTCAGTACCAAACAAAGTGACATGGAGAATATAAGTTTTGGAGGTTATCGACAAATTAGTACACAATCTTATTTTCCCACATCTACCTTCTTTAACATTACTCCTCTCTCATCAAAAAGCTCCCTTGTTTTTTGAAATACTACCCGCCTTCAACCCAGACTCTTTTTAGCAATTCTCACCTCCATCTGTTATCTCAAACTTGTTTTTTCTCATTTACACCCCTTCCCCTTTCCTCTTGCATCAATAATGTTTCCATACCTCCCACAAATTAAACTTAAATCGCATATACTCTTCAATTTTTGACATACAGGACTTCGCTAAACATAAGCCACATGAAAAAATTCTCATTTACATAAAACTTTACAAACGGATGTCAAGAAATTAAAATAAACAAATAAGCTATTCTGCTTTTGTAACAGTTGACAAAGCTGATCCTGCTCCTTACTAAAACCTCCTGGAAGGTAGGTGATGGATAGGAACAACAAAGTGGTTTTTTGGTCCAATAACATCGCATCCGACATTTTTGACAAAGGCCACATATGTGTGTGTGTGTAAATATATAATATATATATATATAATATAAATATGTTGGGTCACCCAATCAAGATGGATTATTTAGACTTTTAGTGAAACATCAAAAGAAGATTGTTGTTAAAAGCTGTAGCAAAAATTAATTCGGGAGTGAAAACTCAGCAATGAATCTGCTAAATGGCCTCCGAATTTCTTATTTAAAGTCGTACAGGATCATGAGACCCCCTTGTACAGGATCATGAGACCCCTTGTACAGGATCATGAAAACCCCTTGTACAGGATCATGAGACCCCCTTGGTTACACTCATTGTTGTGTGCTGAGACTGTGGACCATTTGTATATTTCTTCCATTCTGCTTACAGACTATAAATATTTAAAAGCAATTGTTTGATTCCCGACAAGAGCACTGCATTAGAGTGGAGGCGTACCAAAGCCACCCCTTCCAGATGAGAGAATGATGCTTCTTAACAAAACTTTAAATGAGTCTCAGGAAAATGAGTTGGTTCTACACAACGATCCATCACCAAAAACACAAGCTGAAATGTTGGTTACTTCATAATTATCTTAATTGAACAATCCAAGAACAACAATAATGGAACAATTCAAACTTCCAGTGGTTCGGGGTTTTGAGTGACGGCAGGGTCTCTAGGGTTCTCTGCCGACGATCTCAAAGTTCAAATTTCCGGTCATTATCTGTCCCCTTTTAACTGTATATTTCCTCACCTACAACGTTACTGTGTGTTCCAAGTTCGTTTTGTTTCAAAAATCGTCTATTTTTGCGAGTTTTCATCGACCTTGTCTTACCAGGTTCCTTGAGGCCTACCACTCCTTCCCTCTTGGTGTACGATCGTTTTTATTTGTATTCTCTCCCATAACCTTCAATTCCTATTTCCCCACTTTCCCATGTCCCCATCCCTCCCAATGTAAACAGTCGGTTCCTTGTCTTAAATCCAAAAACAAAAAAAACCAAACAAAACAAAAACTACCTTCTCCCTGCATACCCACGAGCTCCTCCTTCTCCATCTGCTACTTCTTCTTCTTCTCCTTCCTCATCTTCTTCTTCTTCTTTCACACCATCATTATATTCGACTTTAACTGACCCACTCTCGCCATTACCTTCACGATTTCTTTCCAACACCTTCCATTCCCGAATCTTAACCTGTTCTCAAAAATCCATCAAAAATTAAAAATCAACCTTGTATCCTTTCGATCTATACACCTCCTGTAACCACGTGTCTTTCTCCCACTCTTCCTGGTACTTTTCATCGACCCAGCAGCTTCACACTGCATTTACAGATCTAAATTCACCACACACCTCCACGATTTTACTTCAACCTTCCCTTTTCCGAATTGTTACGCATCCTTATTTACAATAAATAAATTCACTTTTGACCTATACACCTCCCATAGCCACGTGCTTCACCCATAACCACGTGAATCTGTTTCCCCCCTGCGTTTACGCGATCCAAATCCACCATTCACCTCACAATTTTTTCTCCAACCGTCCATGACCTAAATCTGATGAAAACTCTCTCAAACAATAATAATAATAAATAATAATAATAATAATAATAATAATAATAAAAACTATATCTTATAATGCTTCATCTTCCTCTTTCACAACATGTGGGGTACTCATTAACGAATCAGCAATGCATGACTTCTTCTATTTAAACAGACTGCTCTCAATTCGACCTTTCCATTCATACCTTGCTTAAAAAATCCAACTGTTACAACGTTTCTTCTCTCCATTCTCTAAATTCGCCTTAATTACATCCATCCAAGAAATGTCCTTAATCTCATCTCTGACCTAAAAATTTAAAACCCCCAGTTTTGAAATGAATGTTTCCCTTTCCATCAACCATTCCTTTTTTCAACTTCGTGCCAACTCACCCCACACCCCTCCCTCTCAAAGCAACCATAAACACTCTTCTCCCTCCAGCAACCATCACACTATTTCCCCCCCTTTTCTCAAGAAAATCCCCTCACCTTTCTCCCTCAACTCTCCCCACTCACCCTTCTCCACCATTACAGTTCCAAATTCCTTCTCAATTCCCCCCCCCCACCCTTTCACATCCATAAAGCTGCCTCCTTCCACTGCCCTCTCACCTCCATCTCAACACTCCACCTCCTCAAACCCAACTGCTTCTACCCCTCTCTTGTCCCTCTCCCCACCACCAAAGATCCTTTCTCCTCCTCATCCGGCCCCTCCTCCAGCTATTCTTCAATCCCGCACACTCTTTCAAAAACACTCCTTACCTCCTCCCCCCCTCCTCCCTTGTCCTACTTAAACCTCTCCCCTCGCACCCCCTGCACCCAAAGACTCCTCCCCTCCCTCTTCATTAACAGTGTGGACCTCAAAATATCCGGGGCCTTCACTCAAACCTTTCAGATCTTTCCATACAGGTTGCCACTGACAAACCAGACATAAATCTGCCTAACAGAAACTTTCCTCCCTCAAGACATCTCTGACTCCAAAGTATCTCTCCTGGTCACTCCTCCTCGTATGACAGACCTGAGCCTCTTCCTGGTGAGGAGTTGCTCTCTATCAAGATATTCCTCACTCTCCATTCACTGCCCTCACACCTCCACACCCAAAGATACCTCTGATACGTCATCCCCTCCACTCCCACCTCATGTTTATAGTGTACTGTACTGTCCCACAAACAGAGATGTCTCCATCTACACCTCACTATCCGAAAACATGGACCAACTTCTATCTTCTCATCCAAACTCTCTCTCCTCATATTGGCGACTTCAATGTCCTCTTGCTAGTTGGCCTGGTTGTGGTACCTCTCTCACCTGTCATGGCACTTCAGCAAAAGCTTTCTGTGACTCATGTGGACTGAATCAAATCAGTCAATTTCCTGACCCGGATTCTCAACCAATGGTACTCTATCTCTTCTGGATCTGATTTTGACAAAATTTTCCCTGAAAATATCTGCTGTCTTCCTCCACTCCAATCGCTTCTTCTGACCACGTCCGCTGTCAATGGACATCTCTCTGGCTGTTATCAGAGAACCAAC
>CM068957.1:145114999-145140552 GCA_035128595.1 Eptatretus atami
TGTGGTAAATGATTCTCAATGGTTTTCAGGAAGCAAACAAAAATACTTTATACTTTGGTTCCCCTTTGAAGGGTTTTAAAAGGGTCTTTTAGGGTCTTGAGGGTGTTTGAGGTTTTAGGGGTCATATGAGTCTTAGATGATCTTTGAGGGTCTTGAGGGTCTTTGGGTTTTGAAAATTGAGGAGTCTTATAGGTATTTGGGTTTTTTCGGTCTTATGGGTCATTCGGGTCTTAGAGAATTTGGGTCTTTGGGTTTTGGGTGTATTAAGGACTTGGGGGGGGGGTCTCTTAAAGGGTCTTCAAAGGTTTCAGGGGTCTCAGCAGTCTGAAGGGTCGAAAGAGTACGTAATTAATTGACATATAGTCACACAGCTTCACCATGTCTTATGTATACATACATACATACACAATATATATATTGTTGCGAATTCGCGCCCGCCGGCGTGCGGACGGCCACGTGACTCGAATGGCGGCCGCCTCGCCCACCGGACGGACAATTCTGTCGTGACCCTCTGGGAACTATCGCCCGGAGCCAGTCACGGGTGGGCCTTTCGACCTCACCACGATCATGCCAATCGGCCACCCGCGTAGGATAGGTTGTTCGCCAAACTCGACCTACCTAAGTACCCACGCGGATGGTAAACCGGGCGATCGTACTCGCCGCGGGTCGACTCCGGACACGAACCGCTTAAGCGGTACGTTCCGTGCTATTTGTATAACCGAGCGGTGTTATCGTCGGCCTCGACGGTTCCGATTAATTATCGGGCGTATCAAGCCCACTGCGAACGCTTTACGTGAAGCAAGATGGAGATTCAACAAAGGGAAGGACGCAGCGAAACGGGGAAGAAGTTCACAGAAGCACTTTATTCACACCACACACGGAGAGCACACATATACAGCCATACAGTCAGAAATGCACGTATAGCAAATGCAAGAAAGGGAAGCGCAAAAAGCAACGAGACGAGAGCTACACCGACTAGGAGACACACGGCAGACACTTATACAGTTCTACTTTGCAAGACACGGCGCCACAAGATCCATACAAAAAAACCCTGAAAAGAAAAGGTGACTTCCCTTTTGAAATTGAACTTTTGGCCTAAGTAGACCGTTTCGGTTGACCAAATTCTATGAAACTTCAATACCTGACCGTCGCACTGTCGGTGACATTAATCTCTGAAAATTTCAGAACGGTCGGTTGAGCGGTTTGAGGGTCGAGCGGTAACAATACATATATCTATAATCTCATCTTATATAATATGTATTTTTTTTTATCACACACAAACGGGGGCGATCACATACTTGTCAAATTTTTTTTTTGGCCAACACACACACAAACAAACAAACAAACAAACACACAACACACACAAACGGAGGCGATCAACATACTTGTCAATTTTTTTTTTGCCAAAACACACACACACACCACACATAAGCGAACACGGCAATTCCCATCCCACATGGATGTCATCAAACCATCATCAAATTTCATTAATCTCTAAGCATTAAGAGTACGTCCAAAAGCCAGCACACTTTTAAAACAAGGCAAAAGTTTTGGTGAGAGTTGTTTCTATGTGAGGAGAAGATAACATGTTGGAAGGGTTTAGATTTGTTCAGCCTGAGTAGATATAAAGGTCAGAGGATTTCAGTCAAGGGCAGGAGCAGGCAGCCAAATATCTCTGTTGGCTCGAAGCCCACATTGGGGTAGCTGTGAGAGTTAAGGTAATGCCACATTTGAGATTTACGACATCTATATAACACATTGCATCTTTCCAACTTGCTGCCTGTCAATTATTTTTGGATCATTTTTAAAATGTCATCTCCGTGTCTCGTGATTTTGACAACGGACGCAATGATCACAAAACATTCACGGATAATCTTCATCCTCACTGGAAACGATGAGAATCAATTGATTTGAAAGTTTTGAATTTCTCTGCAAGTTGCTAATTCGTGTTCACGTTTGCAATAATTCATCGAAAACAATTTCGGCAAAGTAGTCTGGTAACAGGTAAAAAAAAAAAAAAAAAAATTTATACTTCATCGAGAGTTGTGGAAGATCGAACTTGTAGTTTTATTGAAATATTGTGTTTGAAAGAGTATACTGTGTGTAGTGTGATATCTCGACGTCATCCCGAGGTTGTTTCCAACAATGAATGCATTGTCTAAAGATGTCACAACACAAGGTAAAAATATAGTGTAAATAAAAATGGACTTATTCACACCTTTTCAAAGCGATAGGAAAATTGTACCTGTGACATTCTAAAACTCTGTCATGATGATATTCCGATGATAAAACTTGTATTCACAGATGAAGTGATGTTTTATGGGCAGAAAGTTATCGAATCCACACCAGAGATATTTCCCTCAATGTTTTAAAGATTTAAACAGTCACCTGGTGTTCTGGAATATAATCGGTAACTTCACTGTGTTAAGGTTGGTAAATTCATTGCATTAAATGAATGGGGTTTGAAACGGCATGTACAAACAAGCGCACAAACTGAGTTTTGGGGCCTTCATGACAAAAAGAGAAACGTTGCAAGCCGAGAAATAATTCTGTTCTGTTGGCACTCCTCCTCCTCGTCCTCCTCCTCCTCCTCCTCCCCCTCCTCCTCCTTCGTGTGCAGCACAAGGCTGTGGGCAGAGCCTTTGGCTGAGGGCGGTGCCGCTGATGCTGTGCCTCTATATCAATACACTGCAACTCATTTTGCCGACCTTGGAAGGATGACAGGCTGAGTCAACCCCACCTGGTGTCAATTCAATGGCAGACAGGGTCTCAAACTCAGCATGCTCAGCTGAAAGTGACAGGAATTTGTAATTTGTTTAGCATTCTGACAATCGCTAATCTACTCTTCATTGAGGGACTCTGTGAGATCTTTAACATCCACCAGCTAATGCTAGCAGAGAGGTCGTGGCTGACAGGATAGCCTGGAGGTATTACCACACCCCTCTAAGATGTCAAGACTGGCTTTGAATCCCGACCCAGCTATAAACTGTCATCCCGGTGTTTCACGGCAGGGCGATCATCAATGTATGTGGCCATCCCTTGGATGGACGTTAAATGGGCGTCCCATCTGCCTGTGTTAGTTGGTGGACGTTACAGATCCTATGGTGTCCTTCACAAAGATTGCGCGCGCTATCGCCGGCACCGTGAACAAATTTCAAATTCCTGCACCTGCAAGGGGCACTGTCTCAGCGGCACTGCAGTACCTCCCAGCAAATTATGCTACACGCAGCCATGTGTTGCATATGAGAGAAGAAGAAACGGACGGTTCCTCCAGCTTCACATACATCTGAGGGATATTACACATCTGGATGCTTCGCCCTGTCTGTGAAACACCAGGATGAGAGTTTGTGGTTGGGTCGTGATTTACACTCAGGATAGACAGCTTAAAGACAACTGTGCAGCTATCCTGCCAATGCCAATTCGCATAATGTACATAACGGGTAAAAAAAAAGACATTGCCAATCTTCTCCTAAAGTAGAAATGGATTACAGGACTTGTCATGCAAATTCCTCAGACTTTCCAGAGAGATCTTAAACTGAGAGCTGTTTCATCACCACAAATTGTTTATATCTTTAAGTTCATTAGGAGGATGTCTGTTTTTTGTTTTTTAGAGCGTTTGAAGGAAATGAAATATTTTATTTGACAATTGAGGGATAATTTGTTTGTGACTCATTACGAAATGTTTAGTCCCCCTTCCACCCCTTCAATTTAATAATGACTAACAATCCAAATTGGGCTGTTAAAGATATAAAGACCCATGAATGCTTTTGCGAGATTATCTGATAAACAAACAGGACCAGTGCAGATTGTTGGGATGGATTAATATGAATGAAGAACAGATCAATAATTACTATCTGATTGCTCAGCCAGTGAACAACATTCGAGATCATATTTTATATAAAGAGTTTCAACATTATGTTAACAACCTCGTGATGCCAGGTACGCACTTTCTAATAAATCCTCAGTAAACTCATTTCTAATCATGTCATCGCCTCCGATAGATGTAATCTGCGTTTTCTGTATTGTTATATGAACGATTATGTCGCCGATTATCATTTTTTATGCCGAATGGTTTTCATGGTACATCCCGATAAGACACTCAAGTGATATTTACTTTTTCATTATTTCAGACCAAAGTGCAATTAGTTGCTCATTCTCCCTGAAATATCCGAGTTATCGGATTTTATTGACGAGCCTTATCGCACAACTCACCGATGTACTTTTGGTTAAAATGAGGCCTACAATGCAATATGTAGGCCTCATGTAAGCCTATAATCTCATAAAGATTGTTCGCGATGCTGGAAGGCATTTAGCGAGACAATATTTGCATCTGTAAAAACAATATATCTATAAAATGTGAATTCACACAATCACGACTTTATCTTTGTGGGGTTATTGCTGAAACATTTTCCACCCACAACTACACCAAGGTAACTCTCGGTGATGATGTGACAGAGTTCTTTCAAAGAAAGTTTTGATTATTTTTTCCCCCCATGCACTGGATTATTTGAAGTTTAGATTTTAATTTCCAGCTGTGGATATTCATATTACACCTTCCGTGCAATATTCCAGCCTGTACTCCGTCACATTGGCAATCGGTGAAAGAGAATCGGTGATTGATGTGTTTCGCCATCCGCGGCGGTACGCAAGCCTCACAAATGTGCGTCCCCGCACGCTGATGGCACCGGCAATGTTATGATTAACTATCTCTTCCATGCAGATTCTTTTTGCTAATCGGCTAACATAATGTGGAAGGAAAGTACAGTGACTGAATTTCCAAATTTTCGCAGGTCTGCTTAAAATTGGGCAAATCCGATGAAATAATTAGTCGCTCACATTGGTCAAAGGTTGAATTAGCAGAATAAACAGCACAGGAGGTCAGAGTCATGTGCTGGGGCCATCAGTCATCTCCTCAGATCTCTACAAGCGAACGGATGTGCTGTCCGGACGTTCTGCTTTCATTTCAAATCTCTCTCTCTCTCTCTCTCTCTCTCTCTCTCTCTCTGAAATGGAGGGCTGTAAGCATATATCAATGGCACTCGGCCAGCCGCACAGCCCTTTATACTGTGAAGCGAAGGTTCTTAACAGACCTTTGTGCTTTATTTTACAAAATGTGATGGTAATGAGTTTGATGGGCCCAGATTGGATATAGCAGAAATGCTAAGTTTCATGCAATTGCCTTGAGTTTTCCTTCCCAAATTAAGCCACCTAATTACTTTGCCTCCCAATGAATTTTCAGCTGTGGAGCGGCCATTGATTGGCCTCAGATAATCGATGAGAAAATGCCACATTGCATTCTCAATCATGCCAACCTAATTATCAGTTCAAAATTAAAGCTGCTTCCACCTGGCAATCTCCTCTTTCGTCATGTCAGCACTTCTTTTTAATCGTTTTATTTTTAAGTAGAAAGTGTAGGAGAAGGCTTGGACCCGTATTCATTCAGAACTATCTCCTGTAACAAGGGAAAGGAAAAATGAGTCAACAATAATGAATAGAATAGCATCACATGTACACCAAATCAGGTAGTTATCTCACCTTGAAGGTCATTGATGAGGCAGCTGCATTTTTACTGACAAGCCAATCATGACGTGGAAATTCTCCTGTGATGAGCTTGACTCCCTGAAGATTAGAATCCAAATCCTCACCACTGCCTCCACCTGGATTTGAACCCACAACCTCTAGGATTCCACTCGAGTGTCTAGTAACCTTACCAATAAGTCGCCACTGTACCCAGTCGATTAAATCAACAGAACATAGATTGATGTATGTCTTAACCACTGTGAGAAGCAAGGAGCAGCTGATGTTTTGGGTATTAACCTTTGTCTGCTGCTCTTTTGCTCCATCAAAAGTTTTTTTTTGTATCCGTAGTCGAGGCTCGTGGAAGAGCTAGTACACTGAACGGATCAAGACGTAACAGACAAAAAGAGGACGCCAACATACAAAACACAATGCGAAAGGAACCGTAGAGACCCGTGTTAAAGGTGCAGTAGAGAGAGAGAGGGGGTGGGGAAACCAATCAGCAGAGTTGAAAGCCAAGATAGAGGGAGACTTGGTTAAACAATGGGTGTGGGGAGGAATTGGGGGCAGGAGAGTATGCATGGGATGTACAAGATTGATGGATACAGAAGGAAACTCAAAGGAGGGAAAGCTGGAAAGTTAGATGGAGGAGGGATTTGGCTGGGGTTGGGGGAGGTTCACGAGGGTAGAAAAGATCATGGTTTTGGATTGGGGACATTCTGAGATGGTGATGAACAGCTGTATTGTAGACATGGATGGAAGAATGAGATTGAAGAAGATGTGGAAGTTGGTTCCACAGGTGGATAAAAGAGGAACAAATGATTTGGAGGTGAGCAGTGATCCTGGATTTAGATAGTTTCACCAGGAGGTTTATGATGGACTATGTGAGCCCTGCAGAAACCTGTGGGTGGGGGACAAAGCATAGAAAGAGGGTGCAAGACCAGATTGGAGGCAGTGGAAGATAGAAACTACTCACCTGTCTGCGATGATGAAGTAATCGGCCCATAGATTCAGCCTCATTGTGAGATATTTCAATAATCTTAAAAGCCTTGGTTTCCACGGCATCAAGCTAAGCAAGGTGTGAGGCAGGGGAACCACCCCAGAAGGGAGAGCAGTACTCCATCAAGCTATGGATGAAGGCCTTGAAGGTGGATAGAAGTTCACATGTGCCAAGGAAGGACTTGTGTGCAAAGTCCACGCGTGCCAAGTACAAGGGAGAGTTCCCAGTCAGTGGCAGGCTATGGAGGCCAACTTTAAAATGTGGTTTGCCCAAGAAAGATCAGGCTGATTGTGACACCCAGGAGTTTGAACGACTGAACTTCCTCAAGAGGATTATTAAGAAAGTGGAGAGGATGGTTTCCACATGGTCCTTTCAGAGAATGAGATAGTAAGAGTGTGAAATTTCTCAGTATGGAAAGACATATAAGTGGTTGACCATCTTTTGATTTTGGCAATGTCTGAAGAGAGGGAAGAGGCTGTGGCCTGGCTGTCTGAAGGATAAGGCAGAGGGTAAGTCATCAGCAAATAGATTAATAGGATTTCCAGATAGTCAGAGAGATCATTGATGAAGATCAGCAATAGAATTGGGCCGAGAACATTGCCTTGAGGCACTCCAGCCTTGGCAGGGGGAGGAGATGAAAGGATTCTGTTGAGAGCCACATATTTGCTGCGAGAGTAGAATAATTCAGTAAGCCATGTGTGCTGTTGGCCTTGGATGCAATAGGCAGAGTGTTTGGAGAGTAATGCAGGATTCCAGACTATAAAAAGCACTATTTATGTACAGAGAGGTGGCCCTGAACTCATGACTGACATTGAGGGCCTCCATCCATTGTTGGGAGAGTGGAAGCAGCATGTCCAAGGTGGAGTGATCTGGTCTGAAACCAAATTAATTATCTGAGTTGAGGTTGTTTGAGAGAAGGAAAGATTTCATATCATCAGCAATGATGTATTCCATGACCTTGCTTATTGGAAGTAAGTTTACAGGTCTGTAGTTGAGGGGATCAGTTGTTCCACCTTTTTCTGTAATGCATTGATGTTGGCTGATTTCCAAGCAGATGGAAGATGACGTAGTGCAAATGACAGGGTGAAAAGGACAGAGAGAGGACATGCAAGAGTAGTGGAGCAGGTTTTTAGGACACGTGAGCTGATGCTGTTAGGTCCAGTGGCAGAATCAGTCAAGGGTTGAAATAACTTTCTCTACCTTCTTAGGTGCAAAAGATAGAGTCCAGGAACGGTTTGGAATGACAGGAATGGGTGGGTACAGAGAGTGAGGGGTTGGGGAAACAAGATTTGGAAGCAAACACAGAATGGAGGCATTCGGCCTTCTCACAAGCGGAGTCGGCTCTGGTGCCATTTGAAGAGAGGGAAGGGGTGCAAGGGGAGCATATTCTGGAGACAGACTTAACAAAGCACCACCAGGTTTCAGATGAGGGAGACAAGTTTGAAAATTCAGTTTTGAGGGTCAACGCCAAAAAGGACCAGATTCTACTTGCTTCTCTAAGCGGTTGGCATTCCTCAATTAATGTTCCGCTGATTCCATCCATTGTCGTACCTGTCTGCCAAAGCAGAACCACACACACCTCACAACAAGGCTAGTTCTTAATTCTACCAAAGTCATACAACTCAATTGAAAAGCACAAATACATCTTTGGAAATCCTTCAAAACACATTTGATTTTTTTAATTTGTGTTCTTTGTCTTTTGGTTGGCCCATGTTCTGACGCATACAGTGTCAGTTTACTTATCCTCTATAGTCTATACACTAATTCCATATTTACCATCAACTCGGGTTGGCCTATGCAGCATTCTCATCTGAACTGCCTGGTTGATGATCTTAGGAAGCTGGGTTGAAATCCCATGTGCTATATGTTTGTCCATGGCCTATTAATGTCCTTTTAATTAAAGTTAAAGTACATTGATGATTACTCACGCCTTTGTCTTGCATGCAATATAGTATGTGCAAGCTCTTCCATGAACATTCAGTCAATGTAAGAATATGTAAATAACAAACTCAACCTAAATCGATGTCCCTTTGATATCTACAGGCAAGCAATTCCATCAGAAAACCAACTTGCAATACTCGTTTTGAGAGATACCTTGGGATATTTAACATCCACAACCTAAGTGCAGATGGGACAGCCAGCTTTTCAATCCTATCCAAAAGACAGTAGTCTCTGAGATAGTGTGCCCTGTGCCGGCACTGCCTCAGAATGACAGTTTCATTGTTTTTGTTTGATACCATCGGGAATCGAACGCAGACTGAGCAGCTCAATGGTGGCACACCACTGTGGAAGTAACTTACTATTGTGATGTAGCTTAATAGTATTCCAGCAATGTCACATTTCTATGTCATTTTGGTCAAAGAGAACCACTGCGTGACTTACCTTTGATCACAGGCCAATATACGAGGTATTCGGTTTTAATATATTTTGCAAAGTTGTTTGAAATTAGAAGAGTTGAATCACCTCGTTTGAGCATTTGCAGGCGGTGGGTAATATTATCAGGGAGCTTCTTTGGTTATGAGTCAATTATAGGCTTTAGTTTGTCTTGAAACCCATGAAGGGCCCCGCACGTGTCCATTTGGACATATCATGCCGAGATCCATCCTTGGTGAAACTGTAAACAGCCTTGATTTCATTAAGTACCTAGCAAGTACGGAGGAGCATTTAAATAAAACGTTTTATAAATTTTTTTTGACAAAAGAGAAAATACAATATTGCTACAACATTCTTTAATGTGCAATCACCTCAACGTGTGCACTCCAGCAAATCTCAGTCTATACATGAATATTTATAGGTAAGCACATACGTTATCTCGTTTGTGGCCAACTCCTGGTGACATTCTTGATCAGATTATCCAAGCATATATGTATCTATTCAAATGAAATCCAAGTTTGATGCTAGCAGTTGGGAAATTATATTTCCATGCTGCTGTAAAGGTCAGTTATTAAAATTCTTATGCTGTTCTGCAAAAAGTATGCTTCGCAGTTTGTGAATTTAGTCGGTTAAAGCACCTGGACTGCACAGAATTTCTCAGTGCTCGATTTAATTTTCATGGGTGTAAAAATGGGATATATTGTCGCGTGACCAGGGCTCAGGCCCGTGCACACGACATGCCGAAGGTGTCCCGAAGGGGAGCGGCGCAATGAAACCACACCTCAATTTCGGGACATCGCACGCTGATCAACGGGCCGGCTAATTGACCCAGACAACCGAGTGATTAAAACGGCCAATTAAACCGTTTCTCAGGAAACACGACTCGTTCCACAATGCTGGTCCTCAAAAACAAACCTTGGATGAAAAATTTAATACAATAACAATGCTTAATCTTCATTCTTACCCTATCAGTTAACCTTTATCATAAGCACGTGCACTTAACACCACGTTGGATTTGGCAAACACCTGGGAAACATTCCAGTCCAAATGAGAGGTAATCAAACAGCTTTAAAAATCAAGTGTGGTAGCGACAATTGTTTTGTTCTTTCAAGGCAAAGTACACGTGCAGCATTTGAAACTTGTGGACACTGACTGAAAAACAGACAATTAAACAATGGCAGAGAAGATGAACAGAAGGAGGACATCATGAGATTTATTAGGACGGAGTTGAAAGGGTTCAGAAGATTACAATGGATGCTCACTATAATAGGTAGCAGCAGCATTGTTGGCTCAAGGCTGCATGATGGCACTCTCCACATCTTGAGGGCAACACCCTGAAGGTAAGGAGGAGGGGAAGCTCTTACCTTGTCTTCAAATCTGCTGGAGTCACATACTGTGTGGGAATGTCTCAGTAGATGGCTTCTTCCATCACCGCTGGTCCTCTCTCGTTTAAACACAAAGGCCAAAGATCAGCACACATCCAGGCTCAGGACGTGCATCGGGCCTGCTCAAGCTGTTCGCCCATACAGTCAATCCTCTATCGGCCCATTGTAAGGTCACTCACCTCACACATAGTCTGTCTCTTTCATTCAGCCCAGCATGGTCGCTATCACACCACAAAGAAAGTGATATCAGATGGGCCCTACCACCTGTACCTCTCAGTCCACACACCCTCATGGTGATGTTCCTCTCCTCAAGGCACCCATTGCCCCCCACATTTCAATTTTTCTGCAGCCCTTTTTATGCACTGCTGACCAGGTGCCACCCAACATAGGTGATCTTACACATCACAGCATGACCCTATTTCCCCTCCATCATCTGTTGACAGTCACAAATACAAATATTGTATTTTGCCAGATTAACTTTTTTTATGCAGGTATTGAAGCTCATAGAAGAGCAGAGCAGCAGGGGCCAATGGATCAACAAACAAGACGGGGCAAAGGAATAATAGTGCGAAAATAAACATGCACGACAGAACAGTAAGAAGAATTGCAGGAGATTGGGTGTGGAGGGGAGTGGTATGTGGGGTGGGGTGGTCACGGACTCAGTGTGTCTAATAAAATTCCACAGTGGAAATGGGAGAGACCATGAGGTGGCGGTGGACAGGAGACTTAAAATCCCATGGGGAAGAACTCGAGACCATGGATTCGTGAAGACAGTTCCACAGGCAATAAAAATGGGTGTGAAAGAATGGAGGTGAGCTTGAAGTTTAGACTTGGAGAAGTTAACAAGAAAAGGGTTTCTGACAACACACATGTGACCTGGAAGGACACGGGCTCAGCAGAGAGGTAAGAGGGTAGGGGGAGAGTGAGGCAAGAACAAAGCCGCAAAAATAAATAAATGGCAAGGTCGGCAACTTTCCTACTGTGAGCAAGAAGCAGAACCTGAGAAACCTTCCTGATGAAAACGTCTAATGACCCCCATTGGCCTTGGTTTCGGGTCTTCAATTGTGTTGGGAGGAGGGGAGATGATCTGCTTAGGACAGGTTATACTCGGAGCTGATAGTTTGGCCCAGGAGCTTCAGATATTGCACCTCTCCCGGAGGCTAATCCCAGGAAGACATTTTCACACTCCTCTATTGGTAGGGACAAATTTGCATTTTGGAGGAACAAAGTAAGTGTTGGCATTTCCTTCATGAAATAACATATTCCAGGTCAATGACGAGTTGCTTATTTACTCCAGATCAGAGGAGGAATACTGATCGAACGACGTGGTGCTGAATTATCCTGCATGCAGGGAAGTCATCTGCAAAGTTATACAATGGATTTTCCAGTGACAAATATACATACCATTGATGAACAAAACCTTGAGGGACACTGGCTTATACAGGTACAATATTGAACAGAGTTTCATCCAAATCGAACTGCTGCTTGTAAATGCAGAGTACTATGACAATAAGTTGAGTATAGGCCAATGGATACCATCTGTTCTTGCATACGGCAGCTTGGCTGCCGGGTAGCGATCATTACTTGGAAGCGCGGCTGTGCCGCTGATGCTGTGCCTGGGTGGATGACAGGCTGAGTCCACCCCACCTGGTGTTTATTCAGCAGCCAACAGGGCTCAAACTCAGGACCCTGAGATCCTAAGCCAGCCGCCCTCAGCACTAAGCCAACACAAGGCTTCATGGATACCATGAGTTGATGGTTTCAAAACCACAGCAGGATGCCAGACAGAATTGAGTGTGTGGGTACTGTCCAGGGAAATATCCAGATCTTTTGTTTGAGATCATGGGCAACCATCCATTTCAGACATTGCAAGAGTAGTATGTCCATAGCAAAACTAATGGTCGCAGATCAGTGAGAAAATGTGTCTTGAACTCTACCGCAATTATTGATTTTAATACATTGTTTATGATGTGGAGGAGGAGGGTGTCTGCTGTTTAAGTAAGAGTGTACATTTTGGCACCATTCTTATGAGTTCATCATAATTTTTGCGATTTTCCATGATGCAAGTGGTCGATCCTTGGGGAATGACATGGGAAGAAGTATAGAAACAGTTATAGACAATGCAGGTGGACAGTTATTTGAGGATTAGGGCATGAACAATGCCATCAGGGTCAGTAGTGGTGCAATAATCGAGAGAGGTGAGAAATTCTTCCCACCTTGACAGATGGAAGTTCACATGCTGAAGGATGTTTTCAGTAAGGGATGTTGGATGGACACAAGAACATAGCGATTAGGAACCTTGATCTTTATTGCAAAGACAGAGTTAAGTCATTCGGCTTTAGCAGAAGCAGTGCACATAATAACCCCATCTTTCAAGAGTGAAGGGATATCTGAAGAGCATCTTGCAAAGACAGACGACTTACTGCCACCAAATATTCGAACATGTTGAAAGATCTTCATGTTCAGGCCTCAGGTCGACCTGATGCTGAATTGTGGTTCATCTAAACATGGAAACACAATGGTTGCGAGCTTTGCTGAGTGCAGGTTCTCATTAATGAGATTTGATTGCCAAGAGGAAAAAGCATGCTGCTTTCTGGAAATCGCCTCAACGTGTGAATCATTATACTACGAACGAAATGTTTTTCAGGATAGCAGGAGGTGTGAACGAATAGAGGAGACAGTGTAGCTTTTGAGAAGTGAGTCTCAATCACTATTTTAAGAGTTGTGGACCACTCTGGTAAAGTGGACCACTCTGGTAAAGAGATGATGAACTGCAGGCTGGACAGGTCTGCCTGATGAAACTGCCAAACGTGGTTGTACTTTCATGGATCTGAAGACCACCAGAGGAATGCACTTTAAAAAGTTCATGATATGAGAAACCTTGGGGAGCAGAGGAGGAGCAGAAAAGGTGATCGAGTCAAGCAGATCGCATCAGATAGTAAAGGAAATATTGGTTGGGAATCCAACTGAATGGGTGAGGCCAGAAGTGGTACAAAAGGTCTTGGCTGCAATACCGCGCACAGTTTTGTTAGGACTGACACTAAGCCGGCTGGAATAGTGACAGCTGAAGTCATCAAAGAGGACGAAGAGGGAGTTGGAATGTGAGTATAATCGTCAAAATTGGTTGAGAGAGCTTTATTTCTGGAGCCATCACAGTTGGGAGGGCAGTACACCTCAAACCTCATCAAGACATTGCTATGGCAAGGGACATGGATCCAGAAATATTCCGTCGGCAATGGAGGAGGACAAGGACTCTGATATAGAAAGAGAGATTCTGATATAGACTGCAAATAGCACGAGTATTTGAGGTAGCACACTCACCAGTTAGATAGTTCTCATTTAATTCCAAAGCCAAAGATCTAAATGGTTATCCTGGTGCTTTGCATGATCAACTCAAGCAGGATATTTCACAAATGATTATGTTGTTCTACAAAGGGACATTAAGCTGGGTGTCCTATCTGTTTGCATTCATTGGGAGATCGTAAAGATACAACAGTGCCTTTTATAGATCTTAAAAGTTGAAAGAGAGCGAGCCTTTGTGTGCTGATACTTTAGCCATGTTTCAAATTCCTGCTCTCCATCACCCAGCAACAGTGTGGTGACCCGCACAAGGTCGGTTCTTCACAAAAGCAATGCTTTGAAAACAATATGGTTTTAGATGGACATGTATATATTATTCCAATCGTTGCTATTTGTGACCAAAGATATCCATTCACATATAACTTGAACACCTGGATGCGTGATCTTTTTCTATGGTAGGAGTTGCTGCGGTTTAAGCAAAAGATTGGAGTGAGGCATGGATGTATCCTGTTTCCCACGTTGTTCAACATCATATCGGACAAAATATTTCATTAATGTTAATGGAGAAAGTCAAGTAGGGGAAGGAGTCCAGATTGAAGATCAGAAACTGTGAGACTTGAACAATGCAGATGATGTGGTTTTGCTGCCTGTGATGGTGACTTGATTTGCATCACTCCTCAGAACGATCAGTGATGAAAGTGAGAATTTTGTTTTAAAAGTGAGTATTCCAAAGACAAAGTGGATGATGATGACAAGCAGAATGAAGATAAGGGGTGAAGTGATTGAGAAAGGAAGCTCGTTTGTTTACTTGGGAAGCAATATAACAGATAATGGAGGTAGTGACAAGGAAGTGAAGATAAGGCTGGCATTGGTGGAGTGGTGTTCAGTAGTCTGAGTGGGGATATCTGGAGGAGAAAGGTTGTGAGCCTGCAAATGAAGGTGAATGTGTTCAATGCAGTAGTAATCTATGTGGTGCCATATGGGTTGGATTTTGATGAGTGAGGAGGAAAGGACACTGGTTTTGATACGAGGTGCCTGAGAATAATACTTGGGATTTGCTGGGTGCAGAGAGTAACCAATGACAAAGTGAGGATAAAAACTGGATGGAAGAAGTTATGTAAACTGGCCAAAGGGCAGTGTCTGACATGGGCTGGGCATGTGTGAAGGATGGGGGAAGATCGGATAGCGAGAAAGATGGAGAGATAGATGTAGAAAGGAAGGAGACCAAGAGGAAGGCCAAATAGATGGAAGGGTGGGATTAATGAGATGGAAGGTGGAAGGCTCAGGATCAGAAGCTTTGGAGATGAATGAACCATGGAGGGGATGCAGTGTCAAAACGGCAGGACTGCATTGAATGAATGACTGTCTGAGTTGCTGCCTGCACAACAACCATACTTTGAGATAGCAAGCAGTATAACCTGGAGGCAAGGAATATCTGAGACATCCAGACCACTTGCTGTCTGGAATTTAGACAGTAATCTGGAATTTCTTTTCAGGACAAATTTGAAGGTGATACTTTACTTCCACTTTGGCATTATCTTAGCAAAAGACATTGTGGGATTTTTTTTTTTTACCACTACCAATGCGCCCAGCTTGATCCCCAGCAAATCCCCAGCTTGATGTCTCTCAGAGGGATGGCACACTCATTGATACAATGTTCTGAATGTGAAGCACCAAGCCGACGGTTTACAGTCGAGCCAAGAATCAAACACAGGTTAGCTCAAAAGAAAGTTCGGAACCTTTGCACCGTGCTGTCAGATTACACATGTGTATACAACAGGACTGGTGGTGGCTCTGTGATAAGAACACTGTACTGGCACTCACAAAATTTTAGTTGTTGGGTAATCGACTTCCCCTGCCTTTTCTGGTTTATAGGTTATATTCCAAACATTGTCGATGATCATTAATCCACTCAGGGAAATATGAGGTGGGCACTAAAATGCTACCTATGAAAAGGCAGTCAGGTCAAGTCGGGTATGGGAGTATGCACCGGAGCAGTGCGTCGCTGCGTCCACTTTCCGCCAGTCCTCCAGCGGCCTCTGTCTGCCCATCCTTCAGGCAGATGCCTGGCCCATCCCCATCTCCTTGATATGCCGATCAACCGACTGTAACCATGAGGCACATGATCAGCCCATTGGCCTCCTTTACTCATGAGGCTCCCTCGCTGAGAAAATCTGGTGAGCAGGAACAGCATCAGGAAAACGAGCCAATCCATACAGCCGCAGCTGATGCTCATTTACTATGCAGGTAACAAATCTCATTTGAGTCTCTCTCAGCAACCGCTTGTTGGACACAAAGTCAGACCAGTGATAGCCAAGGATTCTCATGAGACCTGGTACCAAAGGAATTAAGTCTCTGTCTCAGGTCCCTGGTCAGAGTCCAAGTCTCACATTCATCGAGCAAGACTGGAAGCACAAAGGACCTGAAGACTCAGACTTTCATCCTCCGGCACAGGTATTGACGGCACCACACCCCATGATTCAGTGAATCCATAACTCCCCAGGTCCGACCCAGACGTCTATTGACCTCTGACTCACAGCCAGTGGTGACATGAATATTACTGACAAGGTAAGTGAATCTCTCTGTGACCTCAAAACCTCACCACAAACAGGTACAGACAAGATAGCAGCATCCAAGATATCACTGAAAGCCTGGATCTTATTTTTGACCCAGAAAATCCATAATCCCAGTGTCTCCGACTCCTCAATCAGCACATGGAGGGCCCCCAAAAGGATATCTAGAATCTCTGCAAAGATGACTGCATCATCTGCAAAATCAAGTTCAGAGATCTTGACATTCCCAAACCATGCACGGCAGCTTGATCTCTCTGACATCCACCCCAGAATCTAGTCCATACAAGTGCTGAAAGGTGTGGGGGCCAGTACACACCCTTGACAAACTCCAGTAACAACTGGAAATAAGTCAAAGATGTTATCAGCACATCTCACAGCACTCTTGGGACGAGAGTATAGTTCAGACATCAGATTGATCAGTTTTGGTGGCACCCCACGAAGACCAATAATCCTCCAGAGAGCATCCCAATTCACTGAATCGAACGCTTTGCAGAGATCAACAGAGGCTGCAAGCAGCCCATACCAAAACTCTTGTCTGCGTTCGGTGAGGACCCCAAGAGTAAGGATACGGTCAATCGTTGACCATTTTGATGGAAAGCCTTACTGCTCTTCACGCTGGTGCTCAAGCAGATGGTGGCGAACCCTGTCAAGAATTATCCAAGCAAAGACCTTGTCTGGCACTGAGAGCAGCGTCACCCCTCGGCAGTTGTTGCAGTCCTGACGATCACCCTTTGCCCTCTTTATTCTTTGCCTTTCCGTTGAGTTCCAAGACATCCACCAGTAACATCAAGGATGGTGGTCTTGAAGGCACTCCACAGCTCTCAGGATTCTCCAAAGCACCCAGACCTCCCCCCCCCCCAAAAAAAAACCCCCCATCCCCACTCAGCCTCATTGCAAACTCCTCATCTCTTCTCTCAGCCTTGAGCTTGCCAACATCCCTCCTAGGCTGGGTTGGTACTATTCTCCCTCATTTAAGCTACAACTTCAGAGTTGCAACAACAAGCATGTGGTCAGTATTGAGGAACTCAGCACTCCGGTACACCCGGCAGTTCTGGATCATCCTGTAGCAACCATCAACGAGCACTTGGACAATCTCCTTTACCACACCACGAGCATCGGAATACCAACTCCAGTGATGAGCATGTGGGTGCTGAAACCATGAACCAGCCACCCGAAGTCCATGACTTCTTGCAAAGTGAAGGAACTTAGTGCTATCCTGGTTCACAGTTCCAGACCCATGAGGACCAACACATGTCGTCTCATAACCATCCCTATCGTCTCGAGCAACACTTGTCAACAACAGTCTCGAGCGCCGCATGGAATGTGACCTTCACAATGAGATCACTCGCCTCAGTCCGAGCATATCCAGAGACCAGGGAAACAACACCCAAGGAGTGACGAATCCTTCATCTCATAATACGCTCGTTGACCGGTGTTACCTCAAGTATCATTGGAGTCAGCTTATTGGACACATCTTCAGCACCTCTTTGAGAATGGTAACCATCAGAGAGACCAGACCAATAGTCGGTGAAACCACCCACCATGATCTTGCTAATATCCAGTTTCCGAACCTCAGAGAGTTCTGCAATACCGATGTTTAAATGCTTGAGCTCAGATGATAACAGAGATCAGTGGTCATCCTCTCTTTATGATAGGACATTCAAGGCATCCACCCAAAGGGATCGTCTCAGGGTAACTCAAGGAGACCGCCGTCTGATGGATGACACCTCCGCACCACGCTGCCACATACCACCACAATCTGACCGAGGAAGTTTGTCCCATGTTTTTCCTCCTATCATCAAAGAGTGGGGGTCCCAAAGGCTTTGCCACAATCACGTAATCCTTTGAGCTGCCCTGCAAAGGGCAGCAGCACATGAGGTACTCTCACGGAGTGTGTTTTCTGCAAAAGTTTGTGAAATGTTTAATGCAAATGTTTGTGTTGTATCAAAGTTGACTGATATATAAGTGACACATTTAGCACCAACTTTTCATCATTTGCCCATTAAAAAGCCAAAACATTAACATAAGCAGGCTCACGTGAAGATGCCGCACAAAATCGTTGAATTGATAAAATAACTCGTAGGACATGCTTTTTCCACCTGCGAGCTGGATAGCAAAACCACATGAAGCCTGATTATTCTGGCGTTTTAAATTGTTCAAAAGCAGCGTATGAATTGGATGGCAGAGGTGATTAGAGCAATGACAATTATTATTTGTATTGATGTTTGTCCAGATTTCTTTTTTTGTTAATACTTACTGATGTTGTTATAATTAAAAAAAACAAAATCAAATAAAAAAAGATTCCTATCATCTGTATTATTATTACAGCTATGACCGATACCCTAACAATATCCTCATATACCGCTCATGAGTAATAAATAACAGTCGAGACAGATCTCCACATAAACGATGATACAATGACCCCTTTTAGCATGTTTTCGATTAGCACTCTCTTCTCCGGGAACGCATCCTGAGTGCTACGTGAGGTATTACTGGACAGGATTTATGAAACTACTGTATTTTAGTTTTTTTTAGCTCGATGGCTGTGACTCTTTTTCTTTTTGCTCATCAACCATGTATGTCCACATCCGTTTTTTTTTTTTAAACATTTGCAAGTTTGACGACGTACTCTATGTCCGGAGATATTGTGAGTCAGAAGAAAAATCTCACCCAGGGCTTGGTCATGGGAGGGTGGTGTAGCTGATTCATGGTGGTGACAATCATGGCCAGTCTTCAAATGTGAAGTCATTGCCATGAAGTGAATAAATTGATAACAAGTTTATTGTTAGTTTGACAGTAATTTACAGACGAACAGTGCATTTACATTTTGGTCAACATGCTTGTTGAGGACGTGCAGTTTCGCAGATTCAGGATGAACTGATTTATTTTTGAAGACTCTCCTCTCTTGCAGCTTCTGCTCAAAGATCTTTCTCAATCGATAACTCTCACTCACGCCTCATCCTGACACGTGATATTTTGTATTTTGACACACCCCTCGCCTCCACCCTACCCCACCCTTTATCTGAAAATACGAGTACAACAAGTAATAAAAACATTTTAAAAATATGTGAAAGGATGTAGGGATGTTCCTCCAAAAAGTTTGTGAACAAGGTAGGGATGGTCATGAGAAATGATCATTTGAAACCATTCCTACATCTTTCTTTGAATAATGGTTGTCCATAGAAACACACACGCACACACGCACACTTTTCTAGGGGCAAACATTACTCAAAGAATAAGATGTAGGGATGGTTTGAAATGATCATTTCTCATGAACATCCCTACCTTGTTTACATACTTATTGGAGGAACATCCCTACATCCTTTTGTATTTTTGAAAATGTTTTTATGACTTGTTTCTTTACTTTTTTTTAGAAATACATATCGATGTTGCACTAATAATTTACAAATGTTGAATGTAGTACATGCTTTATCAACGTGCTCACATTGTAATATTACTGTACATACCTTATGGATAATCTAACATTATAAATAGGACGTACTTTATAGAAATATGTGTTGGTTGTTGCTGTCACTGACTTCCTGATAATATTCCACCATTAACCACACCCAAATGTACAGTGCCTATAGAAAGTCTACACCCCCTTTCAAAAATTTCACCTTTCGTTCCATGAAAGCCTTGGAATCAAATTGCATTAACTCAGACTTTTTCCACCATTATTTACACAATGTAACCCACAACTTGCAAGTAACCCACAACTGTTGCCCTTTGCTGATGATGTCTTTTCCTCAGAGTTCCCTGTCGACATCACCTTTGACACTTGCTCATTAAACAGTGGGAAGTTGAGTTGTCTGTCACTGAAGCTCCCGCCAAACACGCCCCTCCAATCACCCCTCTTTCAAAGTCACTGAGGTCTCCTCTTGCAGCCATGCTCGCCATAATTATAGGCAACCCGGCCTGTACAGCATTTTACACCTGAGCAGCATGATCCCACACATGCAGGGATGTTATTTGCTTAACTAACACATGGGCCACACCTGTGTGGAAGCCGTTGCTTTCAATATCTTTGGTGTCCCTCATTTACCCAGGTGTTTCCATTTTTTTGTCCACAACCTGTGGACAGTATTTACAGTGGCCTAAAAAACTATTCACCCACCTCCAAGGTTTTCACATTTTGATGCCACCTAAGTTTATTTCATGATGCTTTCAAATCAAACTTCACATATCATCTTCACAAACTACTCCAAAGTGATAAAGCTAAAAAAAAATTCAGATAAAATGTGAACAAGTTAGATTAACAGAGAAAATCAGACGATTCTCAGTTGCATAAGTATTCAAACCCTTTGCCTAATTCATCCTAAAAATATCATAAGGTACCTTTTTACTGAAATGGTGACTGAACCGTTGTGCCACACAAGCATTTGCTCGGAGGGTTCTGACCAATAGTTGCTTGCCACACATCCAACCTAGTTAATCATCAATTTCACAATTTTACAAGGAATTGTTTGTATCTACTGCAATTGCATATAAAATTGTACAATTTGCAATTACACAATTTACAAGCATTTTTTTTGCAGCTGGGTAATAGTGATGGGCTGGCGTCACAAAAAAGTTTGGCTGACTAACCTGCGGATTGCAGTGTCGCAGCTGACAAACTACTCTTTTGGAGTGGGTATTTCTGTATCTTACATGCTGCAGCACTGGACATACCATTTCAAACTCAAAAAAAAAACAAAAAAACATGTAGCAGGGTTCCATTGATACTCATTTCATGACTTACCTGAAAGTGAACACCACTTTCGGATTTTTTTAATATAAAGTGAAATTCACGCAATCGTGGCCTGAAAGATAGGAGAGGCGTTTTTGGGTCACTTGTGGTGGGGAATTTCCATATCACAAGGTTTTTTTTTAACACAACAATGAGTTTAAAGAACATTTTTATTGAAAGCACACTCTGTTGTATGCACAGACAAACGAGTCTCAACCAACAAACATATATGAGAGTTCATTCACCATAATTTTGGGGTCTGTAATATGGTATCCTGTTTCTATTTTTACATATTTTATCACAGGTGTTCAAAATAAATGGATCATTGGAGCAGCTTTAACTTTCTCATGCCGATTTGAATTGATAAGAACTGTTGCCACTTTGTGTTACATTTGGCTGCACTTTCTCCAGCTTTTCCAGGGATTGCTTTTGAAGTGTCGGTGATAATATTAGCATTTGTACAATTGAATGATGCTGCTCCGTCTGTACAATCTAATCATATTTGACATTTTCTTTTTTTTGGTGTTTTTTCATTTGCCTCAATTTTAGAAGCACTGACATAACCAGACATGTGAACTTGGAAGGAATGATTTTCACTCAATCACTAACTTTTGTGAAATCATATCTCATTTGTACTTCATAAACTGCTTCTGCTATTTCTTTGTTTGTATACCTAAATAAACACCTCTTTTCTACCTTTGAAAATAAAATGCTTTGATTGTCATTTAAGTTTATTTTATGGAAAAACTGTTTCCCCATTTCTGAAACATTTATCACTGAAATTTGGTTGCTTGCATTGTCGAGTTACATTGTTAGCATCTGCAGTTGGAAGTTACAGGAGTATCTTTCAACAAACCTATTATTAGATTGTACAGACTACATTTTATTGAAGTAATGATTTTCTAAATTAGATTTCTGAAACTCAGTTAATAATAATTTTTATTCCTTAATTTTCCTCAATTGCAAATGTTCTCATGTAAAATGTCAATCTGATATTGCAATATAATTGCTTCTTCATATATGCTTTTATTTTTTTTAAAAAAAATCAGCTTTTTAAACTGAATAGTCACATTATGTTTTATATTATGAGGGTCCACATTCGATTTGCTGCAGCATGGACAATAAAATTGTATGATACATAACACTTATTTTAGGTGTGACTGCTGTCAATATAAATATAAACTAACGTAAGATATTGACAGAAACCTGATAGTGTCTTTTGAAATGGGAAACACTTGGATTAGGTGACTTATGTTTTTAATTGTGGCCATTTCAATGATGTCATCACCTCGAGAACAATCCTGAAAGGATATTGATTGTTAAATTTTGATCTGAATTATTATTATAACTCTCTCTCTCTCTCTGTCTCTGTCTCTGTCTCTGTCTCTCTCTCTCTCATAAAAGGTTTACAGTTACACCATGTAGCACAGAGCTATTTATATTCTTTATAGTTTAATAATAACTACCAAAGAAAAAGAAGAAAAGAAAAAGTAGTCCTCAACGTTTCGGGCAGCATGCTGCACCCATCAACAGAAGGAAGTAACTTCAAGGATTTGATGCAGAGTTTAACTAGAAGGGCACTCGGTGGAGTGCATACCTCTGCCCCATAATGCCGGATCCACGAGAACATATCTGGCCCAATACATTTTTGAGATATTGTGCTATATATAGTTTTTGAGGCCTAACTTTCAATAGTGAAGAATCACTTAAATAATTATCAGATCCGGATCTGGATTCGGATCTTCACCTAAATTAAATAAATTATTTCTTGTCACACACCCAACATGACCACAAAGTCTCGTCTGAATCCGTCCACAACTTTGTGAGATATCGTGCTATATATCGTTTTTGGCCCGATCTCTCAATGGTGAAAAAACACTTAAAAAATTCTAGTAGTCGGATCCAGATCCGAATCTTCACCAAAAATCTTATAAGTTAATGCTTGTTACACACCCACCCTGTCCATAAAATTTCATCCGGATCCGTCCACAACTTTTTGAGATATCCTGTACACAAACAAACAGACAAACAAACAAACAGACAGAAAGGGGTGAAAACATAACCTCCTTCACCTTTGGTGGCGGAGGTAAAAAGAGATTCCCATCCCCAATTGGCTGGTTATTGTGCAGCGCTGATTGCCTGTTCATTGTGTGTTTTTGATTGGCCAATGTGGTTTTGCTCATCATAGTTCATTGTCCTCAGTGTATTGATAATTGTGATTATACGTGTCAACTTCTTAATGAGGGAGAGCCAGCTGTCGCTAATGGGTGTCCCGTTTTCTTGGGGGACCGTGTGATGTAAATGTATCTCCATCGCTTCTCTGATTCTCCTTGTGTGCCAGTGACTAATGGATTTGAGGAGTTTACTGTCTGAACATGGTATGCGATGATTATTATTCTGTACATGATTGACTATTGCTGATTTTTTTCTATTCACCTCGTCTATTATGTGCTTGATGTTCTTTCAGTCTGGTGGTGAAAGTCCTCCCAGTTTCCCGAATGCAAACTTTACCACATTCACAAGTAAACACCTGCATGGTGGTTAGGAGGTCTTCTGTTCTATGTGTGTGAAGAATAGATTTGGGCTTGTGTGTCAAGCAATGACTTACTGACATGTTGACACTCTTGAGAATGCACTGGATATGGTGTGATGTATGTCCAATGAAGAGGAGAATAACACATGCTCCAGCTTCTGGTGTAGGCTCATGAGCTTACGGTAATTTGGTATTGATCTTGTGGGTGGGATAACTGTTGAATTTAAGGGTAGTCATGATGTAGCGTAGTTCACGCTGCAGGTTGTGCTTGTCCTTAATAGTGTAGGCGCGACAAATTAGAGTGCTGCTCATGAACTGGAGAGCTGAATGATGATGAAAAAAATAAAATAATATATATATATACATATATATATATATGTCTGTGTGAGTTGGCTTCCTGTATACCCTGTGTGAGAGGGTTTGCCATGAGGATACTTGGGAATGAGGATGTCAAGAAAACAAATTGACCGTTGTTGCTTGACGTCCATGGTGAATTTAATGTTGCAGTGCTGATTGTTAAGGTGGTGAAGATAAGTATTGAGATCGATCTTGTCTTGTTGCCATGTAACAAGAATGTCATCGACATAACGTAGTCAGAGCATCGGCTGAAATGGCACCTAAAGGAGATCTGAGCACTCAAAATCTTCCATGAAGTAGTTTGCTAGTATTGGTGAGTGTGGAGAACCCATAGCCACGCCTTCCTTTTGTTGATGGAATGAGTCTCGCCATTTGAAAGATGTAGAATCGAGACACATAAGGATCGGAAGAGGTCATGAATTTGATCTGGTGATAAATCGGAAAGTTCCTGAAGGGTGGAGTCTTCTTGCACAGAGACATGACAGAAGTAAATAGACACTTTAAATTTATTCATTTCATTTGTCTAAAGCAAGATTTACTCAGCGATTTGTACTAATATTCAACTATTTATTTGCAGAAACGAGTTCCTGGGTCTTGTACGACAATTAACTCTGCCTGAAACCCAGGGAGCACACGACATTTCTGATTTTCAGAGGACGAATTGTTGGTCAATCGGAAGGTGGAGTCAGCCAGCGTCAAATAGCTCAGAACCTTGGCATTCCACTTTCCATGGTCAATCGGGTGATTGCGCAATTCACCAGCGAAGGCAAGGAATGCACAGCTTCCCGTTCTGGTCGATATGGGCCCTCAGAAAGGTGTGTTTGAGCTGCCAAGCAGTCCATTGAGAAAACTCCCCGTTGTAAGGCAGCAGATTTTGCAGAGGAGGTCCACGTTAGCTCAAGTACTGCCGTGCGGTACCTTCATCAACTGGGCTACTACGGGAGAGCAGCGAGGAGAAAACCTCCTCTTAAACCAGCCAGCATTCAAAGGAGAAAGAAGTGGGCTGACGATATGGCCACCAGACCCTTGGAGTTTTGGCAAACTGTCATTTTCTCATATGGAGAAAATTTCTCATTGTCATATGGAGTGATGACTTACTGTATTCTAATAATTTCTCGATTTCTTATGCGCATTTATAGATAAATACAATGCCCCAAATCCAGTCGTCGTTTACGAGAGTGAAGAACGCCTGTGTGGTTGTTTGAAAGTTTTTTTTTGTTGTTTTTTTTGGGGGGGGGCTGCACGTACGGGCATGCACGTACGGGCACGCGAGAGCGAAGGAACGGCCTGTGTGGTTGTTTCTGGCTCGTGGTTTGAATTTTTTTTTTGTTTCAGTACGGCATGCACGTACGGGCACGCACGTACGGGCACGCGAGAGCGAAGAACAGCCTGTGTGGTTCTGTTTCTGGCTCGCGGTTTGAAAGTTTTTTTTTCTGCACGTACGGCCATGCACGTACAGCACGTACTAGTATGTATATATAATATATTATATATATAATATATATATATATATATATATTATAATATGAAATACAAACAAACACGACATAATAGTGACCAAAACTTTCATGCTGCACTCTTCAGGGTAAAAATCCAAGCAAGTGAAGAGAAGTGAAGGCGCGTGCTTTATACGTAGGTCTCAATAAGGTAGACGCTGATTGGTTCAACTGTAATGACGTCGCGGTTAATCCAAACGGCCATTGGTCGGCTCATCCGACCGGTGAGAATATATATCTATGACTATACTCTGTTAGAATGGTTATCCTGAGCATATAGTTAAGAGATA
>CM068957.1:145140562-145159454 GCA_035128595.1 Eptatretus atami
TTTCTAAACACGGCAAAAGATCGGAAGATTGGTCCAGACAAATGTCAAATCTATATCACGATGCCCTGGAAAGGGCAATCATCACGAAGGTTTGAAGTACAAATTCAAAACATTAATTGTGTTCCAACACGTTTCTGGAAGTGCAACCCCGAGATATCTTTGCCTCTCGCCGTTTCTGACGTCAGTCAACAAGGATGGCGACCCACCTCACAAACCAGCAATGTTATTTATGAGTTTAAGTGCCGATGTGAAGCTCGGTACGTGGGCCGCAAACACACAAGATTGGCTGATCGGATCAAACAACACATCCCTTTGGCGATTCGAAGAAAGATTGTGAGGTTAGAACACAACCAGTGCGAGCATGTAGAAATATCCAGCAACCACCGGCCACTGTACCTGCTTCATCTGCCATTGCACAGCACACCTGGTTGCCAACCCTATCTGTGCAGAGCAGTCAATGCAGATATGTTCAGGATATTGAGCCGAGAGCGGAGCTCGTTTCATTTACGTATGTTTGAAGCAACACTTCATCCTTACCACCGATCCAAACAATTCGTCAAAAGGAATTTGTACGATCTCTTTGTCTCGTTCAGCATTGAAAGTTCAAGTGAAGTAACGGTAACAAATGGGTGAATGGATCTTAGGGAAACCCATCCCCCCTCTCTCCAGATGCGTTGCAAACGTCAGTCATCGACGAACTCTGCTCCAAACCAATGGAGCTCGAGGTGAAGATGATGAGACCGACCACAATGGGCTCGGATTAACCGTGACGTCATTACGGTTGAACCAATCAGCGTCTACCTTATTGAGACCTACGTATAAAGCACTTGCCTTCACTTCCTCCTTCACTTGCTGCATTTTTACCCTGAAGAGTGCAGCACGAAAAGCTTCGGTCACTATTTATGTCGTGTTTGTTTGTATCCAATATTAAGTTCTTGAGTACCAAACATCTGTATATATATATATGTATATTAATATGTATATATTATATGTATAATATATGTATATGTATAAATATTTATATATATATATATATTTCTGTATGTATGTATTCATCAATGCACATTAACATTAATTATAATGACATTAGTAAATAATGTACAAACGTTTTTTAATTTGACATTTGAACCTGGGTTCCCCACATCATGAGCCAGGGGTTCAAATGAAAGATGTTTCAGGCCAAGCCAAATTGTCCGTTACATAGTTTCACCATGAAAATGAGAAATTAGTGCTAATTCCTAATAAAAATTGGGTAAACGATTTCCCGAGATGTCAGGTCACAGGGCAATTTAAAAATATCTAAATCACATTCTCAGTTCCCTTAACCTGCTTGATGTGCAGCCTCTTGCTACCTCCTTATACTTTTCTGGTTCTTCTCTTCCATGTTCAACTTAGGCGAACATCACGCCTGCAGATTAATAAGGTGAAGCTGAGCCATGAAGGTGAATACAGTTGTGAGGCCTTCAATTTCCTGGGCACGGACGAGGTCAAGGGGAAGGTCACGGTCTCAAAATGTAAGTCGACCCAGTAAATCTGGGCAACTCTCACTCCCTCCAACTTAATTGTATTCAGGTCCAATAGTCAAGCAGATATTTTCTTTCACCTTCAGGTCATCTCTGCGTATAATACTTTTGCATTACACTTTCATCTCCTCAGGTCCTCACAAGTCTTTTACAGGTGTTTGGTTTTGATTATTTCTTTCTATGCTTCTCATTCTCATTGCCTGCATATGAAGTTCATGTCGGCTAAGCAAATGACGTGCTTGCAGGAAAATATGAAACGTCTATGAATACTTATTTTGTTGCTTTTAAATGATAAATTTATGTTTAAGTCGCCCATGTATGTCTGTGTGTATGTCACAGATAACTTCAGAGGGGTCTGAGATAATGAAAGTGTTTTTTTTTTTTGAGAATCTTTTTAACCTCCAGAGAGAGATCTGTCAGGACATGGCTTGTCAATGAGGGTGGTTGGGTTCAATTCGAAGATTTTAACCTCGTTTTTTATTTCTCAATTTTTACACCATCTGGATTAAGTTGTCAGTTCTTTGAATCTCCTCTTTCGTCCATTGTCAGTGACTCCTTTATTTTATCCTAAGACAAATAAGGTGCTTTTTGGTATATATATGGACATAAGGTGTATATATATATATATAATATAATATATATATATTTATATTTATATATATATTATATATATATATATATATATATATATATATATATATATTACACTTGAAACGCAAAATAACGTCCACCTTTTAAACCTTCAATATCAACAATAACACTACGTTAGTAAATGTGTGAACTTATTTTGCACAATAGTGCCCACTGTCAGACAAAATGGTCACGGATGGTCACTTGACCTTAATGTCACATCATAGCACAGCTGTTGATCAGCCTGTTTTGACTGTCAGTGTTAGCCAAGGGGTAGGCGCGGATGAATTTAATGAGCTGCACGTGAATGTCTTGATATTGGCTTTAAAAGGCCATGCAAAATGGGATTTGAATAAATTGCACGATTGTCAAGGGATCAACGGCAGTGTGCCTTGCATACTTGCAAGGCGATCTGAGCTCCGTGAGGTGGCACGTCGCTTGGCTGTTCGCGACCAAAGACGATATGGCCCTGGTGGACAGAGACAACCCTCACAACCTGCCAGATGACAGACCTCGATCAGGGAGCCAAGAGTCACCACTGCAAGGCAGACAGGCAGATGGTCCTAAGTCAGATGGCTTCAGACATTGAGGACTGAGTGGGACCGAATCCAGCAGCAATCCATCCAAAGATGTAGCAGTAATGCGCCGACGATGCATGCCCTGTATCCAAAACAATGGTGCACACACGCTATTGAAAGGGGACTGACATGCACCCCGTGCTTGTTCTGTCTGTAGAACAAACTTATAGAGGGTGTATCTTGGTCAAACTTACATGTCATCAATAAAAATGCCACTGTTTTCAATTAGGCAATTGTTGGATTTGTTTTATTTTGAACTGTTACAATATTTTATTATACATTTCAAACAGTGGTAAGTTTCTTTTGTGTTTCAGTATATTATAATATATATTATATACGTATATTATATATATATATATATATATAATATATATAATAATATATATATATGTATATGTATATGATTGAATATTTATATAAATATATACATATACATATATCAATATACGTAATACATAGACATATATATATATACACATTACACACTATATATATATATATATATACCATATTATATATATACATATACATATTTACCACATATACCATATACATATATATATATATATACACACACACATATATATACATATAATATATATATATTATATATATATAATATACATATAATATATATATTATCCCTGTGTCATAAGAGGCGACCAGGGTTGCGTCAGAAGGGCATCCGGCGTAAAAAACCTGTGCCACAATCAATTCTGCGGATATAACGGATATTCGCTGTGGCGACCCATTAACGGGAGACAGCGAAAGAAGATATATATATATATATATATATATATATATAATACATTATATATACACATCTATATACAATATATCCATAATACATAGATAGATAGATATATATACATATATATATATACATACATACATATACACATATCATAAACATATATAACATACACATACATATACATGTAATGTATATTATATATATCCGTTGGTGCCCCAGAATTCCGAACGCGACCCATTGTTTGAACAAATTGGAATCCAAACCAATTTTTTTTTTCGAAGAAAATTTTGGCCTAAAACGAACACATTTTTGAAAACCAAACACAACGTGGCGTTCATGTTTGTTCACGGTGCGTTCCCCCGCCTGTTCGACCCGCATCTTCGCGCTTTGTTCATTCGTTTCGTCGGTGGAAGTTTTATCGTTTTTGAAAAAGCCAAATCCTCTCGTGTGTCAAATCGCTACTTTACTCTTGTTTTCCACCTTGATTTGTATCATTTTTTTTCATTATCACCCTTGTGCATTCACCATGGCACCAAAAAGAAGAGAGTGAACAAATAGGAATATAGAGGAAGTCGCGTGAGAACGACAACTGAGTTGAAGAAAGAACTTAATCGCTAAGATGAGAGCGGTACGCGTGTGTCTATCTCGGCAGCCATCGTTCGAGCTGCCGAAATCGACCGTGTGTAGGATTCTGAAAAATAAAGAAAGCGATAAAAGCGCGAAACCCATCGTGGAAGCGAACTCATCAATGAACCCTCTGACGAATCCGGCTTTACAAACTCAACGTTTTTTCGCGAGCAAGGTAGTGACGTCATGCTGCGTCACAATCGTTCACCTCTTAATTCTCTCCCGTGGAACGTGCGGTGAAAACGGCACGGTTTGGTGTCTCCACAGAGTTGTACTGGGATATAAAACACCATTTGTGCTTCATGGTAATTACATCTCCACCAGGCCGAACAGTTTACCGTTTTGGATCCAATGGCCACTGATAGGCCGGAGCTGCTTACAGACCTGATGGAAGAAGCGACAAGTCCTGCTCATACCAGGTTGGAAAAAGATTCATGACCACAAAAGGTCATTTACTCATCTTATTTTTACCTTAAACATGGGTAATTTCAGTTGAAAGTGTCTTGAAGTGGGTTTTTTGGGGTCCAGGTAAACTTTGATTAATTCACTTTTCCATTATTTCTTATTGGGAAAATAGTTTTGGATTTCGAACTTTTTGGAATCCGAACAGCCTCTTGGAAGAATTCAATTCGGATTCTGGGGGCACGCACTGTATATATGTATATATATATGCATATATATACATATATACATATATACATATATACATATATACATTATTATACATACATACATACATACAATACATACATATAATATATACTATGCAAATACATATATATACTATGCATATACATCATATATATATATATATATACATATGCATATACATATATATATAATATGCATATACATATTACATATACATATGCATATACATATATACATATACATATGGCATTACATATATACATATTACATATGCATATACATATGCATATACATATATATATCATATGTATATGCAATATGTATATATATGTATATGCATATTTATATATATATATATATATTGTATGTATCTGCAATATGTATGTATGTATATATATATATATATATATATATATTATATATATATATATATATATGTTATATTTATATATATGTATTATCTATGTATATATAATATTTAACACACATATACATATACATACATATGTATGTGCATATGTTATAATTATATATATAATATACATAATATAATATATATATGTGGCATATATTATGTATATATATATATTATATATGTATATGCATATGCAATATGTATTGTAGTAGTGTTATATGTAGATATATATATACCATATTACATCAATATACACATATACATATACATAATATATTATATATATATATATATATTATATTATACAGATACTTATACAGATATGTATGTTATATATATATATATATATATATATCTCTTATGCTTGGTGTTGACATTAATGGTAAGGGTGGGTGGGCTTTGGGATCTAGGGTCCTGGGTTCAAATCCTAACTCAGCTTGTGTGAATTATTACCAGTTTGGTAACTCGGCCTGTATCCTTCGAGGGTCGGCAAAAATGAGTGCAGCATGCTGGTATACTGTTCGGAGTGGCGACCCGTCCAGGATTGTGCCCAATAGCAAAGGAGACAGCTCAGGCAGCACCGCTCTGTGCAGATTATGGTCTCAATGTATATATATATATATAATAATTATAATATATATATATAATATATTATATATATATATATATATATATACTTTCAGCATCCACTTGGCATGGTGGCATTTCATTGGTGGAGGGTGTGTTTTGCAAATGTGCGAAAACTGTGGCGACCTCCCAACCACCCCGTCCACAGGTTGCGGATGGGCGAATGACCGACCCTTATATCTGAGGCTTAACTGTGGAAAGCATTCAGGGATCAATCTGGCAGTGGATTGTTGAGGGTGGAAAGTTGGTTTTTCTAGTGGGAAGGTTACCCTCAATAAATCCTTTGAATAACCAACGGCATGCAATCACTTGGCGAGTCAGAGTGCAAAAAAAAAACCTCCCCACTGTCTTGTAGGTTTTTCCATTTTGGAGTAAGACTTGAGAATGAAAACTCCGATGTAAACCAATGGGCCTGGAGTAGCTCATTAAGTGGTTGCCCAATTAAATCCCTCGTAGGTGACTACAACCTAATTCATCCTCGGTCGCAGTGGCGGAATTTGCATAACAGCACCAGGGTTCAAGCCCTGCCTCAAACTTTCATTTATCTCTGCTTTTCCTGGCCCTTCATGCAAATGACACATATATATGTCATTTAGTGTTCATCTAATAAGTGAGTGGGGAGATGGAATAATAGAGGAGGTAAAGGATCAACAATTTTTGGAATATTTTCGTTCAATCTCATCAATGATGAACTTACATATACACGTATGAGCCCTTGTAATGAAGGGTGATTCATCATATTGCTACATCTTGTATTTGTGATGCTTTTGTTTTTACAAAATTATCAAAAGAACAATGAGCATATTTTCTTTTGGCCTTCCCTCGTGACTATAAAAGGAGTTATTGGTTTCATCCGAGAAAGAGTAATCTTGAAAATGAATCATGCAGGACATCAAGTGAGGGTTCCAGTGCCATAAAATAGCACAGTACCAGGTCAAATAATGGGACAAAGAGGACACTTGCAGACCCAAGACATAATGAAGATTCTTGGCCATTTATCAAGATTGACTGGAAACTCTGCATTATTTGCCAGAGTTGAAGGAGCCACTGAATTGTCCAGCTTTAAATCAAAAAGGAAAACTTTGGCAGTGGGATACGAGTTCTTTGCAGAAATCTGGGACAATGTGGTGATCTTGGAAGCTCCCTTTTCAACTCGATAAACTTTGATGAAGTCAATGACGATTAATCTGTGATGACCTGCACACAATGACTATGGAGAAGGATGTGTAGCCTCCGTTTCAACAGCGAAATGCTGGCAGAAAGCTACAAGCAGTTACCAAGAGGAGATCATGCTTTGTGGTGGCAATGATACTAACTTGTAACAATTTTGAAAATTGTCTCTCCATCAAAAAAGAAAAATAGTAATCTGTTTTCTCTGTGAAAGGAGCCGCGGTTCAGATGATTCACAAAGTATTAGACAGTTTCATGCTGGACACTTTTAATCCAAGACACCAGCTTCTGGACAGGATTCGGAAGGAGATTGGCGGCCATGGAGAGCAAAATATCATGCAAAGTGTCAATGTAGCTTTGTACATCGAGCAACAGTACGCCAGTTAAAAAGAAAGAGAACAAAACAAAGGAAATGGAAAGCACTGATTTCTGGGATTGTCTTTGCATGATCTATTAATATTCATGAAAAGAAACTGCATGGAGAGGACATTGGTAGTACCGTCTTTAACCTCGAGTCATTTAGTACAGCTCTACGAGTGGAAGGATGGAACATTAGGAGTTTTCTTGACCGCCAATTTCATTTCTATCACGATCGAAGCTCAGGTTATTACATAATTTCCAGAAATTGCGGTCTCGACACTAGGACGCGAGACGTTTTGGGTTCTGTTTGAAGATGACTTTGGAATGGCCTTGGCAAAGCCTGTAACTGGCCAGAAAAAAACAATGCAGTTATCATGGCACGTGCATCAGCCATATTTGGGTCAGAACATGTTTAACAACACGCAACACCCCATATGTCTCTTTCCTAGCAAGCTGCCTTAATACTTGTGTGTTCAAATCAACTACTTACACTCAGTGAAGATGATTTTCGAGGAACAAGCATCAAATATCAAAATTTGCATTCAGAGTGAAGGACCAAGCAGCATCCTCCATACCTCAGCTTTTGAAGTACAACAGTGTGAGAATGAGCACACACAACCAAATACAACCATCAGACGAATGCAGATCTGAGACACCCTTCCAATCTATCGTGGGTTTATGCTCCATGTACCACATAAGAGGAACCAGTTGGCAAACTCAATCACTGGTCTCAGATATTTATGACCATGTTATACGTTGCCTCCAGTAAGTTTGGGGAATAATTATGGCAGTGCTAGAGAAGGATCGTGTCATTTGTCCTCAATATGTGTGGACAGTTTTATCAACTCTGCAGTTTATCAACAATAAGGAGCAACACCCTCCACTGTCAAGAACATGCAATGACTTCATTTCATGGCAATGGAATCCTCCTTATCCAAATCCAAAGCAGGAAGGCTGATGGCATAGATCGGGGAATGGTCCTAATCACGAGTGAATGTGCTTGAAAACACTGTGCTTGTCTACACTAACTATTACACAGATCTTCCGTCCTGTTGTCTCAAGTTTCAAAACGATCATCACTGCCTGAAACTTTTCATTCCCTGGAAAGGAACTTTTCAAAATGTTGCAGGGAGCAATGTTTTGCCAAAAATAACTCAGTGGACCTAAATTTCTTCCTCAAGAAGAACTGCATTGGAACAGCAGGTCCAAAGAGTGGGAATATCAGGAAGGGCATATGTGGGGTCAGGCACGGCCCAGAGATTCCTATCCTTCTGATGGAAGGGGTTTGGATTTTGAATCAGATGGACTAACATGACATCTCTGGACAACTTACCTGAATCCACCAAAACCTTTTGTGTGTTGATTTTGTGTAACTGCAAGAAAGGATGAATGAAACTGTGTGCCTGCAAGTGCAAAAAGGCTTGCTCTCAAATGCACTAGCTCTTTTGTATACATATCGAGGCTCATGTAAGAACTAATAACAGAGAAACACGAGGCAGAGAGACAAAGAGGGGTGGGGAGGGAAGAACAAAATAGGTGGAACATGACGATGGGAAGAGGCTGTGGAAAGGAGAGGGATGGGGTGGGGTACAAGGGGTAAACAAGATGGTACTACAGGGGACTTTCAGGCAGGAAAATGGGAATTTGAATTCGTGGGTTTCGGGTGGTTGACGGGGGTAGTAAAGATCATGGTTTTGGATGGGGGGGAGATTATGAGATGGTTTGTGAAAAGCTTGTTTTTTGCAAGACCTGGAAGGAGGAGTGGGATCAAGAAAGAGTGTGAGAGTTTGTTCCAGAGGAGGGAAAAAGGGAATGAAGAGTGAAGGTGAGTAGTGATTCTAAATTTGGCAGTTTATCAGAAGGGGATTTTTGTGGACCTTGAGCACCCGAGGAATTAGGGGGGACAGATCAAAGACAGAGCAGGAGAGCCAAAGGCCAGAGAAGGAGACTGTAGAAGACAGAAAGACCACCGACCTGCTCCGCTGAGAGAGTGAGAGACCAAAGACCCCAGCTTCATCGCAAGGAGAATACCATGATCCTAAAAGCCTTGGTTTTTCCCAAAGCGTGGAGTTGAGCCTCGGTGTGAGGCATGAGCACCACCCTAGAAGGGGAACAGTACTCATCAGACTGTGGATGAAAAGCTTTGGTAAGTGTAAGAAAAGCTCAGGTGTGTGAAAGAAGGAATTTGCATGACAGAGGATGCCAGTCGTGACTCGGCTTTGAGGCCATCCTTGGAAATGTGGCTTTCCCCAGGAAAGATCATGGCAGATTAGTGAGACCCAAAAGCTGTGAATGAAAAGGCACTTCTTCAAGATGATTGTTGAAGAGTAGATGGGGGGGGGGGGGTGAGGGGGTTTCTAGTGTTTCCAGATGACAGTGAAAGGGAGAATTGTTCTTAAAATGGACTGAACAATAAATAAGCAGGTGGCACATATATTTGTCAATACTTAACTTGTTATCGAACATGTGTTTTTGTATCTGAAAATCATTTCAGGACCAATGTAAGTATGTGGTCAAAACTGGCACAACAACTTGGATGAAACACTCATTCTCATCGAGCATATGACATTTCAAATATGATTATGCAAATTTTGTGTTATTCTCATTTTATAAATGTGTGATTTTAGGTGTTTATATCATCAGGGCTTTTATTATTTTAAAATATTTTGTATATTTTACCTTTGAACCCTAAGCGACCATTTTAAAACCAGCCGCTATTTCAAAACCTCCTATACTGAGTGGCCTGGATTTCCTCAACTGGAGCCAGGGTGGGGAGCCGAAAGTCAATGAACTCAGGGTTGAAGGGTAAAAATATAATTTTTTTCTTATTTTGGGATCATCTTGGAAAATGGCCACGGCTGGAATGAAAATTTTTTTCCAGAAGCCTCCATATCCTTCCAATTATTTGGTGTATGTTTGACCGTGTGTGGGTAATTTGGTGCTTTTGTGAAGAAATGCACAATTGCTATGCCATGCCACCTCACTATTGAGAAACAATTAAACCATGGCAAATATTTCCCCATGTGATCAAATGTAAAAATAAAAATTTGGCAATCAAAAAAATTATATCACAAGATGACAATGAAATTCAATCCAGGGCATGCGTTATGCTATGCAATCTCTTCTTGGGAGAATAAACGGTTTATATATTCTCATCATTCACAACCCATTAAACACTTTCCAATATAAATATGACATCAGATACAAGGATGTGATATGTATGATATATGATATCAGATACAAGTATGAGAGGGAGGACAGAAAATAATAAATTAAATATTTCGGTCTGCAATTAGCTTCAAAACTAATGTACTTTAACATATGAAAGTGTTAAATATCTTGTTAAAGTCAAGGTAATAAACGAGGGGAATAAAGGCAAAGCCATTAGTGGAGGGGCGTAACCTGTCGTGAAAATAGTGTCTCGTCTTCATTTACTGTGGCGTTTCTGCAAGATTAATGGTGAAAAGCAAAGACAACACCCAAGTCAGACCAGCACGTTTATTCTCTGTCATGCAACGCACTTGCTCTGCTTACTTCACACAGAACATGTCATTTTCCTGGCTGACTTTTATGACTAATATTAGGATATATGAGATCATGTGACTAGATCACGAGATCATGTGACTGTAAACACCGTGCTTCTCACCCCTGAGTACTGGTCACTGAAGAGATGACATATAAACTACATAATGCACCACATTCTTCAAGGGTTTTGCAGAGACATTTCATTAGCATAGAATGGTGATATAATGGTCATTGGGTGAAGGATGATTTAAATGATAGGAGGTTTTCATAATATCCTGGGAAGTTGTCTGCACTGCCTATACAATCTTGAAAGTCATGACACAATAAACCACCCACACCAGCTAAATGGTGGAAGAGTGCAAATTATTCAACTGAGGCACATCTTATCCTGACCCCGTTGAAAAATGTTTATTGCTTCCAAATGAACTTGGAGAAACGTGATTATATTTGTATGACTCGCAGGGTCACGGCACTGACGGGTTCATTGACGTCTCACCTCAAAACGAGTTATATTGGGAGAAACAGGAATTCAGTGTAATATTCAGTGTGCAGATATGCAGTAGGTGGAGCTTGTAACCCTGATAACCTCATTCATTCCCGCAGCGACGATTTCCAATCAATGCTTTCTTTGTACCTCCCCCGAAGTTTAATAAACTTGGGAGTGAGGGTGATATTTCGAAAGCTTAGCTGGGAATAATTTTGGCACGTTTTGGGCCTACGCCATGATGGAAAATCACCAAAGTTCTTTCCATGCAACCGACCACAACAGGCACTATCTGCTCCACATTGCTTCCTTCGTCCCTGACTTGCGCCCTCTTTCTATACTCCCATAGCTTTGCTTTCGGAATTTCCATTCAGATTTCTCACACATTTCATTCTTGGTTTCCCATTACTGTTCCATACATCAGTTGTTTTAGTTTCACTTTTCGACATCAGTTTCACTTTGGGATATCAGTTTCGATTTGTCATCACAACTTTGTGAGGCAAACGTGAATGGTGCACGAAAACGTCATCAAAAATGATTTTTGGAGGATCGTTTTCGAAATTCCAGAATGGGGGGGGGGGGGGGGGGGGGGAGTGGAGAGGGGTCTAAAGTGGTTTAAGGGTCTTAAAGGTCAAAAGGGTCGAAAGTGTTTTTTTTATAGTCTAAAGGTCTTAAATTGCTCTCAATGTTCTAAAGGGGTTAAGGGCGAAGAGCAAAGTGGTCTGAAGGTATCAAAGGATCTTAAAAGGTCTATAGGTATGAAAATGTTGAAGGGTCGAAGATGGTCTGTACGTCCCAAAAGGTCGAAGTGGGTATTAAAGGGTCTAAGGGGTGTAAAGGGTCTAAATAGGTCTACGGGTTTATACAGAAGTATAAAGGAGTGAAGCTGTAGTAAAGAAATTACATCGTGTTAGTAAAGTAAAATAAACTAGTGGAGTGCAACACGGCAATCATGGGCCAAATGACCCTCTTTCAATGACTAATTTAAACACCTATTTATGTGCATCATGGTTAAAAATCTGAGCATAGAAAAGTTTTTGTTGTGAATTAACTTTTGAGAGCTCAAAGCAGGAAGGTTACAACAAAACAAAAAATAAACCAATGTACCCGCCAGGGTGACCCGTTTTTGCCAAAGAGGTGAACCACGTGTGACTTCTTTTAAGGTCACACTGAGGTGAAACAGAGTTGCTTATCCACCAGGAGCGATCCTTGAGGAATATAGCCTACGAGAGATTCCGATTGAGATCGTTCTAATCAGAGTAACCATGAAAAATATGTGGTTTTGCCTTCATAACGTCACCAAATGCGTCATAATGTCTCAATTGCTTGACATATCTAGAAAGCACTCATCGAGGTGTTCATTTGAGGTACTACACGATATGGTTCTAAAACTTGAAAATTTTGACGCTTGGGGTCAAATATGTTGACCTGAAGGGCTAACATGAAGGTCAAGGCCATCGCCAACCAAAACTAATCAGCTTGAGCGCCAGACATATACTACATTCCGCATAAAGTTTGGAGCGAATTCCGATTAAAATTACTCAAAAAAATAAGGGTTTCGTCGACTCCCCTGATTTGCGAACAAAGTGACCTTTGACCTTTGATCTTGACTTTCAAAAATTTTGTGGCGCTGAAAGGGACCTCTATAGGCTCTGATGTGCGGAAGTTAGCAAAAATTTCAATGATAACTGTGCTCTGCGAATTTTTTAATACGTGATTACAGACAAAAATAAAAAAAAAAAATTAAAAAAACATAAAGCTGACTAACATATCTGCAAAAACTTCGTTTGGCAAGATAACAATTATCTTTTATATATATATCTTAGCGATGAAAACCTATTTCCTGTTGGCTGCCTCTTCTTCCTCTTCTCAGAGAGGTGGTGTCAATTTTTTTTTCTTCCATCGACCAGCTTACAGTGAGTTGTCTTGGCAATGACTGGCAAATTGGAAATGCTCAATCCGAACCTCATTCAAGGTTACAGGGAAAGGTCACCCAGAAAACGTTCAAAAAGTCATTTAATAACTCGTTTTAATATGTAAAAAGTCGTCAATAACGGCCTCTGGAAACACCCCCAACCCTGTAATGTGTAAACTCAGACAATTTGGACATTTACACCCCCCCAAACCAATCCAAACCGCAACCGCGACGCGGTACGTACGTAATTTTTGATGTCCTCAGATAAGATTATCGGTTGAGAGGTCGAGATATCGATAACATTGTAAAATGAAATATATCTCACCTGTGATTGAATATTTCTGTGCTGGTGCCAGTAAACCATTTGAAAATAAAAAAATTAAAGGTTGCCAAGGTTACCGGGCTCCACCCAAACAATATTTCATCACACGGAATTTTCTAACTGAATTCCTGTTTCTACCAATAATAGACACTCAAAAACCTCATTTGAGGTGAGACATTCGCCAATGAAATTAATCAAGCATCGACAATCAAAAATCATTTCACGATGTTTACTCGGTCTTTTAACACCTAAACGATGCCATGTATATTTGAGGGGTATATTTGGTGAAGTTAGAAAGATGCAACCTTTTTCTACAAACCTTTTCAACCCTTGAAGTTGCGTCGTGAGATGGAGCAGTAAAACAACATTTAAATCGATGCTGAGGTTGTATTGTACTATGTGTGATTTTGATATGTCGGCATTTGAAGGTCCGGGAACTCCCCTTTGCCGATTTTTACCGATCATGTAACATCTGACTTAACAGTTATTTTTCACATTTGATACCTATTTTGAATGATCGGAGGTTAACAATCAAAAATATAATCAGTATCCGGGTTGAAAATAGCCGTAGAAAAGGTTTTTATGAACATTGGGTATATATTAATTTTCCTTCACGGATTTGGCGACAGGTGACAGCCAGTGTTATAATTATGAATGTATAGAAAATGACGTGGGAAACAATGTTATCTGATAAAGTTTGTGGAAAATAATCTTTGACCAGAGGCAGGTCCACAACAAACAACATCACATTTCACTTATATATGTATTATAATATTATATCCTTCCATCGGGACCATATCTCTGTGCAGAGTGGTTGGGCTGCTTAACGCAGTCCCCTTGGCTGTTGGGCCCACAATCCTGACGGATCGCCACTCCACCACAGGTACCAAGCAAGCTGGTACTCATTTGCCCGACCTGGAAGGATGACAGGTAAGTCCAACTCCACTGGTATTAATTCACAGCTAAGGTGGGATTCTGAACTCAGGACTCAGGATCCCAAGCCCACCACCCTAACCATTAAGCCATACACAGGCTAATATATATATATATATATATATAATCATATAATATATTATATATTATATTATATATATATATAAAATATATATAGTACCATTGTCAATCATATGGAGAATATATGTATGGTGCTGTATCATTATCCTTTCTGAATGAGAGTGGGCTGGCCCCCTGGTGGGTAAGCATCTGATAGTGTTCAGGTCAATAGAAAACAATTATCAAGCAGAGATCTGAAACATATCAGTTCAAGTAAAGATTGATGATGGAACACTACACTGATGGTACCAAAGTGATCTCTGTGGACTGTATCAGGACTTTCATCAAATTTGACACTTCAAATGAAGCACGTTTCCATTACTATTCGACAAAAAACAGAGGTTTGCAGGCAGGGATTGCATCGATGAGTGTATCGTCTTCCAGATGGGAAGTGAAGCTGAGAACCATCAATTGCTGGGTGGATGTTAAGGTTACCACGTTTCTTTGACAAAAAGAAAGTAGCCGATTGTCACAGGTGATCTGACCAAATCTAAAATTCCGACCTTAATGTGCAGAGGCACCGTCAGGCGGTGCAGTAGCACCAAAGTATGATGCATGAGCAGACCAAATTTGTAATCAAATGTGAACACATCTGCATTCTCAGAAGAAGAAAGCGAATTTTGCTGATTATAGAACAAACAAAAATAAAATCAAAATACAGAAATGCAATGGACTTTATATTGACCACAGGCCTGAAGGTGAGCCTGGATGCTGCAGTTCTGTTCAAACCCAATTACCCCCTAAAAAGCATGCTTGTCAGCAGGGCAGTGTTTAATGCTCTCTTCATTATCATGGTCACAATGTTTTGTCCATGATTATTACTAAACTGGTGCATGTGCAAAATATTTGACTTTCTTACAAGGTTTATATATTTCTTCTCTTTCGGCTGCTCCTTTAGGGGTCGCCACAGCGATCATCCGTTTATGATCCGCATAATGATTTGGCACAGGTTTTATGCCGGATGCCTTCCTGACGCAACCCTGGTCGCTTCTTACGACACAGGGATATTACAAGGTTACATATATATATATATATATATTATATATATTATAATATATATATTTGTGCCGTTCTTGGAACTGCATGCATACACAGATAGGTGTCCCAAGACAGTTATTCCTTATTATTAGTGTAGATAGTCCTTTTCCTTTTGTTTAGCGGGCCAACAAGGGAGTGCTTTGAGATGATCTAATAGCTAGGGTTTGCTTAAATCATTTTCTCCTTCTTTCCTCCTACTCTCTTGTCGTCTGATTATTCCTGAGGTAAAATCAGCCACGTGCACCTTGCTGGAAGGTGGGGCCTCATGGAGGCCAGCACATGCGGGCCGCTGTGAGGGAACTGCTGCACAGAGATCCTCGTTCCTGGGCGAGCCCTAAACCCAACGTGTGCAGCGAGTCATGTGGTGCACTTGGCGGTGCGGGATTATCCGACTCGAGCTTCCGATGATCTGCGGAAGATTGCCGGTTGCATTAAAAAGGCATGCGAATGAATACCTCTTTAGAGGCTGCACGAATGGTGTTTGCACAACACAGGAAACAGCCAAGCAGCGACGCCCACGCTGCATGAAATGTGTCCGGAGGCTGATAAAGACGACTCCACGCCATGTTGGGCGGGATACGAGTGTGCGAAGTAGAAGTGGCTCGTTCCTTTTCAACCTCAAATATCTGACGACATATTGGTGTTCGCCCCACACAGCTTGCAGAGTCGTGTGAATGCGAGCGCTGGCCACGTGCGTAATGGCTGACCGCGCGCACTGTAGGAATGTGCTCGAAAGCAGACACGGACGCCGCTCGCGAAACGTGCATGGATTTATCCATAATGATGTACCTTCAGCCTCGCTGGAGTAGCAGATTCTCCATGGATGGTGAACGTCTTCCTTGTCTCTACGGCCAGCGAAAGCTGCGATCAAGCGGCGAATGTACAGTGCGGGCCACGTTGGCACGCGGAGCGGGCGCGTTGATTCATGCTGGTCGGGCGCCAGAGCGGGCAATGCGGCACCCTCCGCCAGTTGCAGGGCACGGCCCGGGGGGTTTTTGCAGGCCGATCACGTGCCAATTTGGTGTGGGCGATTCATGTCATCTCGTGGGGTCGGAGCAGAATATTCCCGCTGTCTGGGATGGCCTTGCCGGAAACGAGTGAGGCGGTTTCCGGCCAAAGTTTGACGGGCCATGTGAGGGGTTCGGGCCAATCGGAACGCCGATTCAGGTGATAACGTTTCGATTCGGCAATGGCCCCTCCCCCCGAGCTGCAAGTCCATAAAGGTCGGAGCAGTCCCTCGCCTCTCTTTTCTCTGCCTCTCTCCCGCTCTCGCCTCGCCCCGTCGACACCGCCACGACTCGCCTCCTGCTGTCTGGGACTCCGCCTCCTCATCTCCGCCACATGACGTCAACCCCACCCGCCTACCTGGTCCCACCTCACCCCCGTCCCTCGCACTCTGTCTCCACCCTTCTCCACTCAAGCTCCTCCTTCACGAACACTGTCTTCTCACGCTCTGCTGAAAGCGAGACGACGCGCCAGCTGTCAGGTGCACACTACGGAGCATTGCCCTCCCCCCCCCCCAAACGTATTGGTGGTACGTCGTGCTGTCAAGCACAAGGGTCAGAAGAACGTAGCCTCAATTCTTTCCCTTCCTGGTCCAAAACTTTCTCTTCATCGGGTTTTCTGAGTCTGTGTGTGCGTGTGTGTGTGCTGGTGCCTGTCTGCTTAAGTAAGACCGCAGAAGATCGTTTTGTTATTATTGTTATTATTTTCGCGTTAAGTCTGCTCTGTGTCCCCGTTTGTAAAGTTGCCTGTTTATTTTGCTGCACCACACCTCTCTCCCCTATGTCTGCACAACACACCCCAATTAATCCTTTATCGTACACATACCTTTCCTCGGCCACTGTTAATAAATTATCATTAGGAATGTTCCCAGCTCGTCTTTGTGGTTTCTTTCATTGATCCAGCATGGTCCGAATCCTCGTTTAGCCGGGAACTTTATTCCAACGATACGTTCCTTTTAGCCGGTATGTTCCTTGGCAGTGGTCGTCGGCTGTATCCGATCCGGTAAAGTGATCCGGTCCGGTAGAGTGATCTGGTTTGGACAAGGCGTACCGCAGGTGTGCTCCCCAGTAATAAACTACGTGATTAATTAGGTAACCCGATTAACCAATAGACGGAGGACGCCTGGGTCACACGGTTGAGTTATTGGCGTCCACGGTCGGTTAAGTGACCCGCCGCATCACGGAATTATCCGTGTGCGAAGGCCTACATTTCAGGGGGAGTCTGGTGGGAACCGAGATAGCATTCCTCACCTAGTGGTCTTCTCACCCGAGACCGGCCCGCAACAATATACATGTATACATACAGACATGCAGATAATGTGTCTGAGATGTATTTTAAGTGTAGATAAAAATAACTACTGATGAACAATGGTAAAAAATTGTACAAATGTATATGTCCCCAATCAATAATAATAATAATAATATATAATAATAGTAAAAACAATAATAACACAGTAAATAATAGAATGGCACTCGTAGAGCACATAATCTCACTCGCGTGTTCATTCGGAACAAAAAAAACCATTGTTATCTGACACACCACTATTATGGCCCTTATACCTGTATCATCCATGGAACATGTTATGTACAATCATTTGTTGGCATGGGTTATGACGTCATAAACCTAATTTTTCACTCACATTGGGTCATACATCAGATATAAGAAGTTGCAGATTCTTCAGATAAAGATTTTAATTCAACCAACTATGGCTGGAATACAACTTCATCGATGACATCATCGTTATCACCCTATTTAACCCATGGGAGTTGATCACATATGCAAAGTTTCATTTTTTTCATTAAGATGTTTCTGAGAAAATGATGTCCATTTCTTTCCATTTGATCCAATATGGCTGCCATAACCTGCGACCTATGACATCAGTGTGAGCAACTAAACATTCCATGGGTAGTCCCTCTATGTTTAAGGTTTGGCATCGATCGGACAAGCGGTTGCAGAGAAAAACCTTTTTTAAGTGAAAATATTGGATGCGGACACACATCATGTTTTTTAATTTCTGTTCCTAACAATTCTCAGTCACACGCACGCACGCACGACGCACGCACACACTGCAAAAGTCTTGCATCCCCTTCGGTACGAGACTAATAATAATAGTGGCGCATGATTCAAGTGTCATATAAATACTGTGCACACATTTTAATGAAAACAATTTTGAAGACATTTGAGATGCTAAATGCAAAGGGGTTATTAATAGAGA